>JAQFVV010006412.1:350000-1075398 GCA_028023455.1 Epiperipatus broadwayi
GGTTTCTACTATATTTAGTACCGATATATCTATGCCATGAGGCAAGTCCAGATAGGACCAAAAGCTGTTGCGATTGTGCCTGACTTGAGGCAAGGTGTCAGGTACATCTGAAAGAGTCTTGACTAGAACTTGTGAGGTAAGCTAAATATATAGCTGAAAGTGAGTCCAGTCACTCAGAACAACCAGATCGTTATTGATTGTATAATATGTATTTATATTTTGATTGAATAATGTGTGTATATTTGTGACTACTAAATTATACATATTAAATATCGAGTGGTTTATATTTTAAATATCACTGCTGGCTTAGACTGAAACCTACTTTATGAGTCCTATGAATCTGCTTTCTTTAGCCAAATGCGCAATCAGCACTTTATAAAATAAAGATGTAAAATAACCATTTTCCTTAGGCAATGTTAGTAACGTTTTTGGCTAATAATTAAAACGTTTTACACATTTTCGGTGAAGAAACTTCTTTTCTGATTTTTGATAAATGAATTTCAGGAAAAAACAATGTCACGCTGGAAGATTAATAGGTGTCATAAAATATTTGACTAATTGAATTTAATATAAAGGCAAAATATTTAATCACTACTTAAAGATGTTCCTGAGGTTGTTGCAAAACAAAAGACATAAATTGTCAGGAAAAGGTGAGGAAAATAAGTTAGGCTACAGTTCAAGACAATACTTTTAATTTATGTGGTCGGAAAATTTCGTATATTGATTTTGGAAGATCTCTAATAAAGTGTAGTTGAATAGTAGTGTGCAATAAACTAAATCTACATTAGTTCAACCGATCATTTATTATATTTTTTATTGGAAAGTACACTCTTTTTTTCAATATCAAAGGTTTTTAAAAAGTTACCACTTTTTCCCAGACAGAATCATAAACTAAAAATAGATCCATAAACTTAGTACAAAGTATTCATTTCTTTTGAAATACTTTTTAATGTGATGTATTAACAATAAAGCATATTTATGGCTTTGTCCTCATCTAAATTTGGCCTGTTCTACAAATAGATATCTCTCAAATATTGACATACTTATGTTAAACAGACAAAACTCTCCATAATATTGCCACTCAGTGCAACCCAGAGTAATCAATGTATTCCAGAAGGCTTGTGCATAAAATCCCCATCGAGTGCCTATTCCTCCAATATCCTCAGACTAGTTTCTGGCTTGTGGTCTTTGTCAGTGAGGAACCTTGGATCTGAGAGCACTGCACCTAGATCTTGCAGTGCTCTCAGATCCAAGGCTCTCACTGATGAAACCACAGACCAAAAACTACAGTCTGGTGATATTGGATGACTAGAGCACTAGATGAAAGGATTTTAGCTCACAAGCACTTCTGTATCCATTGAGTGGATTAATCTGGCGTGCACTGAAGTGTAATATTATGGAAGTTCCTGTTGTTTTAATAAGTTATAAGCAAGCATAAGAAATGGTGATTATGTGGTGTTTATTGACATACTTGTGATTATTATAAATTTTTCACATCTGTAGAAAATACAAAATAATGAGTAATTATTTGATTATTGTTATTAGATTTATTTCATTTTATTACTGCTACAGTTTTGCTTTAATACCAATTTTTTTAAATTGTTTTTTTATGAATATTAATTTTTGGTTTCACATTCTAAATTTCCTTAGTAACTCTGGAGGTATTATACATGTTCTTACTGTCTTTTCTTAAAAAGGTTAAGTCCAACCTTGCCAATAACTACCTATTTTAATATGGTTGATATTAATAAATTATATTGTGAACAAAGTTTGTAGTTCTGTTTTATAGATGCTTTTTCTCGTTCTATTAATCTTGGGATTAAAAGATTCATCACGCAAACAATGACTGTGGTAGTTATTTTAAAAATATTTTTGTAATCACCAAACTTACATAGAAGAGTCCACCATATTGAACTAAATATTGTACATATTTTCTTATTCATGATGTCTTTTTCTTTCTCTTTTCAAAAATCATTCAAAGATCTGATAAAATAATCAATAATTTCTGGGTTTTTTTGTATAAACATGGACTACAAAGAATGCTGCTGGTTGTTCCAATTTTGAATAAACAACTTCACAGAAGAATGATGCCTAATTTGTAAAAATAGATGATTATATCATATATAATCACATCAAATACTCATGCACATTTTCTGCTTAAAAACCCACCCACTTAATATTTGATAAATTGTTATGAGGATTCAGACTTATTGTGAACATAGTTTATTACTGTTTAATCCTATGCTTTATTAACACATATCTGTTTTTATATTTGCAAAGTGAAAATTGTCCTAATTTTATAACATTTATTATCATTCAAAAAAGTACACTATGTTATCGTGTGTCTGTTTATCGGTACTATATCACTTAGAAAGAGAAAAATAAATAAATATAAAATAAGTTAAATCAATGGCTGAATATGTATACCAAAAAATTAGATATGTGGAGGAAATGAATATGGATGGATAGATAGATGAATGAATGAATGGATAGATGAGATGAATGAATGAGATGAATGAATGGATGGATGGATAGATTGGAAATGGCAGGTGAGTGGGTGGGTGGAATGGGTGAGGTGGAATAGATGGGTGCGATGGGTGGGTGGGTGGATGAGTGGGTGGGTAGGTGGGTGGGTGTGGTGTGGTGCAGTGAAATGGGTGGATTCGATGATCGGTGGGTGAACATAGATGGGTGGATGGGTAGGTGGGTATGGTATGATGCGATGGATGGTTAGAAATGGGTGGATATGGAAATGGATGTGGAGTGGAGTGGGTGGGTGGATGGGTGGGTGGGTGGATGAATGGAAGTGGGTGGATTGAAATGGAAATGGGTGGGTGGGTGGGTGGATATGGATGGATGGGTGGGTGGGTGGGTGGGTAGGTGGAGTGGGTAGGATGGGATGGAATGGGATGGGTGATGGATGGGTGGAATGGGTGGGTGGGTGGGTGGGTGGGTGGGATGGGTGAGTGGGATGAATGACAGGTAGGTAGATGGATGGATGAGATGAGATGGATGATATGAATGAATGTAGATGAGATGAGATGAGATGAGATGAGATGAGATAGATGGATGGATGAGATGAGATGAGATGAGATGAGATAGATAGATAGATAGATAGATAGGCAGGCAGGCAGGCAGGCAGGCAGGCAGGCAGGCAGGCAGACAGACAGACAGACAGACAGACAGACAGACAGACAGACAGACAGACTGACAGACTGACAGACAGACAGACAGACAGACAGACAGACAGACAGATAGATAGATAGATAGATAGATAGATAGATAGATAGATAGAGATAGATAGATAGATAGATAGATGGATGGATGGATAGATAGACAGACAGATAGACAGACAGATGGACAGATAGACAGATAGACAGATAGATAGATGAGATAGATAGATAGATGGATGGATGGATGGATGGATGGATGGATAGATAGATAGATGTACAGACAGACAGACAGACAGACAGATATATAGATAGATAGATAGATAGATAGATAGATAGATAGATAGATAGATAGATAGATAGATAGATAGATAGATAGATAGATAGATAGATAGATAGATAGATAGATAGATAGATAGATAGATAGATAGATAGATAGATAGATAGATAGATAGATAGATAGATAGATAGTCATACAGATAAATAGATAGACAGAAAGATATATAATTAATCAGGTATACACTTTGATAAATGGATCATCAATAAATAGATTGGTACACTACATGCAGTTATACAGATGGATAACCTGTATAGACATAGATGGATTGGTGGACAGATAAAGACTAATATACATCAATGTGGGCAAATGATGGCTTTTATACATAAATTTGTAGATAAATTGCCTGACAAATACATGAATAATTGTACAGATGATGGTTAGAGAGATAAATATATTCACACAGATCAATAATCTGTTAGATAAATGAATACCGCTTAAAGATGCATTGATAAATATATTAAAAAATATATGCATAGCAGAGAGATAAATACAAAGATAGATAAAGAGATAGACAGGTAAAAAGATTAAGTGTTGTATAATGAATGGATATTGAGGCAAATGCATAGACAAATAAATAGATAGATAAATAGACTGACAGACATATAGATAGATAGATAGATAGATAGATAGATAGATAGATAGATAGATAGATAGATAGATAGATAGATAGATAGATAGATAGATAGATAGGTAGGTGGGTAGGTAGGAAGGTAGGTAGGTAGGTAGGTAGGTAGGTAGGTAGGTAGGTAGATAGATAGATAGATAGATAGATAGATAGATAGATAGATAGATAGATAGATAGATAGATAGATAGATAGATAGATAGATAGATAGATAGATAGATAGATAGATAGATAGATAGATAAGTAGGTAGGTAGGTAGATAGATAGATAGATAGATAGATAGATAGATAGATAGATAGATAGATAGATAGATGGGTGGATGGATGGATGGATAGATAGATAGTCAGTCAGATAGATAAGATGGATATTATATACATAAAATAAATGATGGGTAGGTAGATAGGTAATTTGATTGAATAGTACATTGATGGATATATAGATATGTAGTTTAATAGATAGATAAATAGATAGACAGACAGCCGGATAGATACTGATAACTGGCACAATGATGGCTAAACAGACAGATGGATGAAAAGATGGTCAAACAGATACACATACATCAAAGGATAGATGCAAGAAAAATCGCTGTACAGATAAACTAATAACTGTTTATTCATGCGACCTATATACATTTTAACTATCATATCTGCATAATATCACGTAGCACGCAATACAACGTTACAATATTCATTGTTTAAGTCGAACTTTTCAAAAGAATCAAAACACATTCTGTTGCTGAAATCTGCAAATATGACAGCCAAAAAACAAACGAAGAAAGCAACTACTAAGAAAGTAACGCGTTCAACCAGAAGCAGTGGCAGGATTAATAAATCTACTGGTCCCAAAAAAATTCGTAAACAAAGTGATAAAAGTAAGAAAACATTCTCGCTTCTATCTCGTCCTCGAGGCCGACCAAAAACAAAAAACGTTGGGATACCTACTGAAACGAGTAAAAACAAAAAGAAAGCTGAAACATTGACTATTTCAAATGAAGCAAACACTGACGGATCACACAATGAAAATATCCATGGAACTGCTATTCAAGAGAACAATCAAACTGAAGGCGATCATCATTCTGACGAAAAAATGACTAAGGCTGAACAATAAAAACATTCTAAAGATATATATAATAACCATAAGACTTTATTTAAAATTTGATTTGTAATAACTAATAGAATTTATGCAAAATTTGATTTTTTTATCTTAATAAAACTTTATTTATAAAACTTTATTAATTGTTTATTTATACTAATTCATTGCTCTTTTCGAACTTCATTTCTATACGATTTAGCAAAAGAAAACAATCATTTTACTAAGATTAAAAATTGATAATATATATTTGAGATTAAATAAACAGATTTTATTTTAAAATTTTAGCTCTAAAATAGACAGAAAAAAGTGTATTTCTGTAGATGTAATGATGTTTTGATAGAAATTCGCACGAATTATTTATAATGACTTCATATTTATATACGAAAGTGATCTTCAATAGAACTGGGATCGTGTTTTTTTGTTGTTGACCACCGCCATAGTTGCTTTGGGGTCTGTTTTGGTTAATGAAATAGTCAAAAGTCTTAACCGGGTACATATTTGGATTATGAAAATACTATATTTTAATAAGAATGCAAGATCCAGTCTCGAAATACATCTTTATAGCAATAAGTTTTTACAGACTACATTTTTGTTTTCATTCTAGAAGGATACACCTGTCATGTAATTTATTATTATTTATTTTTTTTTAAAAAAAAGCTAAAGCATACGTTTGTAAGTAATTATTTGTGTGTGTGTGAGTGTTCAAACTTTAATATTTGAAGATCGACAATTGTTATAGCAATAGGATTGGCATCAGTCGCACATAAAGGACTAATTTAAACACTATAGTAACCAATAAAAAATTATTATTGACCATCACTATTAAGAGAAAAAAAAACAGACTTTGCTGTTGTTAATCTGTTCAATTTTTTTTGACATAATTATACAACTTTATTTGGTTTGATTTCATTAAATAATGGCAGAGTAAAAAGGAAGCTGAAGTCTAGGGAATTTGGTTCCCTCTGCTTTATCCTACCCAATAATTACCATCCAACAAAATAGTCAAATTATTAACAAGCATGTATTTGAATGTAAATTAACCTAAAAATGAATAGCTATTTTATCCAGTAAATTAACATAAAGATTACCTAAACATTTGAAATCACAATGTCACATCCAATTGGTCTATTTCAACCTAAGTAGGGCAAAAAGGACACTGGGAAAGTCGACTGCACGTGGTTTTTGAATTGATGCCTTTGTCATTTAAAATTGTCATACATATGCATAAGATAATTGTCAATTTTCAAAACAAAAAAAGATATTAAATGATAATTAATTTGATCATTTTGTTTTATGTATATGATTGATTTTAAATTTTATTCACTCATCAATTATTTGTTTCTAAAATTTTCAGTTGTTTTAATTCATATGCATTATATATGTACGTTATATAATTGATTTTAAATTTTGACTTATTAATATAAATAATAATATGTTAGATATCATTTGTTATTAAAACTCACAATTGTTTTAATATATATATATTATGTACATACACTATATACATTGTACACAATGAATGCTTGAAATTAAATTTATAGTTGTTTGTTCTCATGGAAACTATTTACAGATATATACATAATATATTGTATTAGTATTTAATATTCTTCAGTAAATACTTCATAACTTCATTATAAGATACGTTGGAAAGATACATTAGTATGTAGACGTTTTATATACATTACATGTGCATATTTTTTTCATATGTAAGTTTCTGAATTGTTGTTTTTTTTCTTATTTACAGAAGTTTAGTATATTAAGAGTTGTGGAATTTAGTGATAAACACTTATTGAATCTTCAGAATCAGTGGTGACGTAATAGAAGATATTAAGACTTTTGGGCACCAATAGAAACCTTATTGTAAATGATTAATCTAAAAAGTTAGCATTGGTATTTTAAAAGAAAAGTGTAGCTTTAATAGAAAATGGGGTGTATAGATATTCAGCACAGTATGAAGAGAGTGTTGATGATTTTATGTTAAAGTTAAGGCGATATGACCTTGAAGAACATATCTATGATTCTGAATAGTGCTATTTTAAGAAACTATTATGATCTTCAATATTTTTCTATTATTGCATTTTGTTTAATGTTAAACAGTAAATGGGTCTCAGATACAAACATCACCCCATGCCTATTGTCAACAAACATTGTGAATGTAAATGATATTGAAGTAAACTGAAAACTTAGAAAGAAACAGATATTACATGTTGTTTGATTATCTCTATTACCATCTGAAAATAAAATTAAATCATAATCAAAATAAAGAATATACCATTTGTTCTATATAAAATGACTTTGTGATTTATTTGATATTTTTTCTCTTTTCACTACAAATATCATTATGCAATAATTGAGACTGAGAATTTACTTATATGATAATTTTTATGTTTTGTGAATATTCAAATTTAAGATTTCTTGCATAAGCCATAACTAATTGATATATTGTTTTGCATATAATCATCCACCTGCAAATATAGATTGGATTCATAAAATTCTCTTTGCTTCCAATTTATATTTTGGTGAGTAATCAAGTCTCACTAGCCATGTTAAGCCCTGAAAGTAAGTCAATTAAAGTCTCTTATCAATACTTTATTGTATCTATATGTACTTTGTATTTACTTGGCCAGTTAGGTACCATTACAGTTTTGACCATATTTTATTCATGCTATATTAGAATTATTATTTTCTCTTGCATAGTGCAATCCATTATAATATATAATGAACAAGATAACAATCAATGTTTAAGCTATCAGCAAACCACTTTATCTGCAGTCTGATATATGTATATAGACACTAAAGTTTGCAACTTGGCCAATGAGTGTGAGCTTAATAATGCAAAAACATTTAAACAAACTTCATTAATCAGGCAAGTATAATACATTCGGAAAGAAGACTAACAAATAGTCATTTATAACTTCCAAATTCAATATAAAGAATATATTTATTACGATAATAAAGCCAATTACTGAAGATTTTAATATATTTATAAGTGTAGATTATTACTGTGTTGGATTAATATTAGCATCACCAGGCTTATAAACAAGATATCCTACAGTATGCTCACCATCAGTCTATGATTTTATCAACAAAGATTAAATCCTGTACATTTGGCCCAGTTTAAATGCCACAAATTTAAACTTACTCATGTGGCTATCCCATTACAATTTATATATATATATATATATATAAGTAAATCATGTGGCTATCCCATTACAATTTATATATATATATATATATATAAGTAAATACAGATAAAAGCATTATCCCTACGACCTCTTTTTTTACTTTATAAGACTTGCTGTATTTTCATATTTCTAAAATATATTAATGTAAAATATTTGTTTATAAAAACAGAAAGAAAATTACTTAAAAAAACACAAAAACTAAAACAAAACAGTTATTTGTTGTAATACTAAAGAAAAGAGACTAAACCCAAATAATCAACAAGCTTTACAGATAAGGATAAATATAAATCCACTTTATTTAATCAGTTTTTTATTCACAAAGATTAGTATAATATTTAATTTATTATTCTATTCTGAGCTCACAGACTTCATTGTATTGGAAATCCAATTAATATAAGCAGATATTTGTAGAAAAAATGAAGGAAATAATGATTTCTCACATTCAACCAATCCATGTGACAAAATACCAACTGCAATCCATTGATCATTATGATTAACCACCAGTGGACCACCTGAGTCACCCTAAAATTAAGTAGAGATAAACATTTGTGAACTCATAATCATATATAACTGATTTACTTATCTACATTTTTATATATACATTTAAGCAATATATATATATACAGACATTTAATGGTTATAGTTATTTATATATATATACAAACCATTATACAATTACAAATATCCAGTAACGCCCTCTGTTTTAAAAATCTATATCTCAATAATAGCGAACTTTTTTGAGATATAGATTTTTAAAACAGAGGGCGTTACTGGATATTTGTAATTGTATAATGGTTTGTATATTTTTCTATAATTATTTCAGTTAGTGTTAACAGTAACTTTCTTTTCATATATATATATATATATATATCATAGTAATGCAGCAAATGTTTAAATCAAGAAAACATTACCAATCTGTTAACAAGACAACACTTTTAGACTACACTGATGTGACTTACATATGATTGTAATGTCTTCGCCCCTAAGCTTTTCCAGAGGGGTAGAAAAACACTTACAATCCGATCGAAACTCGGCTGAACAACTCTTAAAACCGTTGTGCCACAAATAGCTTTTAATAGCTTTACGTATCCACTTCTGTTAACAAGACTGTAATAAGTGTGCGATGTTTTCCTCTAGCAGTTTATATATCCCTCTGAGTTTTTTTGTTAAGTCTTATCTGCTACATTCTGAAAACTTAATCGCGTGTTTTCCAAATATGTTTTATTATTCTTACTTTAAGTAGTTATTTTTATCTCTGATAAAAATAATTTCACAACTTGTTTTTTAATTATAATTATTTTCCATTATAATTATTTTTACTTTCAATAAAATAAATCGAAAACTTCTGGAGTAAATTGTCTCTAGTAAACTCGCTGTTTATTTCTCACAACGAATACAACACTTCCTCCCCTCACTCCAGAAGTTAGAGTTTATTTACATTACACATAATCATCCAATATGCACGGTTTTCTTTTTCAGCTTGGAGAAAACTTGATTTTTCCTATTAATCAACATAACCTTGAACTTTGTCTAAACTCTTCTTTTTCCTCGCCACTTTGAGTGCTTTTTTCTCTCGCTTGGAGAGACTCTGGGTTTTTTCCTGTTCTGCGATTTTTGTCTCTGGCCGCTCACTGTCTAAAGATTTCCGTTCTAAAATATCCTCGAACGTGTCAATTTCATTTTTACTTTCGGCCATCTTTTCCTATAGTTCCATTTCATACTGCTGCCAACTCTCTACCTGTTCGGATAATTGTGACATTGCGAGTTCACTTTTTAAATCTTCATTTGATCTTTCAAAAGTCTGACATTCTAAACATTTGCTTTGTAATGTTTTACTAAATTCTGAATTTTGTTGTTCAAGTTTTTTTAATTTATTTAATTCATAAACCTCCAGTTTTAATTTGTGCACTTCTTTTGATAGTTCTTTAAATTGCAAGTTGAGTTGTATCTCTGATTGCGTCTTTCTCTCAAGCATGGCAGCTAATTTTTGGTTACGTGACTCCAATTCTTGTAGTTTAGTGATCTGTCTTTGTCTTTGTGAAAAAGTCCTATTTCTCATGGCCCTGATTTGTCCCTTAGTTGATACATAGCCAATAGTATACATTGTATCATCTGTGCTTGGATTACATTTTGTTTGTCGTGGTTTTTTGCATACAGCTGCTAAATGTCCTTTAAATCTGCAGTTATAACAGTTTTCTTTTCTCCATTTACAATTTTTAGATACATGGCCAGTTTTACTACAGCAGAAACATTTCACTGTTAACATTTTCTTTCTGTTAAAATTTTCATTCTTCGGCTGCTGACTTCGATCTGTTTTATAAACTGCCATTTTGCTGGTGTCTTCTGAGTTGTTTCTAAAAGCTGTGGCTTGCTCAATTATTGCTTCATATGCTATTCCTTTTCTAATAGCCACTTCGTATGATAAGTCGCTTTCTGTTAACAACATCTGTCACAATTTTTCATCACACATTCCCCACAATAATTGATCCAGCAAAGCTTGTTCTAAAAATTCGCCATAATCACAGTTTTTTGCTAGCTGTTTTAATGCTATATCATAGTCTTTAATTTTTTCCTCCCTGGCTTGTTTTCTATTTCTCAGAGTTAATCTAGCTACGTGTCTAGATGGCTTTGGGCTAAAATACTCCGTTAATTTTTTAACTATATCTTCAAAATGTACTCCATCAATTATCGGTCCGTCCCATAATTTATTAATAATTTCTATGACTTTGGGTCCTCCTAAACATAAAAGTGCGGCCACTTTTTTTTCATTATTTTTTATCCCATTTAACTTGAAAAAATTTTCCAATTGTATTATATAGAGAGGCCATTCCTCAGCATTTTCAATGCTAAATTCAGGAATACTGCTTTGTCCTAATGACATTTTACTTGTTTCAAAATGTATCGGTTGACTTTCTCTTCTCGCTTATTCTTTCAAGTTTTACTAGGTTCGAAAATTAGATTGCACCAATCTTGTAATGTCTTCGCCCCTAAGCTTTTCCAGAGGGGTAGAAAAACACTTACAATCCGATCGAAACTCGGCTGAACAACTCTTAAAACCATTGTGACGCAAATAGCTCTTAATAGCTTTACGTATCCACTTCTGTTAACAAGACTGTAATAAGTGTACGATGTTTTCCTCTAGCAGTTTATATATCCCTCTGAGTTCTTTTGTTAAGTCTTATCTGCTACATTCCGAAAACTTAATCGCGTGTTTTCCAAATCCGTTTTATTGTTCTTACTTTAAGTAGTTATTTTTATCTCTGATAAAAATAATTCCACAACTTGTTTTTTAATTATAATTATTTTCCATTATAATTATTTTTACTTTCAATAAAATAAATCGAAAACTTCTGGAGTAAATTGTCTCTAGTAAACTCGCTGTTTATTTCTCACAATGAATACAACAATGATAACCAATGAACTTTTAGCATTTGTGCTTTATTTCATATAGAATTGTAAGTTTGTAAAAATGATCTTTAGTAATTTATTTATTTTGAAACAATTTGTCTATCTTTCGTTTCGACTTCATTTAAAACTTTTAGGCAAATTTATATTTAGTCTGTTTTATTCATCACTTCCTCTCATTAGCTAAATAAGATCTTAAACCAATATAATGTGTCATTTCAAAACTCCATTTATATAAAATATATTTCATATTTTCTAACACTCTATCATTCACATTTAACATCTTTTCTATATTCATTACATAACTATTTAAGATTCTCTCTAAATCTTCTCTAGAGCTACACTCTGTTCCCTCATCATCTAATAATACTAACTCTCTCTCCCCTACATTTCTCCTTTTAATATAATTCCAAAATTTTTTACTCCCATCTTTTCCACTTTTATTAATATCCTCCAACAATTTACTATTCAATTTCATTCTCTCTATATAAATATTTATTTTAACCAACTTCTTCTTTTCTAAGTACTTTTCCCATTTAGCATTAATATCTTTTTCACTTTCCTTATTCTTAATTGCACACTTATATTCTCTACATGCTTCTTTCCTTTCTTTTACACTTTTACTAATTCTCATTTTTTATTACTTTTATATTTCTGAATATTCTCACCTAAAACCCTATTTGCCACTTTTTCTACTTCTTTACACCAGTCCTTATACTCATCCCCAACCCACTTTTCCATTATTTCTTCAACTTGTATTTTATACTCTTCCAACTTATTCTTATCATTCACTCTCCATCCACATCTTTCACTATTATTTCTACTTTTATTTCTATTCTCCATCACATTATTAAACATTTCAATTACAATAAAATTATGATCACTAGTGCATACTTTTTCTTCATTATCAAACACCTTAATTTTCTGTATTTTATTTATTTCCTCTTTCTCTACCAATACATAATCTATTGTGTGAAATATATTATTTCTGGACCATGTGTATTGTCCCTCAAAAATATGTAATAAATTTCCAATACTCAAATTCACTTTCTGACAAAAAATTTTCAAAAGCTGTCCATTTTTATTATCTATATCATCAATTTCTTCAATATGTCCATTCATATCCCCCATAACCATTATTCTCTTCCCCTTTTCTTTAAAACTTTGTATATCCTTAACTAGACATTCGTATATGTTACTATTCCACTCCAATATAATTTGACTATCTCCAGTAGCTATATAAACTATAGCCACCATCCATTCTACTACCCAATCTTATTTCAAACCACAAATGTTCTTGACATTTAACAATATTTAAATATTTTTTTTGATATAACACCTATATCACCACCCCTTTTTTTTTTTTATTTTCTATTTATATCCTGCCATACCAACTGTTCCAAAATAGGTACTTCTTCTTTTCTTAATTGTGTTTCCACTACTGCTAATAATTCAAGCTCTTCATTTTCAATTGTTTTATTTAATTCCATCCACTTTTCTGGTTTCCTACCACCTTGCATATTCAAAAACCCAATTTTAACAATTTCTTCTTTCCTAACTACTCTTTTATAAATTCTTTTAATTTTTTCTTCTCCATTACATTTATAAATTACTTTCTTACCATTAATTTTACAAACCCATTCCTTCTCCATATCTATATTTATACCAAAATCAAATTCCTTTTGCTTACTTCTTATATTCCATCCATTCTTTTTAATAATATTACAATTTAAAAACCCACCCCCTTTATAAGTTTCCCAAAAAAAATTCTTTATAAATCAAACTCCCTAAAACTTCACTTCCTTGTTTTCCTAAATGCAACCCATCTTTGCTATATAACTCTCTCTTTCCAATAAAACAATCCCACACATCCACAAACATAACATTATTTCTCTCACACAATTTTTTCAATCTCTCATTTATAGAACATGCCCTATCTAACAAATAACTCTTGTCAAACCTTGGTAATAATCCAACTATTCCTACTCTTCCTTTAATCATAATCAAATTCCTAATCAAATCTACATACTCATCCATTATACTCTCTGACGATTCTAATAAATTATTAGTCCCCATCATAACATACACATCTCTACTACCTTGCTTTTTAACTATGTCTGCTACATCCCTAATTCTAGCTCCAGGCAAACATATTCTTATATACCTACTTCTATTTTCCCTTGCAATTATATCCCCACATTCTCTAATTAGTGAATATAGTAGTGCCACTCAGTGCTAACCAGAGTAATCAATGTAATTATATTAATAATATATTTATTTAGTCTCAGCTACTAGTAACTTATTTATTGAAAGTTTGAACTTTACCTTACAAGAATCTTTTCCTGTATTCAAAAGATATCCAGCACAAAACTCATTTCCCAGGATTTTATGATGAACCAGTTTACCTATGAAATCACATTCATCAGGTTGCATAATTGGAAATTTAATAGAATAAAGAGTTCTATTAATTCCATCTATATCACCTGGAGGTAAGAAAAACAAATGCAAAACATAAGATATACCTATTGTAACATATATTTTAACAGTTATGGGATAAGTAAAAATTTATAAGAAGTTTGTTAAACTAAAAGAAAATACAATTTATCCAAACTTCAAACACTTTTTAGCAAACTTTATTTGTACATACACCTACGGTTCGACTGACCTGCAGTCTTCTTCAGAGCTATGATATAATGAACAAAATAAAAAACAACTATATAATAACACCATAAAAAAATTTTTAAACAATAAAAAAACTAAAAACAACATAAAATATATATATTAAAAACCTGAAATAAATAATCAAACCCATATAAAACAATTAATATAAAATAAAATGTACTACATAAATAAAAAATAAATATAAATTATACATGTGTATTCTTAACTTTATACATATATACATTCAAGGACAACTATTAATCTAAATATTATCTATTTTATTATTATTAACAATCTACTAATTATCTGTATTCTTCATAAACTTAAACTTTATGATTAGTAACTAAAATTCTTTTAATTTTAAATCATATTTATTATTTTCTTACTCATTCTTCTTTTAAAATTAATATTTTATATTTATTATTGCTGAATATTTAAAAATCGTTTTTAAAACGATTTTTCATTATTTTATTTAGAAGATCAGAATAACCTTAGTAAGTGTAAAGATTATAAAGTTTATAGGTTTTAAATATTCAGCAATAATAAATATAAAATATTAATTTTAAAAAAAGAATGAGTAAGAAAATAATAAATATGATTTAAAATTAAAAGAATTTTAGTTACTAATCATAAAGTTTAAGTTTATGAAGAATACAGATAATTAGTAGATTGTTAATAATAATAAAATAGATAATATTTAGATTAATAATTGTCCTTGAATGTATATATGTATAAAGTTAAGAATACACATGTATAATTTATATTTATTTTTTATTTATGTAGTTCCTTTTATTTTTATATTAATTGTTTTATATGGGTTTGATTATTTATTTCAGGTTTTTAATATATATATTTTATGTTGTTTTTAGTTTTTTTATTGTTTAAAAAATTTTTTTATAGTGTTATTATATAGTTGTTTTTTTTTATTTTGTTCATTATATCATAGCTCTGAAGAAGACTGCAGGTCAGTCGAAACGTAGGTGTATGTACAAATAAAGTTTGCTAAAAAGTGTTTGAAGTTTGGATAAATTGTATTTATATGATATTACGGCAAACATAAAGAAAAGTGTGATTCTAAAAGAAAATGTTTGAATATCATTTAACTATAATGTCTAAAAATTATGTAGCATTAAGAACTACAGCCAATATGTCATACAGCTCTTAAGATATGTATTTGTATTTACACATACATAAATATACATATATTATTTCAAATTTAATTTTTATTTTTAAACATTATTTACAATATAAATTTACAAAAATAAAAAAAAAAGAAATTGGTTTTATTTAACTGAATGCAGTTGGTAGCTTTTTAGTAACTAGTTGTTTGCTTTCTTATAATCAGTTATTATAATGATTTAATTTTGCTTCTTATTGTGGTTACCATTAGTTACAATAAACTTTATTATGTTTATATTAAGAAGTGAAAAAATGTAGCAATTGGTTTAACAGTTGGATAAAGTTATACTCTTTAGACTGCACCCAGTATAAAATACTGCAAAAAGAGGGTTCTCTATAATTTTTAAATTAAGCAAAGTAAAGTCAAATTAATTTTATTTTTGCATAATAGAAGCATATTTAGAAATATATTGATACAGACATATAATCATTAAAAAATATAAGAAATTAAAGCATTTGAGTACCAGTTTCACATATTGATTGTAGCCATTGACTGTTAAAATAAAAATAGGAAATTTCATTGTTAACTTTGTGATAATAGAAACATAATAGCTTATTTAATGAACAACATATGTTTGTGATATATACACTCAATTAAAAGTACATTATTTTAAAAAATTGTAATAATAAAATACAAATAAGTAAATAATTACACATTCATTAAAACTCTTTAAAAACATATTTTAAAATAAACTCTTATTTTAATACATAATACAAACATATATTTTTATTCTCTGATATGATCCATATATTTAAAAATCTCTTTAATACATGTAAATTATATGACAGAATGACAGTAATAACTTACAATACATTGTTTTCTTTTGAAACTTTTATTTTTTTTAATTGAAACTGGAATATAAAATTATGATATCAAGCTATTCTCATAGAACAATTATGAGACTTTCAAATAGAATAATTTAACTCCATACATATTATTTCAATTGATATATAAAGTAAAGGGCATTGAAAAATAAGAATATGAATGTAAACAGATTATTCAAATTTGATATATATATAAATATATATATATATATATATAAAATATTCTAAAAAAATCTTAAAATTCATTTAATATACTCTACATGATAAATAATTAAAAAGTATATTCTAATTAAATGAATCAAAAAAGAATTTGGTACATATATTATTCATTCTTGTATGTCATATAAAACATATTTCATGGTTCTAATGTAAATATTTGTATTGGGGAAAATATCTCTACAGAAAAATGAATATTATATTAAATAAATGTTCATTGATAATTGTTACATTTTGATTTACATGTGTCACACATACCCCACCCAAAACATTGACACCATCCATTCTAAATAAATATAGAAATGATTCTCATTAATTATTTATTAAACTAGAGATTGTCTCTAGCCCAGATATAAATTTTACCCCCTAGTTAAAGATTTACATATCTGATTTTTTTAATTAATTAAACCCATATATGGAATTATTCATATTTCTCTTTCCCAAGCATGTTTTTTTGTAATAGAACGCTAAAATTTTACAATATTTCTTTCCTTAAAATCAACAGATGTCATTTGATAATTTTATCAAAAAAAAAAAAAGATCATTGAGTAAATTAATAATTTAATACAAATGAATTTACAAATATAATTTTGTTGTATTTTGTAAAAATTGCATACAAGTTTGTGCACTCTAGAAAAACTAGAATTTATTCGAGAGATTGTTTACTGATAACTGATGTATTTAATTAAAGCATTAACATAATGGTAATTGACCAAATTCCAAGAAATGTTTACTCATTGCAAATATTTCTAGATAAGAGATCTTACCTTATTGGAGAATGTAATTAACTGTTGCAGTTATCAGAAAGCTATAAAAAGTGTATGTAACAAGTACGTGGGCCCATTATTCAAATGCATCTCCAGTAGACATTCCGGTTCAATTCTGATAGGAGAGATCTTGTGTCAATGCTTTGGTTAATGTCCAGTGCTCAGTGGAAATGTAGTTCATGGGTATAGCTGAAAGGTTCACAGAAATTGTGAGACCATAGTCTGAAGAAACCATCTGGATAGCAGATGAACAAAGAGTTGAGTTTCCGGTGGTTTTCAAGTGAAGTTACTGGTAGACTGTTGCAGAGACAGAAGATGTAAAGAGCTTAAGGTCAATCACAGTGCAATACTACAAAGCATTCATGTGCAGCTAAACTGGACTGGGGCCAAGGTGTGCATAAACCTTGCCCATTGTGAATCGTTTTTGTAGCAGCCAGCCTGAATGTACATTGAGGGAATTGAACAGCGAACTGTAGAGGTAATATTGTTACAAACTATTTGCTATTCTGATTATCTAAAATATTGTGAGTCTTATTGTATATATTAATTTGCTGGCTGCCCAGTCATACTTGCGAACACAGCAAATTCATTAATACTGAAAGTTCTAAACAAATGCTGTTATAATAAATATTTATTTCTGAATAAACTAAATATAATTCAGTTGATTTATTTCATCATTGTTATCAGAAACATATAACAGTCTTTCATCACATGAAAGTATCATCTAATGCATGATTAGTCTGAAAAATAACTTGAATTTTACTATAATATTCAAACATGGATGTCCAATGATGGGTTCTGAAGAATTGAGAATGTTATGAGTATATGAATAAAAATATTTTTTGGTTTAAAATAAAGTAAAATTGTGGTAAAAGTTAGAGTAGTAGAAATATTGAAGCAGATTGTTGTTTAGACAAAACAGGGCAAGAATGTCAGGCAGCATAGTACTTCATGGGCCGGATAATTGAGCATGGCATGTGTGTTTATAAAATAGGCATTAGAAATATATAAAAGAAATAAGGGAGCATATTGGAGAGGATTATGAAAAAGTTACAAGAATTAAAAAAACAATGGAGTTATGATTTCAGGAAATGAAAAAGAAAATGCATGATATTATTTCGAAAATGCAAAATAGAAACAAAAGAAAATTTTTGGAATTAGAACAGAGAATTGGTAAAGAAAAAGAGAGTAGTTAGTGGGAGGGGGGGATTAAGAAAAGTAAAAATGAAGTAAAAGATAAGTCAAGTGAAAGACAAATGAAAGTAGAAGGTGAGAGTCAGGAGATAAACAAATAGAAGAAAGGCCAGATAACGAGTGCCAGTATAACAGAGGTCGGGAGATTGCAACAAAATACCCACCAGCCCATATTAATGTAAACCATTTCTTAATGGTTCAGGTGTTTGCTGGTTAGATGGGAGAACCTCCAGTCGAGCATCTAAAAAGTTTACAAAGATCTTTCAGCATCATTCCGATATCTGAAGTAAATAAAATAGCGATCGTAAGTAAAATAGCAATGAGATTGGGACCTAAATCACAATCCAGAGAATATTCATAGAAAAGAAGACGATGAAACAGCACCGAAATGGTATTGTGGAAATGAAAAACGGTGACCGCCGTTTAGGCTGACTTACGACCGGGTAAAAAGCTCGTGTCTGCTGACACCAGAAGATAGCCAATAAGCATATCATCATAAAAAAAAAGAGAAAATATATTTTTTGAAATTATTTGTTATTTTAATGTTTGTTTTTTGATGTCGTTAATTTATTATATTTAATTATTATGAAATATTAATTTGTTTAAATATTATGCTAGAAGCGCATTTTGATCTAGTAATAATAGTGCTTATCTTTAATAGTTATTGTTTACATAATTCGATTATTATATTTATCAATAGTTAGCCGGAGAGTCTTTAGGTTGGATTTGCCTAGATTGCTTAAACTCAGGGTATAATATATATATTTATTTGTATTAGCAGGGCATTAACCATCATTATTTACTATGACAGCAATTACTAATGAAAACAATTATTATAACATTATATATATATATTGTGACATATACATATATATGTGTTACATAAAACGATTAAAAATAATATTCAAGGAAAATATGTATATATTTTTTTATTACTATTTTAAATAAAAATAAAAGAAAAACATCGTTTCGGACCGGGAAAAAAGCTTTTTATGTATAATTATTATTAACATATATATTTATATAGATGTGTGCTAATAATTTATATGAAAGAATAGCATAATAGATTTTATTAATTTCCATTTTTGATGATAATCTATTTACATATATTTAAATTAACAACTGATTTACCATTTACCTGATAATGTTCGTTATATAAATGTCTAATTTAAAATCATGCAAATATTAAAATAAGGGACTTTAAGTGCCCTTCTAGTAATGCCACACACTTTCAGCTTTACTGTGACAGCTTGCCTAGTGTTATACTTAAATTCCAGCAACTTCCAGTTCACCATAAACTTGACTGTTTGTTTTTACAATATTGAGAACAATGTGCATACTCCCCTTCAGCTCTGATAGTTATTTGTAGTTGTCTAATTGACCTTCAAAAAAACTGCCTTATATAGTTAGATCCCTTTTCCTCATAGGAGAGTATGGTTAACAGTCTTCATCTATGAAATTGTTTCTATCATTGGTTAATTCATCCGTCCATTCATTCATAATTGTGATGAATGCTTAATCTGGACAAGTTCATTTCTTGAACGTAAGTTAAGTTTAATCGCAATGAATTGCTGAATCTGGGCAAATCCATTATTTGAAGGTAAATTGAGTGATAACATTATATTAATGCTGCAATGTTTTAAAAAGATAATATGTATATTATTTCTTAGACTGACACACATTGAATAAAAATTCTTTTTTTATAAAATGACATTTTTGTTTAACTAGTGTGAATATTTTTCAGTAGGAATAAAGCTACAACCCATGTAAATCTTTGCTTCAACATATATATAAAGGCGGAGCGTTGGTGGCCTAGCGGTTAGCTTCCCAGTCAACGCTTTGATATATATAACATACATATAAATATTAATAGCCTAAAGCTAAACTAGCCAATAAAATCATCAAAATTATTCCGATTTCACCACCATTCAACCAGACTAGTTAAAAATAAAATAAAAAACTCTAAAACACGCAATGAAACAATTAATTACACACGAGAAATCTGCTTGTAACAGTGAAACGATTGTGTTTTAGAGTTTATTTTTTTAACTAGTCTAGTTGAGAGATGAATTTGAAATTATTTTGACTGTTTTATTTAATTTACTTTTATGCTTTTAATGTTTACATTTTGATGAGATTCTGTGCATTTAAGGTAGTGTTGCTGATATAATGTAAAGGTTTTTGTTTTATATTTGAGAAGTCTTCTTGTAGCAGTAAAACCATTGGTTGTGTTTTAGACTTTATTTTTTGGCTAGCCTGGTTGAGTTGTGAATTTGGGGTAATTTTGATATATATATACGTGTGTGTGCATATGCGCGTAATAATTAAGCATATTAATCACAGGAAAATATAACTTTTAAAGTATGAAATAAATGAATGGTTACATCATCTTTTACAACTGCTGTAAATGATAGCACTTGTGCAATTTATTTAAGATTGAAAGATATCATGATTTGTATATATTTATTTATTACAACTAATGTTTGCTTGTTTATATATAAATGAATGAACATGATTACTTTCAATGATTATTGATTCCCCACATTAGAATAAGATCTATGTAATGTTAATCCAATTATTATGACACATAGCTTCTGTTGTTTACATTACTCTGACAGACTTCTTTATATCAAATGTGGTTTCTTTCTAGATTCTTTATAATCTCTTGGAATCAAATTTAAGACTTAAACTATGTATTATCATTTCTACTAGAAGTTTGTCCTCATAAGTTTCATTTCAGTTATTTAATTGCTTTACTTGTGTCCATGATAATTATATGATTTTTCACCCACATGTATTAGTCTTGATTCTTTTTTATTATTATCAGCAAATATATATTCCCTACTTTGTGATAAAGTCTGAAATCTCTTAATTTTTATCTTAAGACTCCAAATTTCAAATTCACATAACCACATAAAATATATCTGATATATATCACAACTTACCTTCAACTAATGGATTAGTTTAGATTCCATTTTATTTTGATCAGATTAATCATTCATTACCACAGACCAATAGATATATGAAAAACTAATGTATATCCAATAGAAAAAGCAGACCAATAAATAATGATACTCAGTGAATCTGATTGTGTTCATTATGGAAGGGGATCAGACTATATAGTCAATCCAGTTAGAGGTAAAGTCAGATAACAGCCATTTTTTGTCAGAACAGAACAGTAATATTTATATTGTCAACAATAAGGTTAAAGTAGTGAGGCAATTCACACTAGATCTGGAAATTGCTAAAACCTAAGTAAGACATGATGCAAGCTATTATAGAACAGCCAAATGTTTTTTAGTACATATTCATAAGACAAGCTCTTACAGTATAGTTTGAAGTGATAGGCAAGCATAGAAGAATACCTAAAGTTTTTTTTTTTACTTTGCATGGCAATTATATGCTATATGAAGACAACAGTATCAGGCCAATGTATAACAGTTGTATGGATTGTAAATACATATTTGTATATTTGTTTAATTAGTAAAATTTAATCATGTATTTATGAGTCTGTATTAAAGACAACAGTTTGGTGTTGTGAGTTTACTTGCAAAATATTACTTATTTTTTGCAATTTAATATTAAATGTATTCCCCAAAAGTACTCCAACCAACATTACTTCTACGATTGATTTTTTTTGTGTGTTAATAATCTTTCTATGCTATTTGTAGTTTTTAATTTTTAATCCATAATTAATAATGTTTATTTTCTTTTTCTACAAAAAATCCATTCAACATCTACTTTTATTTCTGCTTTCTTATGGAAACTTTTGAAATGTTTTCTGAAGCCATAATGTATAATTTTAAAAATAACCACATTGTCTGCAAAATCTAAGAAATTTAAATAATATCCATGTATTTGTATTTCATTTGTATTTTTCATTTTCATCCATAAAATATTTCTGTAAAACTGTTGTAAGAAATTATGGAGATTTGTAATCAGCCTATAATATCCCTGTTTGAACATTAATTTTGGCAGTCCTATTATGTAAACCAATCACTGATGCTGCATTCTAATGGATATATTTTTAACGTGACACTTTAGCACCATTTCTTGCCGGTGGAAAGTTTTAATCATTATTGAAATGCTACAGAGTCAAACATCTTTAATATAATACACAAATAAAGCATAAGGACAACTCATTTATTAGATGTTCCTTTTAACTTCCTTAATTCTTTAATATGATCCACTACGATAAAAGAAACTTTAAATCAACATTGTTATTTTGTCTTGAATCCAATATTCACTTAGATATGAATAGTAATTATCTTGGTAATGGTTATTGTCTTGGATTAATAGAAGACTAAATGTTTAAAATTTATATCTGTTTTTGATTCTCTTTTATATATGAATATTGCTATAGTATTTAGTGAATCAATTAATACATCATTTCAACAAAAATTTTATTAACAATAAATAGTGATTACATACTAATAAAGGATAAATAAATGAATAAGTTGTGCAATAATATGATTATATAATGTTCTATTTGTCATCTGGCTATATTATGTTATGAGAGCACAATTGTTATACTTTTATGTGGTTAGGTATATTGCAGAGATTCTAAAAACTTGTTTAATGGTATTAGCATTTTTAATATAAACATGAATATTTTCTTTTAGAATTACCTATTCTATAATGCTGGGTAGGCGGGAGTTGATAATCAGAAAAAGACAGAGCAGTTAAAGACCAGGTGTCGTCAAAGACATTATTGGAGGCAAGGAGCTGGTCATGTTTCTTGATTTTTTTGAGCATTTGATAAAACAATGGTATAATTTGTGGCAGGGGTAATTCCATGAGAGTTTTGCATCTCACTATCCATATGGAATAAAGGATAAAGGTAGAAAGCCTTATTATTGAAAAAAATCCATTATGAATGGCATTTTCAAGTGAGAATATCATATCAGGTCTTATGTTGGAATTGATTATGATTATATCTTTCAGTGTTTTAAGTCTTGGGCACCGGTGTATAATATGGTCTATGGTTTCATCTTCATGAGCACACAGACCACATATAGGGTCAATGCTGGTAAAACCTCTTCGATGATAAAGAAACCAATTCGTGGGAAGCGCATTAAGATTTATTTTAATGATGAAGTCAAGGAATTTGGGTTCCAGACTCCATCTTTTGAAGTGAGTAATGAGTCTTTGGTTGGTTACTTTTAGACTGGTTTTAATGGGTTGTTGATTATAGTTGATTATATTGTATGCTTCCCATAAGGTGATTTTTGGTTAAGGTTAAAGGGCATAATCGGGTTATAGAGTTGTAGGTGGTCTATTAGGGATGCTATCCATGAAATTGATTTGCATCTTTTAGACATTTTGTGTATAGTTTCAAGTCTCAGATACAAATACATTTGAAAACCAAGTTGGGTTTAGTTTTGAATTGTGAAGACAGAAGTGCAGAATAATTGCCCAAAGGGAGAAGTAAATTCAATAGAGAAGTTACTGTTAAGAAAGAAAAATTACTAGTTACCATTGCTTCTCTCTAAATAGCCTCAAATATGTATAACTTGTTTACTGTTTAAAACTACTGTTAAATATTACATCAAACTCAAGAATTATGTCATTATTAGCTAGAAGTCTCTTTATCCTGAATAGCTAAAGACAATCCCAGCCACATCTGTCATATCCCTGGAATTATGCACTTTTATCCAGATGTTAACATTGATTGCACATTAAAACACAACTCTACTTGCTTATAGGATGAAAAAAACATGATCTAAAAAATAGTCAGACTCTGCTATAAGACCTACTGTATCAATAATCAAAGAGCATAATTAAAATAAAGATTAAACTGATAGTCTATTATTAAAGATGTGCAGGTAGGTTCTATTATTAAAGATGTGCAGGTAGGAAGAATGTATGTGTATGTTATCAATAAATACCATAGTTTAAAACATATTATCTAGTAAGTTATTTTTTTTACAATTTTATATAAAGTCTTGAAATTAATATTAGTATAGGTTTATTTATATCAACACTACTAGTAAATTTTATTTTTGTGACTATTATTAAATTCAATATTTTGTATTTTATTTATCTTTTCGCAGTACTTGTCAATATGTAAGCAACATTTTTTTTTATTTATTTTATAATTACTGTAAATATTATTTTATTATCAAATTTAATATGATTTACTGTTTGAACTAATTCTAAACATAGACCATTAAGATACTACTAAGCTTAAGAAATCATGCAATTCATTGTAGGACCTGTTGGCGAAATAAATGTACATTGGAATGGTGATGATTAGAGATTATAAGGTATTCAGAAATAATTTTTTATAAAAAATGGCACCTAATATTAATTAGGATTGAATCTTAAAAAGAAATTAAAAATACTTTTGTAGCAATAATTCTGAATTTACTGTATGCTAATGTCATTTTTATTGCCATCATGACAATGTTTATTATATTCAATGTAAACAACATTATATTTTGGATTTTGCAAACATTGCTGTACTCAGTTTGACCATTTTACTTCTGTACATAGTAAATTGAAAAATTAGATGAACATTAATATGGAAAAGTAAATAATGGGTGTAAAAGTGAATAAAGAAACATCTTCACACTCTCAAACTAAAACACTTTAGTTTGGCCAATATAATTAGAATTAAGGTTCAAGATAAGATCGCCACTCTTTTCAAAAGCCTCCATTTTGTGTTTGAGTATATCCTCAGTACTCATCATGACATTCTTCAGATATTATAAGACAAATATAACATATATATTAAATGTTGAAATCATTTCTTTTTAATTACATATGATCTCTGCACTTAGTAAATAAAATTGAATATTACATAATTTCTGATAATTGATCATATTATTAACAAGTAGTAAATTGAAAAATTTTGCAAACATTAATATGTGAAAGAAAATAATGGATATAAAAGTGAATAAGGAAACTTCTTCACACTCTCAAATAAAGATGCTCTATATTGGCCTATATAATTTAAATTTAGATTTCAAAAGTCTCTATTTGTGTTTGTGAGTATCCCATTAAACATGCCACTGTTGAACTATTATAAGATTAGTACAGTGCATATATTAAAGATGGAACTCCTTTCTTTTTAATTACACATGATCTTTATTCTTAGTAAATAAAATATATATATATACATTGTGACTCTCAGCTTTTGCATCAAAGTTTAATGCCAAGTTTTGTGATTAAAAATTTTTTTGTCAAGTATTATAATTTTCCAATAAGTAAACTTTGTTATTTCATAATAATTGCTTATAAAACTGATTAGCCATTTTAGAATGATTATTATAATAACCTTAGCTTCATAATAGTCTTTAAATATATTTCCATAATGTTTAAACATTATAGATAATTATTTTATAAATGTAAATATTTAGCTATAAAGTTATTAATGATTTAAAGTATTAATGAGTGCAATTTTTAGAGTAGTAAAGCTGAAATCATATTAATACTTGTTATATTCTATTAAATTTAATTATCAGAGAACATTAAATGAATTTAAATTTAATGTACATCTTGGACATTTAAGTTAATACTAGTAAAGAGTAATAATTAATTTTAATAGTGTGTAATATATTTTAATTAAAGAATTATAAAAGTTTGACTTATTAAAGAAATGCATTTAAAACTAATAATTAATTCCTAGATTGAAGTTAGCATTTTTAAATAGAGAATTTAATGGTATATATGAGTGTGCATGTCTAAAATTTAACAATTATTTAAGAACGTCATGTTAAAATGTAATGCTTAAAATTCTTTTTGGTACTTGTGTATAATTCAACCGATGACGTTTTTGACTTACCGATTTCCCTTCCGGTAGACATCGACGTTTTTTGCATGACAACATTGTCATGGTAACCAAGTGACTGGCATGATTAATCCATCAGAGAGTCAATTTTTTTTTTTCACCCGCGAGATTTAAAATTCGTAGAGAGGTTTGGGAAATTTTTTGATTTTTCTGTCTATTGCGATTTTGCTATCCACGGCATCACAGTTACTTTTTTGAGCTGTTAATTCTGGTAAAGTGTTTTATTTATCTGTTTATTTTAAATTTACAAAAATTTTTTGTTAATATTTCTACAATTCTCAAACTTACATTGAATTACGTTTAATGTGTAAATAATTTATTCCGGTAAAGTGTTTTTTTATTTATCTGTTTATTTTAAATTTACAAAAAGTTTTTGTTAATATTTCTACAATTCTGAAACTTACATTGAATTACGTTTAATGTGTAAATAATTTATTCTCCGGTAAAGTGTTTTTTATTTATCTGTTTATTTTAAATTTACAAAAATTTTTAGTTAATATTTCTACAATTCTGAAACTTACATTGAATTACGTTTAATGTGTAAATAATTTTCAATAATTTTTTAAAACAAATTTGGAATATACATTACCAAATGCATGTGATAACAAGGACGCCATTAATGCCAGATTCGCATTAATTCGGGTAAAGTGTTTTATTTATTTTAAATTTACAAAAACTTTTTGTTAATATTTCTACATTACATTTTTAATGTGTAAATAATTTGAAATAATTTTTTAAATCAATTTTGCAATATGCAGTACGTTTTAAAAATTACCAAATGCATGTAAAAGTGCGGCGCCATTAATACCAGATTTGCATTAGATCGCGTCTTTTTTATTTAGGTGTTTATTTAAAATTTACAAAAAGTTTTTGTTAATATTTCTACAATTCTCAAACTTATTTACAAAAAATATTTGTTAATATTTCTACAATTCTCAAACTTACATTGAATTACGTTTAATGTGTAAATAATTTTCAATAATTTTTTAAAACAAATTTGGAATATACATTACCAAATGCATGTGATAACAAGGATGCCATTAATGCCAGATTCGCATTAATTCGGGTAAAGTGTTTTATTTGTTTATTTTAAATTTACAAACACTTTTTGTTAATATTTCTACATTACGTTTTTAATGTGTAAATAATTTGAAATAATTTTTTAAATCAATTTTGCAATATGCAGTACGTTTTTAAAATTACCAAATGCATGTAAAAGTGCGGCATTTTCTGGATGCCATTAATACCAGATTTGCATTAGATCGCGTCTTTTTTATTTAGGTGTTTATTTAAAATTTACAAAAAGTTTTTGTTAATATTTCTACAATTCTCAAACTTATTTACAAAAAATATTTGTTAATATTTCTACAATTCTCAAACTTACATTGAATTACGTTTAATGTGTAAATAATTTTCAATAATTTTTAAAACAAATTTGGAATATACATTACCAAATGCATGTGATAACAAGGACGCCATTAATGCCAGATTCGCATTAATTCGGGTAAAGTGTTTTATTTGTTTATTTTAAATTTACAAAAACTTTTTGTTAATATTTCTACATTACGTTTTTAATGTGTAAATAATTTGAAATAATTTTTTAAATCAATTTTGCAATATGCAGTATGTTTTTAAAATTACCAAATGCATGTAAAAGTGCGGTGTTTTCTGGACGCCATTAATACCAGATTTGCATTAGATCGTGTCTTTTTTATTTAGGTGTTTATTTAAAATTTACAAAAAGTTTTTGTTAATATTTCTACAATTCTCAAACTTATTTACAAAAAATATTTGTTAATATTTCTACAATTCTCAAACTTACATTGAATTACGTTTTAATTTTATTTTTAATTTCTGAATTATATCATACAGCTATGAGAGTAATACAATGTCTGATATATGTGTACGCCGAGCCTGCGGCTCGACAAAAACATCCGGAGGCCATCCCCGCCAATTCCAGCGCTAGCGCTGCTGTATTTTAAAATTGAGAATAATATTTTGACGCATGCATGTACATTTTTTTTTTTAGTATTTGCCTGACCTGCATCAGATATTTTTCATTTTTGAATATTTTTTAGCATGTGACCTGGATAATTCAACCGATGACGTATTACCCTGAAGGCATATCAGTCTAATCTTGCGATTTTTAACGTACCGTGTTCACGTGATCTGCGGACACATTTTAGCGATTACATGTGTCCGCAGATCACTTGGAGACATCTTAAAAATCACAAGATTAGACTGATATGCCTTCAGGGTAATACATCATCGGTTGAATTATACACAAGTATCTTATTTTTAAAATGTTAATGTTTAAAATGTCTTTATTTTAAAGATAAAAAATACACTGAGATCTTACAAACAAAAAAAAATATTTAAAATAAATATTAATATGACATTGATATGTTTACTTTGTTACATATAAATCTTTAATATGCTTAAGGAATATATTTCTTTTGCTATAGTAATCACTTTCAGTGATAAATAATTTGTTAAATACTTGATTTTAAAAGATATAATCTTCAAATTAATTATTCTTTAATTTCTTGTCTAAACAATTGACTCCAAGAAGTTCTGGAATTATATTAAATACGGTTACTTTTAAAACTTTTGTCAGGAAAATTTAGACATTTTAACCTTTTGGTTAATTATGTCAATTTGTGAATGACTTGCTGTATAAATCAGATGTGAAGAGTATACCATACACACACAACTAATCCATGCATGTACCTTCATCTCTTATCAGTTTCAATTACTTTTAACTAATATTATTTTTGTAAGTTAAAAATATGCAGTTAAAAAGAAATATTTATCCAGCTTACTATAAACTGTAATCTATCAATGCTTTAATTGTTCAATGAGAATTGCATTGTGGGAATTTCTACCATGAGCATTTCGAGGATGGTATCATTTTCTTTGAAAATTATGTTAATAAAAGACCATAATCAAAGGTATTATTCCTGCTATATAAAGATTATTAATTTCACTTTCTATATTATATTTAAATATTTATTTAATAAAAGATAATTTCTATAAAATCTGAAAAGATTTTTAAAATATTTGATACTAATATTAAAGATATTTTATTTATTCTTTTAATGAACTTTATGAAACTTTTATAGTTAAAGCAAGCTAAATATTTATATTTCAAACATGTTTATTTCCAGTATAATTTTATTTATATGAAACAAAGAATATTTAACCAGGAATTGTACGACTTTTGAATGATAAAATAATTTTATAATTGCTATATTTTAAACTATTATATCTGTTGCCAAGGAGATAATTGAATGATTGAAAGACTTTTATTATGCATTACTTTTATTTATAAAACATATGTGGCTGAATGCCAGAACGGAATATCTTCTCAGAAATAAATTATATTCAAATAGAGATGAGTCAACTTTTGACTTTATGTAGATTGAAGAGCATATTATTAATGAAAGACTTGCATTTACTTCATATGCATAATTATATAATGCTTTATTAAAAAATATATAGTATTAAAATTCATTTATTAATTGCTAAAATTTGCAAAAAGTTAATTTCTTACATCTATGAGTATTATAAATGGCAATATTGTAAAATGATTTTGTTCAAGAAGTTTGCTATATAATTTATTGCTACGTTCAATCTATGCTCCAGAAATATTAATTTTACAAATTTGTTTTAACTTATGATGCTTCATTTTCCAGAATATTTACGCTTTGTTATAACTATTAATAAGTTATAAAATGAGCTTTAGAAATAATTATTCATTATGTTATAAAATATGTGAAATGTGTGATGTGCTTTGTGTTTGTTATTCTATAATTAAATTTGCAGTAAAGGCTATGTTTATCCATAATCATGATTTTAAGTAGTTGCTTCCTCATATATTGTGAATTGCTGTGTATGTTAATGTAATTTATAATATTGTTTCACCATCCAGAAAAGCAAGATAGTCAAGAATTTTTCATAATGTAACCAGTACAATGATGAATATCAAGATGAACTCTTTTTATTTTTGGTAACTGATGTAATTATTGATTTTGGATATTTATTGTATTGTAAATACTATGAATTTATTTCTATGCATTTTGTTATAATTTTGTATAATTTAATAGGTATTTTATGCTCACTTCTCAGAGTATTATCAAAGTAATATTTCAAATGCATTATACTTGTCCCTCTATGTACTTATTTTGGATGTGTATAAAATGCTAGAAGAATTTTGAAGCTGATGTTAATTTTTCATTGTTTAATTATTACGTCACAATTTTATATTTAGCTATGGTTGTTGTTTTTATTTATTTTACACATCACTTAATTATTGTTGTTATAAGAGTTGGTAGGATTAGTCTCTCTCTTGTTTTCAGCATGATAACTGCTAGTGTCAGTTGATTCATTGATATTTTTTAAAATTGTATGAAAACTATAAGCATGATATCAACAGAAATCCCGGCATTCATTGCTGTTGAATTACTTTTTAAAATGGCATATCATATGTTAAAATCAGATGTAATTTAGATTTTTTATTATTTTTTTAATAGGTTCATTTAATTTTTTTTTCTTTACTGCTCAGTTTACTAAATTGTGCAAGGAGGACAAAGACACAATTTTCATTTCAGCAAGATTTTGAAGTAAAATGGATTAATAATGTCTTGATGTTTCAAGGCCTTCATCCTGATAAAAATGTAATACCGTATTAAATTTTAATTTTTTGATATTTTAAATTTTTCTATTATTTTCATAGTATTATTTTAATTTTTTATTATTTGATAAATTATAATTTATTAATGTGTTTTCATTTGTATTCGTGTGTGTAGTATTATTTGTATTCCAATATAACATAATAGTTTATGTATAATGTAATTTTGGAACCTGTAAGTATTCAATTTAAATTTTTATTATTATTTGTGTAATATTTTTAATTTTTCTATTATTTGCATAGTTTTATTATTTTTATAAATAATTTATTAATGTGTTTGTGATGTATTAGTGTGTATAGTATATAAATTACACTTATATTCCAATATAATCTAGTGGTTTATTTACACTGTAATTTTGGGACTCTGATTCAAATTTGAGGCAACCTTATTTTATAGACATAATGATTCTCAAAGGTTTAATAATTTATTAGGGTGTTGATATATGTATTACTGTATTTGTGTTTGCACTTGCACGTCTGTGTTTGTAAATCAAGTAATATTTTTTTATAAATAGATAACAATTCATTAGAAGCATTTAAAGTTAAAATGTAAAGTTGATGATGTTATTAAAATTACTGTATATCTTTGTAAAATTTAAAGACAAATAGCTAATATTTCATGATTTCTACACATATAATTCAGACTACTCAATAAAGTATGGAAGGAAGTATGTTAGAAGTAACAAGAAGGAATTGAAAATGAAACTCAAAGATGAGAGAAGAGATTTTACTAATTGAAAGAATTAAGAGTCTGAAGTGGAGCTGGACTGGATATATTTCTAAAAGAGATGATAAGAGATAGACAAATGAAATTTTAAATGAAATCTCCAAAGATTTCAAAGAACTAGAAGAAAATGTGAGATTTTGGTATAATGTAAAGAAGAATGGCTAGTCGTCGGAGGAATTGGATTTAAGCTTTAAGAGATCTTAATATTTCAGTGGGTCAATAAAGAATGAAAATGATAATTATTTAATAAAGAATCTATCACAGTGATAAAAGACTCCTCATCTATTTTTTTTTCTCAAATCACTTTTTACATTCAAGATAATATGGTATTTTAATGAGCTGTTGATTTTTTAATTTTAATTGTAAATGTTATTATATTGTAACGGGTCCATCCCTTTTCTCTATCTTGCTGGAAATACTCGTCTTTACACGAGTATGAGCATATATATCTATATACGCGTATAAATAAACAAACAAAAAACAATCAAATGCGAATCGTATTATTATGTTTTATAAAATACGATCTTTATATTATCTCTTTGATTTTAGGATATCCTATGCAGATACAATTACCTTCGATATTACACAAATAAAGACTCCAAGCACCAATCTCACCCATAGGTAAGAATTATACTGGATAATATGAAGTATATAAATGCAATGATAAACTGACCTGGCATACGACTAGCTTTCTCAGGGCGGTGGTAAAATTACCGGCAATAGATCTAACCTATTTTAATTTAATCAAAAGAAGAACTCAAAAAAAAAAATCACCATTTAATACATATTTATTTGCACTAATATTTACGTAAATCAATAACACTCCTATTTTTTTTTCATTCAAAATTCTTAATACTTTTTTTCTTTGTTAGCGCAGACACACGATATTCATTAACCTTATTTTAAATCACATTTATGATAGACATATTGTACCAATAAATTATTGATTTCCTTCTTTTTCCTTTTTATAACTTATTATTTCCGTACTTCTAGATTTTCTTTTCATTCTTTGTTAGTTTCCTTTTTTTTATTTACCAAAACCCACACACACAAACATGCTATACCATGTATATTACAAGAGTTTAATCAGGAAAGGATTAATATGATAATAATAATAGCACATAAATTAATTTAAAACTTTCCGTGCAAGTAAAAAAAAGTTCACAATTAGGTCAACCAACATACTCCAATGTTTAGACAAAGGACCACACTTATGTTCATGGAAAAAATCAATTACCAAGGAAGAAATCAAATGGACTCATACATTATGGCAATAAAAACTAAAACAAAATGAGTCACACAAAATAATAAGCAGCAAAGAAATAAATTCAAATTTGGAATTTAAACATGCATTAGAACCTCACATATTAAAAATCCAAAGGGTATAATGTTCCATAAACTATGTAATACCTATGAAGACCAATTCATCTTTATTAAGTGTGCAAATATAAAAATTTAATAAGCTTAGAATGAAATTGGACCTATAGGATTATCACCCAGGATATGTAAACTACACCACAGTAAAATAGAACAAACCCATTTTTTAAAAAAATATATAGAGAAAGAGATACAATTAAACCAATTTAATTATAAATAAAAATCCACAGGATATGAATTTCAATCCATGTAATATGAAATTAGGATTATGCTTAATTAGAGTGAAGGATATAAATGTAAAATAGAAGAACACACATCATAGATCTTGTGTCATAAAATATATTTGAGAAATAAACTTTTAGAAATAAACTATAATTTTATTTCTGAAATCTGTAATGAATTATATCATTATAATTGAAAATGGGGATTGATTACTTCAACAAGTTACTTCATTTATAAATAAATGACAACTAACACATTTAACTGATACAGAAGAAAATCCAGTAAATCTTAATATTAAAGAGCACAATTGGTACCCTTAAACAGACCTTTACTTAAATAAGGCTTAGGTTATTTAAAGCAAAACTTAGCTGCATCTCTAATCAGATCTTTTCTTCTGCCATAGAAGCCTTTGGTATATCATTTTATAAATAGTAAGTACGATCATAGACATCTTAGAACTTATAACACCAAGTATATTAAATAAAGACATATTGAGTGAAAATACTCATGAGGGTAGAATAGCTCAAGCAATCAAAATCCTAGTATTCCATTGATGGGCTAATTATTACACATAAATTTTAAGGCAAAGTACTCTAGAACAAGTAAAAACACTTTTTAGGGGGAAATAATTAAAATAAACCAAAACACATCCCAATTTTATTTCATAAACCCATGTTTATGCTCACAGAATCACCCATCGACCTAGAAAAGGATGAAATGGAGGCATATAGCAAAATGTTACAAATGAGTGAAAAGCATGACAAATATTTAAAAAATCTAGCTATCATTTTATAATTAAAGACAAAGTCTTCATTAAGATATTCCATATGAGTAATCCTAAAGAATTTATTTTTTACAAATTCTGCAATATGTACGAAAGACCATTTACCATCATCAAATGTGCTGCACCAAATATGTATTGGATAAATAAAGGCAATGACATCAAAGGAACATATAATGTTTGAATTATGAAATCATACCATGGGGAAAATTAACAAATTCTGAACCAACTAAAAGTAAAATACAAATCTACAAAGTACGAATCCAGACCCATGTAATAAATACTAATAGTTAAGTCTAAAGTAAATTAATTAAATAAGAAAAATATATAAAAGATTGATGCAAGAGGAGACAGCTTTGAAGTATGTCAAAGATTCTTATACATTGATCAGCATACACCTCATAAAGTAAAAGAGAAATTGGTAACCCTTTCCAATGAAAAGAAAGCTACCTTAGAGGAAAAACAAACAATTCATTAAATTTATAGCTATTTTATAAAAATACTGAACACTGATACTTGGATAGCAAAACAAGAAACTTTTCTACATAACAAAAATTTGAAATAAACTTTGGACATGATTGAAACTCTTATTAATAAATATAAAGATTTTGATAAATCATTAACTGCTTTAAAAAAATCATAAGATCACAGTCTTATCCTGAAATAATGTAACATGTAATTATGGTTTTGATTTTGATTTTAATACAGTTAAAATTCTGTGTATTGAAAGAAATAATAATAAACGCAAAATTAAAAAAGCTATGTTAATAAAAAGTGAAAAGCAACAGTTGATAAATAGACAGGCAGCCAATATAAAAATTAATGAATTGTGGGAAAATTGATGTATGACGTATTACTTTTGTTTACATTTGTAACGGTTTTTTCTAATACAATTTGAGTCTAGTTGACAACGACTACATAGATAGTTGAAAGTACTTCTATTAAATTGGTATATATTTGTTTAAAATATTGTTACTGTATTAATTATTGTATTGTTTTGAATAATTATATATATTTTATTATAATTGGAATACAGACATTGATTAATAATATATATATATATATAAAATACATATTTTGCGGGTTCATCCGTGTTAAAAACTTTTAATACCAATACACTGACGTTTCGACTTGGTCACACAAGCCATCCACAGAGTTATAAAAAGGTAGAAAGCTCGAAGATTTGCACGGGTTAAATATATAAAATACATATTTTGCGGGTTCATCCGTGTTAAAAACGTCAGTGTATTGGTATTAAAAGTTTTTAACATGGATGAACCCGCAAAATATGTATTTTATATATTTAACCCGTGCAAATCTTCGTTTTAACATATATATATATTAAATCATGTATTTCAATAGCTAATCATTATCTTCACTGCAGTCAATGCTTAAGTAAAACAATAAAATATCTATAATCTATTATCAAGGCAACATTCACTTATTAATTAATAAATAGAAGTACATTTATTTTTCACAAATTCTATTTATTCTCTAAAAAATGACTGTTGCCTTGACAACAGATTGTTGATAATTTATTGGTTTATATAAACACTGACTAACCAATAGGTTATCAACTACCTGTTGTCAAGGCAAGCTTCATTTGTTCTGCTGTGAAATAAATTTGGAAAACAGTTGTAAGTTAGAAATATATATATATAAATATTTAATTAGTGTAAGTCTATGTATATGTAATTAGTAAAAAAATCACTATTCATTCAACTTATGATTAAATAGCATTCTATTAACAAAGAGTCAAGCATAAAATTTTTGATTCTTTGCAAATCATTCTCTTCGTAGTGCTGTCAATAGATAACACTCTTGACAAAAAGGGAAAAAATGGTGTTATTTCTTCATAGATTGAATAGGGAGGAGTTTACTCCACTCTGTTCTATATAGTATTTGTCTATGTTTGGTGTAAATTGGAAACTAATTTTATGTAATAACGTTTTGATTTTATTATTCTTTTTAAATTAACTTACCATGATATGTTTTGCCCCATCCAAACAGTTGGGCATTTTTACCATCCACCTGTTGTCCTTCTTCCAACAAACAGACTGGTTGTACATAATCAGAAAATTCAAGTTTATATTTCAATTGAATTAAGGCAATGTCAGATGTAATGACTTCTTTTAAATTATCATCCCAATAGTTCTCATGAATAAAAATTTTTTCAACTTGGTATTCTTTAGAATCAAGAAGTACTGTGGACTGCATTAAGTTTGTTTTTCCACTCACTACCACTAATGGGGAGAATAATCTGTGCGCAAATAAATAAAAGTAAAAGTAATTTTACAAAATGTAAGGATATATATATATAAACAAAACACACACACACACACATATATATATATATATCATCATCATCAACCATTATCAATTCACTGCAGAATGAAGGTCTCTCCAAGTTTAATCCATCTTCTCCGATCTTTAGCTTCTCTTCTCCACAATACCCCTGCACATTTTCTTATTTCATCCATCCATCTCACATGTGGTCTCTTTCTGGGTCTTTTACAATCTCTTGGAATCCAGTTTAAAATTTCAATTGTCCATCTATTATCATCTCTTCTAGCAATATGTCCAGCCCAACTCCATTGCAATCTTTTAATTTTTTCAATAAGGTCAGTGGTTTAACACCAATCCTGCCTAATAGGATAGTGGTGGCTATGGTTGTTAAAGAGCCAAAGACACCAAAATGTATGGGTACTGAAGTGAGTTCAGACCCATATGACTATATAAGCTATTGAGCTTGGATTGAAAATATTAATAGTGTTTTCAATTTCATTCTCATAGTTTTGTAGTTAAATAGAATTAAAAGGTGGATGCTGGAGGGTTGCATTAGATCCTAAGATCTAGGTGCAGTGCTCTCAGATCCAAGGCTCCTCACTGATGAAGGCCACAAGCCAGAAACTAGTCTGGGGATATTGGATGAGTAGGCACTAGATAGGGATTTTATGCACAAGCCTTCTGGCATCCATTGATTGCTCTTGTTAGCACAAGATGGCACTACTATATGGAGAGTGTTGTTTTGTTTTGAATTGTTTAATAACAATTATTGTGCTAGTATGAGGTAGTGATCATGTGATACTCCCAACATACATCTCTCCATACCCCTTTGAGTGGTCTGAAGTCTCTGTATTGCTCTTCTATTAAGTGTCCAAGTCTCAGATCCATATGTAAGAACTGGTAAAACCCATTTGTTAAAAATCATCCTTTTCAAACACATAGGCATATTTCCTTTTAGTATCAAGTTATTTCTACCAAAAGCACTCCAACCAAGTTTAATTCTATGATTAATTTCCTCCATTATGTTTCCATCTGTATTAATAATCTGACCAAGGTATTTATAACTGTTAACTTCTTCTATTTCTTCATAATCAATCTTTATTTTCATATTTTGAGCAAATCGATTAAACATTACTTTAGTCTTTTTAACATTTATCTTTAGTCCTACTTTTCTATTTTCATCTGCTAACTCCTGCAACATTTCCTGCAGCTCTGAAGCATTATTTGCAAAAACAACTACATCATCTGGGAAATCTAAATGACTTAAATACTCTCCATTTACTTTCACTCCTTTAGTTTCCCATTTTAATCCACAAAATACTTCTTGCAGCACTGCTGTAAAGAGTTTTGGAGATATGGAGTCACCTTGTCTTACACCTTTCTCAATGTATATTGCACCCTTTCTTAAAGGAAAAACTACTGAACAAAAGAATCCAGCTAACTGACATAACGATAATGTATTACAGTTAAATAAAATAAACGATGAATATTAAAATAATATAACATAAAGACTAGCTCAAGATATAATATTTAATAAATAAATATTTTTCACTAATTAAATTTTAAAAAATCTTAATATAATAAAATATCACAATCCTTAGATTCTTAATAAATAACTAGGGTTTCTAACTATAATACTTAATCCATTCATTTACTAATAAATCTAATTTATAACTAACTCACTATTATAAACAAAGTAAGGTTCTGTCAAAATAATAAATATCATTATAAATCTCCTAATATGAGACGTTCAGTAAGGTACACTACTTTAAACATTAAGAATGCATCCTAAAATATAATTTTATAAATTTAATGCAGAAATAATAATATACTAATTAATAATCCTTTAATTAAATACTAATTACTAACTTTACTCATCATCTCTTAATAAGAAATCTACAATCCTAAATAACACTGATAAATCCTTAGCCAGAGAAAGCATTTAAAATATCACTGTCAGAACCCCCCCCCCTCCACACCAAACCTTGATCAATGGTTTCATGCTTTGGACTTTTCAGAGAGGTGCTAGGATAGCTTCAACACTAGATCTAAAAATACCAACCCAAAGACAGCATTTATCTAAAAGTTATCCATTGAGTGAAAAATCTGAAATTTTCAGACACCTACATGTCTTCAAACCCAGCTATCCAACTCAATATATGGTTTGGCTGAAGGTCTTTCAGTCCCATATAGCCCTTTGAGTTGGATAGCTGGGTTTGAAGACATGTAGGTGTCTGAAAATTACCAACTTTCCACTCAGTAGATAACTTTTAGCTAAATGCTGGCTTTGGGTTGGTATTTTTAGATCTAGTGTCTGAAGCTACCTTGGCACTTCTCTGAAGAGTGCCAAAGTACAAAACCATTAGTCACAGGTTTGTGTGTGTGTGGGGGGGGGTTTCTTGACAGAGATATTTTAAATGCTTTCTCTGGCTAAGCATTTATCACAAAGCTTGTTGAACAATTAGCAAGGCTCATTGTATTAACCATAAGTTATATCACTTGAAATTTATTTTATTTTCATTTTGACACTTTTTCATACATCATATCATCTCAAAATCATTTTTATTATTCTCACTTTCCTTCCATTTGAATATGCATCTTATTAATATAATTGATCTTTAACATTTTGTATAGGCATCAATTACTCTTCTCTTGTATTACATTTTATGGTAAACATTAAACATTTCAACATCATTTGAAAAAACAATTTTCATATAATACATCTTGCCCTGTCACGAAATTATCTACTTCAAAACAGTTCAGTCATAACCTATCTTCTGCAATGATACTTGTGATGATAGATAGTGATTAAAGTGTAGGATATGGAATAGTAACAAGAATGTTTCAAAAATAAGATAATATCACCATGGATACGGTGCAAATCATAAGTGTAGGTACATATTCATTGGGAACTTAAGATACATGTTGTGCTTCTATTATAGCAATTATAGATGATGAGGAAACATGACTTTCCATGTAAAAGATATAAATCCCTATGTTATCTGTACAGTTAAACAAATTTAAAATCTGGAAATATAATTCTCCTATAACAATTTTCAACATATATCTAACACCCAGGCTTTCATAAAAATATTACTTTCCCAACCACTATCCAATATTTTCCCCCACTATATTACTCATTCAATATTGTAAAAATATATCAACAACATTTTAAAATAATTTCTAAAACACAATACTAAGGAAAACAACAAAGATCTAAATTCATTTCAAGATGTTTTTTTAAAGTTTTCATGCTCAAATAATTTCGATAAATATCCATCAGTACTGTACATTTTATTTATTTGTTAGAATATAATTTAGAGATCAATATTATGTTCTTCTTATATTTCAACAAATAACATTCATAAAACAATATTTTAATAATTTAACGATGCTATATAATTTACACATATCCAAGTATTCACATTTCAAATAAGTATTTAGAAATATCCTTATATATTTTTGAATATTCATATGCATTTGTCATTCTTTCACAAAATACACATGATAATTTTATCAATGGTTCATTTTTCCATTGATTAGCCTTAAATTCAAACAACTTACAATATTAATCTAAAAATGCTAATTAAAATATATCTTTTCTTAAATAATAGAAACAAAATTATTAAGCAAAAATATAATCTAAATAACAATAAAAATTATCAATGATCTCATTATATTTTGAGACCATTTATGGCAGTCCACTTTTCCAAAACCATTCATTCAAAGAAAAATTACGATTGAAACATGTCTTGTTCAGAAAATTACTTTCTGAATACCCATTTGTTTTTTAATACATAATAAAATTAATCTATTTTAAAAACTATATAATAACAATGAGTTAGTTTTAAAATAGATAATTGTAAGCTTTTAAATACCAATGTTAAAACTTAATACTAAAAAAAATAATCATAATAATAAAGATTAAAGTTATGAAAGGATTTTTTCCTACTTGCTTATATGTTGAATTGCTTGCCAAGCAGCTTGATTCGTTGCCTAGCTACACCTGAACAGCATTGTGCACAATTATTTTTTATCTTGGCGCCATATGAAGAAATGTACAAATAATAATATTAAAATCCAATAAAATCTAACATAATCTGTGGGAAATATTAATATCCCTTAAGATAAAATTTTTATTTCAATCTTTTCCGAAATTTTATCCAGAGATTTAATATCCATGTAGAAAAACAGTTCAAAATCTATTTTATATGAAATATTTCCTTACATACATTTTCGGCTGATGTATAAAGCAAATACCTATTATGGTGAATATAATATAAATAACGTTCACATTTTTCATTGGTAAAACCATTAATAGCAGATATTATATAATGTAATGTATTTATTACATTTATTCAATAGCAGACATATAATTATGAATTCAAGTGAATAGTTCTTTCTTTTAAGAAAATACGATTATTTTTATATATCTTTTAAGCATATATATCTTTTCACAATTTTTTTTTCCTTTTCCAGGTAAAACAGCCATATCATTCCAACATTTATTAACTGATAATATTTTTAATCTTTAAAAAGACATCTCAGTTCATTATTTTCAGATAGTTACTTTTAAATTATATAATGTATTTATTAAGCTGATTATCAGCATATTCATTAAAAGGCATAAAAGACCTTGAAAAACATTTCCTTCAATTTGTCTCTAAATACACTATCCCCCCCCATAAGAAATATCTGATCAACACAATTATCATTAACTCTCTCCATGTTTGATGAAAATATCATACTGGAGTTTTATCAATTAGTTCCTCTTAAACTAGAAAGAGAATCTTCTCCCAGTTCAATCCCTCGTCTCTAAGCTGACTAGTTCCTGAAATTGGAACCAAAGTTTGTTGATTTTTGTTAAGTCAATCTTGAGCCTTGCCTACAGGGATGTTTCTTTGTAATCAGAGGGGACACAACATTGATACAATATGTTTTCTTTGTAGAAGATTTGATGAGTCCATTGAACACATACTCTATCAATTGAATGGTGATCGTTATGTAATATTGCCTTACAGAGAATTACAGGATACAATTCTTCAAATGTCTACCTTAATGATGCATTCAAAAATGAAATTTTGCTCCATTTGGCCACTTTCATAAATTTTATCATATGGAAGATTAGATGTAGGTATTATTTGATAGTGAGTTGACGTCCTATTGAAGACATTTTCTTAAAGTTATTATATAAAACTAAAGAAAGTGATCTAAGAACATGCCTGCCTAGCCTTGCTGAGCAAACATGGAGTCAATTAATTATTTAGCAATAGCCATGTATATTATTTATTCATGACACTCAAACTTTACACACCATGGGATTTATATGCCAAATTAGATCACCTCTGATTAGTAACATAACTTAAAATTTTACTTTTAATCTTGTAATCATCATCTAATTTAATAACTAGTTAATCTTTAATGTTTCAGTCATGATTGTAAACATGAACTCTATATTACAATGTATATTTTACCTTGAAATAAAGATTATTTTGAAAAAAAAAAAAAATACATTGTTCTGAAAATATAAGTTCATTTTGATTTCTTCAAAAACAAATCAAATGTGGCTTATTACTATCACTCATAGGATAAAACAAACATTCATCAGACCATAAGATATTTAAAGTTCAGTTTTAAAGCACACGTATAGAGCCTTAATTTTTTTTCTCTTTTCAAATTTAATATTAAAAATACAATTTTTATGAATATCTAGTTTCTTTCAATCATTATGAATAAATTAGTTACATTGTAATATAATAAAGTCATTTGAAATAAATAGTCAGTCATTCCAAACATACAATGTACAAAAATTACGAAGTTCTTACACAAATCCACTCCGGGTTTGTTGCAATAATTCTCTGATTTTGGTATTCATCTTCCATAATATCTACGTAGTAACAATTGCATTCTGTATAATATTGAAGGTCCTAAGCTAAGTTGAAGTAGATAAAACTGATAGGAAACTTTGATGGTTTAGTAATTCATTTTTAAAGTAATTATCCTAGTTATAATTTTCAAAACACTTTTAAGCAAAATAATAACAATTTAAAAGAAATTACTACTGTTATAGTATAAAACTTTTATTCACTTCTTAATATATAAAAAATAACTGTCAATAGTTTAATTAAATAAAAATTACTTTTAAACTAATATAATAAACAAATCAGCCCTTATGTGCATATTTACACACTCACTTATTATTAAATATATTAAGACTTTAGAAAAAACATGTTCTTTTCATCAAGATTATGGTGTAATTGTAGAAGTAATTAACATCATGTTACTGAATTAATGTCAGTATCTTAGAAAGCTGAATAACGATTTCTATGATGGATTGGGTGGTTTTGCAATCATTAGTTGTAATAATACATAATCCTTAATAGAAGTCAGGTCATAATTAAAAAATCTGGAACAAATAATTGACCATTGTACTGTAAAAATATTGTAGGTTTTACTTTTTTAAACAAATCCTTCCATTCATGAATGGAATAACATTTGGTATGGAGATGTTTCTTATAGTTGATATCACTGATCTAAGCATTAAGACAAACAGAACTAGTCATGGAGTCAAACTAAGTTTATAGATGAAATTATCATGTAACTCATATTATCAAACAAATACTATAAGTTACCCTTTTATTAATGACTAACCATAATGACCAATGATTTTACAACATTAAAAAATGACCAGGAGCATGTCCCATCCCTGTGAATGGATAATTATGATAATGCAATGCAGATTTCTTCAAAAAATCAAATTATAGACATCTTTCATGAACGAATAATATCCTGATATTTCATTATTACTAGTAACTACAATCTGACCTTTTTTAATAAATAAAATCAAATTGAAATGTCATGGATGTATTCAGGCATCCATGGATTGATCTTTATTTAAGTAAAGCCCATGTAAGTTGGTGTATTGCTGCACTTTCAATGGTGCTAAGGTACTGGATAAACTTAATATGGACTCATTCCTAAACTACTGAAATAGAACTGTATGAGACAGAAGTTTATACAATTCCCCCTGATCTAAAATACAAAATAAATCTTAATCAAGCAATCAAAATAAATGCATAGCTAAATAAATAATTTATCAGACAAAGTCTATTACTGCTATGGAATTAATAAATAATGATAAAATCTCCAGTAAGTAAGTACTTATAGTATCAAAAAAGGGAGACAAAAATGACCATTTGAATTGCTGATCATGAAGATGTAATTCAGACTCCTCCATGATAAGATTACTTACATTATTTATGAGAGAGGTTTAATATCCCTCACTGATTGTTTATTACAAAGTCATTTCTGCCATTAATAATGGATGTGAAAACAGATGTTTTTTTGCAAACTTCTTTTTATTTTCAATAACTGTAGACTTACAAACATTTAAGATTCTTTATTCAGTTTTGAAAAAAATTAAGGATTACATGGAAAAAATATTAAAAAATTGACTTTTTTGCAATATTTTGTTTTATAAATATTTATTAAGTGCAAATGAGAATATGTAATAACTGAATGCTTTAACCTTTAACACTGTGCTCTGTGATATATTTTTAATGCTAGAGGGACCTCAACAAATCTTGACACAAGATTACAACTTTATAAAGATAAGAACTGCCATCCTATCTTTGACCTAACTTTCTAATTATATAGGCAAATCTGAAGCATCATGATTTGAGAGCATGAAGCTAATGTTTTAAATTTAAATCAAAATTATAAAGATTAACTAGGTAAAATTAATAAAAAAAAGTCCAATAACTTATGTGCATAAACCACTAAAAGTAGGTTAAGTTATTTTATTTGTTCTCTAAGGGCTCCTGTGCAATATTTATAATTAGTGTAAGTTTACAAACAGGTAGTTCCTTAATAATTTTTATTAGCCATTCTTTAGATTAGAGATTATCCAATAATGAATATTTCTGTAGTATAATTTTTACTACATTACTCTCATGCAAGGTAGTGAATGGATTCTACCAACTGGTGGAGGGATGGAATCATATGATTAATGACTACAGAAATATTAGTTATTATTGGACAATCTCTGGTCTAATCAATGACTAATAAAATTATTAATATACATCATTAAGTGATGTGTGTCAACGTTGTGAAATTGCCCATTTGACACATCAATTAAACTGTAATACATTTCCATTTATATATATAAAATAATGATAAAGATATATGTAAAAGATTGCAGTATGGGCCAACTGGTGAATGCTGGTTTATCATAAAATGCATATCTTGAGGATCATAGATCTCTTTTTGATACATATTTTAGACCATACAAGCAGCTTGATGGCATTGTCACTAGACAATACCATATTAATATACTATTTACTGAGGCTCTTTAAGTTAGCCTGTAAAACTGCTTTACAAGACTCTTTAAGTGGCCTTCAATAAATGCTTTTCAAAAGAAGAAGCAAATTACACTCTTTTTTAATAAAATAAAAAAAAAAAAAGAAGAAATTAAAGTACGGCAAAAAAATTTATAAAAAAAGGAAATAATCACATATGTTTTTTTTTTTAAAAATTAAATTATGACAAGAAGAAGTTTTAAAAAAAGTGAATTAAAAAAAAATGAAATTAGCCAAAAACAAATCCTAAAAAAGAAACGTAAATAGTAACATATTGATAAAAAAATTGATTTGAAAAAAAAGGCCGTAATTTAAATACATAAATATTGAAATTCAATATCATCCTAACGTCAGAAAAAAAAGTCAAGTAACATAATATTTATGTGTATTAAAGAGGTTAAAGCACCATCACGTGGCTTGTATGCCTTTTTTACATAACTTTAGTCATGTGTTTATGATTACATCTCTCCACATAGTGTTAAAAGTTGACAAAATTTAGTCAATACCTTGCATGAAAGTGATATTGAGAAAATTATACTACACAAATATATTATTCATTATAAGTAGTTGTTTTTTTGTTTTTTGTTTTTTTGTGAACTTGAGTTCTCATTTACAAAACATACATACCATTAGCATATTTTGTTAGCAATCAAAATGTCAGATTTTTTAACTCATTAAATAAATGTTTGAATTAATGATAAATACAATCCATTTGAAATTATTTTCACATGGTCTATATTTTGCACAATTACTATATATTTTAACTCAGGGAGCAATAATAACATGGGAAATGCATGATGTGCTGTCTCTTGGATTTCTTGAATTTGAAACATTTTAAATCAATTCCAGAGTGCATTATTATGGTTGAAATTTCAGAAATCATATCTAGAGATTAAGACTGATGGAGAAACTATGGAAAAGTAACACAAATTATTTATTAATCACATAATAGTTTGCATATAAGAAGGAACACATATAAAAAACAAACTTAAATGGATTAACAATTTATATTTATTTCATAGCAATTATTATGTTTCTTTTTTAAATCTCATATAAAAACATTAAATATTTATTTTGTATAATTTTTTTTTCATTTTGACTGGTTTCTAGCAGTTTTACTCATAGAAGATGTTGCTAATTTTTCCCATAAGAAATATAATAAATTTCAATTGTTTCTTACATTTATCCAAATAAGTTAACCCTCTAAATGTCATTGATATTATAAAAATCATTCCATCCGAATAATATTAATGATTCAGAATTTTTCTTTTGGCACTATTTTTGTTACTGATTGTAAAATAACATGTCAAAAGCTATATTTTACACGTGTATTTTGATTCAACACACAAATATTGTAAGTATTTGTGTTCTTGAAGCAGAAATTGTAAAATTTATTTATTCTGTAATGATTTTGAAAAATCTGTTATAAGTCCAAATTCCTATCACATTGAAATAAATTATTACAAATTCTGATTTTTAGATATACTTTAAAAGAGATATTTTAAAATTGTATTTAAAAAATGAAAAGTAAAAAAGATGTATAATTAACTTACGGAGTGACACAATGGGCTGCTGTAAGAATCCACTGCTCATTTATGATAGCTCCTCCACATTCATGTGAACCATTTATGTTCAAGGAAACCTAAACAATATATTTTTTTACAAAATATAAAATTAGTGTATAAAAATCTTAATTTCATACACAAATTTATCTCTCCATAGATAAGACCATAATTAGCTAATGGCTGGAGCACATTACTCAAACATGCTATAGTCTATATAAAAATGATATGTATGAATATATCATATACTAAATCAGCCAGTAAACAATACATACAACAGCAAAGAAAAATATGTATGACTTAATTTAATTTACTTGATAAAAAATATATAATTAGAAATTCATGGGTAAATATATTTCATATTGCCATGATATTACTTTCATTATGCACTTTATCATGTAATACTTACCTATGCATTTTCAAATAGCTTACAATTTTTAGTGTTACAGTCTTACTCAAAACAGTAAAATACATAATATATTTATAAATATAAAAATGCTCTTCCAAAATAAGTAATGTATATCAAAGAAAGAAAATACACAAAATATTTGTATAGTACTAAAAACCTTATAGGTATTTCATTTAATTCAAACAGATATTTTTTATATTTATATGTGAACTAAATATGTAATTCTAATTTTAATTACATTTAAATAATCGATATTATATTCTTTACATACAACTTATACCTCTATATTTTTAAAAAATATATCTATCTATCATGAATTGATAAATAACATAAGTTATTTTCTTATAAATAACTGAATAATTGAAATTTACTGTTCTTTCAATGCATAATCTTGTAGTTAAGACCTGTAGAGGTCCCTACCTTTGCATTTTCATCCGCACATGCTTTAGGTTTATTGCTTAGTAAATATTATTCTAAGATTTAAAACCTGCCAAAGATAAAAACTTTTTTAATTTTTGTCTTATTAGTCTTTCTATTTTAGATAAACTCGTTTTTATTTAAATCTAAATACAAAAGAAATATATATATATATATATATATTTCTTTTGTATATCTATATATATATATATATATATATATATATATATATATATATATATATATATATATATATTGTAACCTTCCAGGTTGGCACCAGAAAGAAATGTGGGAAGGTCACATTTGTGCTAACAATGGCTAAAGGTAATTAGTTGAGAAAAATGAATTGTGATATAATCTAATATTTAAAATTGAGTTTTTAGGAAAACTAAACTTAAATTGTGATGTAATTTGCTAGTTAAAATTAGGATTTTAACAAAATTAAAATTTTAAATGGGTATATTGATTGGTGGAGTTTTGGACTATATGTTTAGTGGTAGATGTTTGTGTATAGTAGAGGATTTACATGTCATAATAGGCAGATGCATAAATATATTATTAATTCGAATTTTCTTTTCTATATTTTTATTTATAAGTTACTGATTATATATTGTCTTAGAATCTTATGTTTTAAAAATGATAGAGATTATTTGTAATAGTAAATAACATTTTTAAAATTAATAATTAGTAGTCAATATTTTTTTTATTACTATGTTTATTATATTCAAACATTGTAGTGTTAAAATTTTTATAAATAATATTTCTGGCAAGCTTCCAAAGTTGATTGTCATAGAAACACAGAGGGTGTGAGTGGAGAAAGACATGGAGTTTAAAACTTGAAAGTAAAAAAAAAAATGCTCCGAGGAAGAAGAAAAAAAAACTTAAAAGAATCAATAACTCTCTAAAAGTATTACAAATATTAAAAAAAAACATCGCAAGGATTCTAATGATGTGTTTATGGAAAATTTCTATTATACTACTGGAGTAATAAAACCATGAAGAGATAGACCCAGAGGGAAAATCAGCTCCAAACTTCTATTAAACCATGGTTCAAGTTTGCTACCTTTCAAAAATACCTTGATGTCACGTAAGATAAGTAATTATAATTAAGATATTGCCAAAAGTAAGTAATATTAAAATGGCAAAATTGTGTAAAATAAAGCTAGCACAAATTTTTTCATTAGACGCTAAAACCAAATGCTTAAAATTAAATTCTAATCATTTTATATCAATATTCTACAAAACAAAATTCAAAATGAAAAGGTTTATCTACTTAATTTTATAACAAGAAGATAATTTTCTACTGTATAACTTTGATATTCGCATATGTATAGTGAAATAATGTCAATGCAAGCAAAGGTCATTTTTAATGCCCATCATGGAATTCTAGGATAAAAAAAAACTCTTATCATTCTTAACAAGTTATGCTTAACAATCGGATAGACATTTTTTTTTATGTTATAATTTACCATTGTCTTTAAAATTAATATGTATGTTTCTTTAACTTTCAATTTTCTTTTAAAAACTTAATATGTAATAATGGGATATTGACAAATAATTTTTTTTTGATTACAATAGATGTATAAACAATTTTTTTTTTGTTTTTGTTTTGTGTTCTTTTAAAAAAAAAAAAAACAATGTAATTTCATTATCATTAGAGTATGATAATTTATTATTTTGTATGATTTAGAAAGTATATAATAGGTGATTCTAGATATTCGGATGTGTGCATGATGCTATAGATTATTATTTTAAAGATGTCGTATTTATTATGCAATTTAGTTAATGAGGTATATTTAAAGAAAATAAAGAATTAAAACCTTATCTGTTATAAGTTCGGTATATAGGAAGTATATTGAATGTGAATTGAAGGTAGAAATAGTCAAGGGACAATTAGATTATGTAGATTAAGTTTGGAGATATTCGTTAACTCTTAAGCATATAGGTATAAGTGTTTGGTTATTATTTTTCCCTGCCTTTATTTATTTTGTATAGTTACTGCTAGATGACTTACACCGATTGTAACAGATAAGTGTTATATAATTTTTTTTTATAATATGTAAAAGATGATTGATTTGTGGCATCATACAAGTTTATAAATAATCTAATAAAATATATTTCATGAATACATTATGTTTACAATATAATCAAATGCACATATTCGAAGATATATATGATTAACATATTAAATAGTAGTCAATTTTGATTTTACCTTAGAAGAGATGTAACTGGTTATCAAGGTGCATAAATAATATTTTTTTTATTATAATTATTTCTTTTGTCTTTTATTTTTTATTTATTTTTTAATAAATATTTTAATGAATTAAAAGTCCAAATGAATTGCTTGACTATTTACGTTCGATCCTTCATTTCCACACACACACATCTGGTTAATATAACATAGTTATAGAAGATATAAGTTTGTCAATATAATTCAAGTTTTATTTAATTTGTCTGGTGGTAATAAATCTCAGTATTACAATGCCAATAATACATTTTACTTTGCTTAGAATAAATAGTGATATGGATATAAAGGTACCCGGTCCTAATCATTATCTATCCTGTGCTAAATATGATAATTGATGATTGTGCAATAGTTTTAGTATTGAATAGATGCTCTGAACATATTTAAATTAACCTTATAGTATTATTGTTTATAGACATTTATATCATCCTTGTTGGCCTCATATATAAAGACCATATCCTATAATCTCAACTGAGCTAGGCCATGGAGTGGTTGCAATATAAAACCTTTTAAATAAGTCTAAATATAATTTATAATTATAAATTTTATTCTATTTTGCATAGAATTGGCGCCTGGGCAATTATAAATATAATAAAGTAAATAAGTGAAGAAGATGGAGGTTATAGGGAGAGGGTTAAAGTGATATTTATATATTTAGGTTAATATATATATATATATATATATATATATATATATATATATATATATATATATATATATATTCTTGGGATTAAATATTAGTAAACACAGTAAAATAAGTATATATAAAATACAACTTTAAAAGTTTTTATATCCACCTAAGTGCGCTTTCGATTAGCTTGAAGTTATTAAAAAGAGTTCACAAAACTGAACACAATTGTAATGAAAATGATAATGTTTCAACATCAGTTTTTTATGATCGTAATAGATTATGTATATATGGTTTTAATTTTGATTATGGTAATGTGAAAATATTACAAATTGAGAGAAATAATAATAAGAGAAAACAAAAGCTGTTATTATAATTTAATAAATAGAAAACAGTAAACATAAAAATTAGTGAATTGTGGGAATGTTAAACTTTGAAAGAATGCTGAAGATACCTTTAAAAAGAGTGTGTTAATTAAAAAAGAGTAGGAAGCTAGATGAAGATGCTCTTAGATGGATAAATGGATATAACTTTTAATATTTTATATTAAGATATTTTTTAATTATAATCAATTTATTTACTATTAATAACCAGCTTAGTTTTATTTCACTTATGGTTCATAATCTATATATTGTGCTTGAAATACAAATTCATGAACCTATATTAAAAGTTTGTAATTGCTTTGCACTTATGGAAACTTTGTGCTCTCATATTCATAGCTTATAATAATAATGTAATAGTCTAATCAATAATTTAAAAACAAGATTGCATCTGACTAAAGTTCTCAGGCTGTTTACAAAATTGCATGCCTCCATAATGGCTGCAATGCAGCATATTATGGGTAAACACAAGCTGCAATTGCTACCACAATTATCAAAATATCAATACTTATGTAACAGGGCAAGAATCAAATGTGAAGGCAGCTCAATATCTTTTTAACATCAAAGATCCACAGACCACATGTTTGAACCTATGATAGCTGGAATGGTTTGCATTGAGTGCAATGATACCAAGCACAAGGTAAAGGAGGCATGCTTTATAGCAGAAAACCCCAACTCCATCAATAGGAGAGGTGCTTGGTTCTCCATTTCAAAAAATGGGTGGTCTATGTGATTTGCATATATTTGCAAATATCTCTTAGACAAGCTAACAACAAATATTATTATAAGTTATGAATATGGGAGCATGAAGTTCCCAAGTGCTAAGCAATTATGAACTTTTAATATAGCTTCAACGATGTGTGTTTCAAGCACAATATATATATATATATATATATATATATATTAATAACCATTCATATATTCAAAAAATTATTAAACCAATAAGTTTGTTGACTCAATGTTTATTCCAATTTTTTTTTTCAAACCTACGCTATCTATAATTGGGCATACTATTTTCATATTCAATGTTAGTCTATTCAATATTCACGACTTTATCAGTGATAACCACTACATATTATAAAAGTATAGTTCAGCAATCATGGATGAATATGTCCTCCATCTAGCAGTCAATTTCTTTCCTTTTCAAATATTAAACTGTCATCTCAAAAAAAATACATTGATAAAGATGCCTGTAGTTTTAAAAGAACTAAAAAAATCAAAATATGGATATTCCAAAATACAAAGCTCGTCACTAACATAAGCCATAATTTGAAAATATTCTTGAGATATTGAATGCAACAGCACTGGTTAGGGATTTATAGTGCTTTGGGATCTATTACTTGTCCAAAGTTTATAATTATTGATATAGAAGTGAAACAGCAAAAGCCTAATGTGATATTTTATGTGTTTAATCCTTATTTATATTGTCTGAAGATTTCTAATTATCATTACCAGTTTAAATTTAATTATACGTTAAACAATAATTTGATAAAAAAGCTATTTGACCTACTAATAAAGTGAAAACACTGAAAAACAAAACTTTTCACAGCTGATCATGATTTTTTCCCATTACAAAATTTTCAGATTTAAACCCTACTTTAAATTATATCACCAAATTATCTGAATGCAGAGTTTTCTACAATTCATTTTGAATTAGTTATAATAAGGATGCTTTTATTTAGATTATATAATGTGTAATATAATACATTTAATAGGAATAATATAGATTTTTTCAGATTTAAAAATTAGCTTACCTATTCATCACTAAAGTAATTTTTATATAACAATATGGGTAACAAATAGCATTGTCATTTTTGGTTACTAAGAATTTTAAACATGATAATACAAGACATAGCTGATTGGTATGTGATATTTAGAGAGACAAGAATTTAGAATTTAACTCTATCTCGGAAAAATTAAATGTGTCAATTAGAATGTAATAGGAATTGATACATCCATGTTGAGTGAATTTTTATTTTATGTGTAAAAAATATCATTTTTTGGTTAATAAGCAGTTTCGTAATCAGATTCGACTATTATCAATCTACTGCAAGATTATGGTCTCTCCAAGTTTAATTTATCTTCTTCAATCTTTAACTTCTTTTCGCCACATCACCCAGTGCACTTTTTTATTTCATCCATCTATTCATTATCTTTTTCCAGGTCTTTTACAATTCCTTTCAATATATAATTCTAGATTTTAACTGTTCATCTATTTTCATCTAGCAATATATTCAGCCCAACTTCACTTATTTTTTCCTAATGATGTCAATAACACTCATTTGCATTGTCACCCATATATTTCATTTTCAATCTTTTCTTGTTACTCCTAACAGCCATGTTTTCATACAATTTAGATGTATTATACATTTTTCTTATTATTGATATAGATATAAGAAATACAAAATTGTTATTATTTAGAGAAATATTTATAATAATATATAATCACTATGACAATATTTCACAAGAAAATCAAAAATAATTTCTTGGTGACTCTATCTTGACAGAACCGAGTCAGTTTAAAATAAAAGCCAAATATATCCAATGAATGAAATTTTATATTTGGATTTAATAGTAATTGGATTCTTATACAACAACATCAAGTTCACACAGCAGTGTCATTTATATTTTAAATACATGAAACTTATATCATTATTGATATACATCGTTATAAAATATTAAACTTCAGAATCTATTATATAATACACAATAAATTTATATTATTACATATGAGAATGTTGAGATCATATGTGAGATGAGTACTAGTTTGTTTCAACATAATACTGAATTGAGATAATTTAAAATAAAAGCTGAATATTATTAATAAATGAAATTTCACACATGTAATCCTGCCTTTTAAATAATGTAGATAGCAAAAATGAATGTTCCTTTATTGAATAAGCATTTGAACTTGATAAAATGATAAGGGTTTGAACTCAGACTTTTCACGATCCTCAACCATCCATTCTATCTTATACCACTGATACACTTGTTCACACACATGTCAAAAAATAAATAATCACCAATATAAGTATTTCATGCTAAACCAGCACTCATCAGTTGGTGGAGATTATCATGCAGATATGAAAACGCCTGTACTGTAGAAAAAATTCATATTTCAAAATACAGTGCTTTAAGGTCTTCCCATCCCTCATATATTTATGTAAATGGATTATGTCCTGTACATGACAGGTCACAATAACTTGTGGTAACATGGGTAGGATGAGAAAGTTGGAACTATGGTGGGCTTTGAGCATTCCATCATCAGATTTTCATTGAAATGGACAGCTGAAAAATTGTGAAGTGGAGTGGTTTGAAGCATATTCATTAAAGTATGAAGATTGTCTATCTTAACATAAGATGAGAATTGATTGTATATATGTGTGGAGATGATAATCTGGATCAACTGATGAGTGCTGGCTTAACACAAAATAGGTATTTGGCGATTGTTTATCTTTTTGACATGTTTGTAATCAAGTGTATCAGCATTATGAGATGGCATAGATCATTGAGGGTTGTGTAAAAGTCTGAGTTCAAATCCCCTATATATTACATATAAAATTACAGGTATGAAAAAGCCTGTACAATAGAAAAAATTCATATTTAAAATAATAGTTATATCATTATTGATGTATGTCTTTATAAAATATCAGATTTCTGAATTTATTGCATACTTTATGCAATGTATAATATTGTATAGTGTGTATGACATATTTTTCATAAAATTATATAATTCTAATTTGTATAATTAAATGAGTCAATTTGTAGTAGAGTTTACGTAGATCCATATTGAATGAATTTTTTTTTAATTTTTATTAAAATATTTCCTGTAAAATAATTTAGATTAAAGTAAAAAATAATACTTTTGGTTAAACACTATAATCATGATTTTGCAGTAATAATATAAGATGTACAATGTTATTTAAACATCAGACACTGCATGATGTCAAGCAAGAAGATATATTTTATTCAGGCCAATGAGGAACAGAAATTATATTTTATTTTGACAGAAATGTTAACCATTATCTGCTGAATTACTGACATTGGGTCATATCTCCCATAAATAACACAAACTAAGTTTAATGATTTTTGGAAATGACATTTGTAGAATCAAAAATTATCCTGCTTTAGATGAAATTTAAGAACTAAATGCAGTCAATACCATATAGCTATTAACTATACTATACCTAAAATGATTTCAATTATTTACTATCCAATGAAAAATGCAAACAAACAAACAAAAATATTAATAAAACAAAAAAAAAAACATTAAAATTTGTACATTTTACAATATTCAACCAGTCATTTGTTTTCAGAGCACTAAATGTAATCAGGTTTTTTAAAAAAATGTACAAATTATAAATAAATTTTAAAATAAACCAGTAGTGATTTTTCCACCTTGGACCATTATACACAATTGTATTTATTAATCAAATTTCTTCAATTTATGTTGAAAGCACATAAAGTTTATTTTTCCTTTATATTTTCTGAATTTAATGTGTAGTATTTTGCATAGTAAAATATTTTCTGATTGCAGTATTAAAAGTTTTACAAAATTTCCAACATTCTAAAAGTTAATACTGACTTAATAATATTAAAACAATTAGATGCATCTAATTTCTTGACAATGAGTCAAATATTATGTTTCTGTAAAAAAAAATATTGAAAAAAATGAATACCACAATAGAGCATATTTACTTTTTAAATAAAAATATGAAATGGTCAGAGTTTTTCTTATTCCTGTTGCTTCAATGAATGCTTGAGTGGACACACAGTCAGTAAAATGTGTAAATGTGTGCCTCTATTTTTTATTAGTATCTGTATTAGTGTTATAAAAATATTATTCTTATACAATTATAAATTCTATATAATTATAATAATCATTATTATTATTACTAATTATAATTGTTATTATTACTGTTATTATTGAGATTTTTAAACAATTGTAGTTGAAGAGATTGTATATATTGTAATGATAAAAATAAATTAGATATTGATATCAGTTTAAATGATAAAAAGTCAATTATTGATCTTTTAAGACTAAGAAATTGAAAGTTAAATTTGATTCCTATTATGCAAAATACAACTGAAAACTTATCAAAATCTGTACTGTTCTATTAGCCCATGTCAGACACTTGATGGTACTATTTCTATGTAAAACACAAAAATATGCCATTTCAGTGGCTGCTCTCCTTTCTATGCAAAAGCACAGAAAAAGTCCATTTAACATGGCTGCTAGCATTATTCCTATGCTAAAAGCACAGAAACATGCCATTTTGGCTCCCAGAAAGCTTTGTGTTGTGCACTTTATCCCAATACTAACAGTTCAAAGTTTACTACAGTATCATGTGAAAGTGTCTAGACTTGATTCTGCCACAACTCTTCAAATATGTATGTCCAGGATTTAGCTTCCAACTTATCTGACCTTCTAACAATTGTAACATGATTACCATGCTTCCATACTCAATGTGGAACCTTCAAAAAATTCATGCATAACAAATAAAATGGCTGACATGAAACTGGAGAGTTTGAAATTGTGCCTTGCCATCCACACAACCCAGCACAATGGCATTTCTTCAGCAGAACAACATACTGCTTCTTGCCAAGACATGTTTGCTAGGGGAATGTATGTTACCTGAGATTTATAAAAACCTCTGGAATTTCATAGTCAAAACTGTATGCTTCAGTGAGGGACCTGGTTTGACAGCTTCAGAATCCCATTTATGAAAGCCTTATGTCTTTTGTATCCATTTGTGAAAGCCTTATGTCTTTTGTATTTTTGGAGCCATGATGAGCTGACTCTAGACCACACTGTCAGTGATATGGAGATGTGTTGTGGAGCCTTTGTGAGGTGAGTGTGCCATGAGAGCCTGACCACATGCCCCTGGGGTCAAATTGGAGAGACAGGTTTGATTGTGGAGGTTGATGAGATCCTTTTTAATGTAGGAAAAACCACCAGGGTAGAATGCATTCTCAGTAATGGATATTCGGAAGACTGTGCCAGAGGACTGGAGAATGCTTCACTGCAGTCATTCCATCTTATGCTCTGTGGCCACTCATATCCAAGCCACATGTGAGAATGTGAAGCCCAGATTGAGCATCTACTCTGACTGCGGGAAGGGCTACAGAACATCTGAGCTGGAGGCTTTTAGCACATGACCATTGACCATCAGTACCATTCTGTAGATCTTACTACAGGTGCCTACACCCAGTACATTGAGCATCTTTGGGGATCTCTCAAGTGGTGAAACAAAAACCAGCATAGAACAGCCAGACAATCCCCAGAACTACCTGTGTGAGTTGCTGTGGTGATGTCTTCACAAGGGTAAAGACATGTTTCAGGCCATATTAAGGGACATAAGTGTAAACAGAAACTGGTTTTTTGGATGTTTGTATTATTCTGTGTTAAATTAACTGTTTTTGTTATTGTTTATATAAGTTCAATTAATTTTTGTTTTTGTTGTTTACAAGTTTATTACATACCATGTCATTGTTGAAAATTGTTTCCAAGCAATAAATATATTGAGGTTAGTTATTTCAGTATTTCTTTAGTAATTATTTCTTAATATAATTAATTTTACAATTGATTAATTTATTTTATTTATTTATTTATTTAAGAATTTAGTAGTTATTTCATAATATTAATGTTTTAAAATTTTGTTATAATGAGAATAAGAAAAATTAATTTTTGTGATGGCAGTCCGATAACATTATATATATATATATATATATATATATATATATATATATATATATATATATATATGTATGTGTGTGTGTGTGTGTGTGTGTGTGTGTTTGGTTAGCAACAACACCATCAAGTGGTTGACCCAGGCTAATAGAACAGTACCTCAATATCTAATGGAAAGTTTTGACCATGACCTGGCATCTATCTGTGATACAATAGAAAAGCAAGAAGTAATGATTAATGACTTAGAAGAAAAATTCAAGATTTGAAACAACAGACAGGATCAAAATATGACATTATAGTAACTGATTATGTTGAAAATGAGAATCTTAACATAGTAGTTTGGGTTATTGCAGACAAATTGAATTTTGAAAATTTTAATGTTATTGTTTCAATTTTTATTTTAAGCATAGAAATATATTTAAACCCATTATAAAAGTTATATTTTTTGGGGGTTGCAAGAAAAAATGTGTTTGCCTGTTAGTGAAGATGCAAGAATCAAATAAAAACATACTTATTAATGAAGAATTATCACCTTCAAACAAGTATTTATTTTTAAAATTTGCAAAATGTGCAGAAAAATAAAGATATCAAAATATCTGTATAAAGGAGTATAAAATTTGGGTAAGAAAAGTACATGAGATAAGGTTGTAAAAAATGATTCTGTGAAGGATTAGACTTCAGTTTGGCAAAATCCTAATGTTTTTGTAAATTCTTTTTGCATAATAAAAAATTGTTCTAAGTATAAATATTTAAAGTATGAGGAAACATTTTTGATGTTTCATTGGCATATTTGAAGTGACATTATCATTCTCGCAGAGATTTGGATCGAAGGCATGAGAAGCAATTGTATTCAACTGAAAAACTTCATTCTGTTTTAAATGCTTGAGAAGGTTAATAAATTAGGTGGAAATATTAATTTTGGCATCATTTCAGATTTTTTTAATCTCCTTTGCTATATTTGCTGACTGTTTATAAATTAACAATTTTCTAAATGAACATTAAATTACTGTTGTTGCCATTTTTAATTGATACATTAAAGCAGTTGCTATCTAAATTGGATAGTAATCTTGTTATTTTAATGAAAGATATTAACATTGATATTCTCAATGAATTTTCTTTTAAAAATACTCAGGTTCAATTAAACATAATGTCATTTTGGGATTTACCTATATGTTATTTTTTTCTACTTATGTCTCTGATTCCACATCTATTTGCAGAAAATTGGATAAATGGAAATTAGATTGGCCAACTCAAGGTTGGAATACAACTGATTTGCATGTTTTATTAAATATAATAATCCTCACCTGTTTTCATCAAATTCTAAGCAAATCGTTAAAATTTACACCCAATTACTATTTTATCTCAAACAGAGATCAAAGAAGAAAAGAATGAACTATCTGTATATCATTGCATATCGAAAATTAAAAAAAGCACGCTACCATTTGCTCTTAATATATGTGCCTTAATTAATAAAAAAAATTTCAGAAATATCGTAATATGACAGAAAATATCCTTGATAGCAACCCTGTACAAGTATTTTAATACATTTATTTATATCATAATTATTATATACTTATTTAAAATAATAAATATATGTGACTATGACCAATAAAATAAGCATGTCAAATCAATAATAATAATAATAATAATAATAATAATAATAATAATAATAATAATAATAATAATAATAATAATAATAATAATAATAATAATAATAATAATAATAATAATAATAATAATAATAATAATAATAATAATAATAATAATAATAATAATAATAATAATAATAATAATAATAATAATAATAATAATAATAATAATAATAATAATAATAGATGTAAATGTAGTCAGTTATGTATTATTATATTTAAAATGTAAAATAAAATTGATATTTTAAGGGCTTCATATATGTGGCATGTTTTAAAAGATTGCTATTTTAAAAGCTTACTTATTCAAATAAATATTTTTATATACATAGATACGATTCTGCCAAATATTTATGTGTGTGTAGGCAATGGAATAGCACAATCCCAAATGAGTAAATGTAAAGATTTAAATATATACATAATGGTATAATGTATACAGAAATAAGAATATATGATTGGACATATATTTAAAAGTTTGTAATTTACCACAGAAATAACTGTCCATAATTTATATGTGAATATTATTTTCATAAGCTGTCTAATGTTTTTTATTATAATAATATACAAACTGCTTATTGTTCCTTTTAATTGCACACATATTCTAAATATTTGAATACAAGTATAATGTATATACTTATGCTTGATGTTATTAGGAGGCATTTTATTACAGATTTTCAAGCTCTCTTTAGTCATACACTTCATTGTATACAATACAGCCTGAATCTGTAATACTTCAGCACAAGTATAATGTATATATTTAAGCTTGATGTAATTAGAGGGGAAGATGGAACCGATTTTCAAACTTCCTTTAGTCTTCTTCTCCATCTTAAACATCTGACACACATGGCCACATAAATGTGAAAAAGATAAATGATCTCTAATACATGCATTTTGTTCTAAACCAGCACTCATCAGTTGGTCTGGATCATCATCTTCCACATACAAACACACATATATATAATCAGTGCTTTGGATTATATTCAGATAGGGAAATCTTCACACTTTAATGGACATAGTGGTTCATAAAGAAATATGTATATGGAGATCGTTTATCTTTTTCAAATGTATGGGGGTCATGTGTACCAGTTGTATAAGATGAAGTGAATGGCTGATGGAAACTTAAAAGACTGAGTTCAAATATTTGGTACTTATGTATCGTTTCTTCATTCTCTTCACCAATGGTTGTTTAGTTAATTATCCATTTTCAGAGCATCAAAGTATTTCGTTTTTTTTTCTCAAAATTATTTTATTGAACATGAGTTACTTGTTAAGTATAAAAAAATATTAACAAAATCAATATAAATTCATGTTAACTTTTAAAAATATTATTTTGTAAATGCCACTTACAACGTTTAATGAATTATTGGTTTAACATGTTCTGGTGATTCTTTTATATTTACCATAGCATCATTCAAGCTGTTGGTTAATTATTTTTCCTATCTTTTTGCAAAAATAATTAAAATTTGGAACTCTACCAGTGACAGAAGATGTAGTGAAGTATTTTCAAACTTATGGAATAGTGCCTGTATGAAAAATGTGTGCAAATGGGCATGATATGGAATTTTATATGTGAATGAAGATAATGGTGGTGAACTCTCAAAATGTGTTCTAAGTGAATTTTTTTATTATGTTTTTTTATTTTGTTTATTACAATTGCAGTAAATTTTCTTTAATTACAATCTTTTGGAATTTTGTGTAATTTAGTGTGTTTTTATAATTGCCTTAAAAAAATTCTATGAATTATGTAATACAATAATTATCTTTAAAAAAACTGTCATGTTATTTAAACCATGATACCCCTAAAAATGGATAATCACCAAATAATGCACAGTGAAGAGATGATATGTATGGACCAAATATTCTAAATATGTAGAGTTGCTTTATTATATGAAATAAATTTGTAAATTGATTAAATTTAATATTAAATATAAAGCATACAATAGAATAACTGGTAATATTTACTTACAATCTTTGGTATATTATTTAACGGTTTATTTTTATTGACATCTGACATATAATTAAAATTAATAGCCAAATAACATAAAATTAAGAACAGTAATTAACAGATTTGTTATACTTTGTTAATTTTTATACTATTTTTTTTCCTCCCTTGCACTTTCTACACACACACACACACACATATATATATATATATATAAATTATTAATCAATGTCTGTATTCCAATTATAATAAAATATATATAATTATTCAAAACAATACAATAATTAATACAGTAAAACAATATTTAAAAAAAAAACAAATATATACCAATTTAATAGAAGTACTTTCAACTATCTATGTAGTCGTTGTCAACTAGATTCAAATTGTATTAGAAAAAAACGTTACAAATGTAAACAAAAAGTAATATGTCATACATCAATTTTCCCACAATTCATTAATTTTTATATTGGCAGCCTGTCTGTTTATCAACTGTTGCTTTTCACTTTTTATTTTTTTTTTTATAGACAAGAGAATGTTAGAAATGATGATGTATCACCATCAGTATTTTTTGATCATAATGTAACATGTAATTATGTTTTTGATTTTGATTTTAATAAAGTTAAGATTTTGTGTATTGAAAGAAATAATAATAAACGCAAAATTAAAGAAGCTATGTTAATAAAAAGTGAAAAGCAACAGTTGATAAATAGACAGGCTGCCAATATAAAAATTAATGAATTGTGGGAAAATTGATGTATGACATAAAATTTTTTATTTACATTTGTAACGGTTTCCTAATACAATTTGAATCTAGTTGACAACTGACTACATAGATAGTTGAAAGTACTTCTATTAAATTATTATATATTTGTTTTTTTTAAATATTGTTTTACTGTATTAATTATTGTATTGTTTTGAATAATTATATATATATATATATATATATATATATATATATATATATATATATATATATATATATATATATATATATATATATATATATACAACAATGTCTAACACAGTGATCATTTCATTTATATCATAATGAAAAATAACTGTAAACTTATTTTTATGGATAATACATCAATTATATATAGAGATACTACTTAATCCAATATCACTATTCTCAAATATTTTCTGTATATTGCATTGTTATAGAACGTCTATTAAAAATAGACCCTGTACATATCATTAGCAGGAAATTCAAATACAAAGTGGTAAATAGCTTTCTTCCAAGCATGATTAAGAGTTCACAAAGCAGCATTGCTTAAAAATATAACATGGGGGGAGGGGATATTTGACATTTTAATTTCTATTAAATATTATTCACCATTATCTAATATTGTAACTTTGCCTTCATAATTAAACAATGTCAAATAGTTTAATAAATCACTAAACTAACGAGTTGATCTCTCTCAAAAAGAAGGCTGTGATCATTGTAAAATTTATACCAAAATTCACTGTAAAGTTAGGCAGTTTTAAAAGTTGTACCTTTCGATTTTATACTTGTTCTTTCAAGATACAAATGCAATCACAAAAACAATGCATGTAATCTATCTGTAAAATGCCCCTTATCATATGCACTGCTGAATCAATTATTTCAGTAAATCCAAGCAAAATAAAACAGCATGAGTGTCCAAGGCTGATAACGTTTCTTTCATGTTGCAATAAGTAACTTTGTTAGCCTACATAATAGACAGCTGAAACAGTAGTACATATATTGTTTGTTGTTTTTAATGTGAGGTGGAAAACAGCCATTTGTATCAAAATCTGTTGTTCTGGAGAAAAATATAATAATAATAAAAAGAAAAGTGAGATATTTGATTAATTAAAAACTTTTCTTTAATATAAAAGCTAATAGCATTCCTCTTAAGAACAACTGGTAGAAGATATAAAAAAAGAACCGCATGTGATATGAATAAATAAAATGTAGAGAAGGCTAGAGATTAAAAAACTGGATTAAACATAGAGACAATTTTATTTTTCAGTGATGATAATGATTGAAAATGACAATAATTATATATATATATATATATATATATTAAAATGTTATAGTTCAGCCTCTGTAAGACGTGCAACAAAACCTGATTTACCTTTTTTTTTTTATTTATCAAATGTACTATTTATTAATTATCCATTCATTTTTGTTGAATGTTATTTTTCATTTTGCTATGGGATAACTGTTTTTAATACATATATGAACATTCATTTTTTTAAATAGCTAAAAGTGTTAAGATGTGTTTAAATATGTGTAAGCAAAAATTTGTTTGTAAAAGAATTGCACTACAAATAAACTAAAAATCAAAAATTACCATCCAGGGTGCTTCTCCAACTTCAGCCAATCTTCCCCCAGCTATGCGCTTAACTCTGATTCTGGGCTGCTTTCCACAGACAGGATGTGATATGTTTGCAATTACTTTAGTAAAATTAGTTTCATACTCAGAATAATTAGCTGAAACTGTAAAAAGTGTTCGCGGATTATTTTTAATCTTAAATGCAATATCAAGAAAATTTAAAAATATTACACGAATGATGAATATACATAGTAAGTTTAAAAATATTAAATTGAATAGAATATGAAAAAGGAATAATATTATATCTTTGTTAAAATTATAAAACATACATTTTTCCAGATGAACTTCCCCTATAAAGCAATATTATTGACTAGCTATTAATCAAATCTAAATTTCCAATCAATATAAACTTATATTTTTATAAATGTAGTGCAAATGTTATATTTATTTTCAAAGTGCAGAATTCAAAACTAGGATCCATGAAAATAAATATGCATTCATACTTGGATTTTACTTATTGAAAAGTGAAGGAAAATGATTGACTAATAGTTACTAAGGAGATTTATTTCAAAATTTGGTTCTATATGTCTTTGATGAATTTTCTTATGACAGAATAATTTTATTAAAAATGCCCTATTGTATATATATTGCACTCATATATCATGGTCCATAGGTTTGAACCTTTCCACCTCATTCAAATAAAGTGTCATTTTCTTTAATAAAAAAAAGAAAAATAATTTTTAATCATATTAAATAGTTTAAATTATATAATTAAATAGTCCTAAATAACTATATATTACTGTAAGAAAAGTAAATAGGTTATTCAGGTTACTAAACCTTGCAAATGGAAAACAAGAGAAAAAAGTAACCTTATAGCAAACAGGTCATTGGGGCAACTTACCTATTGTAAGTCAGATAAGAGATCAATTAAAAATTACTAGTAATAAAATTTGATGTTCCTGCTCTAAAGTAAACTGGCCAATAATGATGCAATGATCACATGGTCCACAGGGAAAAATCATCGTTGCAAATATGAAAAGTGCCAAGTCAGGCAAATTTAAGCCTGGAATCCTGATGATAAGCAATTATAAATGATATAAAAAATAAAAAACTTTTTCTAGTTGTTTGGATTTCTCATGCTTATTACTTGTTTTAATTAAATATATTTTATACATGTATTGTGGACCTCTCCATGCAATAAATTTCATTGTCTATATTTGCACTGAGGTGGCCTCCAGAGTGATGGTTCCTGGAAAATGACAAACAATGGATTCAGCTCCACTAAGAACAATATTAATATATAATGGATGGAACTTTGAATTAAGCGGTGTTATGCATCAAGGACTGCAAAGACAGACACCAATAAACCTATGCCATGGAGAGTATAAACTTTTTTGTTAAAAATGAGATTTGAACTTTTAAGCTAAAATGTGAACTTGTCAAATAATAATTCTAAAGACCAATTAATTCCTAAAAGAAAGTCTCTTATCTGACTAAGTAAACAAAATTATTTATTATATTTTATGTATAATATGCTTGCTATTATCTTTTCCATTCTTATTACATTAAATTAAATTTAAATATAGGAGTAAATAACTCCACAGATTCGTTTAAGATTGTCAGTTTAAGTTGGTTAATAGTTAAATCAGTGCTGGTGGAGAGATGTATGGGTGTTTTATATTAATGTAATCTGGGGATGTGCATTGGATTCTTATTCACCTGTGGCATGTTAGCATACAGGGTATATCACCCAACTAAATGCATGACCTGGTGAAATGGTAACTGTTGCATTGACTATGGTTGTACGCTATCTATTCCTTACACTTTGGTTGGGATAGTAAGCCAGAAAATACCACTATTCCCCCATTATAGAGCAGTTCTTTTTAAAATATCTTCCATATATTACTCACCAGACAGACATACATTCATGAACTTGACAAGGATTATTGTTTCTCTAATGATATTCTGCTACAGATGTTAATTTCTGTCCACATGATTGCTTTATCCTAACATTCACATTTTGCATTGATCACATTAATATAGCATTAAACTAGTGTTGGCTTGGATGCAAACTTTTGGCCTGGGATTAAAAGATTTGACTCATTTAAATGTGTATTCTATGCAGTTTATTTACACTTGTCAAAATACTAAAGTTAAATAGATTGATTTCATCCATCAGTGCATATAATCTAAGCAAAAGAGATTAAATAATCAATTTAATCCTCAAATTTTTGTATAATGTGTGCATGCATAATAAAATATTTTTTTAGTTTAATTAGTTCTAGCAGTGGCTTATTTTAAATTAATAATATTTTGCAAGGATTGGGAATTTAAGACTTATAATGCTATATTATAAAGCTCAGTTCCTCCAAGAGCTAGTGACTGGTGGTCAGATAAAAGTTGAACATCACTCTATGTATCTGCCACTTTTATAATTTTTTTAGGTTCCAACAGCCTAGTGGTGGCCTGGTATGGCATATTGGGTTGTAAGATTTTTTCTGACCATTATAATATATATATATGTTGTAATGGTCCAGTCGATGACATTGAAAGAAATGGTCATATCTAACTATGGTCAGACCTTAGGACTTTGGGTAGGATGATGGAGATGAAGCACTGCAGTACAGAACCTATATTCATTTATTAAATTTTGGTGCAATTTCAGTCCATTCATCCATCTCTCACTCTTCTTTCAGTTTTGTTATGCCGCAGTATTCGAACTTGTGGAGAATTCACCTTTGGCTCTATTAACAAGGATGTACTTATACAGACTTATAATCAGACTACTTCATCAAAGTTCAGAAGTAATCATCATCACCGACCACAGAAGTCTTGAGTTCCTAAATAGAGGATATCTCACCAATGACTGTCTCATCAGATGGAGTCTGTTTTTACAACAATTTCATTAAAAAGTAATTCATTGCCCTGGAATAGAGAACATAGTAGCAGACATCTTGAGACACCACCCAGTAGAAATACAACCACACAAGTTGGTAGTAGAAGAAATGTGTATAGCAACAATGTCCATTGGTGTGGGTGATTTAATAGAACACGATATAGCAACAATGTCCATTGGTGTGGGTGATTTAATAGAACACGATATAGCAACAATGTCCATTGGTGTGGGTGATTTAATAGAACATGATTTGAAAAATCTGGCCAAGTTGCAAAGAATGGACATAAAATACAAACCTATCATTGAGAGCCTGCAGAAACAGTGGGTACCAGGATGAAAAACACATTACCAGATCAAAGATAAGCTCTTGATGTATAGACCACACTATTCACCAAACCCTTAAAAAATTCTAATACCACCGAAATTTAGAGGGTGGCTTATTGAACATGTGCCCAAACTAGGTGGACATTATGGCCCCTGGAAAACTGAGAGTGCCATCCACCATCAGTTTCATTGGGAAGCAATGTACTCCAGTATCCTGACCAAACTTAAAGAATGCCAGATCTGTGCCCAGAGTAAACACCCTAACCAGTCTTATATGGGAACAGTTACTCCAAGACTACCTATGGGTCCAAATGAACTTTTGGCAGTGCATCAATATGGGCCATTACCTGCTTTTAACCATTTTAAATTGCTTTTCATGACATATGGTGTATTTTTGAAGTATGCATCAGCACACCCTCTATGGCAGGCAGACTCATGTAGTGCACTCAAGGTTCTGCATTCAAAGCAGTTTGTTGAAGTAGGCAAACAAAAAACCATTCTTTCAGACAATGGATCAGCATTCACATCTCAAAAATGGATAAAAGAGATGCACCAACAGTGGCAAACATATTTTAACATCAATAAGAAATCCTCAGTCAAATCCCTGTGAGAGGGTCATGAGAGAGCTGAACCAATTGTTCTGGACCTACTTGGGAAATAACCATAAAAATTGGGTTAAACAAACACCTATAGTGGTAAAAGATTTAAACCAGAACATAAACAAATCTACAGGTTTTACCCCAATGATACTGCATTTTGGAACACAGGACCTGGGATTTATAAAAATTCTATTTCCAGTAGAGCAAGAAATAGTTGATCATGATAGAGATCAAGCCAATGCTAGAAGGTGACTGGAACAGATGGCACAAAAGATAATTAAAAAATGAAACATAAGATATACCATTTCCAAAATGGAGAACAGGTATGGGTCTGCACACCACATACAAGCAAACCATCAGAGGGACAATACAAGAAATTCTTCCCTCTATATGCAAGGACCTTTCATTATAAAAAGAAAATTGGGAAAGAATGTTTTTCTATTGGAAAATGCCAAAGGAACCATGGGGCATTTAATGCAAGATCATTAAAGCCATATCAGGGCATAACTAAGAGACCAAAGGAAAGACATAATAACAAGGCTCAGAGAGGAAGGTCCACTGAAAAAAATTTAAATAGAGGGCTCCAGTCTAAACAAAAAAATTACAAGAACCCCAAAGTACAACCATGACACGTCACATCGACAAAATTATATCATAAGTTTCCAATTTTATTTGGTGTGTGTGTTTTTGTATATATTGGCATTGCCATAATATATTAATGAGTATTAGTATATACTTTCAGTTTTTTTCATATATATAATCCATATATCAGTATTATGATAAACTTTGTTTTTTTAATGTAATTTATTTATCAGTATTATTATAAACTTTCAGTTTTTTTTAATAGAATGTATATATCAGTATTATTTTATGAAAATACACTAATATTCTGTGTAATAGAAGTGCTCCTTCCAGATTACTCTGTTTTACTCTGCAAAACCATAGCTTTAGTCATTTTTTTACTTGGTTTTTTAATGGGTTCTAGGAATATGATACATATACATATACATATATATATATATATATATATATATATATATATATATATATATATATATATATATATATATATATATATATATATATATATATATATGCTGGCTTCATTATTCACTGTGGACTAAATAAGACCCTAAGTCCAATCACAGTGAATGTATGTTTTTCTCAAACTTAATGAATGACCTGCATTAACAGTTATATATTATTTTAAGGGAAATTATTTTAAGAGGGGGAAAAGTTAATGAAATAAAATATAAAAAATAAGAGAATTTTTTTTTTTAATTTTTCTTTAATTTTAAAATATGATGGCAGAAAGAGATAAGATAAATTTTCAAATTGAACATAACCCATTAAAGAATGCAATTATTTTATGAAAGATTTTAATTAAAAGAAAATATATAACAGAGAAAATTTTGAAACAATAGGCTACTAATAAGTAGTTTAATTAAAAACACAATTGGGGAAAAGTGGTATAAATAATGGACTTTTCTTTTGTTCTTCAGTCTGAGAGAATCTGCTGAAGCTCTTGATAAAGACTCATATTAGGAATTTCTAAAATCGGCTGAAAATTATTTTTTAGATTCCCCTCTTTTTCACCACCAACCGATTCTTTTAAAGAAGAAATTCTAAAATCGGCTGAAAATTATTCTTTTAAAGAAGAAATTCATTTCGTTTGAATTCCTGCTTGCTGCCTTTTCATGGTCACTGTACTTTATTTGCTCTACATTTATTCAAATCCAGAACTTTTTCTCTACAGAAATGCTGGGGTAATTTACTTTGCCTTCACTCTCCCATCTCTGAGACTGGAGTTGTAAAGATGTGAGCCAGCTGAAGAACCAAGAAAATGCCTGACGAATACTTACCCTGTAGTAATTTAATTCTTTCTATGGAAATATAAATAAAAAAAGGAACTGCCATGCAACAATAATGAAACCCATCTTGACACATGCACTCTAGTTGCGGGTAACTATCCTCTTATTTGAAATGTGTTTGCCTTTTTTCAAAGTAAATGTAGATATATGTTTTTTTTTATTTGAACATTTTATGAACTGTTTTTTTTAAAAAAAGTATTGTAATTTGTATTGGGCTTAACATGTATAATGGCGATGAATCTTCTTAAGTTAGGTGAAAATGCCTCAATAAAATTGGTCGCCATTATACACTTATAATTAAGCATTTCATTTTATGTATATGTTTTAGAAAAAAAGAAGAAGGAAACAAAAATGCAGAAAGTGCAAATTCCCTCCCCCCCTTTGATTGATAATGCAGTGTTACCAATTAAGTTTTAGTTAGGAGTTATAGGACTTGAGATTTAATAATTAAAGATTTGACTTAGTTTTCTTTTGATAAAAAAAAGGCCCTTACTTATATTTCTTTGCCATATATATATTTCTCCTTAATTCAATTCAAAAAAAAGATTACAAACATATATGTGTATTTTTTTTAAAATGTAAAATAACAAAACTTTCGTTTTTCATCTAGCTGTAAAAGAGAGAGTACAGTCACCCGTATTTCTCGATATTAAAGCTATAGAAAAAAATTTGTATTAACTCTGTGGTTGGCTGGCTGAACATTAATTAATTTTTCTAACATGTCCGACCCCTTTTGCATAAGTGATTTAATTGTATTGCAAAATAAAATAATTATTTTATAAGGGATTTTTTTTTGGTTAGACTTTCATAATGTTTTTTTTATGCTTACCTAAGGTTTTTCTTTTAAATTTAGAGGGCATTGGACTGTATTTATATTATATTGCATATTGGGTGATCTGTGGGCATGTCTCTGCACATTTTGGCACTTTCCTCACCAAGTCTACATAAGCTAACATATCCACCTTGGGATCACAATGAAGATTAATAAAAATTGGATCTCATCTCTTTCATATGTATAGAACTGGACATAAGCAACAAAACTCCATGCCTGAATTCAGATCATGCAGTTAACGAACGAATTCCATTTCTCTAACTCAGTTTAGAGGTGGAGAGCTATCCAGTCTCATGTTAGCTTCTTGGTTGCCATTTGTGTCTCGAGACTCTTCATTTCCCACAATATTCTGTCATCTTAGTCTGCAATATTTTATATTTATATTTATTTTAAAAACTATCTCTGCAAATTATTATTGAAGTGTCTAAATCAAGACTGAAAAATATCCATAGGAGGGGTCACTATTGAATTTTTGTTAGTAGAATAGGATGGTATTTTCAATGCTTTCCTAAGAATATGTTAGTTAGTTTGGCTGGCTATCTGAATCATGTATTCTCACAACAGTGTTAATTATATCTGTCTCTCTCTTTCAATCATGTAACCTGTCTAATGGCTAGAAATGTTTTCAACTTATAATGTGAAGTCATTTTTAAAGGGTTTTCTCTTTCATATCTGGATATAGCTTCAGGGAATTAGCCTGCAGCTCAATTAATCAATTAGTTGTACTCTGCAAAATGTAAAATAATAAAGTTTTTCTTTTGTCTTTCATTCACTATTATTAAAACTCTGTAGCATTGTTTTCTTCAGTAAACCTGATCAATATATACATGTTCAAATTCCTCCTTAGAGTCTTGTCTCTCCTAGACCACCAGGCATACATTAAGAATAAATTCTAGTGAGGTTTGAGGAGTAAGTCACTTAGTAGCAATCTGTAGGAGTAGGTGAGGTTCAAACCCTTTTTATCAGCACCTCTAGGTTAGGTTAAAGCAGCTCTACCTTTCATACTGTTACAATATATTGTTAATCAATCTGGTCTGCATTTTATGATCAAAGTCATTCTATTCTTGAGTATGTAAATCAGGTCTACAATCTGTAATTCAGTCCAGGTCAGTTCAAATTTAGTTTGAATTGGACAGAATGCAATCAATTACTGTTGTGGTCAACATCAATGCAAGAGCTGCAAATCTAAAAAAAAATCATGCTAGAACATTTTAGAAGTGTTTGGCAGGCTTCAGCTCCAACGTTCTCTGCAAATCAAATGAAACCTGGCCTGAAACCAATCGGAACAAATGCCTAGATTGTGAAGTAGAAACTGCTACATATTTTCTCTCTCTCATTATTTAACAGGAATCTGGAAGGAAAGCCATGAAGCCATTGTGGAGAACCAAAAAGCCAACCAGTTGGAAAATTCATACAAATGAAAACCTAGGTAAAGATATTTTTAAATAATGGTCTAAAGGGTCTATAGACCATTATTTAAAAATATCTTTACCTAGGTTATTTTAAATATACTTTAATTAATGGAGGATTATCAGAATTTAACCTGAGAAATTACTTATATATTTTTTTGTTTTGCAAATTTCCATATTATATTGTTATATGATATTCTGTTGAATATGTGTGTATATGAATAAATAATATTTGCTTAAGTATTATTTGGTCTACTCTTTCTCTCTCTCTCTTGTCACTATGTCACTATTAATTTAAGATTATAGCTATTTTATGTGTTAAGTAAATGTGCTGGATCTTGGGTAAGAGTATGAGCTAGTCATGAAATTTTTCAAGTGTTTGGATTATGTGTCAGTTGTCTGAAAAAAGCTGACTATATAACCATTGGGTAGCTGGTACCTGAAGTTGATCCTCAAAACAAATAAAATGCTTTGGATGACATGGGCTTGAATCCAGCAGTCATGGTGGGCCACAGTCTGGAAATGTACTCATGTTATGCTTTTCATAGCTCAATCTGATTGTGGTTACCATTAATGGCTATGCTATCACAGGCATTCTCTTCTCTGCTTGAAGGGACAGTCTGTTCCCATAGTAAAGTAAATGTTAAAACTTATTAAAGATATTTTAAAAGGTATTTAAACCTAGTAAAAATAAACTTTTTTTCAGACCTGGTTCAGTAGATAATTTGCCTTTTTATTTTTTATTTATTTTCTCTTTGATTATTGTTTGGAAGCTGTCTTATTCTAAGGAGGAAATGTAATTATTTTGTTTATTTCCACTGTGGTTTCATTTGTATTTCACTTCAGAAATTATTGATATTAACCTTCTTGGAATCAATGATTCTGTTTTCAATTTATTTCCCCCATTCTGAGGGGATCATTGGGAATAGACTCAAATTTATTTTTGAGTCGTTAGTTGAAATAACTTAGTGTTTGTTCAAATGTCATATTACTTTTCGTTGTTTTTTTTTTGGTTATTATTCTGCATGGTGGTTGGACTTCTACTACACTGATATATTTTAAATTTTTTCAGACAACAATTGCTACAAAAGCTGTCAGGATAATTTTTGACAAGTTGTTCCACAGTTTTGGACTTAAAAGTTATGCCTTTAAATATGATTATGAATTCTGATGAGTCTATTGAATGAAGAGCTGATGTGATGTATCATTTGGTTATATGCCCTTATTCGGCTTCATGTTAAAAACTGCAGTATGAAATGTAGCTCTTGCTTCTCTTTCCATATTTGCTTAAAATATTTTGAAGGTCTTGTTCTAAAAAACTAAAATGACAGTTCTTAATTTTCTGGCGAGGTTAATTTGCCTATTTATATCAATATAGAAAATAAACATATTATTCACAACTTGTATATATTTCTGAAGAATATGCTTTTATGCAGTGTTAGTGAAATCCAGGACTAAATAACAGTTGTCAGAATGATCTAAACTCTCATGAAACATTGGCCATATTTTTTTCTTTGGAAGAAAAGTATAACATTTATCTATGGAGAATTTTAATATCGATATATTTCTGTAAGTTATAACAATAATCAAAGTTTATTTCATTTACGAATTTTTTGAAGCGATTTTGAAATTGTTACTGGAACGATAGAATTAAATCTAATATATTTTGATATCGCTCATTATTTATTTTATTTGTTATAGGATTGTTTGGATTTACCATAATTGTTTGCTCATTTTTCTGCGTAGTCTGTATTAAAAGTTTATACAATTTTTCTTGCTGTTATTTGAATAGCATTAAAATCTTTATCGATATTATTTTTAAGAATAGTAGTATAAGAGTTTTTTTTTTTTTTTACTTCTTTTTTATTTCTTTTGAACTAAGATTAATAAATTTATTGGCGCTTGTTTTTTGAATATATTAATTTAGGAGTTTCATCCATTATTTTTTCATTATTATCAAGAATTAGGAACAAACTAGAATTTTTTTGACTATCATTTAATTTTAAACTGCAGACGATAGACTAGTAGCATTTCCCGCTGTAACCTTGACAATGGTAGGTGATTTTCTGCTGTTCTAAATAATCTAGGTCATTTTTAGAAATGGAAACAATTTTTGATTTTTTTTTTTTTAAGATTTTGACATTTACTTATTTTAAACTATATATATGTCAAGCATTGGTGGTCGAGTGGTCAGCACAGCAGCTTTACAAGTAGTTGCCCCGGCTTTGCTTCTCGGCCGATCCTTTGTTACATGGGAAAAAAAAACAAACTATATACATATAATTTTTAATTAAACCAAAAGAGAACTTATAAAATAAAATATACTATATCTACTGTTATATTTTTCAGGATTACTTTTAGGTAATTTATATAATAAAAATTAAAATAATAAGAGCTGAAACTTTAATTTACTTTTATTGATAAAGCGTTACTAGGTGACGTAATTCGAAATATTATTATTTTTATTATTACCACTACTATCAGTACTTCCCAATAATAATAACACTTACCTGCTGCATATTCATTCAATAACAATGGAATTAAATACACAAATGGAGATATCATTATTCTAAAATATAGAGAATTTGTATATAACTAGTAAAGTGATCAAAAATAATAATTCTAAATTATAATATTATTTTTTTCTAAAAAAAAATATGAATTCTATTTATATATAGTAAACAATAAAATAACTTTATTTAATGTAATAAAGAGATAAACTTTCTCTATTAATAAACTATGAAGTGATAAGGAAAACATATATAAAAGAGAATAAAATTCTCAATATATATATATATACCCTGATACGAAAGTTGTTTTGCGAGTTTAACAAAATGGAATTATTAATTCAAAAAGAAATAAAATGATAAAATAGAAGAACTTTTCAAAGAATTGTATAGGAATAAAAGTAAGAAAACAAATTTGCCTCTACAATTATTATATCCTCTGAATCTCCAAGCTTTTTAAATGAAGAGATAAGACATGTCATTCAATTATGAAGATGGACAAACTTCAGGAAATGATATAAATATTATTGATATTATAAAATGAGTAAATGAAGAAATAGAAAAATTATCAAAACTACATATATTAAATGTTCAATGAATGTATTAATTCAGTGGTGTGCACTTTTTTTACATTTGCAATCCCCATACTCAAACTGAAATATTATGCCACCCATTACATGTTGTTACCATTCTATTATTAGTATATAAGGATAATAATAATAAATGTAATTTTACTACATGCAAATATATATTTTTATATTGTATTTCAATATATTTGATTTGATATAAAATCTTTGCAAAACTATATATATATGACATTAAAAACATTTTTTTAAATTAAATTAATGAGATGGCTGTGCTTCCATTGAATTTATTGATTTTTGTTACCAATTTAGTCATTAAACACTTTAATTTCTATAATGTACATAAAAATGAGAAATAGGGTTTAAAAAATATTTAATTGTAAATCTTGTACAAAAAATAAATATGATAAATGTATAATAATACTTGGTTCTTAGTAGAACTGTTGATTTGTAGCAATGGTAACTTTTTTAGCCTGTGTTAGAAAATGTGTACATTCAAGAATGTGTGCACCACTTATCAATATTAGGAGGATACTAGCATGAAGAACAAAACTGAGAGTGAACAAGAGAAATGAGGGTAATATAAGCAGTGCTCTTATGATATATCATTTATATATAGAGTTCACAAAATAAGCTCTTAACAAGCTTTGAGAATATCCTCAACCCCAGACCAGTTTCTGCTTCTGGTGTCACCAGTGAGGTGCCATGATATTCAAGCATTAGATTAAAAATACCAGGATAAGCCCAGAACTTTATCTAATGTATAACTATTAAGTAGAAAATCTGACATTATCAGTTATCCATATGTCTTCTAATCCAGCTATATAACTCAAATAGCCATATGGGACTGAACTAAGTTCCACCATATATTAATAACTTTAGCAATATAAAATTGCGAAAGCCTTAATAGCAAAAAAATAAAATGACAAAAAAAATCAAGTCAGATGTCACATGACTTATTGAACTAAATTTAGATACTCCATAAAGCCCATATGGCTATTTGAGTTAGATAGCTAGATTGGAAAACATATGGATAACTGATAATTTCTGATTTTCTACTCAATAGTTATACATTAGATAAAGTGATGGGCTTGTCCTGGTATTTTTAATTTAATGCTTGAATATCCTGGTACCTCACTGATGATGCCAGAAGCAGAAACCGATCTGGTGTTGAGGATATTCTCAAAGCTTGTTAAGAGCTTATTTTGCAAGCTCTATATACAACATTTGTAAATACAAGCTTATTAAGTTAAGTTATGTGACATCTGACTTGATTTTTTTTATCATTTTTATTTTTTAATATATTATTTATACAAAATGTATTGGAATATAAAGAAAGAAGTGTTAAAACATAATAGTCATCAGATATACAATAATGAACTGAGCAGATTTCATGAATTTTAATAGTGTTTAGGTTTTTGTTGTTTCAGTGAAAATTTTATTATTATCCAACATGAGAAGTTCTCAAAATTTTCATAACTCCAACAATTTTTCAGTAACCTTTTGAGAAATCATGACTTACAGGTTGCACATCATTGTACTAGACAATTTTGGAGAATGTAGTACTGTCAGTGATGATTAAGACACATAATAAAGAAGATATTAAAAATCGAATTACTTTTATTTCAATTCTATATAAGATTTTTGCCAAGATAATTACAACTCATTTATAATAAAACTTGATCTCAAATCAATCGAAAGAACAATCTAGATTTAAGTAGATTGAGCACAATGAACCACACTTATATATTAAAAAATTATACAAATGACTAATTAATATGCATTTTCTCTATATTTTGTAGATTATGAAAAGATATTTAATTCTATAAACATTTCTACAGAAATTACAGCTTTGGATCATCAAAAAATAGCCCAAGACATTGCCATATTCTGTCAGTTAGTTTACATGATGATACTAAGAGGATTAGCCTTAATAAAGTTATATGATAGGATAATTCTATTTCATCAAAATACTTAATATCAGATTTATAAGAAGTATTTTGTGGTCAAAGTGAAATGCTAAAAATATAAATAATAATTTTACAGATGTTATGGTTATATTCCCAAATAATGATCTATACCTTTAGTAAATGTTGAAAGAGTTATAAAATGAAAAATGAATTTAAATAATAAAAAAATTAGAATAAAATTCTATGAATTTTTCATAAAAATAAAGTACATTGACACAAATGAATTAGAAAAAGACAAACATTACAAATACTTTGTCAATTTTATGATGCAGATAAAAATAAATGTTCTTGGTAGAAATTTTATCAGTGAATGAATGAAAATGTTGAAATAGAAATGAGCAGGACATCATGGTAGAAGAGTTGATAATAGAAATAGAAAATATTCTATATGAGATGGATGAAATAAGGAAGTTTGCTAGAGTAATATAGATATTGTTATGGATCAAAGTAACTGGATTGAACAAAAACAGATATTTATCTGTAAATGGATTTTTAATGGTTTCAAATATAATTAAAAGATTTTCATGTATTTTACAGATGTAAACATTGACAGTCTAATGGGAATTTCTATACACTTAGATCTAGATAAAAGTAAGCTTCATCTAACTGGCAAAAAACAAAATTAGCTATTACAAACTGACTCATGTCCTCTAATAATAGCATACTTATATGACCTTTAAACTAAAAATGGATCCACTTATAACTTAGTGCTCTAGATATAAAGGTCAAAGGTCAGTCAAATACATATGTTTGAAAATTGGAGGATCACAATTTTTATAATATTTTTCACAACTAAGACAATTTCTCTTACAAAGAGTTATATAAATTAATTAGAAGATTTTCATAGAGTTTGTAAATATAAGCATTGAGAATATAATGAAAAATTGTGTGTACTTATCTAGATAAACGTTAAAGATACATTCATTTGCATATAAAAAATATTTAGAAAGTTGTGAACTGCCTCCCTACTTTTATAGTATTTAGAGTACAAAATTAAAAATGATTTCACTTTTACTTTAATCAGATAAAAATATAATTATTAGATTAATATGATTTCAGCTTGCAATATTCAGTTTTAATTAACTGCTCGCCTAATTTCTTCATAGCTAATATTCAAATAAATACATGAAAATTTATAAGCTATATATTGAAACAATATCTGTATGTGGACATAAATCATATATAAAGAAAAATCATAATAAAAAGTTACTTATAATAGACATTTCATTACATTTGAAAAACATTTGTAAATTCATTATAGTTAGGCAAAATAAGTCAATAATCTCAGAAATAATAAAATAATGCGTGTATATATATATATATATGCGCTAATGTAGTTAAACGGACCACAAACATAATAAACCATTTGCAGTTTTCAGTTATAAATAAATACTGAATTCTTATTAAACCTTTTTCATAAAACAAAACTTTTAAATTTTATTAGAAGTATAAATTACTAAAAAAATAGTTCAAAAAAGTAAATTTTAAAATGTATTTAATTATCATGTAAGCGTCATCTAAACAAAAGTACTGTTAATTATAAGAAACAGAGGAACCAAAATATTTCTCAATAGTTAAATATATTCAAATTAGATTATCAAGCTAAAAATAGCTTATAAGATAAAATTTGTAATCATCTTTTTGTTTGAAATTTAGAATTTGAAATGTTATTTTCTATTAAAAATAAATTAAAACAATCTGATTTGTGTGTTTAAGTATAATCATTTGTGTGCAAAAAAGAAAAGTGATTCATGGGAAGGTTGGTTTTGAAAGATGGGTGGAGAATTTTAATTGGTATACAGTCTATTTCTTTTACTATTGAATTGATGAAGAGACATTTGAGAGTTTGTACTGATATTAATTTTCAGTCAGCATAATACCAATATGGGCAAGATCAAGGAAGCAGCCTTATAATCAACTCATTATTTCTTCATTGCCCACGATTTCAATTCCATATTCCATTTCTTATTTCATTCAGCAAGATCAAACTTCTCCATTATTTGTTTTTTTGTTTCTATTTATCATTCTCTTAAAAACATTCATCATTAAACTATAGTTTTTTGGAATATATGTAATATCCATTCTTTTTCTATCTTTAATTTACCTATCTTCTTTTTTCATCTATTCTTTTCAAAACTTTATCATTTATTATTTTATTTATTTATTTAATTTCTTTCTCAATGTCCTCATTTTAAAGGACTCTATTCTGTTCCTAATTTTTTTTACTGATTGTCCATGTTTTACGATAGTACAGCAACACCCTCCAAACATAGCACTTAATTATTCTTTTCCTTAATTTTCTCCTCAAAAATCCAGACAATCCTTTTTTTTTCTTAATACATGCTTTCTTTTTGAATACTATGCTATTGTTTAATTTCATCTTTATTGTTTCCATCCTCAACCAATGATCCAAGTATCTAAAGTCATTTATGTATTCAAATATCTGATTAAGAATATTGTTTTCCTTTTATACTCATTCCCATATACATTCTGTATATATGAGTAAATATGTGTGTAAACCAGTATTACTAAATGAATACAATGTCCTAATTAATAATTATGTTGCTTTACAAATAATTATATATGAAGACATTTTATTAATTTTTATAAACAGTGATTAATGAATGGTGATATTTATTTTTGTTTGTTTGATTTGTAATACCTGATTTTCATATAGTACTTTACAGCTTGTCATTTCTATATATGTGAAATAGCTTTGCTTATGTAAACAGTTTTTAGATTTCTTAATAATATAAAGTATTTAGGAACCTAAGTGCTGGAAGATCGTTTTCTCTTGTTGATTATTGCCAACATCCATGTGAATTAAATTAAGTATTTGCCTACTTTCATATTTAAATAATAATAATAATAATAAAGTTAAGAGCGTGAATGCCTTCTCTTGTAGTAGCATTTATCATAAATAATAAAAAAAAAGCTTGTTTAGAGCTATTAGCACGCTCTTAACTTTACATATTAGTAAGTGCAAGCTATATATAAGTCATGTGACTTCTGACTTGTTACTATTACTATTAATAATAATAATAATAATAATAATAATAATAATAATAATAATAATAATAATAATAATAATAATAATAATAATAATAATAATATAAAAGTAATAGCAATACTACAGCACCAACTCAAATACCGCGCTTCCGTAGAACAAACACAAATGATATAAAAAATCTTGATCTAAACACTCGAGAGGAAAATCAACCCCCAGCCACAATCTGGACAAAAGAAACGCTTGAAAATGTGACGGACCGTTTCAGTAATACAGTGCCTCATACGTTATTTGAAACATTACACAGGTTTTTTTCACCAACTTCGTTAGTACTAGCAGTAACCGATAATCAATGCTCATTATATCATTTCCCAAAAGCTTTATTATATGAAGCAATCACGCAAAATGCACTATGGGAAACAATCTCTTGTATCACCGACCATCCAAATTCTCGATATATAACCATTGATTTTTATACTCAGCAGCAAAAAGAATGTTTTCAATCCACTATTTTAGCACTTGATAATTACGCACTCGTAATTATAGATGAAAACCGGAAAAATATAATTACTGGAGTGCTTAAAAATACTTATCTTAAATACAATGTACAAGATTTTCAAAAAATGATAAACCCATTTGGAAAAGTAATTGCCCTACAGCCTATATATTTAAAAGACACACCTATACCGATATGTAGTAATCGTTTTGAATTTAAAATAAAACTACATAAAAACGTAGATGCCTCAACGATTCCAACACAGATTACAGATCAAGAAGCGACACTCTCTCTTCACATAAGAGGTCTAAAGCCACATTGTTTTGGCTGTGGACAGAGAGGACACCTAGCAACTCAGTGCGATAACACAAAAAGCAATCGCTGTGAACAAACTAAAATCCTCTCCCCAGAACAACCCAGTGACGAAAATAAAATTTATAATAACACTACATCCATTGGCAACCCAATAATAGAAACCAGAAAAAAACAGATTCAAACACCCACAAACAAAAATAATAATGGAGCAGAATTGCCTATCCCAAAGACCAATCAAAAAAATAATAACACAAAAACTAACACAGAAATCCAAGATTCAAACGAAAATAATTCTCAAGAAACCACAACACAAAATACAGCAATTACATCACAGGATCAGCATCTCAATAAAACAAAATGTGTACCAAGTAAAAATCAACAAACAGAAAGTAAACACACACAGTTATATAATGAAAATATAAATCCAGATAATATAAAGATACCAATAATAAAAAAAACTACAATTATAAACAAAACTGCATCAAACATAATGGATGCAATAGTAGCCCCTCTTCCACCTATTCAAGAGAATACACCAGAGGGAAAAAGAAAGCCAGGTTGTCCACCAAAAAATCATGAATCCAAAAAGGCAAAAAAAACAGACCAAAAGCACAACTCATCAGACATATACAATTTAGAAAATGATGAAATAGAAATGGATGTAAGCCAACAACAAATGGAAACCTGTTCGGTTTCATCACAAATTGCCTGTATAGAGTCTGCAGCAATATTAAATGAAAGAAAAAACTGATAATAAACCCAACAATGTCTTAAATATGTATCAGCATCCATCTACTGCAATATAAACAAACATTTAGTATTAAAAATAAAATAAAAATCAATACCCTGTTAAAAAATTATTTAAAACATGAAGATAAAAATTGGATCTCTCAACATTAGAGGCTTAAATGCCACCAAAAAACTTTTTGATCTCAAAAAATGGTTACATACAACACAACCACACATACTGGGGCTTTTGGAAACAAAAATATACAGCAGCTCTCAAATTGATCCATCAAAATATTTAGTCAGCCAAGGTTTTTGTGCCTGCTCAAGGCAATCATCATCACCATCAGGTGTCACAGGCATAATTATTTCCCACAACTGCCCTTTCAATTCTTTTAAAATTATATATATTGACTCTAATCTTATCATATTAACACTCCATCATAAAAATATCACACTTAACCTAGTATTTGTATATATACCACCAGGCCCTGTCATCATCTCCAGAATAATAGCAACAATAAATTCAATGCTTACAGCAACACCAAATCCCATAATACTCCTGGGAGATTTCAACATGACCTACCAAACTTTTGTCACCAAATGGATCCATCAAATAACAATCCCACTTATGAGTGCTGAGGGTTTTCTCCCATCAAACTCAATATCTTTTAATAACAATAGATATAAGTCACTTATTGATTTGTGTTTCTACTCACCAATGTTACATCATTATTTTAATCTTGAACTCTGTCCATCTATAATCTCAGATCATGCTGCTCAGTTCATCACCCTCGACCTAACAAAAATACAAAATACAACAATAGCCCTCCAAAAGACTATGTGAATACTTCTTCCAGCACAAACAACTGAATTCTTATATTCAGAAACATATATAATGCTCCAAAAACTTCAAAACATGTCACTCGATCCAGTACAAAAGTATATAGCATTCACCAATATACTTTCTTTCAACATCAATCATATTACCTGCAACTCAACACGCCCCACCAGATTATTAGCATTGGCAGATGAACTACATAAAAGAATAACCATTTCCAGACCAACTACAGATAATCAAACACAAATTAAAAAACTTACAGAAATGTACAACAATACATGCAATATACTAAAGCAATATGTAGCAATAAAAAAGAAAAAAATATGCCTTACACAACAACATACTTGGACCAGAGCATACATACGGTGGGCATTGGGATACCCATCCACAGTCAGAGTGCCTATGGCACTTGAAATAGATGGCTCTATAACAGCTGGACATAACATGATAAACCCAATATATCAACACTTTAAAAAAAAACTGCAAAAACAGAGAGTGTACATACCAAATGAAGACATATTTGGAGACCCTGAAACAGACACACCAATAACAACAACTGACATTGCATTTCAACTTGCAACAATAACAAACACATGTCACCCAGGACCACAAGGAATCCCCAAATTTGTGTTCAAACATCTTAGTCACTTCACATCAAAATATCTGTGCGATCTAGCCAATTACATATCCCAAAAAAATTTACAACATACAAAGTCTATACCCAATTGCAATGGTTCCATTTAACAAAAAACCAACAGCAATATCATCTTTATCTAATCTACGACCAATTTCAATGGGACCTTTAGGAATAAAAATTCTTGAAAGAGTGATAAAGGAAAAAATAGAACAACACATACTCCCTGTGTTATCATCAGCACAATATGCCAAAAAAGGATCATCCATTGGCCAGGGTGCCTTAATGTACAAAACAATTATCGAAGTAGTAAAAAAAAGAAAGAAATATGCACCAATTATAGTTCAACTAGACATTGAGGCAGCTTTTGACTCAGTGCCTATAGCCAAATTATTAGACATGCTGAAAAAAACAACAACACCTCCATCCCTACTATATATAATAGCCAATCTGCTACTCAGCCGTGAAATTCACATCACATTGAATGGAAAAAAATCACCAGCCTTCAGAGCGAGTCAATTCATCCCACAAGGATCCCCCCTAAGTGCCTTGCTCTTTACAATATATATAAATCCTCTATTAATAGAGATACAGAAAAAAATAAAAGGCATTCAAATTCCAAACACTGCTTTAAATATATCATGCATAGCCTATATGAACGATGTAACTGTTTTCCTCCCCTCTAAAAAGAACCTCCCTATATTACAAGAGATAATCAAGAATTATACCTCAAATTTTAATTTAAAAATTAACACAAAAAAACTGCTGCATGGTCAATATACACAGGCAAGCACTGTACAGAGATGTTTAATGGTAAACCATCTGCTTTCCTTGGTTTCCCATTCTACCTTGGAACCAATGGAATGAGGCAAAAAATTCAAAATAAATTAAAAAAAGATGCTGAAAAAATCACAGCCTCACTTGAAAAGTCATACCTGTCAATATATGCAAAGGTAGCACTATTTAATCAACTTATAATTACAAAAATTACATACTATACACCTATAATCAAATTTGCAAAAACATTCATATCTAAAATATCATCAATCTGTAACAAACTAATATGGAAGAGAAAGACAGTGGCAATATCATTAAAAAATCTGAGCAGACCACCACATAACAATGGACTTGGGCTCCATACAATCAATGTTTTTTACATGCAGAAATCAGTAAATCTAATAACAGCAACCGTAAAAAGATTTCCAGACCTGGAGTGTGTAATCAGTATAATACCCACAGACAGACCACCCTCTTCATATGGATATCTATCCACACTGATTGAAGAACTCAAGCCAATATACAACAAAATATCACTCAATAATGACAACAAGTATACATACTGGGACATTTACAATATACTACATCCCAACCAGACACCCAATCTACATCCATCAGTTCTTGGAATAGACAACAGGCAACTACTGCAACAATTCAGAAAATGGTCATTAGAACCAAAATTATTCGATTTTCTACTTAAGCTTAATCTCAATGCTCTACCCACAACCCATTTCCTTAGATTTCGTAGATTTTATACAAATATAGACCCCATGTGCGGGCTATGTCATAGAGAAGAAGAGACACAAGATCATTTTCTTCATTCCTGCAGTTCCCTAGAAACAATACGTCGCACAATGTTTACCACATACAGAAAGGCTATCATTTCAATTGATGAAATAATAAATATGTTTAAAAAAGGCAACAACCCTGCTATTCATGCAGCAACATACAGCCTTTATGCCTACTGGTGCACCAGATGAACTTTTGCACTTGCCAATAACCCTCGACGCCACCCAGCAACATATTCAATAAAACTAGAACTGTTAAGAAAAAGAGACAGCATCCTAGCTCAACCAGATATATTTGCAGCCACATGGTCACACTTGAAACAAAGATCCAGTCTATGAAATGTAAAGACCAATAAGATAGATGATGACATTTTCAACATCAGCATTTTTTCCAACTTTAAAAAAAATGCAAACATAAACTGAACTAAAGAGAAGACCAAATTTAAAAACAAGAAGAAAATAAAAGTATGCAGAAAAGATAAAGACTTATATACTGAAAGTTGTAATTTGTTTTTCATTTGTAAAAATCAATATATGACTCTGTAACTTTTTAGACTCAATAAAGTTTTGCTTTGAAACATAAACATAATAATAATAATAATAATAATAATAATAATAATAATAATAATAATAATAATAATAATAATAATAATAATAATAATAATAATAATAATAATAATAATAATAATAATAATAATAATAATAATAATAATAATAATAATAATAATAATAATAATAATAATAATAATAATAATAATAATAATAATAATAATAATAATAATAATAATAATAATAATAATAATAATAATAATAATAATAATAATAATAATAATAATAATAATAATAATAATAATAATAATAATAATAATAATAATAATAATAATAATAATAATAATAATAATAATAATAATAATAATAATAATAATAATAATAATAATAATAATAATAATAATAATAATAATAATAATAATAATAATAATAATAATAATAATAATAATAATAATAATAATAATAATAATAGGAATTGTGTTTATAAAAACATATGGCAGAAAGAGCTTTGTTTACATCTGAAGAATATTGAATCACAATTGATGATAATATTTATATGTTTAAATCCATATAGAAAAAAATCTTTGATTCTGAGAATTTAGTATGCTGTGAGATTTATTTATTATATATTTTAAAAGAAGGTTGGAGATGGACATGATACATCTGTTTGCACCAGGATAAGAAATTGAAGGATTATTCGGTTCCTTTGAATTTTATTGCTTTTATATTTATGTATTAAACTTTTGCTCATAATTTAATTTAATTTTCTATATTAAATATTAGCATTATAAAATTATTTAAAATTATGCTATGACCATTCCTTCACCATTTAATTTGGTGTTATATGAGAGGATAAATGACCAGAAGAATAATCTTAACAGCATGCAATATTGCTTTTTAAAGTAAGATTAAAGACCAATAATGAATGGAATGAGATATTAATAAGGAGATTATAATATTTAAAAATATTGTACATCTGTTTTTATCCATAGTTAATAAGTCTGTAATAATATTTAGAAACACGTTTATATAACTTGTATACCTTTTTTATAAAATTATACATTAAATTTCAAAATATAATTTATATTAGTTTTTATCATCCATTTTTAAGTTACATGGTAAATTTTATAATTACATAAACATTACTTAGTTAAGTTTTTTTTTTTTTAATAAATAGCATTATTTATTCAATGTCAGTCAATATAAAATTATGTAAGCTTTATTGATTACCATGTTCATTGTGGCTTTTATAGCTTTTTCTTGTATGTAGAATGTCTGTACTTATAGTACCAGTCTGACTCTTAGATACTAAGGATGATAATTGAAGAAACATTTTCATCCTTGATTGATTTTTCCCTCAATTTATGTCACATTGGAAAATTACTCCACCAGTTAATTGTTTTACTTGGATTATTATTAATGAAACTCAAATAATATTTGCTTCCATTAGCCCCCTCCTTTATTCTTGTGTTTTTCATTCATGTATAATACATCAGACAAACAATACAGAACTTGTATTTACTCACAAGTAGTAATATCATCAATTTTCATTCAAATGTCTTTCTATTGATGAAAAAGTTTCCTTAATTAAATACACAAACTGTTTTATTAAAAAAAACAATGCTTTATGTAATGACTTGGAAAAGAAAAACAATAGGACTCAGCTTTAAAAATGCAAAAACATTTTAAAGATACTAATTTCTCATTACACTGCATTCATATCTTCTACTTTTAGAGACATAAGTTAAATCTATAAAATTGTCTTCTATCTTTAATCACAAATTTCCATTACATTTATTAATAACCCATCCCTAATAAAAATAAAGATATAAAAGTCCTATTCAGAAGATTTCTCCAAGATTAATTCACTTTCTAGAATCCATAGCTTCTTTTCTTAAAATCACTCCACAAAACTTTCTCATTTCATTAATTGTTTGACAGGTGATTTTTTTAAGGAATTTTGCAATATTTTGGCATACATCTATAATCACTTCTTCTAACAATATGTCTGTCACAGTTTAATTTTACCTTTCATTTTTTTATGTCAATTACACTTGTTTGTATAATCATCTATGGACTTTAATTGTTGATTCATCATTGTTACTCCTAACATGCATCTCTCTGTTCTTTCTAATGTGATCTCTAATTATTGTACTATTCTTTTGTCAAGTGTCCAAATTTCAGATTCATATATACCAAGTGGCAAAACATATCTGCTAATATTTTGTTGTTTTTTTCAGATATATAGTTTCTTATATATGTAATATTAAGTTATTTATACAAATCTATCACAATTTTCCACAAATCAAAGTCTGATATTGGGAAATTTATATATCAATAACAATTCTGGAGATAAGAATACAACTGGATTTATTCTCACTTTTTATTGAGAAATTTATGCATGGGTAACTTGAAGTAACATATTTGGATTTCCTATTCAAAATAAATCTAGAAATTCTTCTTACTAATAACATTTTTTAATAGATTAATGACTGGTATAAATATTAATGCTACATGTCACATGTGTTCACTAGAAGACTACGAAAGATTTTATATTCATGTATCCTCCTTTACAAACCCTTATAATCTAACATTTACCATTATTCTAAAATTCTACACTAAATGTGTCATCAATTAATAACATATGCAAAGTTTATTTCAAAATATTAGAATATTCACTTTTTTTCATTTTCACTCTCTGGTTTCGTTTTCAAATTTACGCCTAATTTCAATCACTATTTGTTAAATATATTTAACAAAATAAAAATCAGAACCAATTCATGAAATGTAATTTTTCATTTTCACACATTTACACTTTTGCAAAAATTATTTAACTTTTAAATATGCACTCAATACGTACTAATATTTATTTATTTATTTTTTTAAATAAAAAAAATCACATCTGTAATTTTGAAAAATTATAATTGTACTTTTTAAAAATGTAATAAATATTAATATTTTTTTTCTTAAACTAATCGAATGGCTTCATTTCTGTATTCGAGAAGCCGGAAGTGCCAAAACTGGAATTAATCTCCGGATCTGACGCTTTTCTGCTGCACTAAATAATGCAGGTTTTTTTTCATTTGTTTTATTCTATGAACGTATACAAATTGTTAATATAATCGTTGTACTCTAACTGAAATATCAATAACGTTCACGCTCGTTTGATTTTTAGTGTCTTGCTTGGTTTGAAGTATTGACGGACTCTGTCAAGCGTTGTTAGCCGAGAGGTCCTCGCAGCCGCCTTGCTAGCAAGTAGTTGGTTGCAGACGGTTGTGGGTTCGCGTCCTGGCCGATGCTATGACATATAAAAAAAAGTATTGACGGACTCTGATGATTAACATTCTCGAATCACAGCCCAGTTCTACACACTCCTGGTGCTGAAATTTCTATTTCTAAAACGTTTTCCAAAAACACACACACTCCACTAATTTTTATTATTTATTTTGTAATAAAATTTACATACATATACTTTTACCTTATTATAGGTCTCATGTGAGGTGGATGGACGAAATTAGAAAGTTTGTTAATGTGAGATAAAAAAGAATGTACTTTTTTTTTACTTTATTATTAATTACATACACACTCTTTTTATCTTATTGCGTAAATTATTCCAATAAAGTTTTTAGATATAATTTTACTGAGATCAAGAAAGAGACCATGTGTAACCTGAATGGATATAATAAAAAAACATTTTGTGGGATGTGATAAAGAGTGATAACGGAATCGGAGAAACTCGATTAAAGTAGGAGAATCCTTCAGTCGGCAGCGTATCGATGATTGTTGAAAATAATGATGATTTCTTTGATAACCAACTTCAGCTTAAATTGTAAATACAATATTTGACTTTCAAAAAATTTTATGTAACTTTTTGTGATGGATTGTTAAATAATCGTAATTTACTACGAGTTATAATCTTCATTCCATTTTCTAGGCGTGGAGCAGATAATGATAAGATATCTGCGCCGCTCAGCAATAAATCAACAGCTAAAACATGTTTAAAATGCTAAAACATATATAATAAAACATTGTATACAACTGTGTGTGTAAAAAAAAAATAAAGCGATGCAAACTTTCCCCAGCGCTATATTAGTTCTTCATTCAATCGTTATATAATAGTTTTAAAAATTATAGCGCTAGGAAAAGTTTTTCATAGCTTTAATTAGTTTATATACATTCATGATCCCATTATTTTATTTTATTTTTATGTATAGCATCTAAAATAATTAAAAATTCATTTACAATATATAAAAATTGCCTTACTCGCTCAAAGTGATTAGAGAGCAATCCGAAATAAATTAAGCCGTCGGAAGTGTGTTTTTTTAATTTGTTCGTGATATTTCTCAGATCTGATAGAAATCAGGCTCTCGAATAATTAAATTTAGTGACGTAATGAATGTTTTAATGCAAATCTTAAGTAGGACGATAATTATAACAGATGATATCTATAACTTGTAAAAACATAGAATTTTACTTAAATATTACTAGATTTGAATAAGATTAAGGAATCGATAACATACTCTTCTATCAGTTAAATAAATGTAATAAACAAGCTAGCGTTTGTTTTTAAAGTAAATTATATCTTCAATCAAAGCAGTTTAAGAAGAAGAATATATATATAATTAAAAACGATCGTTTAGGTAAAATGATTTTGATATCAACAGAATGGTTATGTAATCGAACAAGGTTGTATAAATCCAAATGGAAGTGATAAAATAATACACGAAAAACGAATCTGCAGTGATTATACAAAACAATCTATGAAACATAAATATATATCTCTAAATGCAATCGTGCATCGATGTATGCATATAGAACAAACAAGTTCATTAAATTCTATTTATTAGGTATTTTATGATGCTGTCATGTACTTCTATAGCTTAAATTTTCTTATAAAATAATTGCTATGTTTGTACATTTATATTTTATTAAAGCTGCTAGAATAATCCAGAAACAAAATAACCAATTGATATGCAGGAAAAAAAAAAGAATTTAGTAACTGCAAAAAGCAACAGGTTAATGTGCATGTTAATAAAAGTCTTAGTTTATGTAAGTTGGCGAAGTTCATTTTAAAAAAGTATGCAAAAGAAGAAAAAAGGGGGAAATAAATATTGCAAAATTAAGCAGCACAAATGGTGTGACTAAGTACTGAGTTATGATCCGTTCTGTTGCGCTGGAAATTACTACAGAAGAGTTCTAGTCCGGCATCTGATTCAACTATTTCAAAAATGTATGTAAGCAAAAACTGTGCTTACAAAGTTGTCAAAAAACTCTTGTATATATTAAATCTTTACAGAAATATGAATTGTAAAATGATTTAAGTGATCCTATTTTTAGCTCCCAAATGGCCAGTTAAATTACTAAGTTTTACTAATAATATTATCATTATCCACAATAAAATAAACTCTTAAATTTGTTATTAAACTTTATAGTTGTTTCCTTTATTTAACATCAAAAATTATCCAGCTGCTAATTGACTGGTTGTTCCTGGATATATTAATACTTCAACACTATATCATATCTACTTGAAGCTTTCTAAAATATCACATGATCACATTTTCCTATTTTAAAATATGTTATCTTCAGGCATACTTTTCCAATGAAAAGCATCAACATTTCAATTCTTTAAAATGTTCTTTTTAAAACAGATAAACACAATAATAATAATAATAATAATAATAATAATAATAATAATAATAATAATAATAATAATAATAATAATAATAATAATAATAATAATAATAATAATAATAATAATAATAATAATAATAATAATAATAATAATAATAATAATAATAATAATAATAATAATAATAATAATAATAATAATAATAATAATAATAATAATAATAATAATAATAATAATAATAATAATAATAATAATAATAATAATAATAATAATAATAATAATAATAATAATAATAATAATAATAATAATAATAATAATAATAATTGAATGTATATTCTATTCCATAATTAGAATACAATAATATAAATAAGCAAACATATAAATTAAATTGCATATGTTTATATGACATACTTTCTTATAAGATTATTAATATTTTTAAAAAAATCTAATTCAAAATATTATCATTATTAAAATCTTGGTTAAGTATTGGGCAAATGGAGCAAAGGAGATTTTAATATCTTAAGATCACAAACATTAATTTATATTGGTTAGATGTGTTTTATATAAACAATTATTAAAAGCAATATTTGAGATTTCATTTATTAAAATAATTTTTTTGAGTGGCAAGGTTATATAAATATCTAAGATTTCTGATTTTTCTTCTAACAGATAGATATAATTGATCATTATTTAACTTAATTTATAATTCTGGTATTTGTTTTGATCTTGGATACTGTTATATCTTAATTTACCTTCAATTAATTGACTAGTCCTGATTCCATCTTATCTTATTCAGATTAAGCATTCATCAACACATGTAACAGGTACCAAACAACAGATTTTCATTCCAAAATAGATGGGAACCAAATAGAAAAATAATTTCTGCTTTGTAAAGTTATTAAATTATCTCCTATGTCCCTAATATTAAATGCTTTATTTATCATTACTTCAATGTGGTGAAGAAAACGACCATCGCTAGCAAATATAAAGCCAATGTCTTTACAAATATCTATAAAATTTATTTATGGCCGTCAATATAATAAAAAAAGATTAAATATTTAGATTTTTTGGAATCATAAACAACTAAAATAATTTCTATATGAATATACATTTTACTAGTTTAACACTATTTCACAAAATTGTTAAAATCTTTTTGCAAAAGATTGTAATCAGTGATTGAATTAACACTCCTAAATATTTTACAATCATCTGCATTACGCAAGAGTTGAGAAAATTCTAAATTTTCTCTCAAATCATCCATGTAAATGTTAAATAATACTGATACTAAAATACTACCTACTTGGAGATATTCCTACATTACAATATTTTAATCATTTACTTAAATTTCGAAAAAATAAATTTTTATGTTTTAAAAAGCAATATAGTATGGTTTACTTTATCAAATGCTTTACATAGCTCAAAATAGGCAACAAGTAAACAACAATGATTCTCAAAGGCATTAGCAATGTGAACAAGTATTGTGATAAAATTAGTTTCAGTTGATCTTTTAAGTAAAAAACCAAATTGCATTTGAACTAAAATTTTACTATATTTACATAATTGATGACTTTTATAAACATGTATGCAAATGTATGAAGCACTGAAATAGAGCTCTAATTATTAAAATTATCTTTTGAACCATTTTTGGAAATTGATACAGCTTTGGCAGGTTTAAGAGACTTAGGGAAAACACAATTTTTAATAGAATAATTAAGCATATAACATAGAGGAGTAGCAGAATACTTTGGCAACCTTTATAAATAAAGAGTTTTTCAGAATGTAAATTTTAAAATGTTTTTTGATAGCAGATATACCATTATTATTGAAATAATCAATAGAAGTACTACAACTAAGACACCTGTTAAGCACTCTACATAATAATGATAATAGCTTAATAAAATATGACCATAAAATGTAAAAAAAAATCTCAAAAATATTACCTTCAGTATTGAAAAATAAATTACTTAACAAATTACATAATATTAGTCAAGAATTTAAAAAATTAAATATTTTAACAATAATATTTATTGAAATAAAAGATTATAAAATAAATAAATAACTTTGTCATGATTACATAATATTGATAAACAGAAGTGGCTAAATTGATTGACAATCTGTTTGCCTTATGTCTCACTCTACTCTACAGCTAGAACTTATGCAGAGCAAAATAATTATATACATTGTCATTCAGAAAGCCATATGACATTTGAGTGGCATGTTAGAGTTTCTTTGTTTTCATTTTCAAACTCTTCTATCTGAATTCATTTTTGGTTTTCTCTATGTGACATATGATTTTACCATCATGAAATTTTCACAATAATTTATTAAACCTAAAAATTCCAGTAGTGTCTTAATTATTTTTACTGCCTTGAACATATGTGGGGTGGGGTTTTACTCTTATGACAAATATGCCCAAGATACTTAATTTCATGTGTATTTGCCCACATTATAGTTCAATTCTTGAGTTTTTCTAGTTTTCACCAAATAATATTCTATTTTTAGTGATATTTCTGAGGTTATAGTAAGAATGACTTCATACTCATCATATCTTGATGTAATGTATATATCATTCTTGGGAGGGTGTTTAGAGCTGTTGTAATCCTAAACAATAATCAGTTGCAATAATGTACACATACTTAAATTGTTGGAGAATTTGCAGATTTTGAAGCAGAAAATTATTTTCAGTATAGCTAGGATTTGATTTATATTAGGGTACAATATATATTTATGTTTAGGTTTTGATTTACATGTGTGCAGTAATCACTGTAGCTGTCTAATTGTCTGTAGTTTTCATGTGAAATTAATATTCTCCTTTTGTCAAAGTCATTTGTTTCTTTGTCTCTGCATAAATATTTTTCTGAGATTGTGCCTAGCTTGTTCATTCAGTGTGGCTTTAACATTCCCATTTCATTTGGAAATAATGCAAAAAATATATTATAAATCTTTTTTCTATCAAGATTTTTGTAATGTAACATGATCACCATTCTTTATGCTACTGTAGGTAGAGTTTTGCCTCTGTGAATTTTGTGATTATTGACATTTCTATACTTCTCTCTCAATGTGAAGTTCATTTTTCCTTAAGTATATTGGGAGATTCTGCATTTTATTTTTTAACTTTAGGGTATTTATATCACAATTATTTTAACCTTTACCTCTGTTGAAATGTTTTTCTAGTTCTAATCTGTCATTATGGACATTTCTGAATCAATTTATAAGTAAACATTTGATTAAATAGTTCTAATGACACTATAAACAGATATATTTACCACTGCTAGTATTTATAGAAACATACAGAGATTATTTTCTCCCTTCTTCTTTATCTTTTTAGAGACCTTGATTAAGTGTATTTTATAGTTGTGTTGTTTTCACACATAGTCCAAGATTTGTTCTCATGGATCTGCAGCAGTAATATTTGAATAATGCTTGCTTGCTATTTACATCCCCCTTCTCTATGATGATTGGACATTTTATTTTGAAGATATAGGATTTCATTTTTTCCATTTATTAAGAGTTTTGATTTCATGATTACTGTATTATATGCAATTCCTTTTTACATTCTCTTCATAACTCAATCTGCTACATATTGAAATTGCTGAGTAAGATTTTCACATTTAAACTGTTTCAAGGAGGAACTAATCAATCCTCATATATTTTTTGTTAGTTATTCAATACAGCAATAATGTTTTTAATTACAATTGTGAAGTGAAATTTTGAAGCATAGATGTTTCATATGGCTTTGCCTTAATATATTGCAATATACAGTTGTGATAATGACTTATTTTTTTCTATTTTGCTCATTTGTATTAAAGAATTTATCTTTATATCTTTATCTCTATAAATAATCCATAGTCTGTTTGCAGTAACAAGATACAATTCATTTGACTGTATTCTCCAAATTACCTATGTTGCAAACATTAATATGATCAATACCAGTAGCTTATTTTATTGGACCAAGTTTGTCAGGTTTGAATTCTCTATCATCTGCAGTCATGTAATACTTGGATCTAGTCATAATCTTTTAAAATTATTTATTATTCACATTAATAATTTTATACTTAGTGTACTATTGTATCGTTGTGAAATGTGAACTGTAAGGGAAAAAATTAGAAACATATTGGAAGTCTTTTGAGATGCAACCATGAAAAAGAATGAAGAAAATTAAATGATAAGATGAAGTTTTGAAAAGATTAAATGGAAAAATGAGATTTGTTGAGGAAATTAGAGATAAAAAGAAATTGGATTAGCCATGAATTAAAAAGGAATAATAGTTTAATGAAAGAAATTTTGGACAGAATGGAGAATGCAATCAAGAAAAAAGTATGAAAAATTCCTGGATGATATAAGATATTGGGAAGATATATGTAAAATTGAAGAGCTGAATAATGATGAGAACAGAGTGGATAAATGGATGAATTTATGACATGAATGCTATCTGGACCTGATCATAAGAAAGAATATTATTAATGATGATTAATAACTGGATAGATAAGTCAGTTTTACATAACATAATGTTATTCTAATAATATTTATTTTTCCTATCATCAGCACAAAGTGTACAATGATCATAATGAAGTTTGTGGTAACATATTTGAACTCTAGGTCAATGTTTGAAAAATAGATCTTTTCTTCAGATCACTATTACTTGGAATCTATTTTTAGTACTTTGGTATTAGACCTGCAATGTAGGGCAGATAGGAGGCATTTTCACACCCACCATAAATCTGTGATGTCACAATGATATCAAATTGAAAGGAAATAAATGCTGTGAGTATATAGGTGGAAACATGTTTTCTTTATCAACACAATATTCTTTTTTTGGAATATTTTGACATTTTCAGTTATTATCCAGATTTCTTTCTGCAATACTTAATGATATAAAAGAAATGGTTCCACTAGGATAAAAACCTAATAAAAGTCTCATAATTAATATATATTTTTTGTGGTTTTTGTTACTTTTTTGGTTTAATTTGTTTATAAAAAATAAATTTATTAGTATTTCTTTTGAAAATCCCAGTATACTCTGCAATCATGTGCTACATTTTTGGAAGAAAAATTTTTAATAGAGATCTCATTTTCTGTGGTAATAGTACGTCTGAAATATTTTGTTTCAATGTGACAATTCCTATTATATATTACATGATAAGTATCATATACATATAGTTAATGTGCTTTTATAAATATTATTTTTAAAAACCACAATCATTTAGTTTTAGTGTATATTGTTTGTGTAATGGTGTCATTTCATTAAAATTACAAATCACATTTTTTTTTCAAACATTGTTCTTAAGTGTGTGAAAGTTGTATATGTTTCAATTTCTTGTTCAAAATCATACATTTTTGTTGAAAATGATGTTTATTTTACTTTGTTATTTTTAGTGCAACATGGAGCATGTATTAGACCTATTGTGTTTTTCACATTCATATCAACCTCCTGATAACTTTGCAAATCCTGGCAAAATATCATGTACAAGATTCATGTACCCATTACCTTTTTTTTGCAAACTTTGTGAAATTACTGTTTTAGTACTTATTTTAAAGTAACAATTTTTTTTCATACTGGCATCATTTCATTAAGGTCACAAATCACTTTTTTTATTTCAAATGTTGTTCTTAAATGTTGTTAGTGTGAAAGTAGTACATATTTCAATTTGTTGTTCAAAATCATACATTTCTAGTTGAAAATGATAAATGTTTATTTTTTTTTTACTTTTAATTATTTTTAGTCATGTAACACAGAGAATGTATTGGACCTACTGTGCCTTGGCACATTCATATCAACCTCCTGATAACTATGTAAATCTTACCAAAATGTCATGTACAATATTTGTGTACATGTTATTTGGTCAGGTCACAAGATTACCAAGTAATCAATGGATTGATACAAATGTGAAAAGGCACAGTAAGTCAATACATATTCTGTGTTGCATGACTAATACTAAAGTACCCAATTTTCTTTTTCCAACATACATTTTCTAGTTATGCTTTTTGTTCTTTTGTTTTAGTTATAAGCCTCCTATTTTCAGGATTTAACTAACATGTCTATTTTTTAAATATTTCAATTATTTAATAATTACTTTTAGCAAATAATTATACTGCCCTTTTATTTCCATATTTAGGTTCTTAATTAGCATAATTATAACCTAAGTATTTTAACTTGCTAATTTATTTTGTTTTTATTATATGATATGGCATAAATTTCTATTTTTAACATACATATTTTTTCATATGTAAACATTGCCTTAATTACCTTGTTGATTCTTAAAAATATTTTGGATATTTCAAATAATTGACATTTATTTTAAATAATTAAGGATTTATATTTAATTATTAATTTTATTCTACAAATGTCAAGTAATTCAATTACTTTTAGTACATATTTAAAATTCTTCAGGATCATTTTTGTGAATTGTTACAAAATTATTATGTTAATATAGTTTTAATTTTTGATAGATGATTTGATATAAATAGATTTAGTATTTTTCAAGATTATGAATTCTTTTTCTATTTATTTATTTCACATGCTAATTTATGTTTAGATTCTTTACTTTACTGAAAGATTGTAAACATTAAAGTTATTTCTTCTCTTAAACAAAGTAAATACACACACAAACTTTGCTGTTGGATAATAAATGTAATGTCTTATAATTTTTTGACTATTTGCATTATTAGTTTGTGTTTTGATAATACAGATCTTGTTTATCTATCAAACTATTACAACCAATTGAGTTATATAAACTTTCTAAAGGTATTGTGAATATGTAATTAAATGATGTGATATCAAATATTAAAGAACAATCTAAAGGGTTTTCAATTTTATAAATGTTACCACATTGACAGAATATCATTTATTATCATATTGATAGAATATTGATTAATCTTAACATGCCTTGCTTTTTTAGGTTCCACTTATCAAGTACAGTGAAAAAGCTCAAATCTCCATCATTATAGTAAATTGTTTTTAGGGAAGTGATTTGGCTTGTGGTAAATTTAATACAGCCTTATTTTTAATGGCCCATTATCAATATTAAATATAAATAACACTTAAAAAAGTGCAATACAAAGTTCAGACTGCTCAATGAAGTATAGAGCGAGGTATAATAGGAATAACAAATTGATGTCAAAAGTGAAATATATGGGTGAAATAACAAATATGTAGATGTAATATCATTAATAGAAGGAAAACCCTGAAATGGATCTAGGCAGAACATATTGCTGGAAAAGATTACAATAGATAAGCATCTGTTATGTAGAATGGATCCTAAGAGATTTTAAAAGACCTAGAAATAGACCATGTGTGAGGTGATGAATGAAATGAAAAATGTTTACTGGTGTATAGTACCTGGTCTGAACTTGAAAAACCATCATAATGAGTTTGACAATTGCTGAAAATGGTGATGATGTTAGTGGTGATAAAAATAATATTGCTATTCTGGAGTCTCACTTTTTACAAAGGCACTTGATGTTGAACAATCCCTGAGTTATGTGCTCAGTCAAGGTTTGTTATTCTGATAGTATTTACAAATTTGAATAAAAATCTGAACAAGGCAGCAGATTTGATATTATTTCAAATTATTACATATTTATTAAATCAGTTTGTTTAATTACAGTTTTTTTATGGAAAAATAAGTTTCTCAGTTCTACTTACACAATAAATGTTAAAAGAAAATATATTAAAGTTAATGCTAATTTGAAAACTAAACATTGAGAGTTGATAGAGTATGTTGTTTTATGACTCTTACATAATTGAATGGCCATTTCATAAGGATTGTATATTAAAAATAGTAGTCATTTTTTATTACTATGGTGAAATGGAAAGTTTAGGAAATATGTGTGTCACCCAACCAATAATACAGAGGAACACAAAAATAAGCCTGACTACTCTCAAATGGTAAAGTTCTTGTTGCAACATTTTTATTTTGCTAACAAAATAACTAGAAATTTATTTACTGGCCAACATTGAGGATGTTGTAATGAAACATCAACATAACAGACAAAATATTACATTTCTTTGCAACATTTATCAATCAAAAAGTTTATTCCCATCTGGATTCAAACTTTAAATCATGAATATACAGCTGGGCATAACTGTATAATATACTTTAATATATATATATATTGAAGCAGAATCTGAGATTCAGATTACGCTTCACAGCCCACCTCAAATCTTCCACTACCAAGCTAAATTCAAACCCTATTCTTGCGTATATATTCCATTCACTAACACATTTTTTTGTTCTTTTCTTTGATTATTATTAACTAACATACTTATTAACAAAGATATGTACATAAATATGTGAATTTAAATACACACACAAAAAAATAAAAGTAATAAATATAATATTTAAAGAGGGAATATGTATGCGCAATAGGTAACGGGGAATTAATTATAACGGACTTATAATAGCAAAATATATTATATGTTCTGTATTTTTTTATTTTATAAAAGTTATAGTAATTATTTATTGATTGCAGCTCATATACAGAGATATTGTAGAGACAAACATAATGAGCAAATAATTACTACAAAAAGTTTGTTATATGGCATTCTATAAAATTTTGTTTTTAAATTATTTTTGCTATTAAACTCTACTTTTCTTTTAAATCCAATTTGGAAGATGCGTTTGTAATTAGTCAAAATTAATTAAAGGTGAGAAATGCAATCTTGTATAGTCTTCTAAAATAAATTTAATTAAAAGTTCTCTAAAATTAAAAACTAAACTTAATTGATTTATTTTCATCACAAACATTTTTTTATCAAATTAATTTTAGTTTGAATACTTATCTAACAATGGCATCTTCCATCACAATGTGTAAAAGCTTGTATAGAAATTCTTTTGGAAATTAGATTAAAGAAAATGATTAGCAATGACCAATCAAGAAAGGATTCCACAAATACCAAGGCAGGGGATAATTATGAATTAATTAGACAGAGGAACTAAGACAGTCAAGGAGAGCAGTTGCCACGTAAATTTGCATTCGTTAATTTCAATGTGTTGTGAGTAAATCCACTTCACCTTTCTTGCCATTCAAGATGGCCTTCCCTGAAATCTGTGCCCATGGATCCCGATACTCATAGACTATAACTATATGCCTGTTTGTTAAATACTCAACTTACTACCTGCCTCAATAATTATGCTCATCAAACTAGATCTCGTTCTCCGAGGGAAATCTGGAAAACATCAAAAGAATGGCCAAGTTTGTACAGAGGTAATCATTTCAAATGCTGCTAGACTCTTAAAGTTACCTTGAATAATTTTAAATTTCACCTATCTGTTTTGTTAAACATTTTGTAAAGTTTTCTTTATTTGTAAAATTTAATATTAAGTATGAATTAATCTGTAAAATTCTTATCTTTTAGTTAATTGTACCTTGTTCTCTCTATATAACTTAGCTGTAATCTCTCCTACATTAAACCTCTCCTGAACAATTATTATTTCTTGATTTCATGTCTATGCGGCAATACTTTATTTTCATTATGATATTTAATATTTTCATATACTAAATTATATGTCGATAATTTCCCCCAGAATCGCAAATGCTTACGCTATCTCTTTTAATAAAAGAAAACCTTCCTTATTTTTCAGAGGGTGATTAATCTAGTATTTTTCAAAACAAATTTGTTATTCTTATTATAGTGGGTGCCTGCAAGTCTGGGGAAATAAATTCTGAATCTGATAATTACTGTACAATGTTATTTTCAAAAGAAAGCTAAGAAAAAATCTGTTTTCTTAGAAATGTGTTTTTTTTTATTGATTAAATAATAGCACTAACTTCTAAAACTTTAAATAAATTTACATCAATTAAATTAATATTACTTTCATGAAATCACTAACTGCCACCGACTTTAAATATATTTAATAATATGAAAATTATCTATTTATTAAAGCATTCAAAACCAAAGATTTATATTAGTCATACGTTGTGGGAAATTTATGTGTAATTTAAAGTAATATAAAAGGGGGGTATTCTAGTTCTATAAGCTATTATATTAGCATTAAATGTAATTCTTCCATATCCACGTAGTAACTTAAATCATACCAGTACACTAAGATTTTATCAATAAAGATAGGCGATAATTCTTATATTTCTTAGTTTTAAGTATGTATATATTTATATTAATTCAAGCGTTACGTGCATACCGGCCCTTAGTTTTATATATGTTTGTGCTTCATTCATTTTTACTTCCAATACCAAGGACAAGGTTTGTCAAACCCCTTCAGACTTCTTCAGCACTAGATATTATTGCATAGGGTTTGCTCTGGCAAAAGTCCAGCCTATGGCAATTCAATAAAGCACATTCTTCGTTGTTTATGACCCGACCCCGACAACATTTGCAGAGAGTCGCCTTCTTTAACTGTGAATTAAAGCATCTTCTTGGATCTCAGAATAGATCTCTCCATTGCCATCATACATGTATGGCTCTCCCATATTTCATTCTCGTTAAAGCCTGTCAATGGCCCTAAACAGTACTAATATGATTATGCTAAATGGATTGCCATTTTTTATATTTCATTCACACTTTCAGATAGGATATTGCTGCCATAATTATTATTTTCTAAATTAGGTTCCCACATACATTCTTATTTCACAAATGCACATATTAATTAAATATAATTACCAGTGTCATCAAACTAAATAAACTTATGTATTGGTTCAAGTGCTATTGTTTTATTAATGGTGGATTCAAAGAACCTTAAAGAACTGTAGTCTAGTGCTATTATTAAAAATCTTAGGTATCCCATACAATCTGCAAATTATTGACATAAATAGCTGCATTAGAACAAAGCCATAAATTAAGTGTAATTGCTGATGAAATACGTTCGTTTTATAGCATTGTAAGAGAGGTTAATGTCATCTAAGGGAGATAAATACCCATTTTATTTACATTTTAACACAAATAATGTTTGTAATCAATTATATATATATATATTTCAAGTTAACTTAATAAATCTTATACATATTACTAAATATCTAAGTCATTGTTTCATTTATTGAATAGAAATAATTTTGATATTATATAAAAGGTTTCATTTACTAGATGATGGAAAATCACTAATAATAATATTCTATACATGAATAAAGTTCAAATAAGAGTCTTTTTGTGTCACAACTTTGTGATGCTGGCGGGTAGAAATAAATTAGATCAGTATCATTGGAATTGTTGCTCATACATTGGTATATCTGGAAAATAGGCAAATAGGGCAGATTTCATGAGTGTTCCTGACTTATGTATTTTGCACATGATTGGACTCAAGGTACTTTTGCCTAGATGCTAGATCTTGTTATATGAACAGACAAAATCAACCGGTACAGATTTTTTTGCCCAGGTATGGTGCCCAATGTGGGGCCATTAATTACTTTTACACCCTGCAGAACCCTGAATAATAGATTTCAGTATTTTTTTTTGTAAAAAATAGAAATACATGTAAATTTTTTTTCTTGGTTTGTACACTCAGTTCAGATGTTTCTTTTTTAAATATTATACACACTAGGTACAAGTCATTACTAATATGTATATAATTGTCCCAATAATGTCAATCATATATGAAATTTTTTTTCCATAAACAATATTCAGTATATATGTGATATTTTGTTCTTCTTCCATAAATGATGTTTTAAATATATATGTACACTTTCTTGGGTTGGTGAAAGAATAGTAGTGGCAGCTTTTAAATACTTTCACACCCATAGTATGTAAAAAAGATATGTGCTTTCAATAGTAATGACATCTTTAATTACTTTATTATATTAAATATCTGAACTGCTGTACAGCTGCCATAAATAAAAATATGTATTTATAACATTGTACAATTGATTAATAGCTGATCATCTAGTAAAATAGTGTTGTAACAATCTACTTCTCTTGACTGGTGCCCGATAGTAATACCATTATAAATTTTGTCATTAAGTGGTAGATTGAATAAACTAAAAAAAAACAATATTAGAAACAATGATTTCAAAAGTTAACAAGTTATATAGAGAGCATTATTTAATAAATCACACAATATGTACTCAACTATGTAATGCAAGTTTTGATAATTTTAATATGGATTAATAAAATTTTTAAGTATGATTCAGGTGCAAAGGAACAACCAAACATAAAGACTGAGCAAAAGGGCTGAAGGACAGGAAAGATTAAATAATATACTTGAATATATATATAGAAAATTTGGAACTAAAGTTTAGAAAATGAGGAAAGTCAGGCATGGTAGAACACTAAATATCATAAATCAGGTATAGATTGGGTACAGGTATGGGGGAGCAGAATAAGGGGGAGACTGTTGAGAATGGGGGAGAGGTGTATCACACCATAAATAAATAAAAACAAACAGGAAACCATAAGTGAGCATTTTTGTGTATCTTTAATAATGAAGAAAATAATAAATAAAAATATATAAATAAAATACAAATATATATATATATATATATATATATATACTCTAATCAGATAGCAGAATGGAGGTTGTAACCATGGAATCTGTGCAGAAACAGTACCTATACCTAGAAACATTATTGGTGACTATGTTCACCAACATGGAAAAAAAATTTGAAGCTGAGAATAAGGAGATGAAGGAGTGGATGTCAACACTATGTAGTGAAATGAACAATAACATATTAAAGCAAATGGACGAGATGCTAGCAGACTGTAGGAAAGGCTATGAAAAAGTTCACACTAAAGCTGAAGGGTTTTTGGAGAATTATCAATGGGAAAATACCGATGTAGTCCACAAGATGGATGGAGAAGTAATGCTGACAAAAGACAGAATAGATAGACAAGAAACCACAGCCCTGGACGATAAAACGGGTCAAGTCACCAAAGTGTATAAAAAGTATAAAGAAGAAAAGACTTTGGAAGAAGTGAAAAAGGAGGTACAGGAAGTTCAGATTAAAATAAATATTTCCACAGGGAAGTTTAATGTTCAGATCTTGAAGATAGATGAAAGTTTGACTTCAGAACCAATTAAAAGGACCTTTGATGAGAACTATGAGCAATTGGGATTAGAATTTGGAGGTACTCTTGACACTGTGAAAATTTTGAACACAGCCCTTGTCAAAGCTTTAGAAAATAACTTTATGTATATGCTTAATAGCAACAGTTTTTGTAACTTAATCAAATTTGAAGACCTTGTCGAACCTCCATATGAGTTTTTTAAATGCAATATCTTTGAGAGCTCTATTGAAAATATTATTAAAATTAGTAGCTACCGTATGATGTCAGGGAATCGAATTACCAATGTAGTAGACATAACAAATTTTCTTACATCAATGGACTATAGGCATCCTGACATGGAGCCCCTAGAAAATGTAAAAAGACATGTTGAACCTCCTGATCGTGGAAAATATTAAAAGTAAAATAACAATAAATCTCAGATGGATAGATAAGAAATTCGAACCACACTCTTAAAGAAAGATATGAATATAGTTTACTGTAATAGTTTTGCATTCAGTGATAGATAGGTCAAAAAAAATTTTTTTTAGCATATATCAGCAAAGGAAAAAAAGGGGCTAACATTAGTTTGATATTTTTTATATATAAATAAATCACGTACTCCTTTCAAACCAGGTTGTTATTTTGTCACTGGAACATCAAATAAGATACTGTTTTACATTTTTTATCAATTGTAAGTCCGGGAATATGAAGCGAAATCTAAGATTCAGATTGCGCTTCACAACCCACTTCAAATCTTCCGCTATCAAGCTAAATTCAAACCCTATTCTTGCATATATATTCTGTTCATTAACACTTTTTTTTTTATTATTAACTAACATACTTATTAACGAAGATATATGCATAAATATCTGAATTTAAATACACACACAAAAAAATAAAAGTAATAAATATAGTAATTAAAGAGGGAATATGTATGCACAATAGGTAACAGAGGATTAATTATAACGGACTTATAATATCAAAATATATTATATGTTCTGTATTTTTTTTATTTTATAAAAGATATAGTAATTATTTATTGATTGTAGCTCATATACAGAGATATTGTAGAGACAAACATAATGAGCAAATAATTACTACAAAAAGATTGTTATATGTCATTCTATAAAATTTTGTTTTTAAATTATTTTTGCTATTAAACTCTACTTTTCTTTTAAATCCAATATGGAAGATGCGATTGTAATTAGTCAAAATTAATTAAAGGAGAGAAATGTAATCTAGTATAATCTTCTAAAATAAATTTAATTAAAAGTTCTCTATAATTAAAAACTAAACTTAATTGATTTATTTTCGTCACAAACATTTTTTTAACAAATTAATTTCAGTTTGAATACTTATCTAACAATAGCATCTTCCATCACAATGGGTAAAAGCTTGTATAGAAATTCTTTTGGAAATTAGATTAAAGAAAATGATTAGCAATGACCAATCAAGAAAGGATTCCACAAATACCAAGGCAGGGGATAATTATAAATTAATTAGACAGAGAACTAAGACAGTCAAGGAGAGCAGTTGCCAAGTAAATTTGTGTTTGTTAATTTCAATGTGTCATGAGTAAATCCACATCACCTTTCTCGCCATTCAAGATGGCCTTCCCTGAAATCTGTGCCCATGGATCCTGATAATCATAGACTAAAACTATATGGCTGTATGTTAAATACTGAACTTACTACCTGCCTCAATAATTATGCTCGTCAAACTAGATCTAGTTCTCCGAGGGAAATCTGGAAAACATCAAAAGAATGGCCAAGTTTGTACAGAGGTAATCATTTCAAATGCTGCTAGACTCTTAAAGTTACCATGAATAATTTTAAATTTCACCTATCTGTTTTGTTAAATATTTTGTAAAGTTTTCTTTATTTGTAAAATCTAATATTAAGTATGAATTAATCTGTAAAATTCTTACCTTTTAGTTAATTGTACCTTGTTCTCTCTATATAACAGCTGTAATCTCTCCTACATTAAACCACTCCTGAACAATTATTATTTCTTGATTTCACATCTATGTGGCAATACTTTATTTTCATTATGATATTTGATATTTTCATATACTAAATTATATGTTGATAATTTCCCCCAGAATCGCAAATGCTTACGCTATCTCTTTTAATAAAAGAAAACCTTCCTTATTTTTCAGAGGGTGATTAATCTAGTATTTTTTAAAATAAATTTGTTATTCTTATTATAGTGGGTGCTTGCAAGTCTGGGGAAATAAAATCTGAATCTGATAATTACTGTACAATGTTATTTTCGAAAGAAAGCTAAGCAAAAATCTGTTTTCTTAGAAATGTGTTTTTTTTGTTAATTAAATAATAGCGCTAACTTCTAAAACTTTAAAAATATTTATATGAATTAAATTAATATTACTTTCATGAAATCACTAACCGCCACCAACTTTATATATATTTAATAATATGAAAATTATCTATTTATTAAAGCATTCAAAACCAAAGATTTATATTAGTCATACGTTGTGGGAAGTTTACGTGTAATTTAAAGTAATATAAAGGGGGGATATTCTAGTTCTATAAGCTATTATATTAGCACTAAATGTAATTCTTCCATATCCATGTAGTAACTTAAATCATACCAGTACGCTGGGTTTTTATCAATAAAGATAGGCAATAATTCTTTATTTCTTAGTTTTAAGTATATATATATTTATATTAATTCAAGCGTTATGTGCATACCGGCCTTTAGTTTTATATATGTTTGTGCTTCGTTTATTTTTACTTCCAATACCAAGAACAAGGTTTGGCAAACCCCTTCAGACTTCTTCAGCACTAGATATTATTGCATAGGGTTCGCTCTGGCAAAAGTCCAGCCTATGGCAATTCAATAAAGTGCATTCTTCATTGTTTATGACCTAACCCTGCCAATGTTTGCAGAGAGTCGCATTCTTTAACTGTGAATTGAAGCACCTTCTTGGATCTCGGGATAGATCTCTCCATTGCCATCATACACGTACCACTCTTCCATATTTCATTCTCATTAAAGCCTATCAATGCTCCTAAACCGTACTGTTATGATTGTGCTAAATGGATTGCCATTTTTTATATTTCATTCACACTTACAGATACGATATTGCTGCCATAATTATTATTTCCTAAATTAGCTTCCCACATATGTTCTTACTTCACAAATGCAAATATTAATTAAATATAATTACCAGTGTTATCAAACTAAATAAACTTATGTATTGGTTTAAGTGCTGTTGTTTTGTTAATGGTGGATTCAAAGAACCTTAAAGAACTGTAGTCTAGCACTATTATTAAAAATCTTAGGTATCCCATACAATCTGCAAATTATTGATATATAAATAGCCTCATTAGAACAAAGCCATAAATTATGTGTAATTTCTGATTAAATACATTAGTTTTATAGCATTGTAAGAGAGGTTAATGTCGTCTAAGGGAAATAAATATCCATTTTACTTACATTTTAACACAAATAATGTTTGCAATCAATTATATATATATATATATCAAGTTAACTTAATAAATGTTATACATATTACTAAATATCTAAGTCATTGTTTCATTTATTGAATAGAAATAATTTTGATGTTATATAAAAGGTTTCATTTACTAGATGATCAAAAATCGCTAATAATAATATTCTATAAGTTCAAATAAGAGTCTTTTTGTGTCACGACTTTGTGATGCCGGCGGGTAGAAATAAATTAGATCAGTATCATTGGAATTGTTGCTCATAAGTTGGTAGATCTGGAAAATAAGGCAAATAGGGTAGAGTTCATGAGTGTTCCTGACTTATGTATCTTGCACATGATTGGACTTGAGGTACTTTTGCCTAGATGCTAGATCTTGTTATATGAACAGACAAAATCGACCAGTACAATATATATATATATATATATATATATATATATATATATATATATATATATATATAACATATTTTGCAGGTTCATCCATGTTAAAATTTTAAATATTGATATACTGATGTTTGACTTGATCACCCAAGTCATCCACTGGGTGATAAAAGTTAGAAAGATGGTTGTAAAGGTGCTACAATCACTGATTTGAAAAAAATGTTAAAGTTCCACCAATAGCAAAAATGTTAAATTAAGAATGTTTTTTTTTTAAAAAAATCTTTCCAAATAGGAGGAAGTTTGCATGTATTATCTCACTTATTGATACAATCTGGCCTTTTTAATATCTCAATGGCTTCTCTAATTTTGCACGGGTAGAGATTATCACATCTCGCTATGATCCTGGTAATAGAATCAATTTTATGACCTGAATCTATGGTTTGGAGTGAGAGTGCTGATGATGATGAGTGTTGTTTAACTGCATTAGCATGCTCATCTCTCCTAACACTGATGTGATGATTACTCATACCTATGTAAGAAGCTTTACAATTTTCATATGAGATTTGATAATCACCTTGAGATTCAAGAGGGATTGAATCCTTAGGCTTAGTTATTATATTGTTGATCTTTTGATGAGTAGAAAATGCTGTATCTATATTATAGCGTTTCAACACACACACACACACATATATATATATATATATATATGTAACTTTATAAATAAATATTTGAAAAATACAGTAATTAAAAGTCTATAAAAATTATATGTATAACTATAACTAAGAAGTGCTTTCACTACCTTGTAGCTTTGTCAACTATCACATTTAAAATGTCAACTTTCCCATAATTCAATGTCAACTTTCCCATAATTATCACGGGAAAGTTGACATTGAATTATGGGAAAGTTGACATTTTAAATGTGATAGTTGACAAAGCTACAAGGTAGTGAAAGAGCTTCTAAGTTATAGTTATACATATAATTTTTATAGACTTTTAATTACTGTATTTTCAAATATTTATTTATAAAGTTACGTATATTATTTTGAAGAAATACAGACATTGATTTGAAATAATGTATATATTGTACCCTCATTTCTAGGAAATTTGTAATCATAATAAATTGGTCTAGCTCATATAAATAATCATGTTCATCTAAAATGTATCTAATCAATAACAACTATATTATTTAATACTATCTATTATTAATTAGTTCAAATTAACAAATAATAATATGGTTTTGTTTCCTAAATTAAATAAATAAATATCTCATAAAAAACATGAGATTATGAAGTGAGTTTACAAGTGGCAAAACTAATACATTGAGCCAATATCTCACAGGATATCACCTCAATGGCATAAGAATACTGTCTTCTCTCTTATTACTTTAAAACACTAAATCTATAATACTCATATGTCTTTAATAAACTTAATTAAGTAAATGACTTAATAAATTAATATAAATATCTCTATCAAAATGATTTATCTCAAATTATCTCAGGTTCTTTTAAAATAAATCTAAATAATTATAGCTTTTGTAATTAAGTATGATAATGGATTGGATATCATTGCCAACTACATCTGACCTATACTACTAATAATAATATTAATCTTCACTTTATAATTTAATCTCATATCTTTTCTACTTGTAATATTAACCATATATAACAAACAATAATAATATAATGTAACCTTCTATTATCCATATGGCATCTTAAACAAACATATAAGGTATGATCTTATAATCTGAGAATATGTGGCAATCACTAATAATATATAATTCTGTGTAAATCTTTTGTGGTTATTTTATGACCAGAATAATGATATAATAAATAAAATTTCTTAAATAAAATCATATCAATAAAACATTATAACTCTTAAAAACTAACTTTATTTATGTTGTGCAAATATTATGTCTTAATTCTAATTATCTGTGATTATGTAATTGTGATGTGAAGAAATTGAGTCGACACCAATATTTATAAACAAAACTTAACAAATTTATTAATAAGCTTGAACAATAATTATATACAGTATATACAACATGAATGAACACTGTTTTACTCCCATTTAGGTAATCTCACAAAAACACAGATTAAATAAAATAAATATCGAATACATAAACATTGCTTTATAAAATACTTATCATTAAAACAATATCTTTATGGCCTCTATTAAGTTTCTTTAAATCAGTACATTGCAAAAATATCATTTAAATTATTAATTCAATATACATTTATCATTTATTATTTAGTTTTTAAAATACTTTTATTATCTCATATAATTATTCCTAACCTATTCATAATGTAAATAATCTTAATTAATAACATATTCATTAATCTAGACTGCTTACTACTCATCAATATAATGTCAAATAAAATGTAAATATTGATGTGTTATTATTATTGAATAATTTTTTATATAAAATTATGATCACTTATATTTTCAAATGTGATTTAGTTATATCTCTTTTACTCGTAAAAAAAAAATGCATTAAAATTAAACCTTTTAAAACTTAATAATTCAATAATATCCTTTAAAACACACCTTAATCATCATTTATTCACTTGTAATAAATAATAATTAATTCCAAATATAAAAAGTTTAAGATTCTTTATTAACAAATTATAATTTTGTACTCTTTACATTTATTTATATCCTTATTTTAAAATGATATAACCCATCTTATTCTCTTCAATGATAATTCTGCATTTTAAACTTATTCATCATTTCATATTTTGAAATATTATCCTTTACGATGCAATCCGAACAATATCGATAGTAAATACACAAGTAGGTATATGGAATAAATTAGATTTTAATTTAATAGCACTTCTATTAAATAACCATCATGATAACAGTGTATCATAAATAAGGCATGACTACTTTAGTTCATCACCTCTACTAATAAACATAATGTCCAAGCTATTTATTCAGCTCTATGGAACATTACAACTTCAACATGCAAAAAATAACACTACCATGAACATATACAAGTTATAGGGCTAAGTTATCTATAATTGCACAATAACCACTATTGTCTACACTTATTCCCATATAAACAAATCCTACACAAAATATTATCTTGGTCTCATTTAACTTAATACCAAGCTTACATTGCTAAATCTATTCCTACATTTTTATAACAATAAATAAATTCATATCCAAGATAACCATCTAACTAATCAATAAGAAAAGATTACTTTATCCCTTAGTAACTTTAAACATAAATACAAACAATCAGTATCGATATCCCAGTTTATTATTTTTATCACTTAAAATAAACCTTAAATTCCGTTATAATAGAATCATATACTTATATTTCCCTTATATTAAAATGTACTTATAATATTATTAAAAGTATGCATATTCTTTAACATGAATAAACAAATTATAAGCTACGTGTATGCATTGTGTTTATCATACTCACTTCATACATCCATACTAAAATATACAGTAATAAAATACACAATAAAATGATCAATATTCCTATAATTGTTACCATCAATAATATGTCTTCATTGTCGATTATTCCATTAATATTTCTGGATCATGAACTAAATAAAACATTATTTAAATATCACTCATTCCATATCATCATACTTTAAAAATATTAATTGTTTTTTTAAACTATTAAAAGATTTTTTATAATAATTAATCACTTGGTTAGTAAATAATTTAATGTTCTATGTTCCTACCATATTTCTATTCTATAAGCATTATTATGAAAGTTAATAAAATAAGATTTAAAATCATATTTATGAAAAAAAACTCCAACAAAGTTCATTATAGAAAATATCCTTTTCCTCCTGTACAGCATTTGTTGATAAAAACATCTTCCTTTAACACCAAAAAACCATGCATGCTCCAATGGTTCCACTTTAATGACATATATGATAATTCTTTTTAAGAATAAAAAAAATAAAACAAAATTAAGTCAACTTGTAAAATATTCCACTTGCAATACCAATAGTTCAGGGTTCTTCTTTTATTTCCAACAGTAATTGTTAAATGCATTTTTTAATCCTCTATTATGACATATCTCTTCTCAAATTTTATTGCTTTCATTCAAATTTCCCACCGGTCAATATTCCTTGATACAACAACTAGCATTCATGGTATTTATCATATAGTTTTAAATATTTTTATAAGTAATTTCCCAAATATTTTTTGTATGTCCAGCATACAACAAACAATTTCATTTAAAGATTTTTCCAATACAATATAAATTATTTTACGAATAATCTTCATTTTTTAATTTTTTTTAAAAAATTATATCAATTTTTAATATTCCTTCATAAAGAAATATTTCAGCATCTTAAATAATTGTTACTTTTACATTAACATTTTTTTTTAAAAAAAAAAAAACCTATTTTAAAATAGTTTTCAGAATAAAAGATTTCCTTTTTTTTTTTCTTTCCATCTTTGATGATCTTTTCTGAATCTTCTCCATGAAGTTTTATTTATTAAATTTACTATTAAATAAGCTTGATTGCTTAACATAGGCAAACTTATGTGCCTAGTAGAAAAATAATAATTCAGTATTTCCATTCATAAATGTTTAAGTTGATGTGAAATTAGATGTAATAAATTAGCAGGCAAGGAATTACTTAACTTTTTAACCATGCATCTCTATATCACATGATCTTATGATAATAAATTAATATTTCTTTTTTTTAGAATTTAAAATAATAAAATTGATTATTACTAATATACATATTTAACTAAAGTTGTAGTAACAATAACAACAATAAACAAAGGCAAAACTCTCCATACAGTAGTGCCACCCTGTGCTAACCAGAGTAATCAATGGATGCCAGAAGGCTTGTGCATAAAATGCCTATCTAGTGCCTACTCATCCAATATCCCCAGACTAGTTTCTGGCTTGTGGCCATCATCAGTGAGGAACACTGCACCTAGATTGTAGGATCTGGGGATATTGGATGAGTAGGCACTAGATAGGGATTTTATGCACAAGCTTTCTGGCATCCATTGATTACTGGTTAGCACAAGGTGGCACTACTGTATGGAGAGTTTTGCCTTTGTTTACAATGATTACGTGCTAGTATGAGATGGTGATCATGTGATGTTTAGTGGTAATAACAATAGTAAGAATTATAATAATAGCAATCTGCAAAATTTGTGCAGCTTTTATACTCAAGCCTACTACCCATCTGATTGGTCAAATTAAACAATGCTTACTTCTTATTACCCTGGGTGAACAATGCTGGGTTAAAGTTAAAATAAATAATAATTTACTAAATATTTATTTTTCATTATATTATTTAATTCTTAATTAATTTTCATATTTTATTTACACTTCATAAATACTCTAAAATAACTTTTAAAAATCACATTATAATATTTATTATTATCTCTATCCTTTTTTTAAACAAAACGTATTTATTTTCAAAACAAAATAAAAATCTGATTTTATTTATTACATTTATTTCAAAGACCCAATTTAATATTTATAACATATATTATTTTATCCTGTGATAGACAAATCTAATATTTTTTAAAACTTATATTAAAAATTTAAAATAGTTTTGAACTTTACTAAAAACTTCTCAAGCACACGTGTGAATATCTAGACATCATGTGATTTACAAAAATACATGAGACGCTAATAATTTAAATGAAAATAACATAAATAATTTAATTTATAAAATATTACATAAAAATAATAATATAGCAAAATTTAGAATTATTATTCCAATATTGTAAAATCAAATATGCACTTTTCTCCCATATTATTACTTTTAATTAAATGATTTTTAAATATAACTATTAAATACAATTATTATTAAATATTCTATTCATTTAACTTATTTAAATTTCTACTTTTAAAATTTACTTTAATCATTTATTTATAAGACTCATTAAATCAGTATTTACTTTGGCCAGCTTTCCCAACCATACAATCTTAAAATGATTTTTAGTTAAACTGTTTTCTTTCAAATACTAACACAATAGTATACATCAATTATTTTTACTTGTCCTAACTAAATTATTAAAAGATCACCCACACATAACATACATCATTCCTTTACTTATCTTTGAAATTTAAAATTTTCTAGCAAATTGATCTAAACAATTCATTCTTACCTAAACAAAAGGGTACAATATATATATATAGCAAATTGATCTATATAATTATATATATATATATATATATAGCAAATTGATCTAAACAATTCATTCTTACCTAAACAAAAGGGTACAATATATATATATATATATATATATGTAGCAAATTGATCTAAACAATTCATTCTTACCTAAACAAAAGGGTACAATATATATATATATATATCATGCAAAAGAATGTATGTGCCTTGATGAAGAAAAAGTTAATGTAGGTGTAATTATTTTTAGCCAAATCATAAAAATCTTAGTAGAGTTTAAAGTAATTCAAAACCCTATGCCATATAGTTAAAAAAATAAAATAATTTAAGAATTTAAAATGTAACAAAATTTATCCTAATGATGATGATTACAGAATTATTATATAATTAATGAATAATGATTTAAATTTCCTAAATATTACAATGAATAAGATGTTTTTGAATATAATAATTTTGTACGTAATAAATATAATACTTATAGACCAATAGTGATAACATCAGTTTTATAAAAAGTTTTCTCATATATGGTGGCTAGAAGAGTTGTAAAATGGATGGAAGGGAATAATGTAGTGGGGGAAATGCAAGGAGGTTTTAGATTAGATAGGCGTATATGACATAGTTTATTTGTAGTTACACAACTTATGGATATGAATAGGAATAAGGTAAACAATTATATATGAGTTTTATAGATATAGAGTTGGCATATGATAGAGTAGATAGAAATAGATTGTGGATAAGTTTAGCAAATTTGGGAATGGATGAAGCTTTAATAGACATTATTAAACAATTATATGAAAATAATAATTATTACATATATCAATTAGGGAATATAGAATCTGTTAAAGTTAAAAATGGGGTGGGTTAAGGCAAGGATGCCCTATGTCACCTATTTTGTTTGTGTTGTATTTGAGTGAAATGGAAAGAGCAATAGAAAGATTAAAAAGAGGAATAGAGATACCATTAATAGGTAGTAAGGGAGTATATATTTTGTCAGGTCTTTTTTTGTGGATGATATATTTTTGTATGCAGAAAGAAGAGAAGATACGGAAGTTATGTTGAGGACATGTGCAAGGGTTGGGAAAGAGATGGGGATTAAATTTAGTGAAGAAAAATCAAATATAATGATGATTAATACTGGGGAAAGAGATGTATATTTTTTACTGAGAGATATTAAGTTAAGTGTGATGAATAGATATAGTTATTGGAATTGTTTTAAGTAATCAAAAAAATTATTTGGATGAATGGGAGAAAAAACTGATAAATGAAGCAAAGAAAAGAAAGGAATTGATAAAGAAATTAACAGTGGTTTCATATAATAAATATGATGTAGTTAGAATTATATGGAAAGAAGTTACAGTAGCGGGATTAACATATGGTAATGATGCATTATATTTTAGTAAAGAGGTATTAAATTACTTAGAACAAGTTCAAAGAAAAGTAGGAAGACATGCATGTATGGATAGCAAAAGAGGCAATTCAAGGAGAAATGGGATGGTCAAGTCTTCATATCAAAGATGCAAAAAGTAAAATGAAAATGTTTGGTAGATTGCAGTTTGTGGATAATAAAAGAATAGCTAAAATAGTATTTAATTGGGTTATGAGTAAAGGGCAGGTAACAAGATGGGTGAGAAAGGTAATGCAGTATGCAAAAGATTTGGATAAAGAATTTGTATCAGTATATTTGTACAAAAGATGAGATGATTGTGTTAAGAGGATTGTTGAGTGTTGTAGTAGTAAGGAATGGGATAAAAGAATAGATTTATTGATAAAGAATAGGGAGTTAGAGCGATGGAGAAATAGTATGGAGAGTAAAAAGAGTTTAAATATATATAGAAATAAACAGAATATTAGGTGTGAGTTAATATATGATAATAGTAAGGAAAGTAGTTTATTATTTAAGGCTTGAACGGGATCTTTAGCTACAAGAGAATATACATGTAAATGGAAAAAAATGGGTGATTTATTTTGTAAATTATGTAAGGAAGGAATAGAAAATATTAGGCATGTGCTAATTGAATGTAAATGCTTGAAAACAGAAAGGGTACATATAATGAAGTTATGGATAATAAATATGAAAAAAGTGATTATACAGAAAGTGAATTATTGGTTTTTATGCTGGGTTTGGGAAAAGATAAAGGGGATTTAGATATAAAGGTTATAGAGTTGACAAAGATTATGTTGTGGAAATGGGATGGAGCAGAATATGGGAAAATTTAGAGTGGGGAATGGAAAATAAAGTGGCTAACAGGTTTATCTGGGCATAATTTCTGAAATATTCTTGGCTTCATTTAAGGAAAAGCCATAATACATCACATCACATGTTATTTGAAATGCTTAAATAAGACTAGGAAGGATGTAACAGGTATACAGTCATGTAGATCATGTATGCATGTGATAAAAGAGATGAAAAATTGTTTCTTAGTGTAGATAGTTTAATGAAAAAGTCAGGAAAAATGAAGTAAAATGTAATTAAATGATATAGAATAGAATATGCATTTAGTGGAGTGACCAGAAATATGCATGACAAAATAAATAGTCCAATGATGATAGTTAGACAAAGAATGAGTAAGGTAGAAGTAGAGAATATAAAAGTAAAATTAAAATTGTTAGAGATGAAGGGTGAGCAGATCAAAAAATTAATAAACAGAAATGATAAGAACTAGATAAGGAAGTCCAGAAGATGGACAATAATGTTACAGATGAAATAGAAAAAGCAAACTATGAGATAGTAATATTAGAAGTTTTGCAATTACAGTAAGTGGAGATATAAATGACAGGGAAAATAGAAATAGGCATGTAAGAGTATGTTTGCCTCAAGCTAAAATTGGGGGATGTTATAGATAAGGTAAATCCCCAAAGGAATAGATGTTTGTTATGGTAAGGACAAGTAATTTGTCAGAACCATCAGAGAGTAATGGTTAAGCACAAAGGATTGATTAAAGGAAAAATAGAAATATTTGGACTACTACAAAGATTTGACAATAGGTATAGGTTAGATATGGCATGTTCAATAAATGGAATTGAAAAATTATGCAAGAGAAATTGTGCTATGTTTGTGGATGTTTGAGATTTTTTTATTAGTAAAAGGAAGTTATATACTAAATATGGATTGCATTTAGCAAACCTAGAAAATGAAGCATTAGGGAGTATGTGTTTTCCTGAAGGTTTGTGATGATGGTGTTCTAGTTGTATTTTTATATTGGATTATTTCTATTATGTAATATGAGTATTGCATGTCTTTAGAAAAATTTAACTTTATTTAAATATTCCAAATACATTCAACTATTAGTAACAGCACATCAAACATGTTAGTATGTACACATTTTTAGAGGTATTATTCTCCTCTTTTTCAGATGTTGCTTTACCTTAAAATTTATATATTCAAGAATCTAAGGATACATGTCTGAAGACCATTCTTGTACCATCACTGGTCAAGCCAGCAACACCTGAAGAAGGGACAATACCTCTTGAAACATTGTGCATATACTAACCTGTTTGATGTGCTATTACTAAGTTAAATGTATTTGGAATATTTAAAGTTAAATTTTTATAAAGACATTCAATCTCATATTAGATGATGGAAGTAGTGCAATATGAAAATACAATTGGGGAGTTTGGTTTATGAAAAATCTAAAGGGGGATAGGGTTTAAAATTACAATTTTCTCAAAAAAAATGGACAGGATGTAAGAAATAAACAATGGGTAGCTGATTGAGATATAAATATAGATGTGGAGAGGGAGTGGGGTCTGCAAAACTAATAATAAACAAGCTAATTACAAATATAATAGAAAAATGTCAAAAGAATTTATAAAAGTAATAAAAATAAAATGTTAAAATTGGATACTTGAATATATAAGATCTCTTGAGACCAGAAAAATGGTTGTAATTAAACAAAGCAGCTAAAAATGAAGAGCTTGAGGTATTAAAACAAATCTAAGAGAAGAACCTATACTGGAAGATTGTATGGCAGGGCATAAATAGAAAAGAAAAAAGAAGTGGTGATGTAGAAGTTATATCAAAAAAATATTTAAGTACTGTTAAGTGTCAAGAACATTTGTGGTTTGAGATAAAGACAAGAATGAATGATGGTTGTAGTTTATGTGGCCACTGAAGATAGTCAAACTACAATGGAGTGGATCCATAGCATATATGAATACCTAGTTAAGATATACAGAGTTTCATGTAAATACTTGATATGGTAGAGATGTATATTAAGCATATAAAATTAGATATAAATATTTTATTATTATTATTATCATGTTAAAAGAATTTAATATTTATATGTTATCAAATAAATGTTGTCAGTTTTAGTTTAAAATTGGTCTCTCATTTGTCAAATCATTCATACACAACTGTTTATTCATTTGGATATATATATATATATATATATATATAGTGTGCATATATATATATATATATATATATATATATGCACACTCGTATTATTAGGTATATAGTACAGCAATAGGGTTGGATGAATAAGTTAAGTGGAACCTATATAAAGATGCAGTAAATGCTATGCAAGATAAATTTCACTCCTGAAAAGAGTCAAAGGCAACATTCTCCCTGCATTTGAATACTAAGGCATAATTGGATCTGAAAGAGGGGTGAGATGTAGATGAACTGACCCAAAGTGCATCTAAACTTAATAAATGGATATTTGAGATAGTCTATTGGAAGTTAATGTAATCATATGTTATGTACTTAATCACATCTCAAGCACTCTACTAAAATTCCCACATTCCAACAGTAGTCAGATGCAGTTTTTCCAACTTGTGGTGGCTGAGTTCTGCTCTCTGGACCATTTCCATATATATAGTTTTATTTGAGTTATACTGTACAGGATATTATTTAGTAATAATTTTTTTTTATCAATAAAATAACATTAATCAATATCAAAGTTAGCGTCTTAATAAAGAACTGGTATTTTTTAATAAATAATGAGATTGAGCATCAAGTATAGAAAAATCATTTTTATAAATTTGTGATGGCTGATCATTCAGCATAGATGAATTACCAAACTTCTTTTACTTTTTTCAGTTTTATTCTTAACTGCTTCCAAGTTGATTTTAGAATAAATAGATAAATTATGTGGTTTGTACTATGCAAGAATACATTTATTTTATCTCTTTTTAAAACCACATTGGAATAAATTAGTTGTAAAACTGAAAAAAGTAAAAAAATATTATTAATCCACTTATTCTGAAAATTGTTAATACACCTATTCTGGATAATCAACCATTATATATCTATAAAAATGGTTGTTGTTTGCTTCATGCTCAGTCTTTATATTACTTAAAACATTAAGATCTTGATAGGAATTAATATTACTTTCATCCATGTTTTAAAAATTAATAGAAAATAATACATATATAAACCAATTAAGACTTTATCATATAACTGTATAACTATTAAATATAATACATATCGAATATAATGGGAAAAAAATTTAGAATTCGTTACGCCAACAATAAATCTATAAACAAAAAAAAAATATTGCTAGTTTATATCCGACCTGCCATTGATATTTCATTTCATAGTTAAAAATTAAATTAATATTTAAATAATAAAATATTAAACCTGAAACTTTCCATAATTGGTACTAAACTGTTTATTCATAAAATTATCTGATATATTTATAAAATGTATTCTTTTGAGTTTATAATACTTACATGATTCTATTGATTTTAAAAACAACCCAATGCTTTATTTGACAAAGGTAATGTTATTTACAAAGCATATTTTTGTTTTGATAGCGATTTTTATTTTAATTATGAAAAACTTGATTTCATAAAAAAAAATCAAACTAGCATATTTTTTAAAAATGTCAGATAATTTGTATAAACAAAACACTTTAACATGTAAAATATACACAAATTGCGGAATATTAGCCAATCACAATAACATGGTTCATATTTTGTAATAAACTACAAGCATAAACATTGAGTTAGTTATATCTGATATTTATTTATTTATAGATATTTATTAATAAAATATCAGTACCGATTACATGATTTCAAACTTACATGCTGTACTTTTAGTAATATACTTAATTTTTTTTTATGCCATCTTACTGTAAGATTTAATAAGTAGATGTTGTTTTTCATATATTGTATTATATAAAATCATTTCTAATATTGTTTTAATATATATTGATAGTAATGAAACTCAATATCTAATAATTACATTTATATGTATATTAATATTTATGTTAGGCAATATAGATTAATAAAACAGTAATGCATTTTTTTATAATTAAAATATATTACATTTATTAACATCACTTTTTGTTTTGGTTACATTTGTTTTAAAATATAATATTAATAGAAATAATGACAGCTGTTCATGACATGATTGTATAGAAAATGTTATATTTTTAAAACAATATTTTTGTGGATTACAATAAAATTAAATATAAAATAATTTTTTTCCAAATTTACTTCATTATAGGTTATACCAAGATCAAAATTTTATTTCACCTATTATAAAATAAATTAGTAACAAAACAAACATTGCTACAATAAATGTAAGACTTATTATTTGACATATGAATGAATTGAATATTTAAGCTCTATGTAAAAAATATTAGTGATCAAAAATAATATAAAAATAAAAAGGATGAAAAAAACTTGCTTTAAGAAAATAGTAACAAACTAAACTTAAATAAAATCATTCACTTTACACCATGCTAAAGTAAAATCTTTTTGATATCCTTATTCTTTGCAACAGAAACAGATGTTTCTTTGTGCTACAAGAAAAAATAAATTATATATTCATTATGTTTAATTAAAGCTATTTAGGATAAGTTTTATTAATAAGTATGGTACACATAAGAGACAATACTAAATACAAAATTGTTATAAAATAATAAATAAAAGTACATAATTCTAAAAACAATTTGAAAAACAATATTTATTAAACCACTAAATATCACATGATCCCCATTTCTTATGCTTTTTCAAGCTGTAAAAACAGGCAAAACTTTATACAGTAGTGCCAATCAGTGTAAGCCAGAGTAATCAATGCATGCAAGATTTGTGCTTAATATTCCAATCTAGTGCTACTCATCCAGTATTCTCAGACCTAGATGCATTGTTCTCAGATCCAAGGCTCCTCACTGATGAAAGCGCCAAGTTAGAAACTAGTCTGGGGATATTGGATGAGTGGGCACTAAATAGGGATTTTATACATAAACCTTCTTGCATCCATTGATTACTCTGTCTTGCATTGAGGGGCACTACTGTATGGAGAATATTATTTATTATTAAAATTCTTATACAATTTCTTAACTCATATACATTACTAATTGTACAAGTTTAATTTATATTTGCATTTAATTTGCATTGGATAGCAGAAATTCCTCCTCACCTAATTAGAACATCATTTATATAATAATTTTTATTATTCAATGGTATATTGTATTGCTAGCAGAGTTCAATGCCCTTTTGAAAATAATTGATTTATAATAAAATTGTGCATTTCATTTATCTAATAAAAAATAATAAAAAAAGTCTTACATTTTACTTATGATTAATATCAATAATATGTTTATTTTATTTAATCAGTATTATATAATTATTATCCAACAAAATATATTTAATTTTAAAATTTTAGAATAAATGAGTAGGTTAAAATAAGTAAAATATGATCTATTATTGATAAGGTTTAAAGCAAATGGTTTTTTTTTAAAAATATATCAATTAACAGCGATAGTTGTCACATTCCATGTCATTTGGTGTTGTCAGTTATATAATGATTATTTCAAAATATTAATATTGTTAGTAAAAGATGACTATTATCTAAAAAATAATTGTATAATTTGTAATGACAACAAAATTGGTGAAATATTAGCAGTAATCAAAGGAAAAGGGAAATCAGCAAAAATACAAAATAAATTAAAGGAATATAAAAAGTGAAATCGACAAATATAATAGTAACCAGTATATTAAAATTTATCAAAAACAGTTAAAAGCAGCAAATTAACAATAAACTAAGTAAAATAATGAATATACAAATAACAATATTGATAACAGTTTGGAAATATTAATATTTTATTCAAATAAATAATAGAAAAATTGTCATTTGGAATAATTTAAAAAGTATTACAAAGATTTTAGTGTGCTGTCAAAAAACATAATTTAAGATAGTTTATTAAAAAAATTTTAAAATAACTTTTTTATGAGTTTAATCATTTATATAATTATCTTATTTAGAGCCACTGACAAATGCAAGAGTCATACTAGATTTTCATGTTCAGATCATGCAATTAATTTAAAAATACTAGACAAACTGAAAAGTAAATACTATTCTTTTGAAATATGGTCATTGAATAACTATAATCATTTAAACTACCACAAAAAATGTATAAACCTTTTATTAAAATATTAAATTATAAATAAAGATATTTTTACAAAATACATGATTTTATCCAATTATATAGGTGTATGATTCATACTCCTGTATCACTGAATAGTATTTTACTAATTTATTAAATGATTAACCAAAATGTAGGTGTCTACAATAAAGATGATGTTTAAAATATCTATTGCCATCTTGAGTAACTCATGAAAATTTGCAATAAGATAACAAATAAAAGATTATATGTTAGAGTAAAATATGTCTACCACAGTTGAAACAAAAATGCATCAAAATAATTTAACTATAGGATTTATGTTACTATAAATAAAATGTAAATGTATGGAGTGTTTACATTAGCAAATTTGTTCTTCAGTACATGAAAAATTGAAATAAATTGTGTCATATGAGTGAAGCATTTTTAATTATTTACTGGTGAACATTGAATTGTATTACAATAAACATTCAATATTATTAATTCATCTAATCAATATTTTTTACAGTGAGACAATCTCGATCTAATTTTGGATTGATACTCAATTACTGAACAAAAGACATGCTGAAATTATTTGCCTTCAAATTGAATTCTTAATGATAAATTTAAACTGTCATAAAAATCCTCAAATAACCTTGATTTAAAGCTTAGATTGTGAGCATGGCATGTAGTATCAATAATTGCTATACATGAGAAAGTTTTGTATCATGAAAAATCAAACTTTTTAAACACTCAGAAAAGTTCTGTAGTTATTTTGATAATAAGAACAAACTATATATTTGTGGTGAAATGATAATTTTTCAAGCGAATGAAATGTTTGATGCAAGATAATAAAATGAACTTGAAATTTTGGTGTCCTTCAGAGTGCTGACAAATTTTAAAAAAACACTATTAGATCTGTAACACTTTTTATTTTCTTACAAGGAAAATATATTAAAACTTCTATTAATTTTATTCATAGTTTAAAGAACATTTTAAATATATTATTACTATGACCTATATTACAATGCACATTATCAAATAAGTGAATCACAACATATATACATTTTAATAATAGTCAAAACATTTAAAAATAATTAATATAGTTCTCAAATTTAAACAAAACACTTGATCTATTTAGAATTATTGACATAGTTTATGAAAATATGAAATATTTTTCACAACTACAATTTAAATATTGTATCCATTTTTAAACTGCAATTAGAGGTTTGAAATAAATATTTTTTGTTCACATGAGAAATGTCATTATAAAAATGGCATATGATCTTCAAGAAACACTTATTTTCACAGAATAATTAAAACCATTAAATATAATTTAGTACAGTTGATAGTTAATCTCAATCCTGAAGTTATTGTGATATATAGAAATATATTTATATACAATACTTTTCTCAGTAGCAAAATAATAGTCATAGATTTTACTATGGTATAGATTCTATCATTAGTACAGTTTATGTTGAGCATTTTGCAATGCTCCTAATAGTCTTATATATTTCTTTGTCTTGATTCTATTATACATGCAAAAAATATGTATGCATGTCAATGAACATGAGTTTATGGAATATGTGTATAGTCTTTAAATAATCCATAGTTCAAAATAAAAAAAAGGTTTAAGATTGTTTACCAAACTATTGCAGGTTTCTGTTATAGTGAATTTTAAAAGGTTTTTCTTTTACAAAATGAATTTTTGTACTATACTGTTACAATAATATTGCTATCTGGAGAAGTATGTAAAAATATTAAATTTCTGAAGTAGTTTGACTATTAATTAAATCATAAGTGAAAATTCAATATTGAAATATAAATAATGAAAAAAGAAAAAAATGTAATTACTTTAGAATTTATAAAATGATTTGTGTAAAGAAACCAAAAATTGAAAACCAATTGCCAGTTAGGCAAAATAGTGAAATTATCAAAGGTGTTTTGTACTTAGCAGATATGTTAAAGAGGTTGAATAAAATAAAACTTAAAGGAAAATATATAGATTGCTTAATAGAAAGAATGGCAATATTTTAAACTTTCTAAAATTTGACATTTAAAAAACCATCATTATCATTTTCAAGCATTATAAATCCAGTGCATGATTAAGATGTCTTTACATTTAATCCCAAATTTCTCATTCAGTTTTTTGATTCTTATATCACATTTTAAACTTGCAAAGTAGAACTAAAGGTAAATGTCAAAATAACTAAAGTAATGATCAATGGAATTGTTTCCAAAAGAAGAACACATGATTATGTTGAGTTACAAGAAATTATCAGCTAAAAATACCATGGCCAACTTATTACTACAGATGAAAATATAATAAATAAAATTAATGATAGAATTGAACATAGTTGGAGTTTTTTTGGTAGAAATAATTTAATATAAAAAGAAATATGTCAATATGTTTAAACAGAATGGTTTAAAATGTATTTTCCTGGTTCTTACTTATGGATCTCAGACATGCATATGTAAAACAAAAGCCATACAGAGACTTTAGTCCATTTAAAAAGTATAGAAAAATATAATGTTAGGAGTAACAGAAAAAGATCAAATACAAAATACATGGTTGAAATAAGACATAAATATTACTGAAACATTGAAAGACTTGACAGTGAAATGGAGCAGTGTAGGACATATTGATATTATTAGATAATAAATAGACAGTTAAAATTTTAAGATGGATTCCAAGACATTGTCAAAGGTCTAGAAAGAGGATGGAGGTCAGGAAAGATGAATTTAAATTGAAGAGCTTTATCCTGGAGTGGATGCATAATGGATGAAAATAAGGGTGGTGATGATTAAAAATACTCTTATTAAATTTTTTTAAAATAGTTTATAAATGTAGTTAATATAATTGTTTTATAGATGAGGAAGTGGATATTATGATAAATACATTTGATAAATCTGAATGTTTTTATTTATTTGTTTAGTTGCATAAACATTATAAAATACAAGAGTTTATAAAATTATAGACACTTATAAAATTATCCAGAAGTCTGTTATTGGATTGACTTTATAAATGATTAATACTTCATCAGTAATGTCATAATTCTGTATTATGTCACTCATAAGTACCAGCATAAAACATTTGCTATATTCATTTTACATAAAAACCTGATTATAGCATCATAAAGCCTAAACTTATTAGGGCAAAATCTGAAATACTGACCTCTGTTAATAATAACTTATACTATTAATCTAATGTACGATATCATGCTTCCAACCATTGTGCAATTTTATACTACTAATAAGAATTATTTCATATTCAAGTTTATATTAAAATATAATTGAACAATATTCCAAAGATTAATCACTATTATTTCATTTATATATAAAGATTCTGATGAATATTTAAAAAAGCAATTGAGATATCCAAATTTAAAATATCTCTTTGGCTATGCTTCATTGATAACACTTTTGAAAGTTGGTCTTATAGTCAAAAAAATTAAAACACTTTTTAAATAACTAAGTGAAATATGAAATGTCAATTACAATTATAGGAAGAATGTACCTCAAAGTGTTATATTTTTACAATCATAGCTTCTATTTTACATGTTATTACAAAAAACTTTCTTTTCTTAACCACTCACATATTATTTCTTTTAAATCCCTTTATAATTTTTAAAAATTCAGTTATAAAATTCAAATGTTTCTCTTCTGTGATTATTTCTAGCAAATATGCAACTTATCTCTATTGTAAAATTTATTTTTTTTGCATTAAGTCAATGATATCTGTTTACCCCCATTCTTGTACTTTTTAATCCTTACTGGTTATTCCAATATACAACTTCACATACTTTATTTTATAAACCAAAATATTTGTACTACGTTTTTATTAAGTGTATGAATTCAATTTTTAATTTCTTTTTATATCAAATACTAATACACATTAAATTAATCTTTTAAGCAATAATATTTAAGTTTATTTTTTTTACTATTAACATTCAGAAAACTTTCTGAAGTTTTCCAGCATTGTTAGCTTACATCATCTTTAAAACGTAGATGTCAAAGTATCTTCTATTATGTTTTTAACATAATTTCCCAAACTATTTTATTATTTAAAATGTCCTCTTCTTCCAAACATAATTAAGCAGTAATTTGTTTTTTTTTTTACTTAGATTAAAATAGTTTTATTTCAAAAAGATTTATCAATTATGATGATGCAATATTCAATTAATTTTCACTATTAGTTGTAATTAATTTATATTACACTTTTTATCATAATTCCAACCGGATCCACTTTTGACCATAGACACTGAATTATCAAGTCTAGTCATATATGTTCTGAAATAAGCAGAAGGTTAAAACAGAAATAAATCACCAAATAGCACTTTTTGATTATTATAAATTGATACAGTTTTTAATTTACAACACATAAACCATAAAGAAAAATTGAATGTATAAAATATATTTGTATTATGCATTATTTCAAAGTAATATTCAATTAATTAAAAAAGTGGAAAACATCCCAAACAGGGATAGATACTAACATTATTAAACTTATTGCAATTGTTAAGTTTGTACTCAATTTATGTTCATAAAAATGCTTTAACGTAAATATCATGAGACTTCTTTTTTTTTCTTTCATAAATATTACATTAAAAAAAAACAAATTACAATAATTGTGAGCACTAAATAGAAATACTGCACTCCATAAATATAGAAAAAATATTTGGTGAGTTTTGCTAACATTTTATTTATTTCAACATATTTTAGCGATTCTATATTGTACCGGTCAAAAAGAAGCCACCACATCAACAAACCCAAACTCAAAGTCATATTCAAACTCAGGTGGTTCAAACTGAATTCAAACCCAACTCACGAGCTCAGATCAAATCAATGGATGACATATATCGATGGTACATGACTATGCGCCAAGGAACTATCTCAATGGATGATGATGATTAATGAGACCCCTGATTTAACTCTAATGAAGTATAATAAAATAACTAAGAATCTTTATAAGTCAACTCATATATATATATATGTTCGGGTTGCCTAAACTGACAGTGAGCATTAATATTAAAATAATTTGAATAAAAATAAAAAAAAAACCAAATGGGTTAATAAAATGTTTAATAATAATTATAATTTTGTTCAACTTTTAGATTGTGATTATATGGGTTACCTCTAGTCTTTGAACAGAATTTATAATTACAATAAGAATGGCACTCCTTATTATATGCCAATAAGTATTATGCATTATTATAAGAGGATTATATATGTCTATGCCCTGACCAGTAAATAAAGGTAGATAAAGTTATTTGGCTTTGACTGAAATTATTATTCAAATTCTAAAGGAAAAAATGCAAGATTTATTTTCACATTTGTAAATCAATTCACAAAGAGCAAGATACGTATTTAGGGCACAGTTTTATTATTTAACAGAAAACTTATTTAATAAGAAATGAATAAGAATTTATTTGATTTTAATGAAATCAATTCATCACAATTTATGCGCATGAGAGTGGAGCTTTTTTGACTGAGAAATAAATGGTACTGACGACTTATGAGCTATAAAAATGAACACGATAAATATGATGGCTGGTCGGTGATTTAAGTATGAGGGGAAACCAAGACAGGTCGTAGCCATGAGCCTTTGGTGTTCCAATATAATAAAAAAACGAGCAAGTGGAGGAAGTGCTTTCTTCCTAGATAATTAAACTAATATAAATATCACCGAGGACAAGCCTATGAAACAGGAGATGGCTCGTGTCAGCAACGTTCGGAAAATGATGACTTGGTAATCATCGTATTTAAATAATAAAACCCAATTTATATAAAGAGTGCTCTACATAATGACCTGATCCAGTTAAATTAAAGTCAAACGTGCTTTAATCAAAAAGTATTTAATGCAATTAGAAATTATATTAATTATGCCCTAAATCCTATGCCCTTCCTGAATATTACTAGAAAGTATAAAATTTGAATTAGAATATATTCATTTAGATCCTTTATCGACCTTTTTATGAAACAATATATTAATGTGAATAAATAGATATTATAAACTCAGTAAAGTGGCCAGGAGCATAGGTTAGGAATTGAGCTAATATTTTGTTGTTATTAGCCATTAATAAAATAGCAAAAATTGTATAAAATATAATAACACAGCAAAGGTACATCCACTTTTTCTTTTAAAATATAGCAGTGGGAGAAAGCTATCCTTGAAAATGACTGTATGAGATAAAACAGTTGAAACGTTGGAGTTTTGTATATTAATGTATATATATGTTCAGTATTGAGATAAAAAATAAAGTTTTTGAAAAGAAAAAAGGAGAAGGATTTTTTATTTGTTGATATCAAAAATTGTATAAATCCTTCAACTCGATAATTAATAGAACGGTATCAAATTAGTTCTAGTGGGTAAGAATTACTATAAAAATAAATATAATATTATTTAACATGGCAAATGCAATGAAGGAAATTATTATCGAGTTGAAGTTATTATTGGCATATAATAAAAAATAAATTATATTAATAATCATCTAGCAAATTTATAATAGGGTTAAATAAACGAACCGCCATCGTAAGAAAGGAAAGTTAACAGATATTAAATTTAAAGACTAAAAGATAGATAGAGAATTACTACATAATTTAAAATAACATTAATAAAAAGACAATTTTACATTAGATAGCTTAAAGATGTTTTAACTTAAAGTTCTGAACTGGCCAGGTTCAAAAAGAAAGATATTACCATTTCTTCATGGTTGGCTTCTGAGTTTCCACAGGGCAGAGTCCAGTTGGATGAAACGTATGCGTGCATTTTGAAAATTATGTGAATAGCATTTTGATGGATTTCTCTAAGGTTTCAGCAGCTTACGATTGGTATATGAATTTTTATATTACAGCCACATTGAAAATTTTCAGGGACTTAAGGAACCGTAGTCAGACTCTTGAAGTTAAGCCCCCCCACCATGGTAGAAACACTATTTTACTTCATAATTTAACTGGGTGGCTTCTTCTCTAATGAAATATATATGGCTTCTCTTAATGAGGAATAATAGCTGCTTGAAAAACTTTTTCTGGGCTATTTATCTGTCCTCTGATGCCTTCAGGCAAGCGCTTCTTTCATTATCAATTTATTAATTGTTTTTAGATACATTCCTTCGATAAGGCTTTTAAACTCATTAACTTGAATTCATTTTCTAATTAGAAAATGAATTTTTAAAATCAGAAAAATGATTTTAATTAGTGACCATCCTTACATTTTAAATACTTATCTTTTTTTTTAATTAATAAAAACTTTACCCATTGTTTTTGGAAAGGGACAATCTGAAAGCTTATCGAAAGAATATAGCTTTTAATCACTAAAAATTTGAACAAACTATTTAAAGTAAAATAAAACATTCCCGATGCAATGAAACTTTACAATGAATATGTACATTTAAATGTTTATAAATATACATGCACAATCTACGCAGTTATAATATATATAAATTCAGGAATAATTCTATTATGAATTTATTAGTAAAAATAATTAATTTAAATCTCAAACGAGTTAATTTTAACACACATTTATAATAGTTTTTCTTTAAGGGAACTAGCATGGATTGAACGAATAAAGCCCCATTGCATCGGAAATTCAATGTTGGTACAAGGGTTTGAAGTTGGCTACATGTGAAAGATCATGAAGCTAGGATCAAACTTAGATCCGATTGCTTCAATATTGTTAACATTTTTTTAATTTTAAATTAGGCTTAAAACGTTTTTTGACATTATTATTATTTTTTAAACTAATAAGAAAATAATAATTTATAAGTTTAAAAGAACTAAAATACTAAAGCAGAACAATACTTTTGTATCAGATTTTATTTCAAAATAATAATAAAAGCTGAAATATTTTCTCGTGTAAAATAAATGTTAAACAATATCGTAAATATTATAGTATATCAATAGTATGTGCACATGTATATTAACTGTATAAAAGAATAATTTTTAACCAACTTACAGGCATATGCAATATATAAGTGAAAGCATTTTTCTTAATACGGCTTCAACAACATAAATAAAAAAAGAAAAATATATAATAATATATACACAAATAATCTATATAAAATTCTTAAACAATGACATGTTGACTGTATTTTATGTTTAAAATGACGTTTTAACAGAGCCAAAACTCTCTATACATTTACACCTCTCAGTGTAAGCCAGAATAATCAATGAATGTTGTATGTTTGTGCATAAAATTTATATTTAGTGCCTATTCATCTATTATTTCCAGACCAGTTTCTAGCTTGTGGATTTCATCAATGAGAAGCCTTGGATTTGACAGCACTGGACATAAATCTTAGGATCTATTGCAACCCTCCAGCAGCCACTTTTTACTTTTGTAGTTAACTATAAAGCGTTGAGTCCAAAATGAAAACACAATAATGTTTTCAAACTAAGCTCATTAGCAAGTAAAGTTGTATAGAACTGAACTCAGTTCAGCACCCATACTTTTTGGTGTTTTTGGTTCTTTAATAATCACTCACCATAATTCTACTCGCAGGATATTAAAGCATCAAACATCACATGATCACATTTCTTTAGGCTTTGACAAGCTCTTTTCACAGAGGCAAATCTCTGGATACAGTAGTACTATTTTTCAAGATTTGAGATTATTTACTTTAAGATAGTACTACATGTGATATCAAGCAATGGGATAAAAACCATTTGTTAAAATTTGTATTTAATGTCAATATTTTATTCTAAAATTAAAACACAAATTTTAGCCATGTTTGTATTTAATGAAATATGACATTTATATACAAGAAGATTGTTTAATGTAACTTTATTACCAGATTTTTAAATTAAAACTTGTCTATTATACTTATAGCTCGAAAAATCATAGGTACAACATTAGATTAAACTTAAAAATCTATTATATATGAGAGTAATATCTTTATGAAAATTAATCTGCAATATAAGTGTTATTAGAAATGTCATATGATGATACTTACTCTAATACTCATCTAAGATTGTACACATCTCTTTTAATGGCTAACTGCACCATATTTAATAAGTTTTTCAACTACAGAATGATGACTTCTTGTTTTAGCAAACCAAAGTGGTGTCTTTCCATTCTATAACAAAATGTTATTAATCATTTATTTTTTGCATAACTGAAAAGAATGTACAGATGTAACAAACTTTCATTTAAATAATCTACTTACATTAGAATTTTTGTACTATTCTGTCGAATGTGTAATATAATTTTAAATCATTTATATTTAAAATGTTTAACATACTTTTGAGTAATCATGTTAATGCCATGAACAAAAATCTATATGCAAACAGTATAAAATGTTATTTATTAAATTTAATAAAATGCAATAATTTAAAAAGATTAAATTAAATAATATTCATAGCAATACTGAGCAGTGCAGAACAAGGAGTACTAATAAATAAATAAATAAATAAAAACAATTTTAATATATTTCTTATTCAAATTCAGTAAATACTATTAGTAGTAAATGCATGAATAAGTAACTGTTTGCATTTTTAACAGAAGATATTAATCTTAAAGTTTTATTTCTTATTAGAGACAAATAAAAATGCATGTGAGATATATTACACATGCAAGTTAATTTTTAATTTTTATGAAAGATGTCTAAAACAGAGTAAGTTGTCACTATTGCATGCAAAAGCTTAAATCTTGAAAGTTCTTATCTAGTGAGAATGTAATGATTTTAAAATTGCATTCTTTTTACAGTGTTTATACACAAATCTGTTTCATTTAATCTAATAAGGCACACAAATACAACTAATTTATTACATAGCAATGACTCAAAAATAAACAATAATACACAATTTTCTAGAATTACAAATATTCTTCCTTTAACGGTTAACAATTAAAACATTGGAAACTATTTAACCATATATGATAACCTATACAATGTAGAATACTTGCCTTCCATTTTTTTAAATCAACAATTATTAGATATATATATTTTGCAATATTTGACATTTTTTTAATTTTTTACTTAGTGCTAAAATCTGAATAACTTTTGCTTAGGCAGACATATTTTAAATTTAATAACTAATAAATCAAGATTTCAAAAAATCTTTTACATGTATTTATAAAAGTCTTTGTATTACATGTTGTAAGGGAATGGGGAAATATGGGGGTCATCTCTTAGGTGATCACAAATCATCATCAACTCCAGGTCAAAATATAAATATAAAATTTTCAAAAAAGTATAGTATTTATAATCCAAGATATATTAATATTAAAATAATGTATAAGTAAGCATGAGATCTCTGAGAGATCAGCCAGCTAACTCCTTAGAGAAACTTTAATTAACCATACATCAACCAGCATTATAAATAAGTAAAAGTATGAGTAATATGCAAAATAATACCATTCATCATCATGAATCCATAAATCAAATAAATCATCAGTCAATCTTGTGATTAAATTAAAAATGGGTCTACTATAAACCAAGTTAACTATTGAGCCTTTGCCATCTTGAGAAATTATTTAGCCATTAAATTTAATGCACCAACTAAGTGATCATCTGTAGAATATATAACTTGAAAAAATATTTTTGGGATGTTAAAGCATGCTGATCTTCATCAATGCTCTGTCCACTTAGTGCCATTAATATACTGGCCACTATAGATTTAATTTCTAACAAGACTAAACTAAAATAAAATATAATGCATGGGCTTTATCAATATAATCTCAGTGCCAACCAGGACATATCAATCATACTGGATGCCCTTTAAGCATTAATAATACATTCCCTTGTATATAATTAGACTGTTATGCACAAATCTAGCTAAAAAAACACAAGATCTATTACTGCTACAGTGACCAAAACATGATGAGTTAATTCAATTTTAACAATAGAATTCAAGTTTTTATTAATAGTAAATAAAAAATGATATTAAGATCTTTAGAATATGGCTCTACAATTAGAAACCTTCTGATTTTGATTAACATACAATAATAAAAATTATCACATTGTGATTTACATGATTAATACAAAATTCAATTTATTAACATTGGTTTACACACTTGTTCCAATATACAATGCTTTAAACAAAATCAGCACACAGACAAGTGGCTGAACATAAAATGAGCATATTTGAATTGACATTTAGTATTAAAAATGATTAAAATGTAGATATAAGTGTTATTTGACACTCTTTGCAGTGCAATAAATATATATTTAAGTCATCGTATGAATATATGTTGTTTAATATAAAAACAATTCAATTTATTACATTGTTGTTTTCAATACCTCTTAATGAGTTCACTTGCAACATATATATATATATATATATAATAATGAAACTTAAATATATTCCAAACAACGGTAAACAATTTATAATATTATATAAATAAAAACTCATAAAGAAATATTTTCGATTATATTCATAATCATTTTCAACTCAACTTTCAAAATGGAATTATCAATTACCAACCGGAAACACATGTCAATTTAAATATCCCACAATTCATTAATCCTAACATTTGCTGACTGTCTGTTTATTATCGTATTTTTATACCTACTAATAAAAACTGCCTCTTTAATTTTTCTTTTTTCATTATCTCTCTCTTGGCCTAAAATTTTTATTTTATTTATATCAAAATTAAACTTAAAATTATAATTCATTGGTTTAATAGACTTCAGGCAACTATCTGTTCTCTTAGCACACATCTGTAGCTATGAAGTTCAACACAAGAAAGTGGGTTACTTACCTACATATGAATTTAAACTCCAACATTGAACAGTACAGTAGATGCTTCCTTCTGTCTTAACTTCAGCAACATCTTCATGGGAGCTCATCCAACTCTGCTAGCTAACTGTGCATCTAGTTATCCTGTTGTCAAAAATATAATTAGCCAATCATTTTAGTGAGATCTTTCAAAATATATTTAGCCAAGACTGAAAACCAGACATTGCAGCTGACCAGCTCTTACAAAACTAAAAGCCAAACTAAAAATATATTTTTATCTGTCTTTTTACAGTCTTGGTTAGGTGATAAAAACATCTTAATTGAAAAGAGAGTTATTTATCTTTTCAAAAAAATCACTAATCCTTTCAAAATCAACTTTGAAATTTTACCAAAGGTATGATTGCCTCTTTCTGGGGAAAAAAGAAAATAGAAATGAAACACCTATCTAACAATATTTTATACAATTTAAATGTATAGTAAAAATTGTAAAATTCATACCTCAAACTAAGTACTCATCAATTTTTTTAGAGACCTGACAAACATCTGACAGTTAACAAAATGAATAATAGCTTGCCATTCTGAGATAAAGAATTCAGCCATTGGACTTAAGTACATAATACTGTATGATCACCCCAAGAATGACCACCTTACTTCCCTCATTACAATATATACTACTCTAAATTAAAAACAAATTATTTCTGAACAATTTTTTATTTTGTCATATTTTTCAAAACTTGTAGCTATTTGGCATTTAATATTCTCAATTGAATTGGGTCCAAATAGAAATTTTCTGAGCTATTAGAGTGCTTCTTTGATATTATGAGATGCTTTCACATATTTTTGCAGCAAATTTTTTTTAAATAATTCAATACCTTATCTAATTGTATAGCTCTTCATTGTTTTCTTTCTTCTGCCAATCTCACAATGAAACAATATTAAATTTTTTAAAAATGTTTCAATGCAATCATTTTTATAATGTAATTTGTTTTTGTTAGTCTCGTGAAAATGAAGCTGAAATTATTCATAAGTTATCATTGCTTAGAAACTTGTATTGTTAATAAGTTTCATATCCAATTGAATCATAATAAGATTTTACAGTAAAGGACTCTATAATATCACATGCTGAAATAACATATTTATTGATCTTATTATCATGCAATTGTTCTCTTATATTTTTTACATGACATTTTTCAATGACAATTTCTCTAATGTTTTTATATCATAATGATAAAGTGTTCAATGTTGCATTTATTTAATAAATTAAATAATATTTTTATATACATTTAATTTATTGTAGATCTAATGTAATGTTAATGTTCTGAAAGTGTATTTTATCTTGTTAAATAAAGCTACAGCATATTGAAGTGAAAGATAAACTTCAACATTTATCCATCTTACTATTTACTAAGCTTCCAATATATTGAAATTGCCTTACATTCTCCAATTAATAATCATCTAATGTAAAAGTTGCTTAAGATTTTTTGTCCATTCCTGGATAATAAACAAATAAAATAGATTATTTAAACATTTGTTAAAGCCAATTATTTTATGTTTAAACTTACTAATATTATTAATAATCTCATGATAAAATTATTCATGAAAAGATATATATTGTAATTGTGTGGATTGTAAGTATATATTTATGAATAGTTAAAGATAAATATTCGTTATAAAGATTAATTACATCGGAATGTTTTATTTTTACTTTTACCATTTTGTTCAAATTTATGTGACTAAAAGCTACATTTTTTCGATAAACTTTCAGATCATCTTTTCCCAAAGACAATGGGGAAATTTTTATTAATTAGTTAAAATGATAAATTAAAATGTAAGGATGGTTCTTAATTAAAATCGTTTATTCAGATTTTACAAATTCATTTTCTAAATAGAAAATGAATTCAAAATTAATGAATTTGAAAGTCTTATTGGAGGAATGGATCAGAAATCAATTAATGAAATTTTTAACTTGTAATAATTTTAAAAGCTTTAGCCTGAATTCATCAGAGTCAGAATGGGTGGGAAACCGCAGGACAGGTATAAAAAGCCCAGAAAAGTTTCAAGAAAAGAAGCCATTACTTTTTCCGAAGAATTGCTACTTGAAGCTATGTCACTTTTAATTATGAATTTTTATAGTCATTTCAGCATGGTGCATGGCTAACTTCGGGGATCTGATTGCTGGACCCTGGAGTTCCCATAAAATCTTCAATATGTGGCTGCTAGTTGGAAACTTCCATACCAATCGTGAGCTGCCAAAATAATATGGAAACCAATCCACAAATGCTATTCATATGGGTTAAATGCATGCCTATGTTGTCTTCTAAACACATTGGACTCTGCCATATAAATTAATGAACAAACCATGGAAGGACTGGTAATATCTTTATTTTCTGAACTGCAACTTTCTGGCCTGTTTATGAACTTTACCGTAAATCATATTTTAAGTTAACTGCTGTTAAAATTTCTCCTCACTTTAAAATGTCTTAATTTGTATAGTAATTCTCTATTCTTATCTCTAGTCTTAAAATTAATATTTTGTTAACTTTCCTTTTCTTATGATGGCAGTTCATTTTAATTAACTTTATTTATATATTTATTTGAATGATTATTAATATTTATTTTGCTTATATGCCAATAATACTTTCAACTTGATAATAATCTCTTTCGTTCTACTTACCTTATGAAAGTAATATTGTATTAAATTTTATAATTTAATTATTGCCCATTAGAACTAAATTAATACGGTTCTATTAATTATCGAGTTGAAGGATTTATTAAATGTTTCTATTTTACCAATGGCTGATAAGTATTATTAGCTCATTTTATAACCTATGCTCCTGGCTATTTTATTTGAGTCACAAACTTATTTATTCATATTGATAATATTAAAATGTTTTACTAAAGTTTGATAAAGTGAATAAAATAAATGTATTCTAGTTTGAATTTTATATTTTATATTAATATTCAAGGAGGGCATGATATTTAGGGTATGATTAGCATAATTATATAATTGAGTTCAAGCACTTTTATTCCAAGCCAGTTTGATTCTAACCTGACATGATCAGGTCATTATGTAAAGCATTTCTTATATGATTTGGGTTTTATTAATTAAATATGATGATCATTGAATCATCACTTTCTGAATGTTGCTAATGCGATCCACCTTCTGCTTCGTAGGCTTGTCACATCAGTGATCTTATTGTTATTTTAAATATATAGGTAGAAATCACTTCCTCCCTCGCTCGTTATTATATTTGGAACACCAAAGATTCATGGCTTTGTCCCAATCTGGCTTTCCCTGTGTTTCATGGATTATCTATAGGACATAAAAGACTTATAGAACACAAGCCGCCCATCTACTTTTTAAATCACCGACAAGCCATTATAATTCATATTTGTTTTTACTGCTCATAAGTCGTTAGTACAGTTTATTTCTCATTTCCAACAAAGTCCCACTCTTATGCTTATAAATCGTAAAGAATTGATTTTATTAAAATCAAAAAACTTTATATTTATCTATAATTGTAAATAAGTTTTTTGTTAAATATTGAAGTTATATCCTTAATACTCATCATGCTTTCATGAATTGATTTATGGATGTGTGAAAATGAATCTCACAACTTTTTTTTTTGAAGTTAGAATCATAGTTTCTTTCCAAATGAAATACCTTTATTTACCTTTGTCTACTTGTCAGGGCATAGACATATATATTTATTCCACACTTGCATATTAATTATTGGCATATGCGCATGACTGCCATTACTTATCGTAAATTGTAATTCATGCTCTAAAGACTAGAGGTAATATATCATGCTAATCATAAACATTTGAACAAATATTTACTTATTATTAAATATTTTATATAACATATTTGGTTTTGACTTTCTTCATTATTTATTAATTATTTTAATATTCATGCTTGCTGTCTGTATTGGCAATCCAAACATACATATATGAATTGATCTAAAAATATCCATAGCCATTTTATTGTACATTAGCTAAAGTCAGATCAGGGGTCTCAGAAATCATCATCCATTGAGCTAGTTCCTTGGTACATAGTCATGTGCCATAAACATGTGTTATCCATTGATTTGATCTGAGCTTATGAGTTGGGTTTGAATTCAGTTTGGTCTTGAATTAAATTCTTTGGTTTAACTGGGTTTGAAGTCCAACTTCAGGTTTAGGTCATGTTGGGGTATAACATCTTTTGACTGGTACAATATACCAATCCCTTTATGCTATTTCTATAATTTTTCCAGGAAAGTGTTTCATCCTATCCCAGAATGATATCTTATCTGACTATAACATATTCCTAGCATAAATCACTACAATTTACACCATGATTAATACTACAATCTCATCTTTCCACATTACAAAAAAATTATATATAAGTTGACAAGCATCAATATTCTACTTTTATTACACTAAGCTGAGATCAAATTTTTTAGGTCACCTTTGTCATTCATATATTTACCCTTTTTATATTACTATTTAAGATTCAAATATCATAGATATTTTTTATTACTATGACTCCCCTTTCTTGATTCATGATAATGACATTAATTTACTTAAATATTTTATATTTAAAAACATCCAATAAATTAATTTAAATAACATGACTTTATACTAGAAACATAAAGTATTCCTTTACCCATACTCTACCCTTTCCCACATTCACAATACTACATTAATTTCTTAAGTCTAATTTTTAAAGTCATTAATTTAACAATAAACATTAAAAATATAAAAATATAAATACATTAATATGTTCAATTCAAATACCTTAACACGTTTATGTTTTAAAACAATACCCAAAAGAAAAAAAAATATTTTTCTATTTTTTTATTCTTCTTCCTTGATTATCATTCTTATAGACCTCAACATAATACTTAACAGTTCCTTGCAAGTTATTACTCTTATCTTTGCTGCTGACTAGCAGTTCCCAGGATCCTATGTAAAACACTTAAGAAATATAAATAACAATAATGGAATAATCCTCTGAATTTTCGATGCTTCTTAAGGTGATTTTTCATATTTAAACATGTTTGGACCTTAACTACACAGAAATATTATAAAAGTTCACAAAAGTTGTAGTTAGTGATTTTTCATATTTAAACTTTGTGCCACTACAAATTAATACAATGTCCATAATTTTTTAAAGATTACTGAAATATATGATGACCTGTATGAGGGCACCACTAGACATATAGCCTAGGCATCTGTTAATTGAATGTAAATGCTTGAAAACAGAAAGGGTATATATAATGAAGTTATGGAACAATAAATATGAAAAAAGTGATTATACAGAAAGTGGATTATTGGTTTTTATGCTGGGTTTGGAAAAGATAAGGGGGATTTAGATATAAAGGCCATAGAGTTGACAAAAATTATGTTGTGGAAATGGGATGGAGCAGAATATGGGAAAACTTAGACTAGGGTATAGAAAATAAAGTGGCTAACAGGTTTCTCTGGGCATAATTGTTGAGATTCTTGATTCAATTTAAGAAGAAGCTACAGTACATCACATCACATACTAGATTGAAAAGAAATGTCAATGATTTACAGTGATCATCTAATAGATTTTAAAATGCAATATTATGCAGACTTTAATAATTAAACTATAGGTTCTTACCAACAGACATAATAGATATTGTTATAATTAAGTTAAAACAAAGGCACCTAAGAATGACTTGAAATATTTATTATATTCATTTTACTTTTTACATTCCTATTTTTTTCTTCTAAATGTATCCAAGATTGACTGAATCTATTATTAAAACAAAATACAAACGAAAATTTAAAACTCAATCTTTATCTTTTATTTAATACAGTTCAAAAATTTAACAAGTATTTTTTTCTCAAGAGAATGTGTGCTGTCTCGAAATCTATGAATGACAGCAGCCCAAATTGATTATGAAAATCCTGCCCAAATAGGTGTGAAACTCTAGGTTGGTTTACTATAAGACTATGCATCATTCAAATACTCAAACCCTCTCCCTTCAATGTTAAATAATGTATTTAAATTCCTAAGAAATGGCATAAGTGTCCAATGTTTGCTTGCAGCCATCAAGCATTCTTATTTTAAACACCCAATTCCATCATAAGGTTCCAGTTTTTACTTATAGATGGAATTATTAACTGAAATTTACCTCCCCCCCCCAATCCCCCACTTGTCTTACACGATTGAGCAGTTTACATTTTGGTGAATCTAACTCCTTTTTACATTTGAATATAACAAAATTACATAAAATATATACATATATAAATAACACTTTTAAGCAACTTAGCACCATACCCCCATTTCAATTAAATTAAAATGACATGATAGTCCCTCACTGTTGAAACATTTCATAGTTACTGGAGTCTATATGTCTATTAGGCTATTTGGAATTAAAAGTTCACTATGTAATCATTCATAGCTCCCCTTATCAGTCAGTGGGTCAATTTTATCCAGGCAATCAATATTTTTACATGATTTTTCTTGTGGGTTTTGGCATGAATCCTGTGTGTTGGCCATTGGCTTTTTTTGATAGCTTTGGTTAGTTAGTTACATCACTTCTTTTCATGGTTGGTGATCACTCAGGTAACTTAAGATAAGGCAGGGCAGCGTATTTCCTGAGAAGAAAGTTTCTTAGATGTTCTCTAGCCAAAGTACATTTTCCTGGCACTGGTTTTTTTCTAGAAAATGTTTTGGATTTATTACATTTTTTAGAAAAATCGTCCTGACTGCCAGAACAAAAGAAAACTCTGAAAATTATAATTTTGCAGATAACAGAATTCACATTTTGATTTATTCTTGGCTGCATTTTAGAACTTCTAATTTTGGTCCTTTTTGGTCATTTTCTTTTTTTAATTGGTGAAAAAATTCCAGTTCAATTATCACAATAGATTACATCATTGTTTTAATATGTGAATTTTCAGCAATTAGAGTTAATTGTTAAAATCGGTACTTTTTTATTCTCTCAAGTCACATCTTTTTAAGAATTACAATATACAGCAAAAAACTTTTAAGAAAGACTTTTCTCAAGATTTTATTTTAGCTTGAGTTTTAATTAATTTATAAATTAAAAAACATTACTTCAGAGATAAAGAAAAAAAAACTTTAAGACTGATTTAAAATGTTATATATATATATATGAAAAACAAAACAAGTTTTATATACGTAAAAACCTGCTATCGTATATATATATAGTGCCATTACTATTTAGTCATTAGCTAAATTCGTAGTAATGTGCATGTAAGAAAATGTAAAACAAAAATCATCATCACATTTTTATATAAAAAGGAAGCTGTAGGGCATCCAAGTTTAAACCCTACAAGATCAAGTTTTAAAAGCTTAAGACAAAAAGAGAGTGGGACAACAGTTATAGTCTTTAAGTGTTTGTGTGTTGATAAAAACTCCAAAAAGAGTAGTGCACACAGTATTTAATTTTATTTTTGTTAAAAAATAAAGTTATAATGCATATGTATAGGCAGTGTGTGTTATAAAAGCTATTTAGTTATCACTTTTAAATTACATATATTAACTTTCTTTAAAACTAACCTACACTTGCTAAATTTTAATATCTTATTCTATACTTCTATTTTTGCTTTTCTATAAGTGTAATTTGGATTTAGAAGCTAAGGATTTAATTTTAAATATTATGGTTATAATTATTAAGCTAGCAATTAGATTATTTTAATGTCATTTTATAAATAATTTGAATGTGTGTGTGTGTACATTGCATACATAAACTTCATTTTTATTTATTAAATATTGAGAGAAAAAGAAGAAAATCTGTTAAATTATTTTTATTTTTACTCAACAATTTTGTATAATAAGGGTTGTTTTTCTGTTGAAAAACTTAGAGACGATGTGAGAAGTCTAATTTTAAAAATGTCTCATCTTAAGATCAAAAGAAAGAAGCTCAAATTTGAGATGCTACATAGGTGAACAAAAGGGTTAAGACTATTTTTTTTGTCAAAACAAAAGTTTGTCTGGAAACCAGGTGTGTGATTTTTTTTTTAATGTTCCTAAAAAAGATTGCACTCCCCAGCTAAAAACAAATTGGTCAAAAATAAAAATAGAAAAAAAAATCAGATATAAAAGCAGTCTGGAAAATCAGTTTATTATTATTATTATTATTATTATTATTATTATTATTATTATTATTATTATTATTATTATAGACTTTTAAAAATATAGAAACTAAAAGGACAAGCGTTTCAACTCTACAAAAATTTCCAATTTCAAGTCATTTTTTTATATATTAAATTTTTGAGGATTGAAGATATAAGAATGGTGGGGTAAAAAAATTAATATATGTCTCGTCTGTTGACCAGACCATCCATCCAGCACATCATATAGGAAAGAAAAGATGTCTTGTCTGAAAAATAATATTCTACACCTTTCAACTGACCGAGAGAAATAAGATATTTTTAAATAGAAAGAAGAAAGCATTCACCTTCATTTGGAGGCGATCAGGAAAAAGAGTGATCTACTGATAAATATTAAATCATCAAGTCCAATTAATTGTTCCAGTAACTAAGTTTAAATCCAAGCAAAATTATAAATGTAAAAACAACTGCTATACTTCACCTATTAAAAGAATCATGCTTGGCAGGACAAGAAGAAAAGTTAATATAGTGATTTCCAAATTGTCCACTAAAGCAAATAACATCAATAGAATCATCATCAAATAATTATATATGTTAATATAATGATTTTCAAATTGTCCACTAAAGCAAAGAACCTCAATAGGATCATCATCATCAAATAATATACACCTCAAGAAAGAGATTGTTCCAAAGAAAAACAGAAATGGTAGCTGCAAAATATAGACATTAAACGGTGCTGATTTAGTATGCGCTCACGGCCGCCATTTTGAATTACAAGAACCACCCAAACTATGCTGAAACATCCAACCGATAAATGACAAAAAAACAAAAATCGGAATTTTCATATTAGTCAATCACGTGACTAAAAGGTAAAACATAAAAATCTTAATTTTCATTAAAAAAAATCACGTGATTAAAATATTAAAACACAAAAATCACAATTTTCATAAAAAAATTACGTGATTAAAATATTAAAACACAAAAATAGCAATTTTAATTTTAAAAAAAATCACGTGATTAAAATATTAAAACACAAAAATAGCAATTTTAATTTTAAAAAAAATCACGTGATTAAAATATTAAAACACAAAATCGTATATGCCAAAAGATTATAACTTATAAAATCTGAATGCTAAAAATGGTAAAAAATAATGATGAAAAGATTTTAAGCAATAATTATATTTTCATTCACTTATAGAAATGGAATCACGAGATCAAAAAGGCGGTAAAGATCTTGAATACACATTATCTACATCAATCTTTTTAAAAAAATCATAAATGCTATAAATCCAAGCATTGATAGCAAATCTCAAAAAATTAAAAACGCTATAAATCTAAGCATTGTAATAGCAAATCTCAAAAAATTAAAAATGCTATAAATCTAAGCATTGTAATAGCAAATCTCAAAAATTAAAAACGCTATAAATCTAAGCATTGTAATAGCAAATCTCAAAAAATCAAAAATGCTATAAATCCAAGCATTGATAGCAAATCTCAAAAAATTAAAAGCCCTATAAATCTAAGCATTGTAATAGCAAATCTCAAAAAATTAAAAATGCTATAAATCTAAGCATTGTAATAGCAAATCTCAAAAATTAAAAACGCTATAAATCTAAGCATTGTAATAGCAAATCTCAAAAAATTAAAAACGCTATAAACCTAAGCATTGTAATAGCAAATCTCAAAAAATTAAAAATGCTATAAATCTAAGCATTGTAATAGCAAATCTCAAAAAATTAAAAAATCAAAAACACTATAAATCCAAGCATTGTAATAGCAAATCTCAAAAAATTAAAAACGCTATAAATCTAAGCATTCCAAGCATTGATAGCATATCTCAAACAATTAAAAACGCTATAAATCTAAACATTGTAATAGCAAATCTCAAAAAATCAAAAATGCTATAAATCTAAGCATTGTAATAGCAAATCTCAAAAAATCAAAAATGCTATAAATCCAAGCATTGATAGCAAATCTCAAAAAATTAAAAATGCTATAAATCCAAGCATTGTAATAGTAAATCTCAAAAAATTAACGTATCTTACGGCATTTAAAAATAAATCATAAATGCTATTTGCAAAAAGAAAGCTTATTCCTGTCTTCAACAATATATACTAAATCAGTATTTTAAAAAACAATATTTAAAAACTATAATGCTATAAATCAGACATTGTAATGTAACATTAAACAGCCTATAATGCTACAATGGAAAAAAGTGCGGGAAAAGAAAAAAAAGCAAAAGAAGCTAATATTGAAAATTTTAAAAAAATACACAATCCTTTAAAATAAATCAAAAACGGTAATTTATAGAGTGATAATCAAACATTGTAATTGTAAATCTCAAAAAAATTAACTTATGTTAAGGCATTTTTAAAAAAAAAATCGTAAATGATATTTACAAAAACCCTTTAAAATATAGCGATCACTAGAAAAATAATAAATGCTATTTTAAAAAGCTCAGTCTGGTCTAGCAACGCTATATACTAAATCAGTATTATAATTTTAAAAAATTATATTGGTAAATGTGAAATGGCGGGAACACCCATCACTTTCAACACTATCAACAAATAAAAAATCTAATTAACTTATTTTTAAAAATATAATATTTTACATTTGGCTTTGGGATTATCCCTCTAACTAAGAGTTATAATAATGAATCACAAATCTGAATAATAGACAGTTAGCATTTATTTAAGTAATTTTTTACCAATATTTTAAGAATTTTAAAAAAATTACCAACATTCTCAATCGGATGGAGATCTCTTCTTCATTACTGCAACAGCACAAGCCATCAACAAATTATACTTTTAAGATTTAGGTTTATTACTGTAAAGAAGATGACAGTAAAATTAATTTATTCAGGAAATATCACAGCTTGATATGGTCTCTTTCAAATTTATTTTTAAAACTGTGTATTTGGGTCTCACACAAATAAGAGCTTGTATGTATGATGTAAGATAATTTCCAAGAATTAGAGTTTGGGATGGGCCTTTCTCTTACTAAGATAAAAGTGTTAAGTTAAACTTTCAAATTTAAAAAAAAGCAACTGTAAACCAGCTTAATAGACTTTTATGCCTCAAGCCTAACTAGTCATCAAATGCAAAAGAGGGGTAAAAATTTATAATAAATTAATGATTTAAAAATATAATCGCACTGTAATATATTATACGTCACAACTTGTACTCATATATATATATATATGTATGCCGATACATGTATTACTTTTAAGATTTTAGTTTTAACACTTTAAAGACACAAGTAAAATTATTTGGTAATTTATTATAAAAAATATAAAAATAAATTAATGATTTAAAAATATAATAGCACTATAACATATTACAAGTCACAACTTGTACTCATATATATTTATTCCGAAAATATTGCAAAAACAAAAGAGACCTTTTCATTCATTAATATTAAAAAAAAAAAAAGAAATATAAAGGGTGTGTGTTCATGTGATCATATGATTTGAAAATGGGTATATGAATGACTAATAAATATATTCTTTATATTCACTTATTGTTGCTAATTCTGTCTATCATTCCATTTCACCTTTTAAGTATCATAGTAGGCCTGTTTGTCAAATTCAAACCCATCCCAGGCCACGTGTATAATCCTATAATAATGAACATTGATGTATAATAACGTATGTTTATGTGTATGTGCGCACATCTAATATATAAATAAATATATTTATATATTAGATGTGTGCACATACACATACGTTATTATACATCAAAATACATTATTATAAGATTACATACGTAATGATGTTAGGCTTGAAGCATAAAAGTCCATTAGCTGGTTTACAGTTGTTGTTTTTTTTAAATTTGAAAGTTTAACTTAACACTTTTATCTTAGTAAGACAAAGGCCCATCCCAAACTCTAATTCTTGGAAATTATCTTACGTCACACATAGCTGCTGTTATTTGTGTGAGACTTAAATACACAGTTTTAAAAATAAATTTGAAAGAGACCATATCAAGCTGCGATATTTCCTGAATAAATTAATTTTACTGTCATCTTCTTTACAGTAATAAACCTAAATCTTAAAAGTATAATTTGTTGATGGCTTGTGCTGTTGCAGTAATGAAGAAGAGATCTCCATCTGATTGAGAATGTTGGTAATTTTTTTAAAATTCTTAAAATATTGGTAAAAAATTACTTAAATAAATGCTAACTGTCTATTATTCAGATTTGTGATTCATTATTATAACTCTTAGTTAGAGGGATAATCCCAAAGCCAAATGTAAAATATTATATTTTTAAAAATAAGTTAATTAGATTTTTTATTTGTTGATAGTGTTGAAAGTGATGGGTGTTCCCGCCATTTCACATTTACCAATATAATTTTTTAAAATTATAATACTGATTTAGTATATAGCGTTGCTAGACCGGACTGAGCTTTTTAAAATAGCATTTATTATTTTTCTAGTGATCGCTATATTTTAAAGGGTTTTTGTAAATATCATTTACGATTTTTTTTAAAAAAATGCCTTAACATAAGTTAATTTTTTGAGATTTACAATTACAATGTTTGATTATCACTCTATAAATTACCGTTTTTGATTTATTTTAAAGGATTGTGTAATTTTTTTTTAATTTTTAATATTAGCTTCTTTTGCTTTTTTTTCTTTTCCCGCACTTTTTTCCATTGTAGCATTATAGGCTGTTTAATGTTACGTTACAATGTCTGATTTATAGCATTATAGTTTTTAAATATTGTTTTTTAAAATACTGATTTAGTATATATTGTTGAAGACAGGAATAAGCTTTCTTTTTGCAAATAGCATTTATGATTTATTTTTAAATGCCGTAAGATACGTTAATTTTTTGAGATTTACTATTACAATGCTTGGATTTATAGTGTTTTTGATTTTTTGAGATTTGCTATTACAATGCTTGGATATTTATAGTGTTTTGATTTTTTGAGATTTACTATTACAATGCTTAGATTTATAGCGTTTTTAATTTTTTGAGATTTGCTATCAATGCTTGGATTTATAGCATTTTTAATTTTTTGAGATTTACTATTACAATGCTTAGATTTATAGCGTTTTTAATTTTTTGAGATTTGCTATCAATGCTTGGATTTATAGCATTTTTGATTTTTTGAGATTTGCTATTACAATGCTTAGATTTATAGCGTTTTTAATTTTTTGAGATTTGCTATCAATGCTTGGAATGCTTAGATTTATAGCGTTTTTAATTTTTTGAGATTTGCTATTACAATGCTTAGATTTATAGCGTTTTTAATTTTTGAGATTTGCTATTACAATGCTTAGATTTATAGCATTTTTAATTTTTTGAGATTTGCTATTACAATGCTTAGGTTTATAGCGTTTTTAATTTTTTGAGATTTGCTATTACAATGCTTAGATTTATAGCGTTTTTAATTTTTGAGATTTGCTATTACAATGCTTAGATTTATAGCATTTTTAATTTTTTGAGATTTGCTATTACAATGCTTAGATTTATAGCGTTTTTAATTTTTTGAGATTTGCTATCAATGCTTGGATTTATAGCATTTTTGATTTTTTGAGATTTGCTATTACAATGCTTAGATTTATAGCGTTTTTAATTTTTGAGATTTGCTATTACAATGCTTAGATTTATAGCGTTTTTAATTTTTTGAGATTTGCTATCAATGCTTGGATTTATAGCATTTTTGATTTTTTGAGATTTGCTATTACAATAGATTGGTGAATATGAGGTACTCTAAGACATAGTTAGATGATGCGGTAATGACATCTTTAATTGAACGAAAGGTTTCTCTCTTATCTAAATAAAATAATAAACAGTTAGATGTTGCACCATTGATTCTTACTTTCAATAGAGATTTACCTAATATTAACTGGATATTGGAAAAACATTTCAACATATTACATTTTACAGATTATTTAAAATCTATTTTTCTGATCCATCTAAGGTTGTATATCAAAAATAAAGGTCACTTAAAGATATACTTGTCAAAACAAATTATATTAGAAATTGTATATAGGAAAAAGAGTATCACCCATGTGAGGATAAAAGATGTTTTACATGTAAACATATTGTTGTGACAAAAGTGGTCCTAAGTACTACAAATCATGATTTTAAATGGTATATTCCTAATTATGTTACATGTTAAAGTGTACATTTTATATATCTGATACAGTGTAGTAGATGTTTAAACTGTATATAGGTGAGTCATCAAATAGTTTGCATGTCAAAATGACTAATCATAGATTTGATATTTTGCTTTAATTTACCAAATCATTCAATTGAAGATTTACGAGTAGTTATTTTATAGGATGGTTTTTCTTCTACAAGAGAGAGGAAACAAAAGGAGTTTTTTTATTTATTTTTGAATTTAAGATCTTACACCCACATGGAATGAATTTAAACATAGGGACTAATACATCTTTGGGTTACCTAGTCTCCTCAAAAAAATTTTTTGTTAAAAATTTTTTGTATATAAAGTTTTTATATATGAAACTGTTCTTATATAAGACTTTTTATGTAAAGGTTTTTTATATGGAGGTTTTTTAATTTGTATTTAATGAGTAAATAAATAAATAATTGCTATAAATAATTATTGTACTTTGCACTAACTATGATTTTTGATTTATATGTATAATTACTTTAGCTTTTTAGCACATATTAATATGAGCAAAGACTATTTTTGTATATATGCACATATATTTATTTTTATTTTAATTGAAATTGAGTTTGATTAGTACAAAATGTAGTTCTTTTGTTTGTTTGTTTTAAGTATACATTGTAATTAATTTGTCATTGGTTTGTTTAATATCTTGTGTAAGATTTTGTGACCAACGGAGGTTTTTTTGTTTAATTTGTAATCTTTTATCAAATCTGTAATTTTTTGAATATCGCCATTTTACTATATATATTTTTTTCTTTCTGATGAAAACGAGTCCTCTAGTTGAAATATTAAACCATTTCATGGATAAATAAGTATAATTTTTGTTAAATATGTATATATTATATCACAGTCTGTACCTAATATCTCTCAATGGATGTTGTCAATAGGCCTCTAGCCTGAACAAATGGGAAAAGCATTTTTTTAAAAAAACTTGGCCAAAATAGATAATTATAGAGAACAAAATTAAATAGTAAATTGTTGTAGAATATCAATAAAAGTGGAATGATGGGAGTAACAAAAATTTGAAAATACTTTAAAAGAAGAAATGTATGGGACAGAAATGTATTACTAGATGATGAGGGGATAGAATGTACCTCTAAAGAAGAAATAGAGACAATCTTAAATAGTATGTAATGAATATAGAAAAGATATTAGATGTAAAGGACAGAATGATAACAAACATAAAAGCAAATAGTAATGGAAATATTAGGGTTACAGAAAATGAACTGAATGAGGCAGGGAAGAAAGTAAAAAGTGGAAAGGTAAGTGGGTTAGAAAGATAGCAGCAGATATGGTAATGAATTTAGGAAATATAGCAAAATTAAGGAAATATAGCAAAATTAATCTATTATCATGTTTCAATATGATGGCACAGAAAAAAAATTTTCCAGAAAGTTGGAGTAATATAAGAGCAAGGCTATTATTTTAAAGAAAGGTAAGAATCATAGGAAATTAATTAATTACAGACCAATAGTGGTAATGTTGGTGTTATATACTGGAAGGGTTGCAAAATGAATGGTAAAAAATGTATATAGTGGGAAAAATGCAAGGAGGTTTTCAATCAGATAGACATATAGGAGATAGTTTATTTGTCATTACACAACTTATAGATATTAGTAGAATTACAGGTATATATAGTATTTATAGATATAGAGAAGGTGTATCATAGAGATGGAATATAAGCTATGGAAAGTAATAAGAGTTTAAATATATATAGAAGTAAACAGAATATTGGGTTAAGTTAATTTATGATAGTAGCACCAAAAGTAGTTTACTTGAATGCTAAACAATTGAAATATTTTGGATTAAACAAAACATATATCTACACAACAAAACATTTTGTGAGATTTTAAACACAGATGTTTATTTATATAAAATGTGTAAGTGGATCATAAGATTTTTCTGTAAACAAGTATTGTTTACAGTAGAATTATGATTTGATGGGCATTTCTTGTGAATACCAAAATAAAGTTTATCAAGTAGTATACATTTTATCAACACTCTTTTATTTTGAGAATGCTGTTTAATATAAAAGAATATATATTATTAGCAAATAGAAAAAGTTAAAATAAATAAAAAACTAAAATTAAAACAATATAGTTTTAATGATAATTTTATGTTATTTAAATAAATGTCAGTTTATACATTTATTTTATTTATATATTTAAAAAAAAGGCTTTCATATATAAACAATAATGGAAGCAACATTTATGCAATGTAATATATTTATTATTTAGGATGTTATTTGTGTATCATTGACAAACCATAGCAAACAAATTTATAAATATTTATAATAAGTATAATAGAGAAATAGTAATCAATTCAAATCTAAACTATTTAAAATAAATATTTTATTTGCATCTTAATTTTAATAAGTATTTTATTGTTTTGTTTACTGGTGTTTTGGAAGGTTTCTATTATTTTTGCTAATTAAACTTAATATATAAAAAATATTGGTGATTATTTATCTTTTCAGCATATATGTGCTTGAGGGTATCAGTGTTATTAGATAGAGTGGAGAGGGGTGGGTCATGTGAAAGTCTGTGCTCATATACCCTATATTACATATATAGACACATGGTATATTAAGCCTATGTTTCAGTTAATATATAAAAAAGAAAATTTGGTTCTAGTAAACTATTAACTGTGCAGCCTTTGGTGGCGCTGTTTCTGTGTAAAAACACAGAATTATACCGCTTTCGCGGCTGAAACTACGGCTAATATACGAGTGATCATTAATATACGAGTAGATCGTATGTAGTGGTTATAATACGCGGCCAATTCTTCCGCGTTCAATAACACTACGTCTACTAACAATACTATGATCGTATAGTTTGCTGTTGATTTCATTGCGGGTTGAATTCCTACGCATATTGACAGAATTTGTATTCTCGCTAGAATTTAAGATGAGAGTGTGAGCATTGCCATCTTTTTCAAGTGTTTATTTGTTGATGTTTATGATTTTCTGTATTTCCCAACTGAAAGATTTTTGCGTACTAGTAATTTTCAGCGTATTATTGATATTTGTCAAAAAAAATTTTTTTGGCTAATTTTGGCTTTTTTGGGGGTCAAAAAAGACAAAATAAAATTTCTCAAGCTCTCTGGCAGACGATTGGAGTTGTTTGCGGAAAAATACCATTTCTGTCATGACTCGGACGAGAGTTGAAAAAGAAGAACAAAATGTCTACCACGTTATTATATTTGTGGGACGTCCCAAACAGAGAAAGTGAGGCAGTTGCATTTTTGCAAGCCCAAAACAATCCTGCCATTCGTTACAGTTACTAAATAGTTCAGTCATATGTGGTTAATAAATTTATTTTCTGGAAAGAATTTGTGTTTTGTTTGCGATTATTTTTTATCTGTAAATCATGTAATTAACACCCAGAATGACAGTGTTAAAAAGGGGCGGAGTAGTTTGTTGGACATCTCTTGATTGATTGATTTTTTTTAAAAAAAAAAAAACTTCTTCTTTTGATATACCTATTCGCTCTGTTTAGAAGCAAAAAGAGGTTTTTTTGTTGTTGTTTTAAATCAATAAACAGCACATTAAGTAGATTTTAAAAATGAACCCGAGCTAATTTTTGTTGTTAAAAAAGAATAAAAATACCGGACGTTTTATTTGTTATGAAAACAAAAAATCTGTACGACTCTTAAAAAAGATAAATAAACAAATCCTACAGAATGTAACAAAACCGGTTAACATACATATTTTTTGTGTTAAAAAAACAATACTGCGATTGACTTTTTGGTTTTTGCTTTGGACGTTTTATTTGTTATTATTAAAAAAAGCAAAAAAATCAAAACCCGCCGCCAACACCCGTATTTATAAATCTAAAAGAAAAAAAAAGTCCTGTTTTATTTATTATTATTAAAAAAAAAAAATCAAAACCCCGTTTTATTTGTTATTATTAAAAAAAACAAAAAAAATCAAAACACGCCGTCCAACAAAACAACAACTTCTATTTATAAATGTAAGATAAAATACCAAACAATTCTTTTCGTTTATAAGCAAATACGGACATCTGAGGCGGAGTTTGTCGGACAGGTTTTAATTTTTTTTGCTAAATCAATCAACAGCAAACCCCCTCATTTTTAACATAATTCAAAAAGAAAGTGTCGATTCTAATTTTAAATAACAACAAGATATTCCAAAAAAGTTAAAACTGTCCCTTATTACTTTGAAATGTATCGAATCCAAAACAAAAAAATAAAAGACGTCTGTAAAAAAGAAACAGTAGATTTAGAATGGAAATCCCCCCCTCCCCAAATAAAGGCGTATGTCAAAAATTATGCACTTTTGAGATCCAAAAAAAAGGTCAAACTGTCCATTATAGTTGAAAAATTACAACCGTATGTCAAAATACGATCTATTAGATAAAAAAAAATCTAGCGGCCCGGTTATGTTATAACGCTCTGTTTTTAACTAGAAAAAGCGCCACCAAAGGCTGCACAGTTAATAGTTTACTAGAACCGAAAATTTTATAATAAAGGAAGTAGAGGGAGGGAGAAGAAAGTATAAATATTATATATACAATTAATATGTTTTACTATAAAGAATTTGATGTGTTAATGTTAATATAAGAAAGATTTATATTTAGAGTATTATGTAAAGATATGTATTTTTTGTTGTTGATCCTTGAAAATAACTGTAATAGTATAAAAACAGTTGAAATGTATAATATGTGAATTTATATATATGTTCATTGGTTAATATATGGAAATAAAATTTTTGTAAAGAAATAAGAAATTTTATGTATTTATTTATAAATTAATCAATTATAATTGCTGTTAATAAAACGTTTTTTTTTTCATTATCATTATTAATTAAATTATTGCACCCAATAATAATATAAACCTTGAGACTATATATTTTTATATTAATGTATTATATTATTATCTAGTCATAATTTTAAATAAGAATTCTACAAGTTTTATTTTAATATCATAACAATTGGTAATCCATGTAAAGCCTGAATAATATTTTTTTTACCTGTGTTTGGCTGTTTGTATTTGCTCCATGTTTAATAAGCATTTCAACTACAGGCAAATGTCCTTTAATTGCAGCAAAATGAAGTGGAGCCCATCCATTCTAAAATTTAAAAAAAATAATCTTTGACTTTCAGCTTAATGAATTGTCAATTATTTAAAAAAGTAGCAAATGTTTTGTATGGAAAATTGTTTAAAATCATTTTTAATAATCAAATCCAAATTAACAACCAATCTCACATTTAAACAATAGAAAATATAATTTATTAAAATAAATTGTAATACATTAAAGATCAGCCTTTCAAGCTATTGATCTTCAATGTATTACAATTTATAAACCCAGCGCTATAAAAATAAATGCTTAAAATAAATTGCAGAAAATTGAAAGAAATACAGTAAGTTATTAAAATAAGTCAAAAGTTAATGCAAACCTACAAAAATTTAATGATTTTGAATAAATATATAAGTGGATAAAAATAAATAAGAACTAATTCATAAAAAAAACAAGTGTAATAAAATATATGACTAATTAAAAAGATATTCTCATATTTTATGTTTTCCATTCAAATAACAAAAATAGTAAACTGTTATAAAAATATGATATATTCTATGGGATTAATAACATAATAAAAAAGAACAAAATAAAAGTAAAATGATAGTCAACGGTATTAAAGATGAATTTAGTGTTATTATGCCATAGTAAATGGTTTAGTAATTATGTTTTTTAAATTATTTTACATTTAATACAAAACTGTAAAACAAAAAATTAAAATTTTCTTTAAGATAAGTAAACATTTTTTATAACATATAATGGAGTGATATATGTTTATAAAGAAAAACTTAGTGAAACATAATTTATTAATATAAAAACATTGTATCAAACATTTCATTATGCATGATAATGTGGTTGTTTTTGGCACAATTCATTAATGAAGTATGCTGGAATTTTAAAGACATAATCTCACTTCCATTGTTCAAATTTATTCTTGAATTGTTATTTTATTTGTTATGTGAAGAATATTGTATAATAGTACAGAAAAACTATAAAAGTAATGATATAAATAACTTATAATAGATAAACGTATTCTTGTAATTACTTTATGCAAACATACATTTTGTAGTTTAATGCAAAGATCATTGATGTTATATAATAAATTACAAAAGTCACACAAAATTTAAACTGTCAGTTACTTATTGAAAACAATGCAGATAAGCATACAATGTAGTCTATATATTTTTGTAAAATAATACATTAAAAGACTGGTAGTTCACTAAAATGTAATAGTTTATGACCATTGCACTATAAAGTAAAAATAATTTATACATAAACATGCTTGTAACTGCATTTGTGAAAGATATACAAGATTAAAAGTTTATAGAATCTGCTATTTCTATTTAAAAATGTAAGGAATTTTTTATATAAAAATATTGTTAAAATGTATTATACCACAAAAAAATAAATTTTAAATAGAATTAAAAATGATTTGTTTCTTTGTTAAAAATAAAATTATTGCTATTCACAATACATGTGTTTAAAATGATAAATAAATTTCATTAAAATATGACAACTAATATAACAAAAATTTACTTCTCATTTCTAATAAAAAAAAATTATTGAATGTATTGATATAGCAAAATCTTTAATTGACAGCAATCTTTTTATTACTTTTAGTGGATCTAAAATGTGAATAATGTTTGTTTAGATAGTTTTTATATTTGGAATTTAATAATACAGGAATTCCATCCTACCATTAAAAATTGTCTATATTACATTGAAAAAAGTTTCATCACAAATACATAAAAAAATTAAATAAGATTATTTTTTTAAATAAGATTATGTTTTTAAATGAGGATAAATGTGAATCATGTATACTTATGGTAATATCTATACAAATAAGACCATGCTTCAAAAATCATTAAAATAATGCTGGAAAGTTTAATATTACATTTTTATTTTATTTGATTAGATGTGATTAAAACAAATGCACAAATTACTAGTAGAATAAAAAGGCTTAAATTAACCAATTTAAGTTTTTTATTTTATTAATTAAAAGAAAAAAAAGCAATTCTAATATATAGTTCAAACAGGACGTAAATCATGATGAATTAATGTAAACCTGTTCATAAACACCCCTATATGAAGTAAATTATAAGCAAGAAAGGAATATTTAAAAATTTTGAAAAACTCGGACAATTAATTACAAATATAAAATGATATTTATCATGGATGTGTTTATAATTAGCTAAAATGCTTTATTGTATAGAGAAATTTCTTTAATAGATATACAAACATCATTCTGTAGGTTGTTAGACATTAGGAAAAATAGTTAAACAATAGAAATGCATCATTAATTATCACTGAAAAATATTATAGTTTAATTCCTAGCTCTGAAGTAAAACAAAACTTGAAGGCAATTCAATTTTTGTTGAGCATGAGAGAGCCACTGGCCATGCCTTTCTACCACAGCAAGTGTCATTTGCTCTGAAGTAAAACAAAGCTTGAAGGCAATTCAATTTTTGTTGAGCATGAGAGAGCCACTGTCCATGCCTTTCTACCAACCACAGCCAGTGTCATTTACTCTGAAGTAAATGATATTAAACACAAAGTCAGGGAAGCTTACTATATAGTAAGTGACCCAGCAGCAATCAATAGAAGAGAGGCCTGCTTTTCTCTGTCTCGAAAATGGTCTATACAACATCTTCATATGAATTTGCAAAATTTGCATTAATATTACAGTTCTTAACCAAACACAAGTAGCCATGAATATGAGACTAAAAACTGTCCTGAAAGCACTTGACAGTAGCTTTTGATAATTTTACTTACGTTTAATAACTTCATTATTTGTGCACAGAGCACATATACTATGTAACAGTCAAGTTTGTATATTCGCGTAACAGAATTCAGAATCCAAGCAAAAGAGACCGAAGCTGATCAGACTAGGACTGTGACATCCCAAGTCCGACCACACTTCAACTCGTAAGTCAGGATTCCAAGACTCTAGACCCTACAAATGACCACCTTGAAATTACACGTAGTATACCTCTTTCCACACGGCCGACATAGGTCACGGAGAAGCAATGAGACTCTGATAATTAAAAGAGAGGTTCTTAATTGACTAAAATATCACTAAAGTTAATTTACTTTAATGCATAGTTTTCACATATATGGACTATAAATAGTAATTAAAATTGGATTGAATTAGATCAATAACGAGACAGAGAACGAAGTACATTAAACTAATTATATATTTATTTACAACTCATATCTATATATATCACTTATTTACAATAGCATTCAGCATAGAATGTACGCAAACAGTTGGTAATTCAAAATCACTTTACATAAGTAATCATTAAATTTCATAGATGAGTTTAACATATGCCCATCTTATGAATTGCTTTTCAATTAATACATAATCAATCACTACGTTATGTCTATAAATCTTGTTAAGCCAAATCCTATTACATTTGTGGCTGGTATATAAATAATTATATTACACTTTGATCATGAATTCATTTACTAAAATATACTATATGACTTAAATAACGAGCGCATAAACCAGCTCAAGTAATGATCGACCGAACATGGCTTTCGAGAGAAAATTTCAGAATGCTGAAAGCGTTATGTTAAGGTGGGAGAGTTGGCTACATAAGATTTTACCAATGCACTATGGCACAGGTAAACAATAATAGAAAAAGTTGCTCTGCGGATGGATGAAATAACTTCAGGGTTCTTGCGACAAACGCCGGTACCCTGTGACCGATCGCAATGCTGCGTGAAAAGGAACATTTTGTTCAGGAATGGCGGGGGACTTATGTGCTAACCTGGCCTTGGCTCAGGCTTCGCTACTGCTCTACCCTATAAGAGAAGATGTGCTGGAAATGCTGTGGCTCCATCTTGAGATATGTATATTACGTATAGCAGCAAAACGAGAATAATTTTATAAAATAATATCACATCCGCCAAGCCAAGAATAGTATATTTCATACTATGAAATACGAGTTAATAGCATATTAGCTCTATCAAATTGGGATCAACTCTTGCATAGCCTGATAATAAATGTCTATGCTACTAAAAGGAATATTACTACATCTGTACTTTGACATGTACAATCTATTAAGTTACTTATAGATAATAAATATTTAAGGAGGGAAAGTATATTTCTATGGACTGAAGAATTTAAATGTCAAATATACGTATAAATATGATCAATGTTAAATTTAATTCTAAATAAACTTATAAGGTTAAGTTTTTAACTGGTTGATTATAAAAGAGCCACATTTCGCATATTAAATCATTTAACTAATAAAAAAATAGGATTTCAAAACAGCGCAGAAAGTTGACGCTACAAACAAATTATACGAAGATTTTCAAATAATATCTTCTTAAAATATACATGAAATTAAGTGCTCACTGTTTCGAAATATTGGCATATGAAATATAATAAGCATTTATAATAAAATAAGCAAAGAAATATAGACACAACCGCAGTGATATAATTTTAAGTTAGACACTTATAATGTACTTTAAATGAAAGGAAAATATAAATTAGTCAGATTACTTAAACTTTAACAACATGAAATTTTGGATAGCAATTGACATATTTAAAATATTAATTAAATGGATTTAAGTTTTGGTTACATTTAGCTTTATCATTATTTTAAAAGAAAGTTAGCTAACTTAGATAGATATTATTTACATAAAGAATTACACAGAATTGCACAGAGCTCTGCGGTTTGAAAAATAAAATGGTACCGGTATTTTATCTGGACTGTAAGTTCTTGGCTGTAGTTTTGATGAGTTTTACTGGGTGGCTGATGGCATCATCTTTCCTATTATGTTAGGCTCATCTCTTTTATCGGCATGATGGTGGTTTAAGCTTTTCTGTGAGAGAAACCCCGTTTTCCCACGGAGTAACAGCAACAAGATGCCCGCTTTTAGCCGGACATGTTAAACATTAACAATTGTGAAGAAGGCTGCAATTCTCACTAACAATATGGCTCTCTTCTAACAATATGGCTCTCCTTTTTTGTTAAAAATACAGAGTATTTATATCTTTTCCTTATCGGAATCTCCCGCCTCAAGACTCACTAAATTCAGGAATTTAATTAAATATTTTTCAATTTATAATCCAGATCTTAGATAACTTATGTTAGAAACATTCCATAAGCTATTATTATAATTAAGATTTTTTGTTGCAAACAATTGTCCAATTTAGAGTTTAAAATAACTTACTCTTATCTAAGGAGATTTTAATTAGTGAATTTTGAACTAGTTTTACTTTTTACGGATTCCAGGTGTGGTCGTTAATGACACTTGTTTACAATCAAAAATCTTTTAATTACTTGACCAGTTCTTATTTTTAATCTTACATATAGTAGAAACTCTTTCTATTTAAAAACAACCTTTTAACATTTTTTTAAAACGAAAACATTTTTAACATATTTATTAAAATTAATTTACAAACATATTTTGATATAGCTTTTAAATATATTTTCGAGAAACTTTTCTCTGAAATATATTTAAAACAAGAAATCTTTTAACAATTTTTAAAGAAACATTTAATAGTATTTTTAGATAATGGCTTTTACATATTTTAAATCATGTCTTTCTTCTATATAGCACAGATTATATATCCACATACGAAATTACAATATTAAACAACAAATTTAATAATTTACTCTTAACTTAAATAATATAACGAATATTTTTAGAAATATTAAATAAATTTAGTATGCTATAATTTTACTAATCCTATCTAATTATAGCGTTGGTTAGCACGCAAATATATAATACTGTTTATACAGACATGAGCAAATTTTAGATTTATTAACATTTAAATAGGTTCGAACTTAGCACAGATGAGAGTGTCATTAGGTTTGATGGTGAAATGATAGGGGCTTGGAAAGTTATCGTTTCAATATATATTAATTGATTTCAAATGCTAATGAAGTAATGCCTTAATTATTTCAATAATATGAAGAATAATGCATGAGATTGGCAGCTGTGTCATACTGGACTTTCAATTTGCACATTTCAGCAGAGAATATCTTTCTTGATAAAATGTTATCTGCACAATATTGTACCTAACTGCTGCAAAATTATTATCAACTATATTTAATTACAATAGAATTAAAATGTATTTACAAAGACAACTACTCAAGTCTATTATTAAAGGATGCAAAAGAGCCTTAAAAAAAGAAATGAGAAGATGGAGCATAATTTCTGACAACTACACTATCCCCCCATTTATTACTGACAGATGCAATAGACCCACAACCAGTCTGCTCAAGAAATTCAACAAAATAAAATTTTTGGCAAAAAAGCAAAATATTAAATTTGATGCGCTCAATTGCAATACATTTGTTAATCTTACAGACACAAGCATACCACACACGGTTAAAGAGATTCTTGAATTAGGTCCAAAATTCATAGGTGGATGCTGGATGAATCCCAAAATGAAAATTGTTGCTGACATTGAAGCAGTGTTAATGGACAAGCCACTAAAAGAGCCAAGTATTGCATGGATAGCAAAAACTATAAAAAAAACAAGCAGTTAAATAATTATTTCAATGAATGGAACAAGAAAATTATTAACACAAATCAATTTCTAGTTGACCACTCCATCATTTTCTTAAAAGAAGATAAGGGGAACAGATTCATATTAATAAATGACAATGAGTATAATAATAAGATTAACACCCACATTGAAAAATTAAAATTGGTAAATTTAAATGATTTCAATAATAGGCTTAATAGAGATAAATTCATATCTACTATACTACATATAAACCATGACAGCATCTTCACACAAGCTGAATATTTCTGAATATATCCATCAACCTCCTCTCACCCTAGAATCTTCACTAATATTAGGCTTTACAAACCTGATAAAACTTTAAGACTGATGACCAATTTCATAACAGCACACTATTTCAATACTTCAGTTTTGGTTAATCATTGGCTTATTGACACATAAGGATTTGGCAATTATACCACCAAATCATCTTTCATTTTTGTAGAAAAAATTAAACACGCGTTCATACCACCATTGTTCAAAATCACATCATCTGATGTTGCTGAGCTATATGACCCCATTGACTTTCAGACAATCAATTGAAATAGTCAAAGAGGCATTAATTGCAAGAAACTGCCCACCTACATGAGCCAAATTTCATCATTGAATTTTTAAAATGGCTTGATCTAAATATAGTTGCTATTTTCAGGGATAAATGGTTTAACATGAATAACGATTGGCCAATGGGTCTCCCACTAAGTGGTATATTAGAAAGTGTTGTACTTGACCATTATGAAAAGCAAATACACCCATACTTTTCAGGTCAACTCCACACATAATATACACACATTACATTGATGATATATTTGCAGACCTAGAAGACATCATTACTAATCTCCACAACAGCCTCCAGAATAAAACCAAGCTTATTTTCACTACAACATGGGAAAAACAAGATAATCAGGTTAAATATCTCGACATATGTGTCAGTAAAATATAGATAGGATGGACTACCAAATGGTAGTTAAACCTTTGGAAGTACAGGATCTGACACATCCAAATTCTTACATGCCTCACTCCCACAAACTTGCAGCCCTCTCTTTATTCATGTTTAGAAATCATAATTTATGCAATATGAGGATGACAAAAGAAATAATCTTTTAATTATATGACAGATTTAAGAAAAATAGGACACACTCAATCATCCATTAATGGAAATGTTAAAATTTTTTTTATAAAATAAACCATAATTACAAGAAAAAAGCAAACCGAGAATCCTAATTCCATACATTACATGCAGCAGCCAAAAGCCTCATTAATAAAGTATCAAGTGATTTTTAAGTCACTTTCTGTCCACCTCCTAACACCAATAGACTTATTAATAACAACAAAGACAGGATCAAATGTGAACTCACACTTCAAGTTGAATACAAAATCACCTGCCCCCAAAGAAATTGCATGGCAACATATTATGGGAAAACTAAAACCAACATTGCAACCAGATTAGTTCAACATAGATACCTTTATAACAGAACTATACCATAACATTTCATAATATAATATAATATAATTTTGTCTTTCCTACCTTTTTAAGAGATGTTATTACTTTTAATTTTTAAATTATAATTGTATTTTTAAGTGACTGACTTATCTATTTAATCATGGTTTATTTTATTTCAAGGTTTCCATTTATTTAATTATTAAGCATTTTATGGTTTCACTATATACCAATATCACCTTTTTATAATTGAAGTTATCTATCATTGTTAATTTTTTTTCTTTTTTAAACTATGTATATAGTCAATGGTAAACTAATATTTCATGTCCCTAAAGCTTGGGTGTCATGTGTAACAGTATGGTTCTTTTTCAGGAATAAAAGTGGTTGCATCTAACTGTCATCAGATTAGGGTCTTCATATAGGATGACATGGATGAAACAATATAATTGAAATCTAAAATTGAATCTGCATTAAACAAGATAATTTTAAAATTAAATTATTCAATACAATATAACCTAGATTATTTCACACAATTAACACCTTTGTTGATAATCTAGTTATACTCAGAATTCAAACTCAGGATAGATATTGCATTTAACTCTCTTCAAGCATTAACATCAATATTCCATAGTAGTAATTAATTCAATAAAATAATTTATAAATAATTTATTTACAATATTAAGAAATTAAATTGATATCATATATATATATATATATATATATATATATATATATATATATATATATATATATATATATATATATATATATATATAAAACAAAAAAAAAAGACTTATAAACCAATAAATAATATAATATTTCAACCAGAGGACTGTTTTCATCAGAAAGAAAAAATACACAGTAAAATGGCGATAATCAAAAATTACAGATTTGGTAAAAGATTAAAAATTAACAAACCCCCCCTGATTGGTCACAAAATCTAACACAGCAGAATATCTACCCAATCAATGACAAAATTCAAACAAAAAAAAAAACTACATTCCCTCCTAATCAAGCTTAAATTCTATTTAAATTAAAATAAATATAAAAATAAAAAATCCAAAATTAAAAATTAAAATATACATATGTGCATACATAGAAAAATTAAACTATGCTCACACACAAAAAATAGCTGTGCTCACATTAATATTCATTAAAAACTAAAATACTTATACATTTTAAAAAATATAGTTAGTGCAAAGTACAATAATTTATAACTAATTATTTATCTATAAACCAATTAAACACAGATATTAAACATCCATGTAACCAATCTTTACATAAAAAAACCTCATATAAAAAAATTTTCACATAAAAAACACACATATAGAAATCATTTAGGAGACCAGGTAACCCAGAGGTGTAATAGTTCCAGTGTTCAAATTCAATCCATGCTTCTAAGGTCTTGAATTTAAAAATAAAAAAACTCTCCTTTTGTTTCCTCTCCCTTGTAGAAGAAAAACCTTCCTGAAGAATCACTACTTTTAAATCATCAATTGAATGATTCAGTAAGTTAAAATGTTTTGAAACGGTCTATCTTTATTCTTATGCAAAATGTCAAATCTATGATTAGTCATTCTGATGTGTAAACTATTTGCTGACTCACCTATATACTGGTTTAAACATCTACTACACTCTATCAAATATATCAAATTAACACTTTTACATGTAACATAATTAGGAATATACCATTTGAAATTACAATTCTTAGTACTAAAGACCACTTTTGTCACAACAATATGTTTACATGTAAAACATCTTTTATCTTTACATGGAGAACATCCTTTTTCCTGTACAGAACTACTAATAAAATTTGTTTTGACAAGTAAATCTCTAAGTGACTATGTTTTCGATATACAGCCTTAGGTGGATCAGAAAAAATAGATTTTAAATAATCTGTGACTGTAATATGTTAAAAGTTTTGCCAATATCTGGTTAATATTAGGTAAATCTCTATTAAAAGTAAGAACCAATGGTGGAACATCTAATTGTTTTTTACTCTTTTCAGATAAAAGAAGTTTCTTTCTATCAATTAAAGAAGATCTCCTTACTGCATTATCCAACAATGTCTTAGGATACCTCATATTGAGCAATCTATTATATAAAATACTATTATTTTGTTGAAGAAATTTCTCATCATTACAAATCCTCTTCATCCTTAAAAATTGACTATAAGGAATATTAGTCTTTAAATGTTTAGGATGGTTACTATAAAAATGTAGATAGCGGTTATTATCAGTTGGTTTCCTATATACAGTGGTAGTAAGAACTCTATTAGTGTAAATAACTTCAACATCAAGAAAATGAGCAATTGATTTTGAAAAATTCATTGTGAAATTAATATGTTTATTAAAATTATTTAAATAACTTAAAAATTATGAAGTTCAACTTCACTATGTGGCCATATCATGAAAATGTCATCTATATCAAGCCAAGTGGAGGTTTCAGCTTAGCATTATCAAGTATAGAGGACTCCGTTTTGACATAAAAATATCGCATAACTTGGTGCCACTTTGACCCATTGCAGACCTGTTTCTGTAAATAGTACTAGAATCAAAAGTAAAAATTATTTCTTAAAACCAAATATATTAATTCAACCATAGTAGTAATAAAATCATGATCATACTCTCTATCTTGTAAAGCACATTTAATAGCCGCAACTCCATCATCATGAGTTATATTTGTGTATAATGATACAATATCCAAAGTAACCAAAAAACAATCAACATACTTACATATATATATATATATATATATATATATATATGTGTGTGTGTAAGTATGTGAATTCATCAATATTTTGTTTCATACAATAACTAAATAAATCAAATAAATAAGAGATCTTGAATTTGTTTTTTAACAATCAACTCTAACATGTTTATTAACGAGTAATAATATAAAAATATTTCATGTAACAATTTTTTTTTCTTTATTATAACACGAGTTTGTGTATATTTGCATTATTTATAGCATTAAGTTAATTATTATCCCCCCCCCAATATTCACATAATAGTAATATGCATTGTAACATGAACACATTTCAATAATTTATAAAACAATAATTGAAAATTTAAATTTCAAAATTATATCACTAACTAACTTTATTGATTCAACATTATGTGTATCAAGAATGATTCACATTATAAGATCCTTGAAAATTAATCTCAGTTTTATAAATAAACTCCATGTGTAGTCATATTGTAAAATAAAAAAATTCCATGCAAAGAGGTTAATCTTTCACACAAAGAGTTATAACAAATATTATTATGTTAATTAAAATTAGTAATAAATGAAATTCTGTTCTGTTATGTATAGGTCCAATATAGAGAATAACAAACTCTTACCTCCAGAGTGAGTGAGTCTTAAATGTACCTGAGTCAATGTCACTTTTTAAAAATAGAAAACCTAAATTTTATAAAATAAAATAAAAACATTTAACATAATGATCTTCTATTTCTCTTCATCTACATAATTTTCTGGAATGGAGTATTCCCAGCATAAATGATTTTTGGAAACAAAGGAAATAAAACTTAGATGTCAAAAGTATATAGTACACAAATATAATCTGAGATGTTGAATGGGGTGATATTGTCCTATTTCCTTCCATGATAAGGTGAAGAATGTTCCTTAATAATGCTTCCTGTTTTTTGTTCATCAACTATTGCAGAGACAATCAAGTTAATTAGTTGTTTAAGATTCCTTATAATAGGTGTAGTTGGCATCTTCTTCCCCAAGTTATTTCATTATCAATTAGCTTCTCCATTAAAAGTTGTATTGATGATGTACAGATATCTTTTAGGTAATGTGTAGAAAATATAATTACATTCTTTGGTTAAAGCACTAGCATTTCATCCCATAACAAATGGTGTTTATCACAATGCATTTGGAATAATTTTTGCTTTTTTAAAATATTTAATTTCAATTTGTTTGAGTATTCTGAAAAAATTGTTCTCTGTTAGAATTTTTTTTAGAATGATTTTTTTTAAATTCCTATGATTAATAAATGAAAATATATAGATAATTACATTTTAAAAATATAAGTAATAAAATTCAGAAATATCTACTCTTTTATTGAGTGAATTTGAAGTTATTTTATAATGAAATTCCTATTTCAAAAAACATTATTTAAGTTATTAATCCATGTTCTTTTGATAAGTTTGTATTTTGAACACATCAGAATAAACAAGTATAGTGGTTAATTCTTAGCAAAAGATAGGATTAAATTATTAAAAATTTGGTTTGGTTTTTATACTGGAATTGATTTCCAGTAGCATATATATTATTTGCTTTTCATGATTTAATATTTTCCTATTGTTAAAATAATTATAATTTATAATTGGATTCTAAATTCTATTTTCTTTGTTTTAGTTGCTATGATGCGATATTGATTTGAGTTTATCTCCATATCTATATCTTGATTAATGAAATTCAATTTGTTTAAACAATTATATATATGTGTGTGTGTGTGTGAACAAAAAAATTTATTTTAAAGTTACTAATTTCACTAATAACTATTTAAATAGCTGTTCATCTAACTTGAGATTTCAAGGCTTGAGTTAATTTATATATATATATATATTGTGACAGTCAGATGATGTGTGTAGATTTAACCCAGTTCGAATACTAGGCGAAAGTACCTCAAAGCCAACCATACGCGAGATATAAATCAAGAATACTTATGACCTCTGCCCATTCGCCTGTTCTCGAGGCCTGATCACAAACAAACAACACCATCTGAGCCATGCATAAATTATTTTTCAACCGGCCACAAAGCTTAGCAACAGCGGTAGAGACATGGACGGGAAATCCTAAAGAGCTAAAAGCTAAATGTGTAAAGTACATCAAAATATGTGTTGGTGTTTGCGTTTTGCGTGCCTGGATCATTGAAAAGTAAAAATAAAGCATTTAATATAACTAAGAAACTCAAGTTTTTGATAATTAAATAATGTTTAATTACTGGCTTTAAAATATGAATAAAGCTTTAATGGCCTCCGCTATTCCCCTAAATTACTGCAACAAACTAATTAGACAATAAAAAGAAAACAGGTTAATAGGTTTGCGGTCAAATTCTTTTCTTCCCAATTTTATTAAAAATATCCAACTCGATCTTCTCGATAAAGTACGATAGATAATAAAAACCTTTCGCAAAGCATTTCTTATGGCTTTGCGCTAAAAACCGGGTTTAAAATTAACTTAGAACGTATATAGCTAAATCAAATATACGTGACTAGCTAATGGCGGACAAAAAAAGAGGTGTTATCAAAAAGATCAAGTTGGCACACAAAAGAAACTGACTTGGATTTAATTAACAACATAAATAAAATTGGAAAGTGATTTCAAATGACAAAAAAATTAACTATTAAATTTAACCGCAACGAAATACTAAATATTTACAATGGTTAGTAAGGAAGAATAGCGAAGGTAAAAAGGTTACATATAGCTAGATGATCCCAAAATATATTTAAGGTTAATTCATAAAATGTTTACATAGCAAAAACATATATTTCAATACAACAATAAAACAATATGAATCATTAGTAGCATACGAGATAGTTTAATTTAGGAGATACGATACCGTCCTTTTTCCGTGATGTTCCCTACAGCGTCCGTGGCTTGATCCGACCGACGATAGGTATTTGTCCGGACAATGAAAATATGAAGTATGGCTTCCATGAAAAGTTCTCCAGACACGGCATAGAGTTCATATGGTTATTGATTGGATGTTAAGGCATTTTTGGATGGTATTTAGGAACCTCGGCGATAGGCAAAGCTATGATTTGCCTAGCCAAGCATATCCATTTTCCTCAAAATACGGTTGGTTTTAACTGGAGCAGGTTCCAACTTCTCCATTGTTTGAAAATGACAGCTGTATAACTTTTTTTTGAAGCACAAGCTAAATGTGAAGCAAAATCTGACGGATTTCTCCCAAGAGAAATCTGAATGCACTTTCCAGAAAGCTTGGAAATAAAACAGCAAGAAAAATCTTAATAAATCGCCTTCACAAGCAAAATCAGAATCAAATGACTCCTTCAAAAAGAAAAGTCTGAATAATTATCTCTTTTGTTCTCCCTACTATTTATACTTTCTCTGACAGCTACCTTCCATTGTTTGTATGATCTGAGATCTTGATAAGCCCCCCCTTGCTGCTTTGTTTTAAAACAACACGTTCTAAAAATAACTTCAATTTTTTTACTCTAACTTTCTTACTTTAAAGTTGGAATTCTATTAATTAAAAAGCAAGAAAGAAAATGCCATCTTTAATTAGACTTGAACGACTCACTAATTAAAATATACATTCTTTCAGAAATGTTGGTGGGCTTATCTCAAAATCAAATCATACTAAATATTTTAATAAAATTTGAACAACAATATATTTTTATTTTACAATAGAATAAGCATTTTATCTCAGCAGAATTTTGCATTACCTCATATATATACGCTAGATGTATATATATGTTTGACTAATAGGTTAAGCAATTTTGATCAATAGAATGAAATTTATTTAAAATAAAATATTTAACTGTAATACACATTTAATAAGCATAACTATTTTTAACTCTAATGCAAAACCCTGCTGATATTGAACTATAAACTTAATTTAGGTCTACAATATTAATTAAGTTTATAGGAAGATGTGAAGCATGGATTGGACTTCAGATCCATTGCTTCATTTCCCAATAGTTAGTGAGCAAAAAAAAAAATGTTTTAAAAAAAAAAATGCTGTTGCTTCAGGTCAGAGGTAAGAATTTGTACCAGGTGAGTTCAAGCCTACTCTTTATTCACTGTAATGTTTAATTTGCTACTACTAATAATCTTTCTATATGTCACTATAAAACGGTTTATCCATCATTCATTCTCCTATATTTTAAATCAAGTCCGTGTTGTTTTAGTCTGACATGGTATGTATCTATTTTTTTAACTTACATATTTTCCGGGGTCCGGTGGTATGCAAGGTTTTAAGTTTCTGGCATTGTATACTCCTTTTATGCCGTTATTATCTTCCAAAAGGAACGCATTTCTCCCGCATTCCTTTTTCAATGTGTATGGTCCTTGATATATTGGGAAAAACTTTTTGAATTCTTTCCGCAATGTATTACTTGGCCTAGGGTCTCTCAGCCATACTTGCTCCCCTTGCCTGAATTGATATTGCTGGTTTCGTTTTTTATTTTTCCGGTGCAGCGCAGCCCGTTTTAATCGTTCATATGCTATCTTTTGATCTTGTAGTTTATCTATCTTCTCCTCTTCCATCGGCATTTTGGTTTTAAATAACTGAGGACATTCTTTCCCATAATGCAGGCGAGTTGGAGTAAATCCTGTCGACTCATTCATTGTGTTGTTAATATACTGTACCACCTTTTCGGTTTTCTTTACCCAGTCCCGATGGTTGGTTGGTATATATGTCCTAAAGAGTCGCCCTATTTCTCGCATGACTCTTTCACAAGGGTTAGCCTGTGGATTTCTAATGGAAGTTAGCCTATGATGAATTCCTTGTTTAGCCATCCATGTCTTCCATTCTTTGGAGGTAAATGCTGTGCCATGATCAGATATCACTATCTGGGGTTTTCCAACTTCTGGCAACTGTTTTTCCCGAAGTGCCTTTATTGCTCCTCTAGCGTTTGCTGTCCTTACTGGGTATGCTTTCACGTACTTTGAAAACACATCATACGTGACAAATAGATATTGGAATCGTCGAAACATCGGTAATGGGCCATAATGATCTACAGCTAGCAGCTCATTTGGTTTAGATGCGAGGATCGGTTGTGGCTCTCCTGCATACGATCGATTTGGTGCCTTGCTCCGAGCACAAATCTCACAGGTTTTCAACACACGTAGGATCTGTGAGTACATCCCTGGCCAATAAAATTGACGTTTTATTGCTTCTTCTACCTTCCGAGGACCATAATGTCCCACCGACTGATGGATGTGGGTAATAATTTGGTGTCTCAATTTGTGAGGTATTATGACTTTCCATGGATTGTGAGGGCTTTTGGTATTAATCTGAAGGATCCCATCTGTGATTTTGTATTGATTATAGTGCCTACTGGCTGCCATCTTAGATGTAATAATGTTAATTATTTTCTTATATTGAGCATCCTGGGACTGCCAATACGCTAAATTCTGGAGGTGAGATTCCACTGTTTTTTCTGCTGTGGTTGTCATTATCTTCATTGCCTGGGTTCCTAAATCTGGATTCTGAGCAGCCATGGGCATAGGGTGGCGGCTTAAAATATCAGCCACAATATTCTGTGATCCAGGGCAATAAATGACACTATACCGAAACTGTTGAAGAATCAGGCTCCACCTTATCAATCTGTCATTGTTTAAAAAGCTCTTGTTCAAAAATTCCAAACATTTGTGGTCAGTTATGATTACCACTTCTGATCCCAACAAAAACTGTTTCAGTTTCTGGCACGCCCACACTATTGCTAATGTCTCCTGCTCAGTTGTTGTATAATGCTTTTCTGCCCCTCTCAAGGTCCGACTAATAAAGTATAACACTTGATGCTCACTTTTATCACCAATTTGAAACAACACAGCACCCAAGCCTTGCCTACTGCTATCTGTTTGAAGGTAAAAGGGGCGAGAAAAATCCGGATGGTATAACATTACTGTTTCCAAGAACTTATCTTTTACTTTAGACATTTCTTGCTCATGCCTCTCTTTCCATTCCCATTTTTTACTAGTCTTCTTTATTAATTCAATTAGCTGTGTGGTGTCATAAGCAAATCTAGGATAGAAGCGGTGATAGAAATTACACAATCCCAGAAATGCTCGAACCTGCTTCTGGTTGGTGGGAGTTGGAAAATTCTTTATAGCTTCTATTTTTGCAGGATGAGGTTTGACACCTTGACTATTTACAACATGGCCCAAAAATTCAATTTCTTCCACTGCAAAAAAACTCTTTTCCATGTTGATGGTTATATTTTCACGTATGCATTCACGAAAGAAGCTTTCCAAATGACGCAAATGCTCATCGATGTCCTTTGAGGCGATCACGATATCGTCCACGTAACACACCATGTGTTCCTGTATTTGAGGAGATAAAACATTCTTCAAACATCTCATGAGGCCTGCTCCACTATTAATTAAACCGAATGGAACCCTCTTGAACACGTGAGTCTGGCCCTTGTAACGAAATGCCGTATACTTTCTATCGCGTTGGTCCAACGGCATTTGCCAATAACTTGCTGTCATATCCATAGTCGAGAATACAGTCTTCCCTGCGAGCTGCACAAACGTTTCATGCATTGGTGGCGGCACATCACGTTCCGGAATGGTCACATTATTTAGGCGACGCGCATCTAAACACAAACGCACATTTCCGTTTTTCTTCTTGATTACAATCAATGGGTTATTGTAGGGTGAAGGGGCCCGTTCAATAATATCCCATTCCAGCATCTGCTTTATTTGTTTATCCACTTCCTCTTTGTATTGGAACGGGATAGGATATGTTTTTGTTTGGTGGTACGATTCCTCTCTAAGCCTAATTCGGTGAGTGTACCCTCTAATTTTTCCTGGTACGCCAGAAAATACCGCTGCATATCTTTGTAACATTTGTTGCAACTGCTGACTATGCTCGTTATTCCTAATCATTGATATGCCCACTTTTTGTTTTATCATTTCCTCATCGATCACTTGTATAACACAACTGCCAATGGGGTGATTATCTTGAGCCACTATTGTAAATGGGACTTGTATGCCTTCTAACATACATTTCCTCATTGGGTAATGTATGATCCCTTGATACTGCTGAAGGAAATCTGAACCTAATACTAAGTCATACAACAAACCCTCCATTACTAAGAAGGCATGATTAAAACATTTACCGCTAATTTTCATCTCCAACCACATTTGGTATCGTTCACTATTCATTTTTCTTCCATTTGCCAGAGTTAACTGGATAGGGCGCATGGGAAACTTTAAGTATTTTGGGTTGCTTTCATATTCTGTGGCTAGTTTTTTTGATATGATAGATACTTGACTGCCAGAGTCAACTAATGCTTGTATTTCATTGTCGTTTATGGTTACTTGAATGACTGGGTTTGAATTTGTGCCTATGTCTTCGTTATCCTTTTGTTGTACAATTGCTGTATGGGATGGCCCAGCTTCTCTATTTTTTACTCTTGACAGGTTTGTACTCTTTTGTTTGGCAATAGATTTATTTTGAAATTTTACCTCCTTTTCATTTCTGTCTTCATCAAGATATTCATATTCGATAGCCGTTAGTATACGAGTTGTACCTTCAATATCTTGCACTTGACTGCTTATTAATATTTTCCTTATCCAGAGTGGCATGTTGTGCCTAATCATCCTTACTATCTGCATTTCTGGATAATTGAATGCATTTAGCGTTTTTATTCTATTTACCTGTCTAACAAAAAACTGAGCATAAGTCTCTTGATGGTTAGCTGGGTATCTTTCATGCATGATGGAATACATTAAACCTTCCTGTCGCTCTGCACTCCAATACATAGACATCACTGCTTGCTCATATTCCCTAAATGTTACTGGTTGATCAGACAGAGTGTTCCACCAGTCTCTAGCAGATTCTTTCAAATGATGACTGGAGATCGCCACTTTTTCTTCTTCAGTCATATTCTGGAATTTGAAAAACATCTTTAAACTATCAAGGTGGTGTCTAGGGTTTCCACCCGGTTCCCCTCTAAAACCTTGTATATGTATGAATTTAGCCACCGGAGACGTTACCGGATTAATTATTATAGGCGTAAGGATTTGGTTACCTTGTTGCGCCTTGATTGGATTGATCTGTTGATGAGTGTTCATTTCCTTTTTATCCACATCCATCTGTCCATTGTCTTCTCCTTCCTGTATTTGATGCTTGACTGACGTGTCCCAGGCATACATATCCTTCTCTACTTCATTATCGATCAATGATTTAGGTTGTGTATCATCTTGTTTCTGTTGCCATTTTAACTGAGTATCCTCATCTGGCCATACTTTTGTTCTGGTATGTTGTTGCTGGAGAACCATGTTTTCCTCCAAACGGTTCAGTCGTTGAGATGTCATATTCATGAATTGCTGGAACATGTTCCTCATCATTTCATTTTCATGTCTCCTTTCTTTGATGAAAGCATCAAAGTTATACTCTTCATTATGAGTATCTGTTGGCCTCTTGGGAATATTGAGTACTACCTCCTCCTCGCTGTCATAATGTGCGTCCGTCTGTTGGTCCATTTTTTTTGCTATTTTGCTACAGAAAGTCACAATTTATTTCTAAACGTATTTTAATACAATCTATATAAGTATATTGTATTATGTATATCTAGGAGCTATATCCTGTATGTGAAGAAAAAAATTTTTTGTTCTTTAAAAAAATAAGTCAAATATTCTAAATTCTTTATTTATGTTTTCAAAAACTAACTTTGCCTACCTCACGAGGTCCTATTTTAACCCTATGCCTATATGTATCTGTTTATACATGAAAATATAAAAAATCCTGCCGTGTCTGTCTTTAATAAGTATACCACATATTATTCTCCTCAATTTACTTTATTTATATTTTATTAAAATATCATTGCTATGTTAATATAACTGAAATAATCCACTTACAGCTTGACCTGGCTTTCTCTGACACCTGAAACAACTAAAAAATGCATTTACATTAATACAAGTATATATATAAAGAAATATGTGAGCAAAATATACATGTCATGTTTAAAATTATTTTGGCTCACTACACATACATTTTTATTTTGATCATCTAGTATAGTTTAGTCTATTTTGATATCCGATATGAGAGATTGCACTTGCCGACAAATTTATTTGAGAAGGGCGCCAGTCGACAAGACAATGGCCATATCAAATATACATATTAATGGATAATGATCCAAGCACACATTTATAAGGGTTTATCAAGTTTCAATGCAATTAAAATTTTACTTTGCGTTTCAGTTCACTTTTTAAAAAAAAATTTAATTTGATTCTGCTGAACGAAAAAAAATCTCTGGATGAATAAGTAAATGCTATTTTAAATGACACAATATTATTTAAATCTAAGACGTATAACACTAAGTACGGTAATTTGTCTGACCTGGGATCGAAACCAGTTACCATTTTGGTCAAGACACAAAAAAAAATTCAAACAGCCAAAGTATGATTAACAAAAATAAAATATATACACAAAAAAAAATTAAAAATAGAAGTAAAATCCCATGATAACTGCCACTCCGAATTATGAACCTGGGATCGAAACCAACTACCATTTTGGTCACAACCCGAAATAGATGAACAATTATCAAGCGATTTTACAGAATCACGCATTGAGATCAAAAACTGTTTCAAAAAAACATTTATATAAAAATGGGTTTTACCAAACTATAACGAAGTGTATACCATATACACCCATATATATGAATATGTACACACCAAATAAGCATATATATGACTACATATAAATATACAAACAGATATACCTATACAAATATTTCTTTTATTATTATGTACATGAATTTTACTAGAAAGATTTGTCATATTGCAAACCGCATACTCCTATTATTTCAGGCAAGTAACGCTGGTCACAACTATGACACGGAAACAACAATTGCAGACATAGACCTATTATTTCAGGCTACTCAGCAATTCTGAACTCTAAAGTGTAAGGGGTCTTCACCTAAACGGTTACTCAAGGAATCTTCATAAACGATCACTACAAAAACAAGGGCTTCACCTAACGGTTACTCAAAAGGTCTTCACCTAACGGTTACTCAATAAATGATTCAATAGCATAATCCGAAATGGAGAAAAAAAAATCTTAACTAAAGGGTGGCTGACATATATGTTATACAAAAATATAAATTAAACGACATACGCATTTACTCTTTATTAAGTTGAAAATTAAGTTTGCTATTTTATTAACAAAACTTATATATATTTGGTAGGACACGTAATTACAAAATATTTAACAGTGAACGAGAATTTTGCATGATTATAGCATTCATTTTATATAAAAACGAAATGCAGAGAAAGTGAAAAAAAATGTTTGTTAACACCATACACTGACACGTGTAATTTTGACTTATCAAAGCTTTCAATCTATGAAAAAAAATTCTATTAACGAAAAAAAAAGGTTATCTAAGATATTTACAAAAATTTATCCAAACGGAAATAAAAATCTATTATGTAACTGTACTTTTTTTTTTTTACTCAAAATATTAACACTACCGTTTATACTATATTTCGAGAAAAACATTATTATTCCCAAACTTTTTCATATTTGAGCGATACTAAAAACAATCTAAAGTACGAAAGCTAATTTAAGGGAGGGCGGGTGGGTATATATTTGACACTTCCGCCTTATCGAAGCTATCTACTTTATACGACAAAAAAAATATGGCGTACTGGCCATGACGGAACTAATTAGGATTACCAAAAAATTACTTTAACTCTGAAATCTTCTTTTCTAGTCACACACCAAAAAAAACAACTGACGGCGTGTTAACTTTTTAACTATAAAATATTCATTTTCTATATATCAAACTCGGAAAAAAAAATGTTTAGCTTATGGCACATTTAACTTCTTAATTAATTAAAAAAAATGACATTTAGCTCACGTTAGGAAACAAACTTGGAAAAATTATACATATATTATTTTTATATAAATATATTCAACTAAAACTAACTTCTCAGGGTAGTAATTTTTTTTTTTTTTAAAAAATGACATACGTCCCACTGCGACAAACTAGAAGCAAAAAAAAAATTCCCGTATAACTAACAATTATTTCGTGTTATTTAAAAAAACATTATATATATGTGTGTACAAACCCGGGAAAAAAAATCTACATATATATTATTCATTAATTTAAAACAGAAAAAGAAAAAACATTATACACACATACAAATGTTATACAGGGCATTGCAGGGTATGGAAAATTTCGAATAGCCACACGATGGGCGTCCAGAATTACGGAAAAAAAAAAATCTACTGTGACAGTCAGATGATGTGTGTAGATTTAACCCAGTTCGAATACTAGGCGAAAGTACCTCAAAGCCAACCATACGCGAGATATAAATCAAGAATACTTATGACCTCTGCCCATTCGCCTGTTCTCGAGGCCTGATCACAAACAAACAACACCATCTGAGCCATGCATAAATTATTTTTCAACCGGCCACAAAGCTTAGCAACAGCGGTAGAGACATGGACGGGAAATCCTAAAGAGCTAAAAGCTAAATGTGTAAAGTACATCAAAATATGTGTTGGTGTTTGCGTTTTGCGTGCCTGGATCATTGAAAAGTAAAAATAAAGCATTTAATATAACTAAGAAACTCAAGTTTTTGATAATTAAATAATGTTTAATTACTGGCTTTAAAATATGAATAAAGCTTTAATGGCCTCCGCTATTCCCCTCAATTATGGCAACAAACTAATTAGACAATAAAAAGAAAACAGGTTAATAGGTTTGCGGTCAAATTCTTTTCTTCCCAATTTTATTAAAAATATCCAACTCGATCTTCTCGATAAAGTACGATAGATAATAAAAACCTTTCGCAAAGCATTTCTTATGGCTTTGCGCGAAAAACCGGGTTTAAAATTGACTTAGAACGTATATAGCTAAATCAAATATACGTGACTAGCTAATGGCGGACAAAAAAGAGGTGTTATCAAAAAGATCAAGTTGGCACACAAAAGAAACTGACTTGGATTTAATTAACAACATAAATAAAATTGGAAAGTGATTTCAAATGACAAAAAAATTAACTATTAAATTTAACCGCAACGAAATACTAAATATTTACAATGGTTAGTAAGGAAGAATAGCGAAGGTAAAAAGGTTACATATAGCTAGATGATCCCAAAATATATTTAAGGTTAATTCATAAAATGTTTACATAGCAAAAACATATATTTCAATACAACAATAAAACAATATGAATCATTAGTAGCATACGAGATAGTTTAATTTAGGAGATACGATACCGTCCTTTTTCCGTGATGTTTCCTACGGCGTCCGTGGCTTGATCCGACCGACGATAGGTATTTGTCCGGACAATGAAAATATGAAGTATGGCTTCCATGAAAAGTTCTCCAGACACGGCATAGAGTTCATATGGTTATTGATTGGATGTTAAGGCATTTTTGGATGGTATTTAGGAACCTCGGCGATAGGCAAAGCTATGATTTGCCTAGCAAAGCATATCCATTTTCCTCAAAATACGGTTGGTTTTAACTGGAGCAGGTTCCAACTTCTCCATTATTTGAAAATGACAGCTGTATAACTTTTTTTGAAGCACAAGCTAAATGTGAAGCAAAATCTGACGGATTTCTCCCAAGAGAAATCTGAATGCACTTTCCAGAAAGCTTGGAAATAAAACAGCAAGAAAAATCTTAATAAATCGCCTTCACAAGCAAAATCAGAATCAAATGACTCCTTCAAAAAGAAAAGTCTGAATAATTATCTCTTTTGTTCTCCCTACTATTTATACTTTCTCTGACAGCTACCTTCCATTGTTTGTATGATCTGAGATCTTGATAAGCCCCCCCTTGCTGCTTTGTTTTAAAACAACACGTTCTAAAAATAACTTCAATTTTTTTACTCTAACTTTCTTACTTTAAAGTTGGAATTCTATTAATTAAAAAGCAAGAAAGAAAATGCCATCTTTAATTAGACTTGAACGACTCACTAATTAAAATATACATTCTTTCAGAAATGTTGGTGGGCTTATCTCAAAATCAAACCATACTAAATATTTTAATAAAATTTGAACAACAATATATTTTTATTTTACAATAGAATAAGCATTTTATCTCAGCAGAATTTTGCATTACCTCATATATATACGCTAGATGTATATATATGTTTGACTAATAGGTTAAGCAATTTTGATCAATAGAATGAAATTTATTTAAAATAAAATATTTAACTGTAATACACATTTAATAAGCATAACTATTTTTAACTCTAATGCAAAACCCTGCTGATATTGAACTATAAACTTAATTTAGGTCTACAATATTAATTAAGTTTATAGGAAGATGTGAAGCATGGATTGGACTTCAGATCCATTGCTTCAATATATATATTATAACGGGTCCAGCTGTTTACCTAATGTTTCGTAATGTACTCGTCTTTACGCAAGTATGAACATGTATATCTATATACATGTTTGAACAAAACTATAAGTCCTATACATATTCTCTTCGATGTCATACACAGTATATTTATGGACTTAACTAAAGACCCCAAGTGCCAATCTCACCTGTAGGAAAGTATTATATTGGACAATATGGAAGTATGTAATAGGATGTTAAAATGAGCTGGCCTGCGGCTAGCTTTTCTGAAGGTGGGTGGTAAAATTACCAGCAGTAGATATAACCCTCTCCCTTTTTTTTCCTAAAAAAAAAAACTCATGACGCACAAAAAAAAAACCATTCATCATTTTATACATATTTATTAGTAATAATATTTACGTATCTATCAAAAAAAAAAATATTATTTACGTAAGTTAAATCAATGTCTTTTTTTTTTATTAATCCAAGATTCATATCAGTTTCCCTTTTGTTGGTTTGCTCTTTTCTCTTTTTACCAAAACCCACACATACACAAACATACTGTAATACATATTTTTGCACTGAAGATTTAATTATGGACTAATTTATATGCTAATAAATCCAGTAGGAAATAATTTGAACTCTCTGTGCAAAAGAAAAGAAATTTTAAGTTTACAATTGTGTCAAATAACAGTTTTCTGAATTACGTGGAGTAAGCTTACTAAGAGTTACATATATATGCAAATAGAGAAAAAGTACCTGTGTTTCCCTGGAGAATTGATTGACTTCACCTGGTGAAAAAGAAATTTCCGGTCCTTTGTCGGTGAACGGACTTTTTTTGAAGTTCCGATTCCATGGCTGAATTCTATTTATTCATTTTTTTCACATCTTATGACGATCCAAGATTGTTACTTATTGAGGCAATTTTCCAGGCTTGATGTCCCTTCTCCGATATTGGCAGCTGCTATACATTCAGGGGAAGGATTCGAACACCTCGCATGTTGAAGCTTTTACCCCAGCCTGACCATATTTTATCAATATATAACATTGATTTTGGATTTTTATTTCCGTATATAAGTCTTCCGTCTGCTTTCTTCCATTCGCAACTTATACTAATTAATTCTTTTTTTTTTTAATTATAAAATTTATCTTTCTTTTCATTCCTTTTCAATTATCATTCATTGTGTCTTTGTTGGAATGCACCATAAAAACTTTTTACACCTTTTTCTTTTTTTCTAATTGGTATTTAATTAGAACTTGACATTCAAAGGTTTTTTATAAGTCAATTTCATTGTTCTGCAAATCACTGTCTTCCATCTTGGCATTTATAGTTCTTCTGTCGACTTAATATGTACATATTTAAAAAGTTTATCAAATAAAAATGTTTTTATTGTTATTTTGTGAATTTTCATGTTTAATGATTCAAAAATGCACTCATACATATACATAGCGATGTGTATAGCTGGGTTTAGCAAAAGAAAAAAAATCAAAGCAAGTATATACCCCATACCTCTTTTATGAGTTTTTTCATTGAAATAACTAAATCAATTCAATATGACCATGTAAATGACCGTTGATTATAAATCAAATATTAGTGTTATTAGTAAAGTAATAATATGTTGTTGTTTTTTTCTATAATACGTTAGTAATAATATATATATATATATATATATTTAATAATACATTAAGTATACAAATATGTATTTGTCTAATTATCACAACAGGGTTTGATTATACCTGCCCTATTGCAATACCCTCCTCCCAAAAGCCATCAAATATGGTCTATGTAGTTGAATGGCTCCTAAATATAATGAACCGTTCATAATGGCATGGACTTGAGGGAACGAGCATTGTATGATCCCCTTACCTCCTGCCCAGTATTCACCCAGAATGCATTATCCCCCTGACACTTAACAATAGGGAAATGTCTCTCATACAAACTGCAAAATTTCTTTCAGATAAATTTCCCCGGTTTGCTCACATGTGGGGTTTTTACCATTACTAGATCATGAACTTTAAACTGATGATCCCTCTCCAGTGTATGTTTGTTTTTTTCCTGACTCCTTTTCAAAAGTGTATGATATTCCTGCTCTTGGTCCTCCACATTTATTGGCATTTCTTTTGGTCCTGGTATTTTGGCCTTGATTAATTTAGGGGCATGCTTGCCAAACTGGAGTAGCACAGGAGAAAACCCTGTGGACTCATTAACTGCCCAATTTATGTAGTTCAGTATTTCTGGAATCTTTTTAATCCATCCTTGGTGATTAGTTGGGATGTACGTCATATCTTAAACAACCTACCCAACTCATGCATAACCAACTCACATGGGTTCGATTGCAGATTTCTAATTGATGTTAGTTTGTGTTGGATTCCTGACTTCTGAACCCATGCTTTCCATTCACCAGAGATAAATGGTGTGCCATGATCTGAGAGAATGCTTTGAGGTTTTCCAATCACTGTAAAATATTCCTTTTCAAGGAGACATATGGTGTTTCAGGTATTTGCTTGAGTCATGGGATATGCAGCCACAAATTTACTAAACGGATCATATACCACCAACAAATATTTTTTTCTATTAAAGGTGGGGCAATGATCCATAACAATCTATCGCAATCATCTCACATGGCTTCTTTGGAATTATGGAGGTCATTGGGCCTGCATAATTTCTATTAGCTGGTTTAGTTTTCTGGCAAAGTTCACAATGCCTAATTATTCACCCAACAGTACCATGCATGCCTGGCTAATAAAACCACTGTCTGAGCCACTTTTCAGTTTTCCACACTTCATAGTGTCCATATATTTGGTGGACATGAGTCACCACTGCATTCTGTATTTTATGGAGTATTACAGGTCTCCAATTTTCGAGTCCCCTTTTCATTCTGTATTAGAGAACAGCTTGGTCAAGTTTGTATCAGTTGATCCACCTTCTGGACTCTTGTTTTTTCTTTGTATTCCCTTCCAGTTGCGCAATTATTTGACTTAACTGGGCATCCTCCCTCTGATACTGGGCTAATCTCTTAAGATCATTCTCTACCCCCTCATTAATCCTTAAGTTTATTCCTGCCACATATAAATTTTCAGCTTTAAGATGATATGATGGAAAATGCACTGGGTTACAGCTAAGAGCATCAGCTACAATGTTCTCTGACTCCTTACAATGCTTTACCACATAATTATACTCTTGGAGGTATAGGCTCCACCGCACCAACTGACTATTTGTCAGATAACTATGGTTAATAAATTCTAAATTCTTATGACCCGTAACCACAATTATTTTTGATCCCAACAACAATGTGTGGAGTTTTTGGAATGACCCAACAATGGCTAAAGCTTCCTTTTGTGTGGCAGTGTAATGGCACTCTGGACCCTTGAGCAGCTTACATAAGAAATACAGCACTCTCACCTGACCATCCTCTTGAATCTGTGATACTGTTGCTCCCAGCCCATACCCACTGCTGTCAGTCTGCACCACAAAGGGTTTCTCAAAATCGGGAAAAGCCAGCATTACATGTTTCATGAACCCTTGCTTCACCCTTTCCAATGCCTGGCTTTGCTTTTCACCCCACTCCCGCACTACATCTTTTCTCAGTAATCTAACTAGTGGTTCCATATGTTGAGCAAACTGCTCCTGAAAATGGTTGTAGAAGTTACACATACCCGAAAAGGATTGTATCTGCTTCTTGAATCTAGGTGCTGGGAAACCTTTAATGGCTGAGATTTTATCTGGGTGTGGTGGACACCCCATGATCTTATAAGGTGGCCCAAGAATGTAACTTCCTTTTGAAATAGCACACTTTTCTTCAGGTTTACCTTGATCCTTTTATTCCAACATTCCCTTAAAAACATTTCCACATCTTTGGTATGTTCTTCCACAGTAGCCGATGCCACCAATGCATCATCCACATACATTGTAACTATCTTCTTAACTTCAGCAGATAATACCTGATCTAGACATCGCAGGAAAACCAGCCCCACTGTTAATCATGTCAAAAGGCATATGGTTAAACTAATATGAGCAGCCATCATACCTAATGGCAGTATACTTATGATCTTCTGGCTGCAGCCTTATCTGCCAGTAGATTGCTGTCAGATCAAATGTTGGAAAAAAAATTTTCCCTTTAAATCCCCCCAAGTAATACTTGCATGGGTGGTAGTATGTTACAATCTGGGACCATGACTTTATTCAACTGCCTCACATTGAGACATAACCGTATGGAATTATTCTTTTTCTCGATGATGACTATTGGGTTACAATAAGCCGAGGAGCTTTTTGATATAATACCCCATTCCAACATTTGATCTATCTGCTCCTTCACCTGCTCCCTATATTGATGAGGAATTGGGTATAATTTTGCCTTAAATGGTTGTGTTTCATTTACTTGAATCCTTTGTTCAAACCCTGGGATCATGCCTGGCCTGTCTGAAATTACCTGACTGTATTTCTTCAGAATCTTTCTTCGTATTTCCTTCCCTTCTCCCTAGGCTATCTTCACCTGGTCTATTTTTTCCATTATCAAGTCATCATTGTGTTCATCGACAACTTTCACAGCCCCTATTGAACTATCCGTGCATTCCATTATAAATCCAACCACCTCCCCATTACATGTGGCTTGTCTACTTTCGTAGTTTAACTTGCATTTATATTTGTATTGTAACAGTATGGTCTGATATACCCAGATGTTCCAGTCTACAAATACATTTAAACACACACAGATCAACTTTAACAATCAGCTAGTTCTTCCATAATATATACCAACTTACTTCCAATCTAAAAGTGCTGGTGAAAAGAACTGATTTAGATTGCATGTAGATTTGATGGATTATGCTTAGGCTGGTTTATTGAAAATGGATGTAATCATGAGTCAGGTGTTTCATCGTTTTATCTCTAGCATTCTACGTGAAGACCATAGGTCCAACAGTAGTTAGATGCGAGCTTGCTCTCTTTTACCTATATACGTGGATGGACTGGTTTGTTGCATAAGGCACTAATCAACTTTGGAATATGGCAGATAAGTGCACCAGCACTTTTAGATTGAAAGTAAGTTGGTATATATTATGGAAGAACTAGCTGATTGTTAAAGTTGATCTGTGTGTGTTCAAATGTATTAGCGGACCGGAACATCCAGGTATATCAGACCATACCATTACAGTATAAAAAGTCAGTTCCCAATAAGACATCACAAATCAAATTTTTCATGATTAGGAATACACGGGGGCAATTTACTCCATGGATTTTGACATCCAGCTATATTTGTTTGGGTTCAACCTTTGCCTTTCTGTTGTTGGCCATCGCCACTTGTACAGCTTTTAATGGTAGAACAGGTATATTTGGTTGGTCTCTGGTGAGTTTATAATCCAATCTTTCTGTTATTATAGAGACCTGACTCCCTGAATCAATAAGTGCTTGTACAGCTTTTAATGGTAGAACAGGTATATTTGGTTAGTCTTTGATGAGTTTATAATACAATCTTTCTGTTATTACAGAGACCTGACTTTCTGAATCAATAAGCACTTGTACTTTCATCTGTCCTGCTGCTATCCATATTTTCGGACATGTTTGGCATGCATAAATCGGTAGGTGGTCCTCCCATATACAAATTAGGTTCCTCATGTATTTTGAATTCAGTTGCTGTCTGAATATTATGTCTCTTTCTTGGTGTACTTCCCTTTTCTCTCGAATCTATCTCATTTCCGCACTTATTTCCATTTGACTCGATATATTGTCTATTTCTTTAGATGGGTTGTCTCCTCCTTCCTCTAGCATCAATCTTATTCTTATTGGCAGGTTTTGGCAGACCAACTTCACAATCTGTTTCTCTGACAAATTACATGCTTCTAATGTCCTGAATGTGGCTACTTGACACCTAAAAAATGCACATATCCCTCTGGTCCATCCTCTTGAAACTTCTCTTTTATCAATTGGGATCTAATGTTTCCCTGCCTTTCTTCACTCCAGAAAGCTCTTTCCAGGGCTGTCTTGTAATCTAAAAATGTCTGCAGTTGGTGTAAGAATGAGTTCCACCAATACATGGCCTGCCCTTCTAGATGGTAAGATGTTATTATCATTTTAACCTTGTCTGGTGTTCCGTAACTCACAAAGTATTTTTGCAGACTCCTAACATGATCTACTGGTGTCTCTTTCTTCTTCCCTCCATATACTCTTATTCTTATCAACTCCATCTTCTTTACATGATGTATATATATTTTTTACTATGTGCCAGGTTCTGAAACTCCAAACACCCAAAGCACAGTGCTGCCCCCTTCCCAGACTTCCTTACACCTTCAATATTTCTTAAGGATATATATTTATAATTTTACTGTGGACCGATCAAAATTTCACTATGTTATTTCGACTTACTCGTTTTCCACTTTTATAAAGCCTCACTTTGAAAACTAATACCAATAGGCTATTGTTATTTCAAAACCATGGTTTCAAAGTTAGTCTCAAATTCAGAAATTGTCAAAATGATTATAAAAGTAAAAAGTGTAAAATATATTAAAATCATAGCTACTGTGTGGGTGTAAATTAAATATAATTCATTACTCAAATTTCTTTTAAAACAACATTAATTTAATATATATATATATATATATATAAATTATTTTTCTTTAGTTATGACATCTTATAGTAAGTGACCGAAACCGAAATAATTATTTTGTATCTAATTAAAATGGATTAATTATAAATGTTAACCACTTAAAAACTCGTTTACTTTTTTCTTTTAAAATATCTGTATTACTTTTTTTTGGTACTCATCTTATAGCTAAAGATGCCATTCTATGGCATGGTTTTCATGCTAAAACACATAAAAATGCTGTTTCCGTGGCCGTCATGTTCGAACCCACGTTTTCTACAATATAACTTTTTTGTTGTGCTACAGAATGCAGGCCACTATGTCAGTCACCGTACAGCATGTATGTTGCTAAGCAGCAATTACATTTTCTGAATTCACACAGTTTATAAAATAATTACGGCTTGATGAGAGAGTTTGTATTTGAATTGTGTTGAAATGTTGTTTTCATTGGATTTTTTTTTATTTTAAACTATTGAAATGTTCAGATTTTTGAAAACAATAATTATAAGACTTTTTACAATGTACTGTATTGAACTTTTATTTGGATAAATGTTAAATATCTATGGTTTTATTGAGTTGCAATTAGGTAACGTGTCAAGTAATGTACTGTTAGTAACATTCCATGTGACAAAGAAGATTCTACCATCTGTATATTTTTGAAGTAAAAAAGAGCGGTACGAAAAAAATATCCAGTAAGAAAAGTCCAAATATATAGCTTTTTTTGTAAATTTAATAAAAAGCAAATATTATAAACATGTTTAATAAGTAAAGAAGACATTTGTATGTGTTTGTTGTTGTTTAAAAAAGTTTGAGTTTCTTTCTTCTGTCTGAGTACGCTTATGATTTTGAATTTTTTTTATTTTAGCATTACAAACAGAACACTAACCCTAAAACTAACCCTAAACTAACCCTAAAACTAACCCTAAACCTAACCCTAAACTAACCCTAAAACTAAACCTAACCCTAAACTAACTCTAAATCTAACCGTAACAACTTTTACTTTTATTAAGATTATTATTTTTTAGTTAAACAACAACAAAAAAAGTCGTAACACAAGTAAAAAAATATCTGATAGAAAATTGATAAAAAAAAAGCCGTAACACAAGTAAAGATATATCCAATAGAAAATGTATAAAAAAAACCGTAACACAATTAAAAAAATATACAATAGAAAAACACGAATCAAATTTTAATTTGTTGATTTTATTTTACATTTATTATTATCATTTAAATTGTATACATTAATAAAAAATAATATTTATAAAAGATGATTTTGTTTTGTTTTTATTTTCACAATACAAAAAAGAACAGAAAAATTATTAAAATCAACGGCCCGTGAATGTTCATATTTTATAGTTTTAGCATGAAAATGACACCATCCAACGGGATCTTTATCTATAATACAAGCACCCTTTTTTTTTTCAAAAAAAAAATCAATTGTGAACAAGAAAAACATTTACATTCGTTCTTTAAAAAAAAAAATCCATAACAAACTGAAAGTTCTTTAAAACCAGTCTAACCTAAACTGATTACTTTATGAAAACGCCTTTATATTCTGCACTAAGTTGGTATTTTTCATATAGCCCAAAAAGTTTTATTTTTTTATTTTTATAAAACTTAATATCATATACATCCACCTCTGCCAATATAATATAACTTCCATTTTCCTAATTTTTTGTTTTAGCTAAAACAATAATGATCTGACAAAACCGATATGTATATATTTATTTATTTTCTCAAAAAAAAAATTCATGATAATTTCTTTTATTTTTTTTCTTTCCCTCATTGATCTACTTCTCTTCGATGCCCTTTTGTTGGGTCACCATTATAATGGGTCCAGCCATTCACCTAATATTTCTTAACATACTCGGCTCTACGAGAGTATGAATGTGTATATCTATATACATGTTTGAACAAAACTATAAGTCCTATACATATATAATTCTCTTCGAGATCATACACAGTATATTTATGGACATCTAACTAAAGACTCCAAGTGCCAATCTCACCTGTAGATAAGAATTATACTGAACAATATGGAAGTATATAATAGAATGTTAAAATGACCTGGCCTGTGGCTAGCTTTTCTCAGGGCGGGTGGTAAAATTACCAGCAGTAGATCTAACCCTCCCTCTTTTTTTTTCTAAAAAAAAAAAACTCATGACACACACAAAAAAAATCATTCATCATTTTTATACATATTTATTAGTAATAATATTTACGTATCTATCAAAATATATATATTATTTACGTAAGTTAAATCAATGTCTTTTTTTTATTAATCCAAGATTCATATCAGTTTCCCTTTTGTTGGTTTGCTGTTTTCTCTCCTTACCAAAACCCACACATATACAAATACACTGTAATATGTATTTTTGCACCGAAGATTTAATTATGGACTGATTTATATGCTAATAAATCCAGTAGGAAATAATTTGAACTCTCCATGCAAAAGAAAAGAAATTTTAAGTTCACAATTGTGTCAAATAACAGTTTTCTGAATTACGTGGAGTAAGCTTACTAAGAGTTACATATATATGCAAATAGAAAAAAAGTTCATGTGTTTCCCCAGGGAATTGATTGAATGAATTCATTTGGTGAAAAAAAAATCTTCGATCCTTTGTCGGTGAATGGACTTTTTTTGAAGTTTTAATTCCATGGCTGAATTCTATTTATTCATTTATTTTTCACATCTTATGGTGATCCAAGATTGTTACTTATTGAGGCAATTTTCCAGGCTTGACGTCCCTTGTTCGATATTGGCAGCTGCTATACATTCAGGGGACAGATTCGAATACCTTGCACATTGAAGCTTTTACCCCAGCCTGACCATATTTTATCAATATATAACATTGATTTTTGGATTCTTATTTTCGTATATAAGTCTTCCATCTGCTTTTTTCCAATCTCCAACTTATACTAATTAATTCTTTTTTTTTAATTATAAAATTTATCTTTCTTTTCATTCATTTTCAATTAACATTCATTTTTTTTTTAATTATAAAATTTATCTTTCTTTTCATTCATTTTCAATTAACATTCATTGTGACTTCATTGGAATGCACCGTAAAAGCTATTTACACCTTTTTCTGTTTTTCTAATTGGTATTTAATTAGAACTTGACATTCAAAGGTTTTTTTCTACGTCAATTTTATTGTTCTGCAAATCACTGTCTTCCATCTTGGCATTTATAGTTCTTTTGTCGACTTAATATGTATATATTTAAAAAGTTTATCAAATAAAAATGTTTTTATTTTTATTTTGTAAATTTTCATGTTTAATGATTCAAAAACGCTCTCATACATATACATAGCAATGTGTATAGCTGGGTTTGGCAAAAGAAAAAAAAACAGAGCAAGTATATACTCCCATACTTCTTTTATGAGTTTTTTCATTGAAATAACTAAATCAATTCAATATGACCGCACAAATGAACATTGATTATAAATCAACTTGTAAATATTAGTGTTATTAGTAAAGTAATAATATGTTGTTGTTTTTTTCTATAATATGTTAGTAATAATATATATATATATTTTTAATAATACGTTAAGTATACGAATACGTATTTGTCTAATTATCGCAACAGGGTTTGATTATACCTGCCCTGTTGCAATATATATATATATATGTGTGTGTGTGTGTGTCAATCAAAAAAAGCTTACTAATTATAAATTTACATTTATATTTTTTGTCTATGTTTTGATGTTACATTTGGATAATTTATGTTAATAGGATTGTAAGTAATCTTTACAATTTGAGTTCAATTCTGAGCATAACAGAACCATCAACTGAGGTGTAGATTAGATGAATTAGTCTAGGTTGCATCAGTATTGAATAATTTGATTTAAAATTATCTTGTTTAATATGGATTCAATTTTAGATTACAATTACACTGTTTCATCCATGACATCCTATGTGAAGACTTTAAGTCTGACTATAGTTAGATGTGACCATCTTGATTCCCAAAAAAGGACCATAGCATTACAATATAGATAAAATGAAAATCAAAAGAATAAAAAATTAATTAAATCTGTTTGGATAAAAGTAAATAATGAGGCATAAAGTTGTCTTATTAATTATTAGGTTCCATGCAACAAACCTATTAGAGTTACATCAATTTTAAAAAATGATAGATTGAAAGGAACCAACGAAATAAATACATGTAATTTTTTAAATTTTAGTGCTTCCAGGATTGAGTAAAGCATATTTTTCAGGACAATTATCTTTATATAATGTATAAACAATAAAACATTTTAGCTAAACTTTTGAAATTTCTATTATCTTTGTAAAATTTATCGTTTTTTTAATTATTTGTTTAAGTAGTTTGGGCATGCTTTGGATCATCTCCAGTACTGTAAAAATCTTCATTAAAACCATTAAGAATGATATATTTAAATATTTTCAAAGATTTCAATATAAATTGAAAAATAAGTTATAACATTTAATTGTTTAATCTAGAAAAAGTAATATCAAATATCATATGAAACCTATTTTGCTGTAATAAAAGTAATAACATTTAATTGTTTGACTTAGAAAAATATTTTTTATCATCACATAATAAACATGTCTGCTTTAATAATTATTATTTTATTATAAACATTTTTTGGTCAATGTTCTTAGAAATTACATTTAAAATTATTGAAAAAATTATGAAAATTAAACTTTATCTTATTTTGAGAAGCACTTTATTCTTGTAATAACATATATTTTCTATAAATATAAACTTTTCCAAATCTAAAACTTTGATGATAAGCATTTCACTTTGTATAAAACACACTAGTCCAGACTAAAATTTTTAACTCAGCTGAAGAGGTTTAAACCAGTAATCCAAAAAGTGTTATACATCTGTTCCAAAATATCAATATAATTTCAATCTTCATTTTTAGCATAAAAAATTGTACTTTAGATTATATTAAAAGGTTATACTTAGAAGCAGAAATTTATGATTCTACATTTAATCACTGATGAATCTTCTGTGTGTGATTTAATAGAGTAAAAGGTTAATGGGTTCCAGAAGGTAAGATCCAAAATTGATAGAACAGTTGAAAAAAGTATTCAAAGCAGATCAAGATAAGAGATGGAATCCTCAAATTTCATCCAAAACTTTTCTTTTTTTCTTACATATGTTAAATACTAAATATGACATCAGCACATTTATTTGCATTTATGATTTCTCATCTTTAATTTTTAAATGATATACAATTTTATTCAAGAAATATATAAAATAACACTAAAAACGATTTTGAAACATTTTGAATTCATTTCTACCATAAAAATGAATTTAATATTTTAAAAGCACTTTATGAAATAAATTAATAACTTTTTTCTATTAAAGAAAAACTAATGAAAATTATAATAATGGTTTTTGAACTCAGATTTTCACACAACCCTCAATCATCCATGCTATCTCATACCACTAAAACATTCAATCACACAAATGTAAAAAAGATAAATAATTACCAATATACATATTTTGTGCTAAACCAGCCATTGTCATTGTTAGTACTTTTCTTGCTATGACGTATTACCACAAAGACGTACTACTCTAATCTTCTGATCTTTAAGATAACATCTCCTAGTGATTTCCTGACAATGTTAATCGATAAAATGTGTTCAGAAATCACTGTGTTCACGTCGATATCAAAACCGCAAAGCAGAGAAATGACAAAATTTCCCATAGGTCTCTCAACTTTTTAAATATCGTGAGACACCTCGATCAAAAAATCAGTATTCCCAAGGATTAGTCTTGCCAGGGTCTTTGTTGCCATGACATTGTTTATCTAATCTTCAATGAAATCTTACCAGCAAAAAACATGCTAAGTGTAAAACGTCATAGCTCATAAAATCCGAAACTACCATCTCCACACATATATACTATCAAAGACAGATTTCATTAAGATAGCCAATCTTCATACTTTAATGGACAGCCTTCATTGAAAATGAAATGGATGGCTGAAGAATTGTGGGGTGGAGTAGTTTGAAGCCTGTCCATTAAAGTATAAAGATTGGATATCTTATTATGAGCTGTGCTTTGATTGTGTATATGTGTGGAGATGATAATCTGGACCAAATGACAAGTGCTGGTTTAACACAAAATATGTTATCGGTGTTTATTTATTTTTTTGACATGTGTGTGATCAAGTGTATCAGTAGTATGAGATAGCCAATAAACATCACATGATCATCAGGATGGTTGAGAGTTGTGAGAAAGTCTGAGTTCAAATACCCTATATATTACATATATAAATGCAGGTATGAAAAATCCTGTTTTGTAAAAAAAAATATTTCAAAATAATTGTTTTTATAAAAAACAACAAATTATACATAGAACAATAAATTACCAGAATTAAATTTAACTTTGTATCAATGAAAATAATTAAATATGTCAAATAATAAGTTCTGTTTTTGCAGTTATTTGATTCAATTAATACAATAGTTCAAACTTAATATTTCACTGCATTAGTGATATTAATTTATTTCTACCTACAATTCAGCAAGCTGTATTTGCATTTTGAGTTTATTTATAAATAGTAAACTTATGAAAGCATTTTCTTCAAAAAGTATTTCTTGTTGTTTACTATAAAAATCATTATCAAAATATCATGCTACATTTATTATCACCTAAAATTTACATTAGTCAATCAATGAGTTATTTATTTTATATAGCGCGATGTTTATGAATGGTAATAAACTAATGATCAGCTTTTCAAGCTAATGCACATGCGCTTTATTATTAAGATTCATAATGCACATGCGCATTAGCTTGAAAAGCTGCCATTAGTTTATTAGTCAATTAATTAACTGATACTATCTTTTTTTTTTGCTTTCTTTAGATTTAAAATAAGCATGGATTCACTGAATGTAAAATAATTACTAATTAAATTCCACATCAGATAATATTTATCAGGTTTTCATGTCATACCTCAACTTCTGCTTATTCTTCTCAGTTATTTCACTATATCTGTTATCCTAACATAGTGGACAATGTATACATGCACACACACATATATTTTTTTTAACACTGGCCTATCTTATAATTTTTTTAGAAAATCACACATTTATTTTTTACAATGCACAGTGCTATTTATAACCATAATTAAAACACTAAATATATATAAAGTGAGACATCTTATTGAGCCTCTTGGTAGATATACACTCAAAACAGTGTTGGACTTATAAACTATGTATATCTGTTATAATAATTAATTCGTATTAGGATGGATAGATAAAGAATAATATAATTCTAAAAAGTTTATCAGCTGTAGACCTGACACTCAATTTAAAATGTAATAATATAAAATCGGCAGAATAATAAAAAGATTATATAAAGATTACCATTAATAGAATGATGCACAATGGAAAAGAAATTGTAATGTTATATATATATATAAATTACTCTTATGTAATTTAACAAATTACATATGTTATATATATATATAAATTACTCTTATGTAATTTAACAAATTACTATGCTGTATAAAATATATATTTGGGCTAATAATGATCAAATAAAAATGATAAATATACATCTGAAGAATGTTGGTCCATTATTTTTATTAAAGAGTAATAAAAGTTTAATTATAAAATTAAATAATTTCATGTCTCGTGTGAGTTACATTAACAAAGTAAAAATAAATGTCCTCATTTTATCTGACACAACTCGTACTGCATAATAATTATACTTTGAGAATATATTTTAAATATAACCTCATGTTTGAAAATATGTATTGTCAGAAACGTGAAATAAAAAGAACATGAGAAAAAGTAAAAAGACAATAAATAAAAAATGAAAAATGCATATATATCTAAAAGTGAATATTATAAATGAAATACTATTGAATAGAATGTGATAACCCAACATAGTTTGATCTTGAAATTGATCAGAATAATAACTTCAAAATATCATATAATAATAAACTGCCAAAATCACACTTTTCTTTATGTTTGCCGTAATATCCTATAAATGCAATTTATCCAAACTTCAAATACTTTTTAGAAAAACTCTTTATTTGTACATGCCAGTCGAAACGTAGGTGTATGTGTATGTACAAATAAAGAGTTTTGCTAAAAAGTGTTTGAAGTTTGGCTAAATTGCATTTATTTAATAATAAACTGCATTAATAAATATTGTGATTTTTTTGCTTGACAATTTAAAGTTAACTACTGAATTGAATTAGTTACAACATGCATTCTATATACATTTTATTAGTTATGCAATAATATCTTCATTTAATTAAATACACTACATTTATGTAAATGAGTTATTAGTCAGTAGAATAAATTAATAAGTGATTTTTATTTTCATAAGTCCATGTGATCATTATTGTAGCGGGACTTTTAAATCAATTTGTATCTTTCATCCTCAATTATTTCATTGACAACATATTTTTCTCATGAAATCATGAATTTTCACACGAGCTTGGCTGAATCATGTTCAGCCCTATCCTTTGTCAATGTTTTGTACATTCCAAGTTATGTAGGGAAGGGTGGGGACAGTGTGACAATTCTTAGAGAGTCAAACTGCATGATTTAAGTAGAAATAAACTTACTCTGCTTGGGAGATTTCAAAAGTTGTGGCCACTTAAAATCCAGACACCATCAGATGATACGGTAGCCAACTGTGAATTGCGCAAATTCACATAAAGTGTTGTGAAGCACAAAAAAACAGGCCATAATATTTCTGTTCAACACCATCAAACAGCCTGCAATGGCTAAGATAAACAGAACTGTTTTCTTAGCTGCAAGCCAGGCCATATAAATGGCATTTGTTGGTGTTCTTGGATAGCCAGTATGCCATCAAGCAGCCAAGACCGGCTATGTAATTAGTACTATATTCAACCAGACTGTTTTTCTTGGTACTTCATTAGATTGTTAATCAACAGAATATTCTAAAATATCATTTCTGCCCTTATTTGGCACACATTTACAGAAATTGCAATGAATTTTACTTAACAACAATGCACAATGTATTTTTATATAAATCTGTATTAACAGTCAATTTTCATTGTGCTGATATACACATTTATTAATCAGTTTTGTCTTATTTTTAAGTAACTAAAAATGTCATTTTACTAAGTCAACAAACAAAAGCAATTTAGCTTTTGCTTTCAAAATTATATTTTATAAGTTCAAATAGTTGAAAATCTATATTGAAGTGACAATTAATTTAATTCTTGCTATTTAGTTAAAATGTTACATGAATAAAATTCCCATTTTGTTTATAATTCATAGAGAAGAACATTAAATTTATGATATATCAAAAAAGAAGTTAGTATTGCATTAATCATTTCCTGATCTGAATGACATATTTTTTTGCATTAAGAAACATTTTAGTACAAAATATATATGATAATCTTAATTTTCATTGCAATATCACCTAATTTTAAATCACTCAAATAACAATAATATTTTCTATTCATAAAAAGATGTGACTTACCTTATTTTGATTGTTAATATCTGCTCCATGACTAATAAGTTTTTCAACTATTGATAGATGACTATTTTCAGCAGCCAACTGAAGAGGGGTAATATCAAACTAAATGAATAAAAAATGTTATTTATTCAGATTCTATAAAGTATCACATATAAAATTACAATATAAAATTACATGAAATTCTTAATTTAAAAATACAAATATATTATAAGTATAATAAGGACATTTTAATACAACTTGATTTTAAAATGTCATTTATTAAGATAATTATCAGCAATTATACTGTGCTTCAAATGCTCATTAGTGAAGTTAGAAAAATCAAAATTAAATATCAGGCTTAGCACTTTCAAGGTCTTTTAACCTCATACTCATAGCCAAAGAATTAGAAACATTGTAGTGTTGTTGACATTTGCTAAGATATGCAAATTGGTCTTCATATGCAAAACAATTTTATTATTAAAAGATCAATCAGCTTGACCACTTTTTAGAGATAGAGAAATATGTGTCTTTTTTAGTAATGGTGTATGAATCATTTATGATGTAGTATGCCTCCTTTATTTTTATTTTGTTGTCATTTTTCTTGGTACATACAATATGAGGGTTAGAGAGTTCAAACTTGTGACTGTTTGATTTTTCATGTTTTAAGAATATTGAAGTGTTGTCCCTATTATCTTGAGATATCTTGTATGTGTACATATGCTGACTAGCTCTATTATTAACAGTAACTTTCATTTCCCATTATATATGGTGCTGCAGTCTACCTGCAGGCATGATATCTTGTACACAACTTGGAGTGTCAGGCTAGGATCAATTTTGTCTTTGGAATTATTAATGTCTATTTGTGTTGGGGGGATTATGAAAACCAACCTTAAATTCTTTTGACAAAGTTTTTGCGAGTTGTTTAGCCAATTTAGGGGTGTATGAAATAATTATTTGTGGTTTGCTTTCTGTTACATGGTTAGCTGTTAATCTTTTATGAAACTGTTCAATATTTTTGATTATAGTTCTGTCTTTAAAGCCCACACTCAATAGGACTTTGATGTAAATTGAAATGTTGGCCTTCTTATCAAAAATCTTTTAAAGATCATAAATAAGAAGATTTTTTTGGACAAATAACATTATAATTTTGAATAGATGAGTGTAAAATGTTGATCATTACCATGAGAAAATATTAAACAAAAGTTTTAATAAATCATAAAAACACCTACTAAAGAAAGTTACAGAAACCATATCTATTAAAAAAATTAAACTTACAAACATCCAATAAATATTACAATCAAATTATTTCCTTTCAATATTCATATTGTTTACATTGTATGATAATTTATTTAACTTGAGAAAAGTTAAGAAAAACACTATGAAATATTTGAATAGTTTATCTACAAGTAATGAATGCTGTTAAATGTTGATCTTAAATGGTGAAACATTATTGCCATATATAATAAAGGTTAAAATTATTTTATTTATTTCTATTTATAATTTTTTTACCTTATTCTCTATTAACATAGATATCAACATTATTCAAATAATTTTGAAAACTAATTTAGCATTTACAAAACTTCAATCTATGGTACTCCAAGCATTAAAGTATGTAATTTATTCATGATTATCTATAATATCATTAACATATTTTGTTCATGCTTAATAATTATTTATAGATTTAATTATATCATATTCTGTATCAAATTTGGTGCATCATTTTTAACATTAATTTTTTTATTCAACAATTGACACTTTGACAGTCTTGAATTTCATTTAGATTTATTCAAAGATTTTCATTTCCAAAAGTTTTCATTGTGAAATTTTTATTATTGTACCTTTCTTTAAACAGTCTCTGTTTTTTTAACTATTTTATATGTAGTTTATTTTTGTCATTCTGTTCTATACTCATTGTTATTATTTTTCAATAGCAGCTTTTCTTTTGCCACTTTATGAATTTTTGTACTTAAAATGCATTTCAATTTTACTTCATTGCATCATTTGGTACAACACTTCATAAAATCTATAAATATTACATTACTTTATCTGATGACTTCAGCTTGCTCATTGTTGTTTCAGTAATAATTTTTTCTTCAAATTCTATGAAAATTACTATAATATTTGCTAAATAATAAATGCCAGATGTTAAACTTTAGTAAATTTTCATCTAGTGATGTCTTAAGAAATATCTATAGACTACATTCAAACATTTCATTATCAATAAAAATCTTTGACTATCCAAACAATGCTTTAAAAAGGTGCATGAAATATTAAAAGTGTAAATGCACAGTTTATGATTTAAGGCTTCTAATAAAAAATACATAATTTTGAAACTAATCTGGGAATATTAAATAAAACCTCACAAAATACAAATTTATGAAGTACATCTGTTATATAATACTTATTAAAACTTACAACATATGACACATACAGATGTAAAGATATATGTTGCTGTATCATATCTTTTATAACATTAATAACTTTCTTTTTCATCTTCAATTGCTCACAAAAATTAAGTGTTAGTTTTAGATAGCTGTAGTTTGGAAAATGATCAATGCTTTTTCAGGTTAGCAGGAGCTTCGTTTAACCATATAAGAGAACTAAGCTACTGTTATTCAGGTTTGACAGTTGTTGTCCAGAGAAGACATATCATCTTTATGATTGAGAGTCATTCTTTAACATAAACTTCAAATAGCTAACTATTTATTGCCAGATCTTGAACTATAATGGAAATATGTGGATTCTGTGAGAACCAATGCCTATTCACCTGTTTTTGCTTCAAGCTCTGTGTTATTTTATATATACACATTCATTATTGGCAATGAATGCTCAATACAATCATTATAAAAAAGGATTCTAAATTAGTCCATTATTTGAGGGCAAGGTGAAATATGATGAAGATATTCAGCTTATTGAAGTCAAAAGTGTCTTATATGTTTTTAAAAGTGAAAATAATGCAATTCCTGATCAAATACTATGAGAAAGCATAATATATGATGTTGTTATGCTAGCCCAAAAGTATTGGAATTTTTCAAAAACATATGGCCCCATAAAGTTATACCAACTTATTCGAAAATGGTTTTATTGTTCTATATTTACAAACCAAAAAAAAAACAATAAAATTGCAATAAATGTTATGAAATATCATTATTATTCACTACAGCAATGTTATTTTTGATTTTATTTAAAAGATTACTTCCAAACATACACACAGAGAATCAGAAGTATAGTTTTCATCAAAAAAGTATACCATGTTTTCATTATAAGAATTATCTCAAAGGTATTTTAGTTGCTGTATTGTTGTCTGCATCCATAAAAAGATATGGCAGAGAATAGAATTCCATAAAGAGCTACAATTATACATGGACTTGAAATATTCTGGAAAAGACATCATCACAAAATATCAATTTAATACTAACATGGAAAAATATGTTCTTAATACAGGAAAAACTATCCATACATTAGTATAACTCAATGCAAGCCAGAGTAATCAATAGATGCCAGAAGACATGCATAAAATTCCTATCTAATGCCTACTCATACAATATCCCAAGACATTAGTGAGAAGCCTTGGATATGAGAGCACTGCACCTAGATCAGGTGCAGTGCTCTTATGTGAGCACTCTGAGATCCAAGACTCCTCACTGACAAAAACTATAAGCTAGAAACTAGTCTGGGGATATTGGATGAATAGGCACCAAATAGGATTTTATGCATAAGTCTTCTAACATCCATTGATTATTCTGGATTGCACTAAGTAACACTACTGTATGGAGAATTTTGCCTGTTTTAATAACAGTTATGGGCAAGCATAAGAAATGGTGATCATGTGATGTTTAGTGGTTTAAAAATATGTTCTATATACTGTTTCCAAATTCATCTTTGTAGTTATCTCAAAAAGCCATTTCCAGAACTGTTTGTTCTATTTTTAGAATTGAAGTGATATACTCACAAGTGGTAGTTGATCATTAATTAGTCAGCATCAATGTTTTTCTCAATCTTTTTCTCAATTACATCAACATTTTCTTCAGAATTTGCACGGCTAAATCTCAGAGACAGTTTACTATTAAAGAATGGACAATTTTATGGAATTGTTATAATCAAATTGATAGGTTAAATGCTTTTATAAGTTATAAGTATGCAGATAATAACTCAGTGTTTGTATCATCATCAAACATTATCAATCCGCTGCAGGATGAAGGTCTCTCCAAGTTCAATCCATCTTCTTTGATCTTTAGTTTCTTTTGTCCACATCACCCTGCAAACTTTCTTATTTCATTCATCCATCTCACATATGGTATTTTTCTGAGCTTTTTACAATTTCTTGGAATACAATTTAAAATTTAAATTGTCCATATATTATCATCTGTTTTAGCAATTTGTCCAGCCCAACTTCACTTCGGTCTTTTAATTTTTTCAATGAGGTCAGTAACACCATTTTGTTCTCTTACCCATATATTGCATTTTCAATCTCTTCTTGTTACTCCCAACACACACCTCTCCACACTTCTTTGAGTGGTCTGAAGTCTTTGTATTGCTCGTCTGTTAAGTGTCCAAGTCTCAGATACATAAGTAAGAATTGGTAAACACATTTATTAAAAATCTTCCTTTTAAAACACATAGGCATAATTCTTTTTAGTATTAAGTTATTTTTACCAAAAGCACTCCAACCAAGTTTAATTCTGTGATTAATTTCATCCATTATGTTTCCATCTGTATTAATAATGTGACAAAGGAATTTGTAGTTGTTAACTTCTTCTAATTTGTCATAATCAATCTTTATTTTTATATTTTGAAAAAATCCATTAAACATTACTTTAGTCTTTTTAACATTTATCTTTAGTCCTACTTTCCTACTTTCATCTTATAACTCCTGCAACATTTCCTGCAGCTCTAAAGCATGATTTGGAAAAAACAACTACATCATCTTCAAAATGTAAATGACTTCAATAATCTCCATTGACTTTCACCACTTTAGCTGCTCATTTTAATCCACAAAATGCTTTTTGCAGCACTGCTGTAAAATGTTTTGGAGATATGGAGTCACCCTGTCTCACACCATTCTCAATATTGACTTGCCTAGTATCATTATGTAATCTAATTGTTTCTGTTGCATTTTTATAAATATTCTTTAAAATATGACAATATCATGGATCTATACCTTAATGATACAATGCTTTAATCACTGAAGAAATGTTTATACAATCAAATGCTTTTTCATAATCTACAAATCCAAAGCATAATGGCAACTCATATTCATTTGTCCTTTTTATAACTTCTCTGTACTAAAACCATTTTTAAATGCAGCTTGTTCTCTTGGTTGGTAGAAATCTAATGGTTTCTGTAGACAAGTTGTAATTATCTTGGTAAAAATTTTGTATAAAACTGATAAAAGGCTGATAGGTCTGTAATTTCCAATATCTTATTTATCACCTTTTTTAAATATTAATATTAATACTGCATTCTTTCAATCATCTGGTACATCTTTATCAATTAAACATTTGGTATATAACTTTCCTACATTTTTTTCTATTCTTCACCTACTTCTTTTAATATATCAGTTATAGTTGCATCATTACCTGGAGTCTTTCCTTTTCTTCATAAATTTAATTGCATGTCTCACTTCATCATTTAAAATTCTGAGCAATTCAGAAGATATATTAGATATAGGAGGTATTTGTTCTTTATTATTATATACTTCTTGATAAAAGTGTTCTACCCACTTTATGATGTCCTTTCTCTTTTTAGTAATAATTTCATTTTTTTTCTTATTGCAGATATAAATTTCTTACCAATACCAAAATGTTGTTTTCACTCTAGAGACTTTTAGTCAATTCAACTATACTTTCTACAATTAAGCTTCACTTTGAATCTCAGTGTAAGGTAACACTCCCAAGATAGGCTATGAATATGGAGACCTAAGTTCTCTAAAAGTGCTAAGCCTTATAATTTTTTTCTAATAATACTAAACTTCACTTTTTTGTGTAAAGGCAATTTAAAACTTACCACTCAAAGGCGAAGTAAAAACAAGGATTTTATTACAATAATAATAATTCAATTTAGTAGTTAATTACTAATAAAATAATAGGCTATAAAAAGACAATGCAATGTTTTTAATAAATTAATTGACAAAAATATACACAAAATGAAAATGGTTTGTTATCACACTGTTATCATAATTCAGCTAAAATGGTAAATATTTAAACAAGAATTTAATCATCTTTATTCCCAAACATATGGTACTTTTTTTTAAAATCAGTTGCAATTCAAAAACATGATTCAATCAATTTAATAACTATAAACAAAATATGATCATGATAATGTGTAAAAAAATAAGTAATAAAATAATGGATATGAAGATATTAATTTTGAAAAAAATAGTTTAACTTGTATTACTCATGATATTTAAAATTTTGATGCTTAAATAGAATAACTGATAAAACATACCTTCATATAAAGACATTTTGACAAATCATTACTTTTATTTTTTATAAATAATAATTTAATGATAATTTAGCTTAGCTATCAATCTGTTATGTAAAAATAGATTACAGAAAATTATTCATTTATAATATTTTCTCTAAAATTTATTTAATACAGAGTATTTACAAGTAAACAAATTGCCATTGCTGATTGTTTCAACATTTCAAATGAATGATAACAATATATTATAATGATTCCTCTTAACACTTATTCTTATGATTTTAGTGTAAATCGTCTAGAACTACATTCAACAAAAGTCTCAAGAATGTGATTCCCCCCAAAAAAACCATTGTAAGAATTGTAATTATTTGCCTGTTTTAGCATTTATGTTATGACCAACTAAATTTAAATAGTTGCAGATTTTTTTTTAAATTTTATTATTGTTAGTAGATTAGGCAAAATCATGTTAAATTTTTGTATAGACTCATATTTAGGTAAATATTTTTGTTATTGGGTAATAAACATTTATTTTATTATTTACCACTAAACATCACATGATCACCATCTCATACTAGCACATAATTGTTATTAAACAATTCAAAACAAAAGCAAAACTCTCCATATAGTAGTGCCATCTTGTGCTAACAAGAGCAATCAATGATGCCAGAAGGCTTGTGCATAAAATTCCTATCTAGTGCCTACTCATCCAATATCCCAAGACTAGTTTCTCGCTTGTGGCCTTGTGTTTTCAATTTCATTCTCATAGTTTTGTAGTAAAATAAAGTAAAAAGGTGGGTGCTGGAGGGTTGCATTAGATCCTAAGATCTAGGTGCAGGGCTCTCAGATCCAAGGCTCCTCACTGATGAAGGCCACAAGCCAAAAACTAGTCTGGGGATATTGGATGAGTAGGCACTAGATATGGATTTTATGCACAAGCCTTCTGCCATCCATTGATTGCTCTTGTTAGCACAAGATGGCACTACTATATGGAGAGTTTTGCTTTTGTTTTGAATTATTTTGTTATTTGTTAATCTAGCCCCAATTCTCTTTTCACTTAATTTTTCATCATTCAAAATACCATGTTTTTACTATAGGGTGAATATTTTGTTTGTATAATATTTATTTTAAAAGACTCAGAATATAACAGACAATGAGATAAAATTTTTGCCCAACAGAGCTTGTTATGGCTAGCAATGATAGTATTGAAAATTGTTTGAATCTTTGTTAAAAATATTCTCAGTAATTGGTATCAGTGTGAAGGACACTTAATTGAGACACTAAATAAATACCCAACAATTTCTTAGATTTCTTTTGAAAAATTAAAAAAAAAAGTCTGTTTGCTTATAAAATGGCAAAAATAAACCTTCAAGCAAAAAAATAAAACAATTTTGGACGAAAATTAAAAAATATTTTTACCATTTTTGATTTTATATATGATTACAAGTTACTGATGAAGAGATAAATTTTATTTGATAAATAAAACAAATTATTTCATACATTACATAATATTTTTATGTAAAAGATTTATAAATCAAACTGTTCAATATGAATCTGAAATACAAAAATATTGATATATACTTACATTCAATTTGTTGCATCTTTAAAAGTAATATTTTACATAATCATAATAAATGAATAAGAAAAGAATAATTGATATGTATTAGATATCTTTCAATGATATTGGCTTAAAATTTTTAAAAATTTACTTATTTTGTAGCAAGATTTTGTAGTCAATCATACTTTGTTTTATATATTTTTATTGGAAGTAATGGTATGATATATAAACATATGATTTAATTTTATATATATTTATTGTTATATATAAATCATTGTTTGAATTTTAATGAGATGCAAAATACTACTTTATGTTCTTATATACTTTTCTAATATTAATAAAATTACTTTATTACTAAAAGTATATTCAATCTAACAGACAAAATTTATACACAGATTTGCTGCAGTAATACTATAAAATGAACTATTTAAAAAAATTTCATAAATGGATTTATACATAGTGGCAAATTGCTAAAATAAAAATGAAAGTAACATAACAAATGACTATGTTCTTAAATTATTCAATAATTTGCACACTGAATTACAAAACTCATAATATTGTAAGGAAATAAAAATATCAAAATAAAATGTACATTGAAAAAAAAGAAAAAAGTTTTAATAAGTAAATAGCAATATACATATATATGAAAGCAATTAATATTTCGTTATGTATAATTAAGATATGTTTGAAATGTGTTTTATAATTATGATGTGTGTTATATTTAAAATCAAATTAATTAAAATTATAAATACTATTCATGACAATTTATCTTTCATATATGTGCAATAATGGGTAACTAAAAGAAGAATGACATTTTGCGAAAACATATTTAACCTTTGTAATCAAATCAAATAAATAAAAATTTTGCACATGCATAGAAAAATAATCATAAGTAATGAAAATATCCATTTTAATTTTTTTTTTAATTTTTTTTTCATCCTGCCTGTTTTTCAAGCTAAAAGTATCAAGAAAATGTACTTTAACAGCATAACAAAGTGGTGATATTAATATTATGTCTTAACAAATATTTAATTTAAATTTATAAAGCTTGGAAAATTGAAATACAAATTAGAAGTTTATATCATTATTTTGTAATATTAGCAAAATATTCTTATACTATAACAAAAATACTTTTATATACATTGTCACTTAAGCATAATTTTCGTTATAAATTCAATTAGTTTAACCATGCAAGTTAGTGGGGATTCTATTTGATATAGCACATGACAATAGTCTTGCTACTTATAAAAGTCATTAAATAATTATCACTTACCAATGTTTGGCTGTTTATATTTGCTCCATGTTCAATAAGTGCTTCAACTACAGGTAAATGACCTTTACGTGCAGCATAGAGAAGTGGAGACCATCCATTCTAAAATAAAATATACTAATCACTGACTTTCTATTTAATGAATTATCAAATCTTTAATAAACTAACTAAATTTTTTGTGTGTTAATTGTTTAAAATCATTTTAATAAACCAAAACAAAGTTAACAGCAAAACTGATATTTAAACAATAGAAAATATAATTTATTAAAATTAATTCACAAAACTAAATAAAATCCAGTAAGTTATTAAAGTGAGTAAAAAGTTAATGCTAACATACAAAACTTACATGATTTTGAATAAATATATAACTGAATAAAGAAGAATCAGAATAATTAAATCATAAAAAACATGTGTACAAATATGAATGGTCCTTTTCTATACATAAAGATTATTATAATTGCATTTGTAAAGGATAGTCAAGATTAAACCTTTATAAAACCTAAACTTATTTTAAAATGTAAGGAAGTTATTATGTAGAAATAATTTTAATATAAATTATATCACAAAAATTAAATTCCAAATAGAATTAAAAATATTATTTTGTTGCTAAAAATAAAAAAAATATTGATAAACAGAGCAAAACTCTCCATACAGTATTGCCACCTGTGCTAAACAGAGTAATCAATGGATGCCAGAAGGCTTGTGCATACAATCCCTACCTAATGCCTACTCATCCAATATCCCCAGACTAGTTTCTGGCTTGTGGCCAATGTCAGTGAGAAGCTTTGGATCTGAGAGCACTGCATCTAGATCTTAGGATCTAATGCAACCCTCTAGCAAACACCTTTTATCTCTACTTAACTACAAAACTATGAGAATGAAATTGAAAACAAAAAATATTTTCAATCTAAGCTCAATAGCTTATATAGTCATATGGTTCTGAACTCAGTTCAGCACCCAAACATTTTGGTGTCTTTGGCTCTTTTACAACCATAGCCACCACTATCCTATTAGGCAGGATTGGTGTTAAACCATTAAGCATCACATGATCACATTTCCTGTACTAGCACATTAATTGTTGATAAACAGAGCAAAACTCTCCATACAGTATTGCCACCTGTGCTAAACAGAGTAATAAATGGATGCCAGAAGGCTTGTGCATAAAATCCCTATCTAATGCCTACTCATCCAATATCCCCAGACTAGTTTCTGGTTTGTGGCATTCGTTAGTGAGGAGCTTTGGATGTGAGAGCACTGCATCTAGATCTCAGGATCTAATGGTACCCTCTAGCAACCACCTTTTATCTCTACTTAACTACTGAAATTGAAAACGCAAAAAATATTTTCAATCTAAGCTCAATAGCTTATATAGTCATATGAGTCTGAACTCAGTTCAGCTCCTCACTGACGAAGGCCACAAGCCAGAAAATAGTCTGGGGATATTGGATGAGTAGGCATTAGATAGGGATTTTATGCACAAGCCTTCTGGCATACATTGATTACTCTGATTAGCACAGGTGGCAATACTGTATGCAGAGTTTTGCTCTGTTTATCAACAATTAATGTGCTAGTATAGAAAATGTGATCATGTGATGCTTAATGGTTTAACACCAATCCTGCCTAATAGGATAGTGGTGGCTATGGTTGTAAAAGAGCCAAAGACACCAAAATGTATAGGTGCTGAACTGAGTTCAGACCCATATGACTATATAAGCTATTGAGCTTAGATTGAAAATATTTTTTTGTGTTTTCAATTTCATTCTCATAGTTTTGTAGTTAAGTAGAGATAAAAGGTGGTTGCTAGAGGGTTGCATTAGATCCTAAGATCTAGATGCAGTGCTCTCAGATCCAAAGCTCCTCACTGACGAAGGCCACAAGCCAGAAACTAGTCTGGGGATATTGGATGAGTAGGCATTAGATGGGGATTTTATGCACAAGCCTTGTAGCATCCATTGATTACTCTGTTTAGCACAGGTGGCAATACTGTATGGAGTGTTTTGCTGTTTATCAACAATTAATGTGCTAGTATAGGAAATGTGATCATGTGATGCTTAATGGTTTAAAAAAAATATTGCTATCCAAAATAATTATGGCTTAAATGATAAATAACTTTCAATAAGATGTGACAACTAATATAACAAAAATTTGCTTGTCATATATATGAGATAGTTTAATTTTAATTTATAAAACCAATAATAGTATACAATATTGAATTTCAAAAAACTCACACACTTCACTTTTTAGCAAAAAAAACTTTTATTATTGATAACAGTTTCGACTGTACCATGCAGTCTTCATCACATCCTAATCTATCCTTTCTGATGAAGACTGCATGGTACCATCGAAACTGTTATCAATAATAAAAGTTTTTTTTTGCTAAAAAGTGAAGTGTGTGAGTTTTTTGAAATTCAATATTAGATATGAAGACAGCAAAAACAGAGAGGAAGAAAAGAATTTAGAAGGATTATATAATATAACAGTATACAATGTTATGTACAATAAAAATATCATGCAATGAAATGGTAAAAAATAGAAGTTATATTTATTAATACACTATGCTAGTTATGTTATAAATATTAAATCAAAATTAAAGTTATTATTGGCAATCTGATCACATCTTTTATCTACTATGCAAGTTATTTTCACATCTAAAATTTAGAAAGATAGTTAACACTATTTAATTTTAACATTTATAATAGTCATTTTAATGTGACAGAATACTTAATCTCACACATATTTTATTGCATGATAAGCATATTTTACAAATGTATGATTACTTTATATATATATATATTTCACTCTTACAAATGTATTATTACTTTATATATATATATATATATATATATATATATATATATATATATATATATATATATATATATATATATATATATATATATATCACTCTTACAAATGTATTATTACTTTATATATATATATATATTTCACTCTTATCATCAAACTAAACTTGCATTCACATTTTGATATGTCTTGCTATTATGTTTTATAAAAATTATGCATCAATATATGATCACCTAAGCATATTGAGTTATTACTCAGTCTTCAATTCAATCTGTTACATTAAAATAATATTGTAATGATAAAAACATGTTGATTTATCTAACATAAGCTGGAACTCAAAAAATATACTTCAAACCCAGTCAAGCCCAAGATTTAAATCACCAACCTGGATTTGAACCCATTCACTAAGCCTCATATTAAATCACTAAGGAATAACTTATAATGATGGCACACAAAAATTTATTTGAAAGTCCAGCCCACTAACAGAGTGAAGAAGACAATGAAACTTAAATATTATCACTTCAAGACTTAACTAAACCTGTTTCATATAAATTAGAAATCATATTATAGATTTAATTTATTAATAGAAAGTTTGAGGCATATGTATGGATGAACGTGTAGAAGTGGAGAAAAAGGAATTCGAACAACTCAAATAAATTAGACAAAGAAATAGTTTAATATAATGAATTAATTATAACATTAATGTGTACATGAATGAGCGATCTACTAAGTGGTAGATGATTACAAACAGCCATTCACGCTATTATTTTTTATAAGCTCTCTACCTGATTAAATGACATATAAATAAACACACATCTTTGGTGGTAATGATTAAGATGCCAATCATTTATTATAAAAAAATTACACAAATTGTTATTAACGCTTTTATTTACAGTTCTGAAATGCGGTGACTAACATGTATTACGGTGAGCATTCTGGGATTCATTACATATATAATCAAAACTATTTTCACACCATTGTGTTCATGGAAATACATACAAGACATTTGACAAATTATATTTGATTATATGACAAATCAATTATTGAAAATTATTTTAATTAACATTTAAAGGACAGAACGTTTGATTTTCCCCAAGACAGATACTCTTAAATACAGAAATAATAAATTATGACGGTCGGATTGTATAATAAGAATGAAATAATATTATTAATTAATAAAACTAGTGATATTCAGTATTTACATATATATTTTGAGCTGAGCGCAATTTTAATATTATTACAGCACTAAAATTAGAGCATAAGACAAAAAGTTAATAATAATCTAAGAAGTGGTACTGACATAACGGTGAAGAAACAAGAAAAAGACGTGCTTATGAATGAAAAACAAAATCTAAGACCCCATCTTTAGGGCAGTGCTTAGAGAAATGTGATTAAGCATGGCGTTGCCCAGGCTTACTGGAGTAACCAATGCGTGAGGTCTTTTCTATGAAGGAGATCCTGGGAAGCTCAACTATCCACAAGATAAAACATGAAGAGGAAACCATAGGTTCAATCTTGTCGCAACTCCCAGATTAGAAGCAGATAATAAATTTAGGAAGATAAGCCAAATGTCTGTAAGCAGAGCAGATGAATGTCATTAATGACATGCAACAGGATTTACTGCTTTATAAATAAATGACTTTTGTTTGAATGTCATAATTTATACAAATAATATGCTATGCCACTAATATATATATATTGTAAATATCAATAGGTCGATATTTATATTTTAAAAATTTATTTGTTATTAAAAAAAAAAATCTCTTTAAGTTGAAGTTTACATATGAAATATTTAAATTTTTCTTTTATGTTTATTAAATATAGTTATTATTTGAAGTTATTATTTTATTTATATATATTGATAGTACATCATTATAAATATTTAATTATTGAAATAAATAAGGACATATAAATTGTTGATTAAAAAAAAAAAGTATTTTATTTGCAATGATTACTAAATGTAATAAATAATTATTTATGTATATTTTAAAAGATATCAAATTTTCGATTTGATACTTTTTATATGTATACTTGATATTTTATTTTTATTTTGATGTTAATTGTTGTAAAAGAGAACATATATATATAACATGAGTTTTAAAAAATAGCATCTGCTGGCATGGAACCACGCGACAATAATAAGGAAGCCATTATTAGGATTATTGCTTATTAAAAATGGGATATAGAACAAACAACTGAAGGATAGAATTTTATTACATTTTATTTCTTTAAAGTTTACCATTTTTAAAATACTGAAGTAACGTATATATATTTTAAAATACTGAAGTAACGGAAGATCGGAAGTAATAAGGATATATCGCAGCTAGGGCTGCATCATCATCATCGCTTTCATATATTCTAAAGCAATTTTTCAATGGAACAACTAAAATTTTCAACGTATAAATTTCATCGCGTCTGGAATTAAAAGCTGGTATAGCTATCTTAAATGTATTATCGTCAATTTAACTCTAATCTGAAAGTAAGTGTAATTGATGTGCTGGATTTGACATTTTAATAAAATATGCATATATTTAAGAATTAATAATCTTCTTTAATGAAATCGTTTCGTCGTCTTTTAATAGAATGCATTCTAAAAATAAAAATAAAAAAAATATACAGATGAAAAAACTCATGGACTAAATTAATTCTTAAAAGGACAATTAACTAAGTGAACTTTTAAAAAAAAGGTATTTAATAATTTTATATATATATGTGTGATGTGTGGATATATATTTTTGAGATTGATATATTTTTTTTTTTGTTTATTTTTTTTTTCATTGTAAAATGTAACGTTTGTGAATGATCAATTTAAGCGTCTTGTTCTATTATAACATTAAACGTATAACAGATGATGTTTAAGATAAATATTTAAATAATTTTAAAATCTGAAAATATAATTTATAAGTTGAGGTACTATATATTAATTAGTATCTTTATATTATAACTATTAGGCAGAAATATGTCTTTATATATTTATTGTTTATATTAATATTGAAACATTAATATTATTTAAAGTCAAACGATAACATAAAATAAAGATGTGCTATTTATTTTTATAAATAATGCCTTTGTAATTATTTAAAGATCGATACTATATTATTCTTATTTTCTTAATGCCAAAGTTATTAGTAAATTAATTGAATTTACGACTTAATAAAAGATAATTTCTTATTTCATTTATTACTTAGTTTGTAGGTCACTTATATATATTATTTTTCATACACATATTTAGAGGTACATAAATTTTTATAGTAGATGTGTATATTTGAATTTAATAAAAGTCCCTTTATTTTTGAGTATATATATTTGATTAGTTAGTCACATCAACCTAAAAAGATAATTATAATGAAAGATCTCATTGATTAGTATGATTTTAGATTTGTTTTATATAAAGCTAGCTGGGAGGGCAATTTAAACAATTTATTAAAATATAATTGGAACAAGTTTGTTTTTCTTCATTCTTTAATATAAATGGAATACCTCATATACGTTCCATTATATTTAACTTGCTTAATTATGAGCTACCATATAGTTTCCATTACATTATTTATATAACCGGGATAATTTTGTCTTTCTTCAATTTAAATGGAATGTAGCAAGTACGATCCATTACATTTGGCTTGCCCAAACATGGGCTACCTTAAGTTCCATTACATTTGGAGCATCCAAGTGAGGCTCTGAATTATAGGTTCCATTACAATATATATATATAAAGAGAGAGTGAAAGAGAGAAGATTTCATTTAAGAAAATATGTTAAGATTTTGACACCCTCCTGTTTCTGCTATTTAAAATAATTCAATCCCATCTTTATGGACTTTAATAATAACTAGAATATTTAAATATTTGATATTTTAAATGTATGAACAATAAAAAACAACTACTAGGTCACTCTTTCAGAATTTAAATAAATAACATTTTAAAAGATTTCACAATGGTAATTAGCTCGAGTAATGGATTTACATCATGTAGAATTACTTTATTCTATTTGGAGTTGAACAAATAACAATTTTTACACCAAAATCCAAAATAAAATGTTAACTCTTGAAAAGAATCTGAGGAGCATATTAATTAATCATAAATTATATTTTGAGGAGACGTTAATAATCTTTATTTATGGAATTTTACTTCAAAGAGAAAAGAAAAGATTTTTAAAAAATTCAGCTCATCCGGTTGCTTAAGATTATCATATTAATAATAACAAAGACAGACATAAAATCAGATAATAATCAAATAAGAATAAAAAACTGCACCAAAGTTAAAAAAAGATAGAACATATGAGAAAGAATTAAATTTAAAGAAATTATTTGAGAGAAATTTACATATTAGAAAAGATACAAAGTAAAATCATACATTAGGAGAAATTTTGATAGTAGGGATCGAGATTAATTAGGTTAGATTTACTTTCAAATGGTATGAAAATCATTACCTTGCACAATTTTAAGATTCCATTTTCAAAGTATGGCTTGTGTGTGGCATTTAATGGATCTATGTGAGTTCTTGGTGACAGCAAGCTTCCATTCATCATTCCAGAGTTCTTTCTCAGACTTTTCCTTCATTTCAGGGCAGCAGCTCTATGGTACATTAGCAGGAGAATTACCTACAAAGGGTTGGGAAGAGTAATTGGTTTTCTACTAGATCATCATTTTAAGTTTCACAGTCACATGGAGTATTTTAACAATAGTTCTCTCAATAGTAGCTCATGTTGGTATTTAAAATCAGCCTATTTTATATTCTGCTCAGGTATTTGTGGAATGCTTTTAATTTCTTATTTTTAGCTCAAACTCTTATCTCCGATCTAACAAAATCTTACATTTTCTTGCTCATTGTTCTTGAATATGCAATCATTAGATAATGTTCCAAAAATATATTTATAACAAAAGTACAATTCATTAATCTTATTCCTCATTTTATTTTTAGTAAAACTTTAATTAAAAATCTTCTTCCAAAGACTAAAACAATATTATATTTTTACCAATTTATTTATTTTTGGACAATTGACCAGTTGCATCTCCATCTTGGATTTTACAAAAATATACAGTTTAATTTTTAAAGAAAAGGAATTTAAAAGAAAAGTTTTATAAATATATAATAAAATATTTATAAAATCAATATTTTGTTAGTATGTTTGATCCTGATATATATATATATTGAAGCAGTGAATCTTAGCTTAAGATTGAGCTTCATGTTTCCACCTACTAACCTATGTTCCATCCCTATTGCCCACCCCGCTTCTTTTGTCATGTATATATACTTTATGTATATATTTGAAATGCGAGCCTAAATTTATCAATTTTAACTTTCAATAACATTTTATTATTAATTTTATGATTATTAATTCTATTTTTAATTATTAGTTTTCTTTTATTAAACTACATAGGTGTGGTTCAAATATATATATATATATATATATATATATATATATATATATATATATATAGGAGCAAAAACTTACTAACAATATTGATGTTTGTAAATATTATATTATATGTCATTTATAAAACTTTTTCTTTTTAAAGTACTTTTTCCCCCCTATTAACTGTATATTTTGTAAAATCCAATATGGAATATTCAACTGTTGATTGTCCAAAAATAATTAGAGGATTGGAAACACTATTGTTTAATCTGGGGAAGGTATTTTTAATTAAAGTTTTTACTTAAAAGTGGGGATTAAAATTAAACATTTTCTTTGTTATAAACATTTTGTCAAATCTATTTCTAATCTTAGAAATAGATTTGAATTTCATTTTGTCAAATCTATTTCTAATCTTAGAAATAGATTTGAATTTATTTTTGGACATTATCTAACAGTTGCATCTTTCAAAATAATGAACTAATTAAAAGCATTCCAGAAACAGAAGTATAAAAGGACCAGATTTTAATTCAGAATAGATTAGCTACTATTGAGAGAACTGATTGTAAACATATTACACATCGCTTGAAACTTAAAATGTAGCAGTGAATCCCCTACTCTTCTCGGCTCTGTGGGGTAATCATCTTCTGCTGCCATAATATTTTACTGCCCTGAAATGAAGTACAAGCCCGACCTAACAACTTTAGAAGCTGGCTGTCACTGAAGAACTTAGATTTCAATTGTCGTGCACATGCCATACTGAATTGGACTCTTAACATTGCAAGGTAACTTCCAAACTGCCACCATTGAAACTACATCTAGCTTGATTAATTAATCTTGAATCCTGCTATCAAGATTTCTAATATATTGTTCAATTTTCTATCTTTTAAATTAATATATAATGTAATTTGCTCTTCAATGATTTTTGCTCTTAAATGATTTTATAAATCTAATTTTCTCTCATATGCTTTAACTTTCTTTAACTTTGGTGAATGTAATTTGCTCTTAAATGATTTTATAAATCTAATTTTCTCTCATATGCTCTAACTTTATTTAACTTTGGTGCGGTCAATTATTTATCGTTATTTATTACTTAATTTTATATATATATACTTTTATTATTATTCTGCCAATCTCTAAAAATCTGATGAGTTGAATTTTGTAAAATCTTTTCTTCTTTTTAAGTAAACCTTTATGAATTAAGGTTGTTAACATTCATTTAAATATAACACATTATTAATTAATACACTCGCCAGATTGTTTTTACGAGTTAACATTTTATTTATGTTGGTTTATTATAAAAATATATTTGTTTAACTCTGGATTTTCTACCCGGGGTAAATCCAGAACTTAAGCTAATTAACGCTTTGAAATCTTTTAAAATGTTGTTTTTTATTAAATTCTGAAAGAGTGACCCATCAATTATTTTCTATACAACTGTTTTTTTTATTTACTCTTAAAATATAAGCTTAAATATTCCAGTTACTATAAAAACCATGAAGGTGGGATTGAATTATTTTAAATATCAGAAAAAGGAGGGGGTCAAATCTTAATGTATAGAATTCACCTACAAATTTCATGATATCACCTCCCTTTTTATTAATAGTTACATAATCTTTTCTTATTACAAAAATGAGTTTTAAACCAATACAAAAATGTTGCATTATACTCTAGAGGCTTTATACTTCTTTAAGTCTTTTTTGCTAGCCTACAATTATACCTTCTGCTATTATTATCGTCTTTTTTAAATTTTAAAAATTCTAGATCTTCAATTCTTCTTAATGCCTTATTTTTATATGTTTTCCCAAAAATTTTTTGTCTCAGTATAAAGTTATCTAGTTAATTGTTGTTTCTATGCCAGCTATCATTGCTGCCATTTTTGAAAGTGCATCAGTTATTTTTATATTGATGTCATTCAAATCTGGTAAATTCTGAAAATGTTTTGCTAGTTGTCATGTAAATTCATTACCTTGTTTTGAAAATTAAAAATATCTACTGTGAATATTGTCTTAGTAATAATTCTATCTCTTTTGTTTTCATAAACAGGTGATGTACAAAAATGATCATTGCTTATGTTGAATTTATTAATAACATTAAATCTTTAAATATGCATTTAGTCTTAGTCAAAACAATTATGTTTAACATTCAGTTGAATATTTCAATGTCCACTTCCATTTAACACTTTTTTCAATAAAAGACAATACATAATATATACTTAGGTAAAATATCTGTGGGCTCACTAAATAAAATATACGCATATATGTATATATAACAATAATAAATATAATAGTAATTAATTATTATATACAGTCTTTCAATTTGCAAAAGTACTTAACTTTCTCAACTGCTGTTAAATTCACAAACCATAATAAAAGCAAATGTCATCAACTCAAATCCCATGAATCCCAAATTTTAATGCTAGCAACTTGTCTATTAATTATATTTATTCTATTTTTATTGATTAAAATTGTTTTCTTAATTTTTCTTCTTTTAAGGTTTCACTCTTCATGGAGAATCTTAACACTTTCAATATCAAACTTAAATTAATATTTACAAGACCTTTTATGATACAAAAAATTGAAGCAGTCATTAGATCATTATTTTTATTTTTCACATGCTTTTATAACAATTCATGCTACTTTAATCTTTTTTTATGTGGTATCTTGATTTACCTATATATAATAACTTAATCTGCAACCAATTTGATTTACATTACTTGCCTGCTTAACAGTTATGAAATTTTTAGAATTATTCACTAATTTATTAACATTACTTGTAACACAAAATGAAACATTAAACACATCTTTATATATATTTCTAAAAAGTTTCACTTGAACATTTGAAATATATGGAATAGATATCTATTTTTTAATCTGTCTTTATCTTTTTTAAACCATTATAATTTTTATTAAATTGACATAAAGTATTGTTAATCTGTTTAATCTTATAAGCAACTTCAAGCAATTCCTTGAAAGATATCTCAATCTTTTTTTAATTTATCACACTAGTATCAACAAAATTTTTCACTACAAAACAAGAAATATCAAAACATGCCATCTCATGCATAATTGGTACTTTTTATTTTCAATTTTTATATAACCTTTTTGTAATAATCGTGTTTTTTTTTTCAATGATCAATTTCGAGCCATTCAAATAATTTAATTCCTGTATATCCAAATTTACGTTTTTGGTATTTCCACAAAAAAAACCATCATCTACATATCTTTTGTAAATTTTAATATCATTAAAATTATTAATATTTAAAACACTACTCTCATATGTAGATGAAACAAAATTACAAACTTGTCAACAACAGGCAGACCCATAGTAAAATCTTTAGACATTTTATAATATCTACATTTAAAAAAAACAATGTTATTTTCAAATAATTTTAAACAATCAATAACAAATTTTATCACATATTTAATACACCTGCAATTTTAATGTATGTTTAAATATTTTCATGGAATCCACTCTATAAATAAAACCATACATTTCTGTGACATCTAATGAAGCAATACCATCTTTCTTATTAATCATTATACTTTTAATTCTCTCTACAAAATCAAAAATGAAACAATAGTATTTTTTCCAAATCCTAAAAGCTCTTGCAACAGTTTACCAATATATTTAGAAGTTTGATATATAAATGAGTCGTAAATCATTCATAATTCACAAAGAATTTTTTTTCTTTATATAACTTTATATTTTCAAAAATATGAGAACATATAGATAGCAGTTGAGGACCCTTAAGGAGTTAACTGAAAGTACTTCTGGTGATTGGGGGGACTGTATATAGTAGTTAATTATTTTTATATGTATTATTTTTTGTTATTACAATAGTTTTCAATTAACAGACATTTTATTTGTATTATATATATAATAAAATCAAGTCATACATCATTTGACTTAATAAGCTGGTATTTAATAAAATAGAATAATGAGCATGGTAGTAGCTCTAAACAAGTTTTATCAATGCATCAGGAGAAAGCATTTAAAAATTTCTATCTAGAAACATAATTCCCAAACTGTTTTCAAGCTATTGGCTTTCCTCAGTGTTCCTAGGATATTTCAGACATTAGATCTAAAATACAAACTCAAAGCCAAAACTTATCTAATACCTAAATTTTAAGTAAAAAATTGGAAAGTTTCAGACACCTATATGTCCTCAAAGCCAGCTGTCTAACTTAAATAGCTATATGGGTCTAAAAACTGTTCAGCCACACCATATATTAATAGATTTAGCAATGTAACATCACTTAAGACTTAAAAGCAAAACTATAATAGTAAATAAAATCAAGTGATACATCACATGATCATGTTAAGTCACATGATATATGACTCAGTTTTCTTTACTATTATAATTTTGCTTTTAAGTCTTAAGCAATGTTAAATTGACAAGGTGATTAATATATGATTTGTCTAAAGAGTTTCTAGATCAATATAACTATTTAAGTTAGACAACTAAAACTGAAGTCATATGGGTGTCTGAAAGTTTCAGATTTTAATTTTAACTCTGTTTGTAAAATCTGGTACATTTTTTTTAAAAAAAATTACAAAACGTATTCACTGCCATTTATAATATTTTTATCACTTAAAAATTATTAAAGCGAAATAACATTTTTCACTTTCTCACAACAAAAATTTAAAACAGACATAGTATGTGTTTTAAATCCCCCCATTTCCAAAAATGGCAATGAATAAATTGATTTTTAACTATGTGTAAAACTTGTCATATATTCTACACATTTATATTATTGGAAAAGTAATTATAGCAAAAATAAAGATGTACAGTTGGTACTTTGTTAAATAATGCAGCATTTAATCTCTCTAGCATATTCACTTTTCATATTAAAAATATTCTTTTAAATAATAATAATGGGTAGCAGTTTTTAAAAAAAGTATAAGGAATAAGATTTAGGAGATTTACCTTGAAAAAAATAATATGTTTATTTTTATGAAAGATATGGAAATGAAATAAATAACAACTAACTTAAGAAATGCTGTCTAGCTGATCTAAGAGAGCATTTCCTGCAAGTACAAATCTCCACTACACAGTTAATATTTAGATAATTTACTGAACTGATAAATAATACTGGTTTAACTATTTACATACATATGGTTATTTTATATAATAAGACCTGATGGCATACATAAATAATAATGTAGATCGATACAGCTTCTATGAATGCTTGCTGGCTGTTCCCACATTTGAAAATCAGCTCTCTACACTTGAAGTCACTGTGCCAAGGGAAACATTCTGCTCCAGTTTGTTTGTGTGCAGAAGTGAAGTTCCAATAATCAAGTAAAGTCTTTTTGATACAATTCATACTGAGACATTCAATATACTATCAATCTAATATAGGATATTATCCTTTAATCCATTAAGGAAAATTTCAATTTCTGATTGAAAGATATTAGAAGTCAATCTTATCCCAATGAGAACCTCATATATTTATATAACCCTATGTGAATGGTTAGTGTTGATATATTAGCAGCCTGATGATTAACTGGTATCTGATGGAAAGTGGCATTCAAATCTAATTTAGCAAAAAAAATTGATATCTGAAGTAACACTACCATTTCCCTACCATTAGAGACTGGGTACACATTTTTACTAATCGCCTTGTTTACTGATACCCTATCATCATCATACAAGTAAATTTGTCCTATGGGTTCAGTTATAATTACCAATGGTGTGGGCCAGTCAGATTTTTGGTGGGCTGTAATACTCTTTTTTTAACTAAATCATTATTTCTATTTCAACTTTCTGTTTTTGTGCAAACAGAAATTTTCATGGTTTGCATATTATAAAGAGCATTCAGTGCTCACTTCTAATAATACAGGGGTGGTTTTAATAACACCTTGTTCCTCATTAAACACGCTAAAAAATTTGATTAACATTTCCTGTTCAAATTCTGCCTTTTTCACAAATGTGAGTTCAATACCCAATTTTCTAAACCATTGATGACTGATTAGGGGTTGATTGGAGCATAAACTTGTATAATGACAACTATATCACTTTTCTCTCTGATCTACCTATGGGAACCTAAACAACCATATAGTTACAATATCCAAATATATAATTATACAATTAATATACTTTATACACATATTTATACATATAATTAAATACACAAATAAATAAACATCACATGACCACCATCTCTTATGATTGTTAAAACAGGCAAAAACTCACTGTACATAAATCATACATTTTAACCAGACCATTATAAATAATCATTTCCCATTTTATTGTTTTACTTTAAATTAATTTTACCTACATTTGTTTGATATTACTTTATTGTAATTTTAAATTATTTTAAAAACTATCATAATTTTAATTTTAAAAAGCTTCAACTTTTTCCTACTACTTAATACATATTTTTGTTTTTTAAGTTATATTTTTAATAAATTTCTAAGCTTTTTTAATTTTTATTATACATTTTTATAATTAACTATTAATTTTTTTATACTACAAATAACCTTTATACATTACAAATTACTGCTCTTTTTACAATTCTATTTTTAAAAACCAACTGACAATATTTTCAAAATTTTAAATCGTAAAAAGGTGGGTAATTTGTAATATAAAAAGGTAATGTGTAATGTAAAAAAAAGTTAATAATTGATTATAAAAATGTATAATAAAAATAAGAAAAAGTTAGAAGTTGATTAAAAAATAAATAAATAAAGCAATCATATGTATTAAATAAAAGAATAAAAAGTTAAACTTTTTAAAAATTAAAATTATGATAGTTTTTAAAATAATTTTTAAAAATATATATATATATAATTTAAATGTGGATAAAACTAATTAAAAGTAAAACAATAAAATAGAAAATGATTATATATAATGGCAGATGAAATGTATGTTTTGTTTATATATTTAATAATATAAATATCCATATATTGTAACCAGTTGGCTTACATAGCATACACTAATATAATGTGTGTGCATAAATATATATGTAAAATAAAGGAAAAGTAGAAATAAACATAGAATAAATTTTTGTAGATATTTTTCTATATTTTCTAAAATAAAATAATAAGTAAAAGGTTTAAACTCTGGGTTTAAAATAAAATTTCATTATGAAATTAATACTTTAAAAAAGGTCTTAATAAATATAAATATTGTATTATTATTAATTATTACTCTGATTTTGAAATTTAAAAAACACCCTGTTGTATTTTTGAAATTTTAATTAAACAACATTTTTATCTATTAGAAATCCCCTATGTAAAAACATGTATATGTTTTCAAAGAGATTAGTGAGATAAAAATAAAAACTCTGTTTTTAATCAAGCTGCTGTTATCACCATAGATGAGTCTATAAAAGGGCTGAGAACAAATTAACTCCAGTCTGGGTAATGATTTTTGAAGAGAGCAGTTTGGATTGTAGTTTTTTTGTAAAAGCTGAACAGAACAGCTTGGCTGCTAAAACTTTTTGAATAAGTGGCAGAAATTAGCTAACCCAAATGGATAGCTGCAGTTTGTTGTTAGCTGTAGTAGAGAGTTGGCAGAATAGTTATCATAAACTGAGGTAACTGAAGGCAAGATAATAGACTGTTTGCCTTAGCAGGAGTTTGAAATTCACATGGAAAAAATGACCCACTTTTTTATGCTGAAATAATTCTATATAGAGCAGGACCAACTACAAATCAAGATTTTACATGGATTGCATACTTATACCTGATGATGATAACAAACATGGATTATATTTTTCTAATGGACCAAAAAAACTAGCTTGCTAAATAAATAATTATATAGATGCTGACTATCTAAAGGCAGAGAAATCCAGATAAATTCATATACAGCTGTGGTGAGTAGAGTTATATATAAAAACTAAATTTTAAATAATTTCTTTAATAAAATTACATTTTGAAAGTGATGTGTGAATTTGTACTTTTTTATGTTTATGGTGGGTGTATAGTTGAGTAGGGCTGTGTGGATGCAATGTGCTATGGTGCTCTGAAATATATGCTCAGCACTGTCTAGACCTAGATATTGAGCTCCCAGGTTAGTCCAGCAGTGTATATGTAGGCCTCATGTGTATAGACCTTGGTCTCATGAATAGACCTCTTCTAAAGCCCGTAAGACTCACAAGAGATGAGCAGGGCTGGCTCAGTGCCTGATTTTTTTTCTGGATACTATTTCTTGTGGATGATCTGTCTAAGTACTTAGAGAGGCAGTGCTTAAAAATGAAGTATTTTCTCATGACATTATGGGGCATTGTGTACTTAGTCCATGCTTGACTATCTACTTATAATGGCATGAAGAGCTACACATCACATATTCACTTTTCCTCTCTCACATTGCCTACTTCATCAGCATTAACTAATCAAGCAGAAAGACATTTTGAAATTTATATTTCCATTATTCTAGAAAACGATTTTATCTTTCATTTATTGAAAAAAAAAGAGACATTTTAAATCAATCAACAATCATCTGTCAAAAATTTGATAGTGCTTGTTGCAAGAAAAAGACTATTCAGCAAAGAGAATAAAATTGCAAGAATAATCTGTAATAATTTTATTGTGATAAATACTAATGTTATGTAGATAAATTAACACGTCTGTGCAAATTAGATATATATGTGTTTCAGTAAACCTACTATGTAAATGTAATTCATTTAACTGAAACTTTAATTATTTATTATATTTACATATAATTTAAGATTTGGAGCAAAATAGGTTATTTCTCACACACACACACACATGTATATGGGCGTATGTTATCAATTATAATACATATGTAAATTTTAATCATTTTTTGTTGTTATTGAATGTCAATTGAAATTGATTAATTGTATATTATAAATCATGCATCTGTGTGCCTATATATGTAAACCATAGTAATAACTTGGATTGTAAATTTTAATTTTTTAAATCAATGTAACAATTTAAATTTTGAATAGGAATTATGTAAATTAATGTGAAAACTTGAATTTTGTAGTAATCTTGTAAATTACAGAGGGATGACTTTATTATTGTGTATCTTTCAAAATCAGAACTTTTATAAGACCTTAATCATTTATTTATTTATTTATTGTTATTAATAAACTTATATTTAATTGTTAAAAATTGTATTCCACCATCTCTTGTGCACATACAGTAATAGAGCCCATGTTCTCTGAGCTAGATTTTGGACACGGATAAATGGGGAAGTGTTTAGTGCTTTGGGCATCCAGTGATGATCAATCATTATCCTGGTTGGCACAAAATAGGATACTCTTTAAAGCCCATGCACTATTATTTTTTATTTTACTTTAGTCTTTAATAAAAAATTTAAGTTTATAGTTGGCCAGTACAAGTGGCCCGAGCATTGATGATGATCAGCATGTTTTAACATCCCAGCATTATTGATTTGATTTCTAGTTATGTATTCTAATGGATGGGCACTAAGCTGGTGCATCCAAGTTATGGTTAAATAATTGCCCAAGCTGGAAAAGGCTCTATGGTTAGCCTGGTCTACAGAAGACCCATTTCCAATTGAATCACAAGGTTGACTGTTGATTTATATTTTTATGGTTCAAATCCAGCCACAAGATGGTCTGTTGATTTTATTCTGATTTATTGTATTGATTTGTTTATTCCCATCAATGATGATGATGGGTGGTTTACTTAATATTTTATTCATACTGATACTTACTTTATAATGCTGGTGGATGGATAATTATGTCTTAGTTGCTCTTCTGAGTTAGCTTTTGATCTCTCAATGTTCACTGAGATTATCTAATTTCATACTCTTATATCTTTAAATATTTACTTATATATAACTTTGTAAATAATTTGTAAATTATTGATGTTATTATTATGGATTGATTTGGGAGTAATGATGACTTTCCATCACCCCAGATTCACTCCTTTCTTACTATATCACCCACCCCCATCCCGTTACAATATATATATATATATATATATATATATATATATATCCACAGATGGCGTCCTACCATATATATATATATATATAATCTTCAGAAACATTCTAATGAATTTAAATTAGAACTTACAAATCGGTTTCAAGTGTTAGTAGATTTTGAACATGATTCAGATTTGAATGACCTTAATAGTGTTCTGTAGACAAATAAAACAAATTAGCATTAACTCAAACTAAATTGACTATTTTTATGACAAGCCACCCCCATCTCCTATAATTAATTATACCCTAAAGTAAGATACTAAACATCCAATAATCTTTTAAATTACATCTACAAGTACTTCTAATCATAGTTTTAAGTCATTAACAAAAAAATTTAAAAATTTCACCCGTTATTTCATTTTTTTTAATAAGATAATATCAGATGTTACTGATATAATATCATACAATTACAATTAATATTTCTAGTGCCAAACCAGAAGGTGACATTATATATATATATATATATATATATATATATATATATATATATATATATATATATATATATATATATATATATATATATATATATATATATATATATATATATATATATATATATATATATATTGTTATTGCATTAATCATTTACAAACCTGAATGACATATTCTTACTGCATTTTATTAAAAAAAAATTAATACAAAATATATAGGAATGATAATCTTAATTTTTATTGCACTGTCACCTAATTTTTAATCATTCAAGTGACCATAATAATATTTTCTAATTATAAAAATGTGACTTACCTTATTTTGAATGTTAATATCTGCATTATGTTTAACAAGTTCTTCAACTACTGACAGATGACCATTTTTAGCAGCCAACTGAATAGGGGTGATATCAAACTAAAAAAAATCAAAAACATTATTTAGATTATATAAATTATCACATATAAAATGAAATCAAATTTTTAATTTAAAAATACAGATATATTATAAGTATAATAATGAAATTGTAATTAAACTTCATTTTGAAATATCATTCACTTAAGAGAATCATTTTTAAAATTCATAAATAAAATGATTTCTTTATAATTATAAGTAGATGGATGTAAAACTTTGTTCATTGTCATAACAAAATAGTAAACAAAATTTTAAAAATCATAAAAAAAACATAGTAAAAAAGCTACTCAGCATATGTTTTATAAATAAAACTTACAAACATTCAATAAATCTTACAATGAAATCATTTTTTCTCACATTTATATTATTAATATTGTATGATACTGCTCTTTACTTTGAAAAAATTTAAAATAAAAACACTATAAAACATTTAAAAAATTTATATACAAGTAAGAAATGCTGCAAAATTTTAACATTATCTCCCCCTAATCATTATTCAAACAATTTTAGAGACTGATTTAGCATTTGAAAAAATTTCCATCTTGGGTACTCCAAGCATTAAAACATGCAATTCATTCACTATTATCTATAATATTACTAGAAACTTTTGATCATGTTTAATAATTACTTATAGATGATTTAATTATATCACATTCTGCATTAAATTTGGTGCATGATTTTTAACATCCAAATTGTTTTATTCAACAATTGACACTTTGACAGTTTAGATTTATCCTAACATTTTCATTTTCCAAAATATTTTTTACTTTATATTTTCTCTTATCATTATATTTTTCTTTAAACAGTTTCTGCCTTCAAACATTTTCATGTGTAGTTTATTTCTGTAGTCCAGTCTTATGATGATATTTATTATTGTCATTAGCAACATCCATTTTGCCACTTTATTATTCTTACTTCAAATGCATTCAACTCTGTTTCATTGCATCATCTTGTTCATCACTCCAAAAATCAACCATTATTCCAAGATTCTGTTTTTGACTTCAGTTTTTTGATTGCTGTTTCAGTAAAAAAAATACTCAAAATCTGTGCCATCCATTATAAGCTTTCTAACTAATAAATGCCATATGTTAAACTTAATAAATTGTCATCCAGTATTGTATTTTGAAATATTTACAGACAAAATTCAAACTTACTTGTTTTATCAGTGGAAATTTTTGAATATGCAAACAATGCTGGAAGAAAGGTGTATGAAATCTTAAAGGTGCAAAAGCATTGTACTATAACCTAAGGCTCCTAATAAAAAACCATATTTTTGAAACAAATCTTGGAATATTGAATAATACCTCATGAATAGATATTTATAAAATACTTACTAAAACTTTCAACATATGGTATACAGGTGTAAAAAAATTATGCTGCTGAATCAACATTTTATGACATTTGTTTTCATCTTTTATTTGTTCTATATAACACATCAACCAGCATCATGTAATACCTTTACATTTTGATAATAATTTTTCTATATTATATTACTTTATCTAGTTTTCAATAACATCTTAAAACATTCTTTATTTTTCTATGATTCTTTTTATATTTCTCCAAACATTTTCATAATTTCATTAAACTATTTTCACACACACAGCTTCAAAAAACTATTTATTTTGGATGATTCAATTTTTAAAAAACAAATTAAAAATATTATAATATTATTAGCCAGATCATGATTTATTTACCACTTAGCATGAATTATTCTTAAATATTGAATAGTATAATTTATTTTGATAGTTTTTATTACTGAATTACTTGTTTATTCTTTCATTCAAATTTTTAGAAATGATAATTAACTAAAACAATCTATTCGCACCTATGATATATTTAACTATTATTGAGATGACAAACTAAATTTTTGTATTATGTTAATAAAAATTTGTAAAAAGTAAATAATAATAATAATGATTAGTTATTATAATAGGTCTTCAATATAATATAAATATAATCATTTGTGTGTAGTGTTTAAACATAATACATGTGAGAGTTTCATATTATTTTTCAGAAAAATGATCATTAATATTATTGTTCAAATTACAGAAATAATATATAGACAACCTATGATATAAGAAAATATGTTGAGTAGGCATTCTCACTTACAGCTCTTGTCTTTTAAATAAAAATCTTGTGTTAAAGATTTGCAGAGATCCCTACTGTGGTTTTTTCAGGCACATAGTCTTAAGATTATAGCCTTATTAAATATTACAATAATTAAATAGTATTTTAAAGCAGTGTGCAGAACATGGGAACTACGTAATAACAATTGCAATTAAATCTTCCAAGAGCCATATATATATATATATATATATATTGTATATGTATGTATATGTACAATATATATATATATATATATATATATATATATATAAATTTTATAGAACCTGATCATCAAAATAATTTCCAAATAGGTCACATGCATTAATAAATGCATTCTTATTTTGAAGTATTAAAACAGAAAAATGAAGAACACTTGTAATTAGCATTGATTAAATTATAATATATATAATGTTGTACTAGTTTGCAATTAATATGATGAAAATATTCTAAGCAAAGAATTATAAACTTCTAAACAATACAAAAAATATTATTCAAATAATACAAATTTACATTAAATACATTGTGTTACATTTCTAGTAGAATTCATTATCATCATTTTTTAAATATTTATTGCATCAATGAAAAGTTTGTTGTATTAAAGTTGCTTTTTGCAATGATAACAGTGTTTATTTTATTTGAGCAAATGCTCTAATCTTAGCTCCAGAGATGGGAAAAAGAATTTACTGTTTATTTGGACATCATTATTACAACACTATGAGGAATAAATCAATTTTTGAATATTTTAATGCATGTGTTGATACGAATAATAGACATTGAACAAAAGATGCTACAAATAATGGCATTAGTAATGTAATTACCAATGGATTGCTATTGTAAAAAATTTTGCACCCAATCTGATTGATTATTATGATTACTTTGTATATGTAAAAACTGTAATATAGATATGTATGCATATATATTAAATATAATAGTATTTAATAAACTTTAATATAATTTGAAGTTTTCACACGCAAAAAAATTATATTTACAAACATACAATATTCAATGTGGCATAGATTAGTATAATCTAAAATGAAAGTAATCATGAAAAAAAATTAAAATTATTTTTTAAAATATTTATTATAAACACTATCTTTCAACAGTTGTTTAAGTTTTTGCATTATTAATTTAAAATCCTAAAATTGTGTTATAAATACAAATAAAACTTTTCATAAAATCATTAAAGAAAAAAGCATGATTAAATGTCTTTCAATTCATATTATTTGTAATTTAATAATAGTAATAATGTGATATATTTTGTTTGAATGAATGATAAATTGAATATAAAACTTCATAAAAAAACCAAAAAAATTAAAACGATCGGGGAATAAAATTCCAAAGATATATGAATATTTCCTGACTAAGGTTATTTTTGATTCTTTTAAACTCAAATGAAAGCCATAAATAGATCTGAAAAACAATATCTTAAAGTTATTAAATCAAAAAATATTCGGTTATATAACAATAAAATACTTTAATAGGCAGAGATATTAATTTTATTATTTTAAAATTTTCTTCCACTTCCCCCTCTTACTTGCATTGCTGAGTTATATATAATATAGCATACCATATACACCTTATTTTGCTCTCTTCAATACAGTTTTAATATGATTTATTCTACCTCCTATTTATGAGTCATCATCAGAGCTACAACATTTAAACACATACAATTAATATATATATACACACAACTATAAATATAAAATAAAAAACAACATTATAAACACTTACATATGGACCTTTAATATTTTTACAATCTAATACTTTTTTACTCCACACTTATATTCAATTAATTTCTTTTATATAAAATTTTATATTTTAACATTTATATCTTCATATTCTAATCATTTAAATCTTAAATTTGCCCTTTAATCTAATTTATTTCCTCTATTTTAATTACTTATATATTATAAATACGTTGATCAATAACAGTAATATTAACATAATTTTTATATAATTTTATTTCCTTTTAATTTTTAATTTTTTAACTAAATTTAACTTTTATAAACTTCACCACTTTTATTCCTCAAACTAAAATAACTCAAAAAATTTTTTAAAATGTTTATATTTTCACCACCTCTACACCCTCTATGAACATCTTCTTAAATTATATCTTATTCTAATTCTATAAAATTTATACATACCTATTCATTAACAAAAACATTCCTACATAATTAATGTTTTCAAATCCTGATCCTTATTAAGAGATTGGCCTGATGCTTTTAATCAATATAGCTTCCTGTATATTTTTGTCCTTCCCATTTTAGTATGATTTATGATTTTAATACTTGATTTTTCAAACTTATGCCCTGTCTCTAATGAATGTAAATAAACAGTTGATCTATCATATCTGTGCTGTTTCAATTTTATGTAAATTGAATTTTTTATTAGAAGAAGTTGTGTCACAAAGCATAAGGTTATAAGATTTATAATATATAAATGATCTTAACTACAAGAATATATTTTAAGGAGGAAGACATTTTTAAAAATTTATGTAAAAACAAGAAAAAATTTATAAATAAAAATATGATGGTTAGACATGCTAGAAAAACAAAAAAGTAAAAAAAAAAGGAATTAAAAGATATAAAGAAGAATTTATAAAGTATAAACAAAGGATATGTAATTTAACCAATATTGATCAACAGATGAAGAAAAGAGTATACTTAGTAAAGGAATAAAATAGGTACCATATGAAAAATGTAATAAGAATGTTGTAGAGGTAAAAGCAGTGATGGAGAAATTAACACTGAAATATATAGAGAATAATTATAACATATATTATTATGAGAATAAGGATGTTAATAGTGTAATCGATAAGAAGAATAAATTATGGATGGAGAATTTAAAAGATGAGATGAATAATGGTTAGAAAAATTGAATAGTAATGAAAATAGGATTATAAATAATAGAAATATTAGTAGGTCAGATAATATAATTACAATAAACATTGTTAAAAGAATAAAAAATAAGTATGCAGAAGAGATAATTTTCACAAAGTCAGATAAAGGTAATAAATTGGTATTATTAAAAAAATATATATTGAAAAAATGAATGAGATTTTAAAAGATGTTTTTTATAAAAATAAAAAAAGATGATGCTAAGATAAAAAATAAAAAGTTTATCAAATTTATAAAGGGAATGTATAATAATAATTTGATAGATAGAAAAATATTTACATATTTAAAGAATAAAGATTGTCTTACAGCAAAAATTTATGGATTGCCAAAGATTTTTAAGGAAGGGATACCATTAAGACCAGGAATTAATGATACAAACTCATAATTTGATGAAATATCAAAGTTGATAGTGAATAATATTTTGAAAAAAAAATATGTTAATAGAAATGGTAATCATTATTTTAAAATAATAAAAATCTGATAAAGGAAATTAGAAAAAAAGTGGATCAATATAGTAATTATAATTTAACAATGGTAAAAATGGATCTGGTATCAATTGATGTGGAGAAATATATAGAAGTGGCAATTAAAAGATATAAAAATGATAAGAGTAATGAAATAGAAACAATAGGGAGACTGATAAGGATTATGGAAATTTGTTGCAAAGAATTTACATTTGAGTTTAAAGATATTATAAACCACAGAAAGGGTTGTTAATAAGAGGGGCATTAAGTGCAGTGCTAAGTGATAAATATATGGAAAGAATAGAAGATATAACGATGAGAAATAAGAATGCTCCAATACTTATGAAAAGATACATGGATGATTATCTATTGATTTTTAATAAAACTCAAAGACAAATAAATGTTTTCCTTGAAAAAGTGAATAGATTAGATAAAAGCATAGAATTTACAATAGAAAAAGAAATGGAAAATAAGCTATCATATTTGGATATTCTATTAATAAAGTCATATTCTAATGGTAGATTTAAAATAGGGACATCAATATAAATTTACAATAGAAAAAGAAAAGGAAAATAAGCTATCATATTTGGATATTCTATTAATAAAGTCATATTCTAATGGTAGATTTAAAATAGGGACATCAATATATAAAAAGATGAATATAGATAATAACATATCTAATTGAAATTCAAATATAGATAAGAAATATAAAATAAATAGTATTAATTTAAGAATGTATAGAGCTATAAATTATTGCGCAAATAAAGAGGATTATAATAAACAAGTGGAGTTGATGCTTAAGGAATTTAAAATTAATGATTACCCAATAAAGGTTATAGAGGATAATATAAAAATGTCAGAAAAGAGGTTTGTTGTTAATAATAATGAAGAGAATAATAGAAGGATAAAGATAATAAAAATAAATATATGGATATTAAAACATATAATAATAATATTGCAAAGAATAGAAATAAATTATTTGGGAGCATTAATAAAAAGTTTAATAATATAATAAAATATAAAGTGGTAAATAAGGAAAGTAAAAGTATGCTTAATATTTTAGATAATAAATATATATGAAATATAGAAAATTGTATAAATGTAATATATAAAATAGAGGGTAAATCTTGTCAAGAAAAAATATTATGTATAATATGTGGGTGAAACAAAAAATTCAATTTACATAAAATTGACTTAGCACATATTTATAGATCACCAGTTTATTTACATTCATTAGAGCCAGAGCATAAGTTTGAAAAAGTAAGTATTAAAATCATAAATTATACTAAAACTGGAAGGGAGAGAAAGATAAAACAGGCTGTATTAATTAGAAGCATTAAGCCATCTCTTAATAAGGATCAGGGTTTGAAAACATTAATTTTGTAGGAAAATTTTTGTTAATGAAAAGTATAAGATATAGTCTAAGAATGTGTACATAGAGGGCATTCACATGAAAATAAATGAATTTTTAAAAACTTTTGAGTTATTTCAGTTAGAGAAATAGAAATGGTGAGGTTTATAAAAAGTAAATTTAGATAAAAAATTAAAAATTAAGAGGAAATAAAATTATATGAATATCATGTTAATATTATTATTGATTAATGTATGTATAATATACAAGTAATTAAAATAGAAGAAATAAAATTGATTAAAGGGAAAATTTAAATATTAGAACATGAAATAATCATTAAAATATAAAATTTTATATAAAAGAAATTAAATGAATATAAGTATGGAATAAAGAGTTATATTGTAAAGATATTAATGGTCCATATTATAGCTAATAGTTGGAGTGTTTGAAATGTTATTTTTTATTATATATATATATATTTATATATGTATGTGTATATGTAAATATATTATATTTCATGTTTTCACAGTTATATTATGTAGATAAAACAATGTTTTGGGGACAAACCATGTATTATTTTGCATTACAATCCGATATTTTGACAGACTAGCAACCACCATTATCAAGGTTAACTTTTGATAGAACAATCGTTAGATCTCAAAGAATAATGTGACCCAGTGCGAGATGAGAAGTGAGATTCAACTTGAATTAGTTCAGCATTCACAACATGAGGCTTATCAAAATGTTTATTTCTCTCAGTTTTTTCATCTATTAATTCCAAGTTAATATTAGATAAAATGATAGGTTTCCACATAGCTGGAATACGTTGTGCTTCATAAGGCCAATTTAAACAAGTAGGTCTCTTTAATTTGTCAATTGACTCTCTCATGGTTTGTAAATCATATCTTTCCAAACTAGCAAGTATTTTTGTATTGTCAAAATCAGGGTTGTGACCAATTTCTAAAAAATGGAAAGTAAAAGCTGATGTGCTAATTCTTTGATTAAAAGCATTTCTGTTCCTTAATTCGAAATTTATTCATCTATTAGAATGACCCATATAGCTTCTTGAGCACTGCAAACATGGAATTTTATACACTCCTTGGTGTTCCAAAAATATTCTGTCTTTAGGTTTATATAAAAAATCACCAATTTTTTTGCCAGTAGAAAAAGTAGTCTTTATATTAAACCAAGATAGTCTTCTACTGATTTTATCAGTAACCCCTTTAATGTAAGGTAAAATTACTCTATTAAAAGAAGAATTGTCAATTCTATTCTCTTTTTTCTTTTTAGTATTAATGTTATGTAAAGCCTTATATATGATGTTTTTATTATAATTATTAGAAAGTAGAATATTTTTTTAAGTTCTGTTTCTTGAGTAAGATGTTCTTTATCAGATAAATTATAAGCTCTACTCAAAATATTTTTTGCTACAAAAAAAATTTGTGCAGGATGATGATGAGAATTAAAATCAAGATATCTGTTTGTATCAGTGGATTTTCAGTAAACTGATATTGATAATGTTTCATCACATTTTCTTGCAATTAAAACATCTAGAAAAAAAAAGTGATCTGCTATTTTTCACTTCCATAGTAAATTTAATATTTGGATGCCAATTATTTATAAAAACAAGAAAAGAATTTAAGGCATCCATACCATGATGCCATATGACAAATGTATCATCCACATATCTAAGCCAGAGAGGAAATTTTTAGTAGCTGCACATAATACTTGAATTTCAAAATTATCCATGAAAAGATCAGAAATTATGGGTGACAGTGGAGATCCCATAGAAAGTCCTTTAATTTGTTTAAACTTTTGAGAATTATAAACAAAAAATGTATTTTCAAGGCAATGCTTCGCTAGTGGAATAATAAAATCAGGTAAATCATTGTATTGTGCTATTATACTTATTGCTTTTTCAACAGGAATATTAGTAAACATAAAAGAAACATCAAAACTAACCAATAAATCAGTTTCGGTCAGTTTGAAGTTTTTAATTATAGAAATAAAATGACTTGAATTTTTAATTCTTGGTGGAATTCTGTCTGTCAAAGGTTGTAAGTATTGGGCTAAATATCGAGCCAAAGCATGTGTGGGAGAATTTATAGCAAACACAATAGGTCGCAATGGTATCTCAGGTTTATGAATTTTAGGCAAACCATAAAATTTAGGATATAATGAAGAACCTTCTCTTGGAGAAATTTTAATTTTCATATCTTCATCTATACTAGAACATTTGATTAGACATTTTGTCTTTTTCTCTAAATATGTCAGAAGATCTCTAATAATCTTTTTATAAGTTCCATCATTTAATAAATCTACAATTTTATTATTATAATCTAAATGATTGAGTACAACCATCAAATTCCCTTTATCTGCTGGAATAACCACAATAGAACCATCTTTTTTTAAATTTTGAAGTGCAATAAATTCTCCTTTAGATAAATTATCTTTTGGTGGTTTCATATTTTTTAAGACATCACAAAATTTCAAATCTAATAAGATCAACTGTGTATAAGTCTATATTTTTTAAGATTCTATATTGCACATAATATTTTCAACTGGAACACATTTAGGAGCCAGAGCATAATTAAAACCTTTCACCAACAGAAAAATTTCATCAGAAGAAAGTTGACAATGGGATAAAATTTTTACATGTGAATCACAGTATTATTAGTATAAAAAATTTCCTTTCTACTTATTAATAAAGCAAAAACCTTTTTTTTGTTTCAAAGATTTAAATTCTGAATCCTTAATGGATCTAAAATAAACAATTTTATCCAAAATAGACCAAAGAATGGGTGGGTAATATTGCTTAATGTTACATGTTCTCTCAGTAAAAAACAATCAATATAGTTTAACTTCCTCCTAATATTTTGAATAAAAAAAATCAAAATTGTTTTACTCACCACCTGTAGAATGTTTCTTATTTTAAAAGAGTTTAGATAAAACTTTAATCTGCAGCATTTTGGAACTACCTCATTATTTCTACAATGAATCAGAAATGTAAGATCGCACAACAACTTTTCTTTCTTCATGCAAGGTTTTTTGAATGTTCTTAAACAATCAAACATTTTCTTCCCATAAAGATTAATAATATTATATTTAATATTTTCATGGTTATATGATGTAGAAAAAACAATGTTTTTGGGTACAAACCATGTGTTATTATGCATTACAATCTGATATTTCGATGGTCTAGCAACCACCATTATCTTTTGAAAGAATACTCGTTAGATCTTAAAAAATAACATTACTCAGTGCAAGATGAGAAATGAGATTCAACTTGAAGTAGTTCAGCATTCACAATATGAGGCTTATCAAAATGTTTATTTCCCTCAGGTTTTTCACCTATTAATTTCAAGTTAACATTAGATGAAATGATAGGTTTCCACATAGCTGGAATACATTGTGCTTCATCAGTCCTATTTAAACCAGTAAGTCTTTTTAATATTTCAATTGACCCTCTCATGGTTCTTAAATCATATTTTTTCAAATTAGCAAGAAATAGAATTTACAATAAAATATTCTACTTTCTAATAATTATAATAAAAACATCATATATAAGGCTTTACATAATATTAATACTAAAAAGAAAAAAGAGAATAGAATTGACAATTCTTCTTTTAATAGAGTAATTTTACCTTACATTAAAGGAGTTACTGATAAAATCAGTAGAAGATTGTTTTGTTTTAATATAAAGACCACTTTTTCTACTGCAAAAAAATGGTGATTTTTTATATAAACCTAAAGACAGAATATTTTCGGAACATCAAGGAATGTATAAAATTCCATGTTTGCAGTGCTCAAAAATCTATGTTGGTCATTCTAATAGACAAATAAAGGTCAGAATTAATGAACATAGAAATGCTTTTAATCAAAAAAATAGCACATCAGTTTTTACTTCCCATTTTTTTTAGAAATTGATCACAAACCTGATTTTGACAATACAAAAATACTTGCTAATTTGGAAAGATATGATTTGAGAACCACGAGAGAGTCAATTGAAATATTAAAGAGACCTACTGGTTTAAATAGAGCTTACGAAGCACAACATATTCCAGCTATGTGAAAACCTATCATTTTATCTAATATTATCTTGAAATTAATAGGTGAAAAAACTGAGGAAAATAAACATTTTGATAAGCCTCATATTGTGAATGCTGAACTACTTCTAATTGCATCTCATTTCTCATCTTGCACTGAGTCATGTTATTCTTTGAGATCTAATGATTGTTCTTTCAAAAGTTAACCTTGATAAAGGTGGTTGCTAGTCCATTGAAATATCAGATTGTAATGCAAAATAATACACGGTTCTTACCCAATATTATTGTTTTATATATGTATATATAAATATATATAGGATTGCAGAATGGAGTTTGCTATTAACTGAAAGGAGATCCTTTGATTCCTCTTGGAGGCCTTAAAAGAACTGAGAAGAGCAAATTCCTAATGTTCTCTCCATATGTTTTTGTTGCAGCTGTTATATGTTATTACTATGTGATTATTTATATAATATATGAACATGTATGGGCTGCTCACTAACATGCGTTAGCCAGTGTGGTGAGTTTATTGGCTTTTTACATCTGAGTTTAAAATTAAGAAACACCATGCTCTTTCTTCTCATTTGTCTGATATGGCAGAATGAATATTTCTATAAAGGATAAATATTTTTCCAATACATATATACAATTATCACAGAGAAAAATAAATCATGGCCCTTATTCCTAGGAAACTGTAAGGTCACCAACCATGGCAGCAGTTGGTGGCTGAAGGTGGAGGGTGCTAAGAATCCCCTGATTGTGGACCCAGGGTGCCATTTGATGATGACTTTTTATTTAGGTACTTACAACTGCAGATCACTTTCAAGTGAAAGATGATTGCAAGAATTAAAAAAAGAACTGTCATATTAAATGGGACATTAAACAAAGCAAAACCCTCCATAGAGTAGTGCCACTTTGTACCAACCAGAATAATCAATGGATGCCAGAGAGCTTGTGCATAAAATCCCTATCTAGTGCCTACTCATCCAATATCCCCAGACTAGTTTCTGGCTTGTGGCCTTCATCAGTGAAGAGCCTTGGATCTGAGAGCATTGCACCTAGATCTTAAAATCTAATGCAATCTTCCAGCAGCCACCTTTTATCTCTTCTTAACTACAAAACTATGAGAATGAAATTGAAAACACAATAATATTGTCAATCTCAGCTCAATAGCTTATATAGATCAGACCCATATGACTATATAAGCTATTGAGCTTAGATTGAAAATATTATTGTGTTTTTTAATTTTATTCTCATAGTTTTGTAGTTAAGTACAGATATGCTATTGAGCATAGATTGAAAATATTGTGTTTTCAATTTTATTCTCATAATTTTGTAGTTAAGTAGAAATAAAAGGTGGCTGATGCAGGGTTGCATTAGATCCTAAGGTGTATGTGTAGTGCTCTCAGATCCAAGGCTCCTCACTGATGAAGGCCCCAAACCAGAAACCTGTCTGGGGATATTGGATGAATAGGCACTAAATAGGAATTTTATGCACAAGCCTTCTGGCATCATTTAATTACTCTGGTTGGCACAGGGTGGCACTACTATAAGAAAAGTTTTGTCTTGTTTAATAACAATTATGTACTTGTATAAGAGATGGTGATGTGATGTTAAATAATACATTATTGGACTTTATGAAGTTAGAAGAAAAGGTAAAAAGACAATTGATTTAAAAAGTGGACATGTACTCTATTACAAAGGCACAAATATTATTAATAAAAGTGGAGTAACATTCTTTATAAATAAAAAGTGGAAGAACAACATTGTGGAGATTGATAGTGTATCGGACAGAGTGGCAAGATTAGTTATATAACTTAATAGCAGATACCAAATGCAGATAATTCAGGTTAATGCCTGAACAAGTTCTCATAGTGATGAAGAAGTAGAAGATTTTTATATGGAGGTACAAAAAGCTTTTGATCAGAATAAACAACATTTTAAAATTGTTATGGAAGACTTTAATGCTAGAATTGGTAAACAAATGAAACATGATTGTGCTGTAGGTAATTTTGGTTATGGTAATAGAAATAAGAAAGGAAATAGTCTTGTGGAGTTTGCAGAAAAAGAAAAACTTTATATTATGAATTCTTTTTTTGAGACAAATGTTAAAAGGAAATGGACATGGAAGCATCCAAATGAAGGTACAGCAGAAGTGGATTATATTTTGACGAACAGAAAATACATATTTCAACATTGTAATGTTCTTAATAAATTTAACACAGGAAGTGATCATCGATTAGTAAGATGTAAGATACATGTTAATGCAAAACTAGAGAGACAAACATTATTATGAAAAACAATATTTACAGTTGATATTTCCAATCTTCAGAAACATTCTAATGAATTTAAATTAGAACTTACAAATCGATTTCAAGTATTAGTAGATTTATCAGATTTGAATGAAATGAATATGAAAATAATGGATACACTTTTAAAAACTGCAACAAAGATAGCTGGTAGAAAAAAGCATCAATTGACCAATAAAATTTCCACTAAGACAAGAGAATTTATGAAGAAAAGAAGGAATATGAAGATATACAAAAATAATGCATTAAAAAGGATTGAATATCTCGAATTTTGTAAAATGGTGTGGAAAAGAGTTGAAAATGATATAAGAAAGTATAAGTGTGAACTAGCAAGGAAAGCTGTAGAAGAAAATAAAAGTCTCAAGAATGTAAAACAACATTTGGTATTGGTAAGAAATTCATATCTGCAATAAAAAAGATGAAATTATTACTAAAAAGAGAGATGACACCATAAAAAGGATAGAACACTTTTATCAAGAATTATATTGTAACATTTTTCACTTTTTGATTGATCTGGTAGGCCTTCTTTCATTCACCATAAATTTAGTAAAAGTTAATCAAGCTATGGATATGAAATATATCTGATTACTATTTCTAAAAACTGACCAACCAATTATTTCGACTTAAGCTATCGACAGAGTCAGGTTTTTATTTCTTTTTATAAGGGCACCAGGATTCATATAAAAATCCACAGAATGATTTTAAAAAAATCTCGGTCATAGTTTACCATAACTAAGATTATTTTCTAGATATTATTCCCAGGGCATAATTAATAAAAATTGGCAAAGGATAAATTATACATTCAAATTCTAATAAACTAAAATAAATAACTAAAATTAATAATATACAAATGAAAGTGATTTTAAAGGGAAATATTTTATTATGTTATTAAAATACTTAATAAATTACCATTATTTAGAAAGGACCATACTTGCTAGTTCAGTTAATCATTATATAATTAATACAGACCATTTCTTTCAGTTCTATCTTTAAACAATCCATGGATTAAAATTTCATAATTCGGGGAATGTCTCTAACAGGATTATATCACACATTTTTATTAAGAATTGTTTGCAAACTCGATTTAGTCACTATTGGGATGTGAACAGCTAAGCTTATCAGTAAGTTTGTGCAGATTTATGAAAATTCCATGCTCACAGAAATTTCAATTGGTCTCTACTGCTGACATCTTCAATTATTGGTCTGTTCTATAGCTGGAGAAAGCTCGGTTGTGATGACCCTTTCATTGCACAAAGCAGTATTCACAAGGCTCTGTTTCCATACTTGCATGACAGCTTGGTATAGCAAGTGGCAGAAGTATATTAGTGCCATAGGTTATGCTCATGGAACAACCCCAACTCTACAACACATGTCCAGAAGATAATGAAAAAGACCAAGACCGAAGTTGTCTTTTTTTTTTATATCTCGGTCCAGTTTTGGAACTTCTGTGCATGTTATTCCTACTGTGATGCATAAGTTAATAATCTTTTATATTTATTTTCTTATTCTCTTACAAATTTTTTTTTTATAACAAATTTTTTGGTCATCTTTAATTAATATCCTAATGTTTTCTTGATCACAATCTTTGTGTGGAATTCCTTTTGTTCTTTTCAATTCTAACTTTTATTTTTTAAATCAAAGTAACAATTCAAAACAAAAAATCAACTCCCGTTGTACATTTTTTAAAAAAATAAATTACACTAACCAAAATAAATTTTAATGTGTGTTTTTTTAAAGACTTTTTCTTTTTAGCTTTTAAATATATTACCGAATGCCAATATATTTGTGCCAAAGAACAAGTACCTTTTATATCTATTACATCTTCTGAATTGCTCAGAGTTTTAAATGAAGAAGTGAGACATGCAATTAAATTTATGAAGAAAGGAAAGGCTCCAGGTAATGATGGAATTATAATTAATATATTAAAAGAAGCAGGTGAAGAAATATAATTTTTTTAGCAAAGTTATATACCAAATGTCTAAATGATAAAGATGTACCAGATGATTGGAAGAATGCAGTAATAATATTAATATTTTAAAAAGATGATAAAGAAGATATTACAAATTACAGACCGATCAGTCTTTTATCAGTTTTATACAAAATCTTTACAAAGATAATTACAACTCATTTACAGAGAACATTGGATTTCCACCAACCAAGAAAACAAGCTGGATTTAAAAGTGGTTTTAGTACAGTAGATGATATCCAGGTATTGAGAGAAGTTATAGAAAAGCCACCAGATAGAAACTAGCTTAAAGAAAAAACAAAAGAAGATAGTGGGGGAAAGTGAATTAATAAATGTATAATAAGTGAGATAAAACTCATCTCTTAAGAATAATTAAAGTCAAACATAATAGTAGGTAGAAACAAAACTTATTCTCTAAATGTATGATCAATAATTAACCTAACAGATGTGTTTAGGTGCAATCAAGCACATAAGGACCTAATGTCAAAAATAAAAGTAATAAATAAAAAAAAGGGAAAGGGAGAAATATTTTAAGTACTTATCAGTGTAATAATCTATCAGTTGTAAATGTGGCTATAATTAGCAAGTAAATAAAAGCAAGGGAAGAAATAATAATTGTTCAGGCTTATTAAGGAGCCAGTTAATAATGAGTAGAATAAAATAAATAGTCTTAATACTAATTAAATGATAGGAATCACTGATAGATGTATGAGGTTGCAGATTGAGGCATATATGTGTGGGGGTGTATTATGTTTGGATCATATTTTGAGCTTGATTCAGCCATCTCTTCATTAACAGTAGATCCAGGTGACTTTCTGTGGTTAAACTTTTATAATGAAGCACTAGTAAGAATCGTGGGCTCATTATCCTTGCTGGATGAAATTTCCCAGCCATATAAGAATTATAGTAAGAATTATTATCTACAAATTAAAAGTAAAAATATAAAAAAATAGGAATTTGTTGTTTGTGTAAGTTGAACAGTCAGTAAAAATATCCTGCTCTTCACAGGCTTTGAACCCCTTTGTGCCATTTGGAAGAACGTTACATCATGCCATGGTCTCATCTGCATGGGGATTAAGTTGGTTTAATCAGAAAAATTGATTGGAATGAATTGGGTAGTTTTGCCTAGTTGTCTCTCTGTATTGATCTTCATGATCATTATTCATCATGATAGAGTGTAATATGGATGGAGTGAAAGAGTATTTTTTGTATAAGCAGAAGTAAGGACTAAGCGAGCAGAATTAAAATAGGCTCTTGCCTCAGAATAAGATTTGACTCTATTTTAATTCTTGAAAATTGTGTGGAGTGTAATATGATGATCACATAAAGTCATAGTCACATGTATATACCTATTAACAAGGGTAAATTATTAAGTTAACAGAAATTTGAAAAAAAAAAGAGAAAAGAGTTCAGATTTAGTTAAGTGTTTGAAAATTACTTCTGATTTTATTGTAAAAGAAGGGGAGGGGGTGCATAAAGAAATGTATTATAATAATTAATATGATTGAAATAACAATTCAAAAAATAAAAAAGGAAAGACATTTGAAATATATTACTATTAGAAGTTATCAAAAAAGGAGAAGTTTCATTGGTGGTCGAGAGGTCAGCGTGACTGCCTTGCACTTGCAGGCAGTTGCCCGGGTTAAAAAAAATGAATTGTAAACTTATAATATTTATATATATTGTAAAATAATATGTTTGTATGAAATAAAGGTGTTAAAATAAGTTTATCTAATTACATTTCATGAACAATAGAGGGATGAATCTAAAGGAAAAAGTTTCATTTTTAATTATACATTCTTTCCATTGATAACAATTCATTGGAAATTGTAAAATGCTTAATAAGTTAAATTCCAATAAACAATAGATAAAAAAAGAAAGGAAGGAGATTAGGATTACCATTACTACTTTGGAATTGGAGAGCAGCAAAGAAAGAAATAAAAGAATTGCATGGCTAGTTGCTTTCAAGGAATGTGGGTCCATGCTTGACCCACCTGACCACTGACTCATGATGAAATAACATCGGTGCCTCCCTGCTAGATAGACCGTAGCTACTGTATACTGAGAGATATAAAAAAGAAACTAAATAACCAAGAAGAACTAAGCTAGGACTGAGAATAGACTAGCAACATAAAATTATATTTAAAAAAACACTCATCCAACCAAAGAGTCTGTGGAGGACCTGCCATTTCTGCAAAAGAAGTGGGTGAACTCCCACAAGATGGCATAGAGCAGTCAAAAATACTGCAAATAAGAACAACTGCAAATCCTAAGTAAACATTTAGCTATAGCAAACAAATACGCATGAATGCATTTTCTGTTGTTAATATTTCACAATATTAAAAAAAGAAATAAATAGTAAGAACTAATTTTGAAAAAAATAATTTTTTGAAGATAGAACACTGCTATATTTAAAAATTCCAAGATAGAGCTGTTTTTATTACTTTAATATTGAATGTATTCTTTATTTTGTTTTTATTAATTATTACATAATATAATATCCGTGTGTGTCATTAAATATTATTATTCTTAAAGGTTGTCTAGACTTGCTTATTCTCCTGTTGCCAAGTTTTGGGGGGAAATCTAACAAATTTGAGGGTTAAAAGATTATGATTTATTTGAAAAAAATGAATAAATAAAAGGGGATGCACATATTCGTTATGCTTCTAGTATTGTGGTAATCTCAAAATTTAAAAATATATATCAAGTGCTGGACATTTGTTAGTTTATTCTTAGGAATAGTGTTTTTTGTTCAGCAGTCGAGGGTGTTTGATCGAGAAAGATAACATCAACATAATATGTTCATATTGCTTTGAGGTTCGATTAAAGGTTCAGATATAAAGTTAAATTTATATTTGTATTTGCTCTCTGCTTGAATTGTAATGTCATATAAATGATTAGTTCAAATTAACCACATCCGTTACAATATATACATATTACAATATGTGAATTTCTATTACATGAGGTTAAATCAGATCATATGCATTTATTATATATATAAAAGTCAGGCAATAAAATTATTCCCTGCCAATTGGAAATCCATTTTATAAATCTTGCATATATATATAAGCAAATATTGATACAAGCCTAGCAGTTACAATACTGAATCATGATCAACCAATCCTATATATATATATTATACCGGACAAAGCTTTGGATTCACATACACTGACCACAAGGGGGCCACTAGTCTGAAAAATCAGACTAGACATTTATTTTAAGGGTGAACAGGATATGTGAATCGAATGCACTGGACTAGCTCAATCAAGCAAATGAGAACTTTAAGTTTTGTTCAGAAAATTGGAAAGGTAGCAACAGAAAATAAAATCAACTAAGTAAATGAATAAATAAATAATTTTATTACTAGTATGATTAAAAAAACATAAATCTAAATAATAATCTTTAAAGCACACTTAAAATATGTACTACATGTACATTCATCAAAATTAAACTAAAATATTTATATGGCTTTGAAAGCGATTTCCTGTGCATGAAAGAGTGCAAAATACTGGCAGTAGCAGAAGTATTACTACGTATACAGTGATCTCATGCCAAACAAGGGAGGTAAGCTTCCTGTTTATAACCCATAGTTAGGACCAGGCTGGATCTCCGTATTTGAAATTTATGCAAACTTATGTCAAAACAGAAGAAATGTGAAGGTAGCTTCCAAAACATTAACAATAGTAAAAAGAGTGTTGAAAGTTATTACTTTCAATCGATTGACCTCCCTCTGAGTGAGTCAGGCTACGAGCTCATGATCTACCTATTGAGAGGGTTAAAACAATCGTACATGCCCCTAATAAAAAAATTGGAAGCTTGAAGAAATAAAACTAAAAACTATTATATTTCATAATCGTCTATTATAAATAATTAAAGTTTCATGACATAAGTAGAATAAAATGGGTCATGAGCCAGAAGTTAATTAAAATAGTCTGTAATATCCAGACTGCTTTCTATAATAAAAAGGAGTGTGAGATTAAAATAAATTACTATCTTACTTACTAAGACTTAAATAGGACAGACAGTAATAGGTTTGAAACTAGCACTCATTAAAAAAAGAAAGAAAAAAAAAACAAGCACACAGAAATCGAATTACATAAGATACAACTTGAAAAACATTTATATTTAAAAAAAAAGGAAACACATATAAGACAACATTATTTAAATTGCAAAAATGTAAGGTACCTTAATAATTTATTTAAATGCTAGTGCACTAGACTTCTTAAGTATAGTCCGTTGCTCTGGATTCACTGATGGTAGGCTTGGGCGAGTTGGTTAGTGGTTTTTTTGGATCCAGTTCTTATGGCATTAAAGGCAGTTAATGGAGACACAGGATGTCTGAACCTGTCCTGGTGATAAGCTTAGCACATCATGGTAAAGAAAATATTCTTGCTGTAGGTTTAATGTTTATTCTAGGTAGAATAATTACCAGATCAGCTTTTAGAAGATGCAGGAATCGCTCTTTTCAAGTATTTTTGGTAGGAATAGTTTGTGCAAGTATCTCTCACAGTTGGTGGAAGTATTCAGAGGTTGTGCAATTCTCTCTTTCAGAGTTAAGGTCTGTCTCCTTGAGCTGGTGCAAGTATTATAGAGTTAGTCTAAGATAATCCGAAGGCCTGATTAAAACTTGTTATAGCTGAATCATATCTCCTAATTACAAAACTTTTCTTTTTGTTTTTTTTTTTCTTTTTAATTATTCCTATCAATATAAATCCCAAATCTGAAAAGCAATTTATTTGTACACTTTACTTTTACATAAATTTAACAAAAAAAAGTAATCTTAGTTTTCTTTTTTCAAAATTAAAAACCAAATATAACTGTGGTATTAAAATGTAATTCCCATGCACATACATATATATTTGTACAAGCATTAAAAAAAACTTTTAATCAAGTTTTACAAACAAAATCTTATATAAAAATTTATTTTCTTTTCTTCACCCCTATAAAACTATAATTTTTATAATGGTGTCTTAAACATCCATCACACCTGCCTCTCCATCATCACAAAAAAAAAAAAAAAATAGCTGGCTTTGCTCTGCCTACCACTAACCAGTTTTCTCTAAGTTTGTTCTCACTTTAAAATAAAGTCAAATCCGTCTGACTACCCTAACGAATACTATTTTAAATCATTTCTAAGTAACATAAATTTTCAGGAGTATACTGGCGATCTATTAAAATAACTATTTACAACAAAGTAATACAATTATGATAGCCACTATACATTTTATTAAATAAAAACAAACATAATTCAAAATATCAAAATGTACTATTGTTTATCAGACACATATATAGTTGTAATTATATAATATTATTTACAAAATTCATTCAGGCTTATCAACTACATCGAAATAAATTTCTATTCTCAACTCATAGTCCAATTACAAATCCATTGAGTTTTTTTTTTTTAGCAGTACCTCCGATCAATATCACTTACGCTCGGTCAGGCGGTTCTTTCTTTATTCTTACTGCCTCTCTAATGTGCGTTCCTTTCCCCCTTTTGTCTGTCCTTTGCTTATAATTTATTGCCTTGGCTCTTTTTCGTTCTGTTTTATCTTGTAGCTTGTATATCTTACGACTCTTTAGCCGAGCAAAATATATTTGTTCAATGTGTCCCACTTTAGTACAGCCCACCTCGTTAATAAGAAATGGAATGAATCCCTCTTCTATAGTCTTTTCAAATAAAATTGCTCTATAGATAGCTTTTATCTCTGCCTTAAAATCATACTCCTTAACTTCTTTCTTAACTCTCTTTTTTTTAAATTCATATTCACAACCACTAGTTATTTTAACCAAGTTATTTTTAGTTTCTTGCAGAAACTCTTTTACATTATTCTCCATCTTTTGATCTGCATTTTCTATCTCACCACCTATCTGCATCCAATCTCTACCAACTTCTATCTCTATTTCTACCTTGCCTGTTCTATCGCTATCCTGTTCTAATTCATTTTTCATGTCTTTTGCCTCTTCCTTTACTATTTCAACTTCCTGAACCTCCTTATTCGAATCTTTCTCTATGGCTTCTATAGCTGTCTGATTTTTGTCAATTGTCTTCAATATTTCTTGTCTCATTCCTTTCATTTCTGCTCTCAGCTCCTCCAGTATTGTTTGTTGACTCTGTTTCATTTCCAGCAACTCCTGTTGTATTTCTTTCATGTCAGCTTGCTGACTTTGTTTCATTTCTATTATCAACTTCATCATCATCTTCATCATCGTCTGTGTCTTGCTCTCTTCTTTTTCTACTATCTAGTGGTGTTTAAATGAAACTGGGCTCTCTTCCCAACCTACCTCTTTATCATTTTCCTACTTTTTTTTAACTCAGAATTTTAATTCAAATGGAATTTTGTATCAAGAATTAATATCTCTTTTTACTAACATGGTGCTAATTTGGATTTGAATTCATTTATTTATTTCAATCCCTTTTGTTATTTCCAACATATTTTTCCAAGTTTTGCATTTATTTTTTTTTTAAAAAAAGAAAAATTTATTGGCTTTGTTTATACATGAACTACATTTTTAACAACAGCTCGAGAAAAACTACTCTGTATTACTGTATTGTGGAGTGTAGAGGTGACGTAAATTCTATGATTCTTCTTCTTCTATTAGGATGACTTTGGACCATGTTTCTTTATACAGCCTGTCTGGAGCTAACATTCTGTCTCTAATGCTGATGCTCTTAATCAATGTTGGAAGGTATCCAGGATATTGGTTGTCATATTACTGATTACATGTTTGCATCTGGTTAGCCAGATTGCAAAGGAGAGAAAGATTGAGAGTCTGATGTTTGAGAAATTTCTGTTCTTGATTGATTGTTGAATCGAAAACAAGTCTACATTTTGTTTTTTGGCTTTATCATTGATAAATGTTTTTAGTGAGCTGAGTATCAGACAGTTATGAAAGATGTGTTGGATTGTTTCATCCTCCATAGTACACAATTGACATCGAAAGTTAATTTTGGTAAATCCCCTTTTCCACACTAGAAAATGGCTGGTGGGTAGTGAGCCCAGACTTAATTTTATAATAAAGTCTATATATTTCGGTTCTAAGAACCAATATTTTGCTTTCTTAATCATGATTCTATTGTTGAAGCCAAGAGCACTTGGTATTGCAGTAGGAGTGTTGATCTTGAGTTTGTACACATCCCAATATGACTTTTTGCTATCAAGTATGTTTTGTGTTGGGCTAATGCAGTTGTTGACATGATTCCATATTTGTGTCATCCATATGCTACTTTTAGGTGGTGGAGTGTCTGTGGATGGAAAAGTTAGTGTTATATTCAGGTGGGCAGATTTCAGGGAGAAGGCACGCAGTGCTGTTAATGATTTTTGCAGGTATATTGTGGAAACTGAGTGAAGACTAAGGCCGTTAAGTTCTTTGGGCATTTGTGTTTTTGCAATGCTTATGGCGACAACCTTTCCTTTCCATAGTAATTTAGAACATAGTGAGTTGACTGCCTTTTCAAAGGTTTTTGTGGGTTTAATAATTGGCAGATAATAGTTTAGTCTGAAGAACACTAGCATATTGAGCAATGTATGTTTGCCTGGAAGCGACAGTGAGATCCCAGAAAGGGATTTCACTATTTTCTTGATTTTTTTGAGGATTGTGTTTTGGATTTCTTTGGTCATGGCGAATTTAGTTTTAGCTATAGGAAAACCTAAAAAAGGTTGAGGTTTTAATGTGAATATTAATTGAATTATAGTTCCAGATTTAATTTTCATATTGATGATTTACTGTTGTTGATTTGAAGGTTTATTTTTTTTGTATGTTTATTGATGATTTTCAGTAGTGTTTGCAAATGTGATTTATCAGGAAAGAAGATAGTGACATCATCAACGTATGAGATATGATTAATTTGTTGTTTTAATGCTGGCACATATATTCCAGGCATGTTGTGTTCAATATCCTTTAGCATTGGATTTATATATGTTATGAAACAGAGTGTTGCCAGAGATGAGCCCTGGGGGATTGAAAGATGTGGTCTGAACCCAGTAGACAACTTTCCATCTAGAGAGGTAAATATCGATCTATTTAAAAACAAGTTGGCAATTATTCTGATATATACTTGAGGCACTTGGTACTCTTGCAGTATTCGAAAAAGGACGAGGGGATTACTGTTTCGAATGCTGAGGAGAAATCTAATTGGATAGCTAGGGGTCTTGACTTTCTGCTTTGTCTAACATGTTCAATTATCAGGAGGAAGTGTTGCATGGCTTTGATGGTTGATGAGCCTTTGTGTGCATATTGATGTGTTGATATGTGTGTGTACAACTGGTCTTGTTTTCGATTGTTTTTATAAGCAGAGGTATCATTGAAATGGGACATAAGTTAATAAGACAGGATGGGTTTGCTTGTTTTTTCAAAAATGGGTCCAATGCCACTGGATACAGATCTGGAATATTTTGGAAGTCGCCAGCAAGCACATCAATCATCATCCTCAGTATTGGTATGGTGAAGTGGCTGAGGTGGAGAAGTACAAATCTGGGTATTCTATGGAGTCCAGGATGTGTGCTCTCTGGGTATGCAAGTAGCTTTTGGAGTATTTGATTTTCTGTAATGTTAGGGTTGGAAAAGTTGCCTGCATCTTTCCAGATGTTACCTGTTTTAAAGATATGATTTTGTAATTTTTGTTTAAAGTGATTATGGATTTTGGAGAGCATCGCTGGACCACTGTAACAGTTTTGACCTACTGAGATCATCAGTGGTGTAGGCTGCCTCATTGCTCCCAGTGCCCATCTGATGTAACTGCGTCCAATTGTGCTTGTTTGCTAGAAAAATATTGGATCTTTTTGTGGCTATATATTGAGCAAATATCTTTTGAGTATTGTGGTACTGGATTTTGAGATCCAAGATGTCTTGTATATTGGTATCTGTGGGGAAGAGTATACTCAATCTATGATTGATGGTGTCCAGTTCATTTAATAGCTGATTAGGCCCTTTAGTCTTCTTAGTATGGTAGTCAATGAGTGAGCTCAATATTCCTACAAATGGTGACCATGCTTTAAGAGGTGAAAGTGTGAGAATTTTGATTTTATTGAAAAGGATGCAAGCCTCAGAGAAAATCCATTCTGGAGTTGCTACTTTATTTAAGAGTCTTATGGTGCTATTATGATTTGATTGGGTTATGGTAGAGAAGTCTAAATGTAGTGAGATTAACATGGCCAGGTGGTCAGAGAAAGGTACTAGTTGAAGTTTTGCATTTAGATTAAAGTGGAGTTCAGATGAGTAGTAGAGCAGATCTATCAGGGATTTTTTATGTTTTGTATAGAAGGAGAAAGAATCAGGTGGAAAGCAACCCTCCCCACAAAGTAAGACTCTGCTAAAGAGATGAGAGTGTATCATTGTAAATTGGTGATACGACATATTAAAAACACCAAAGCAAATGATTTGTGAGGCATCAGACGAAAGTATAGAATTGATTTTGGTTATTACTGAGTGTATTAAGTCATTATCTTTCCTGAGGTAGAGATAGATGATGTTAATTGAGTTATTGGCAATGTGTATATTGATTATTAGTAGCTCTTTACTGAGATACAGAATTCTAAGTTTTTGATAAGACAAATTTTTGTTGATTAATATAGCAACTTTAGATGAGGCCATAGTTGAGGGCAGATATTGAAACAGGCCATATTGTTGCATGATTTGTTGAATTCGGTAATCAGATTGTAAGTGTAATTTTATCTCAGATAGACATTATGTGGAGGTTTGTTTTTCCGAGCCATCTTCTTATTGCATGGACATGCTCAAGGGAGTTGAGCCCTCTTACATTAATTCCCCCTATTTTTAGTTGCATATTTGAGTGATAAATGATGTGATTTGAGGTTATTCATCCATAAGAAGCTTATCTTTTAAGATAGGTTGTTTATTCGGATCTTGAGTTTCTTGAGGAAAGCTATTAAAGGCTATAGACTTTGTATTTGACTGTGTTTGGTCTGGTGCACTGGTTGTCTTGCTTTGATTTGTGGTAATGGTTTTTTGAAATTGGCATTTTGTGAATAATGTATCTTCCGGGGTGCTTTGTTCTTGGTTGATTTGAGTTTCAGTTGGTTTGGATCTTATCTCTTTTTTCCTTCTGAATGGATGCTTTGTTTGTGGTATGTTGAGAGTAATTTGATTCGTAATCTGATTCAGCAGTTAAATTATTTAATTCATCTGACTGCGATCCAGAAGAGTCTTGAGTTTTCCTTTTATTGTTTGGAATTTGAAATTCTATTTGTGTTGTATGCATGGAGTGTGCTTGTTTAGACTCCTGTTGTTTATTTATTATATGTTGCGATTGCTGTGTTTCCATCCCATTCCAAAAGTGGTTTTGGAAAGTTGTTTTATCACGAGTGATGAGGTGTGTTGAAGGGTGTTACATGCCTCCTTGGAAGCTTCTGTGGATTCAGCAGTAATATCTTGTTCTGTTGTTTGTGAGGTGCTCCTCTCAACTTCAATAGACAGATCTTTCTCCTCCTTTAGAACTTCATGTGCTGATGAATATGGAGAGTGTGGTAAGTTTTGGGAGCTTTGATTGCATTTGTGGTTTCTAGTTTTTTTTGTGTTGCAAACATCACACATCCGTTTTGGACATGATTTCATAAGGTGGTTACAATCTCCACAGGAGAAACATTGTGGCTGTACTCCTCTGATTGAGATGTAGATAGGACATTTTTTTCTTCAAGTTTTAACAGTATATCCAGTGGAGAGTAATCTTTATTAAGTTTGAGAGTGAAGGCTGCATTATTTGATGGTAATTCAAGGTCTGCCCTTTTTTCATTGAGATACTTGAAGGTTGTGATGGTACCATACTTGGCAAGGAGTCTTTGGAGATCTAATTCATTGAAATTTAGGTAGCAATTGCATGCTAGGCCATGGATAATTCTGGGTCTATTCATTTCTATTTTGATAAGGTATCTATTCTTTAGGAAGATTTGATTTCATTTGAATATCTCTTTTTTTAATATATTATTAAATTCTATTATGAAGTACCTTCTGTTTGGATGATGGTAAATTCTTTTTATTGCATCCCTTAATTGGTGATTTTTTAGAAGCTCAAAGAGATCATCTGTAGAGAAGGTAAACAGATCACAGTTGTCATTGGTGGTAGTAAGTATTAAGGTGTGTTCACTATGGTAATTTAGAAAGGAATTAAATAGAAATTGGGGTATACGTGAGTTGAATTCATTGCTAATTGTTTCATAGTTATTTAAGCATGTTTGAATGTCCTGGGATGTCAGTTCTTCATTGGTATATGTGTAGTTTTCTTCATCTACAAAATCAAGTGATTTGACGTGAGATGTCTGTTCAACTGGTTTTATATTTTTTGTTTTGACTCTATTCTTGCAGAGTGCAGTAGCATAAGTTTGATAATTTGTTTGGTTGGAGAGATTTTTTGTGGCTTGTATTTGGCCACAATGGGTTGCTGCTTGATTTGTTATTGTGCTCCTTCCAGATTGTGTATTGTTTGTTTTTAAACTAGACATAAGGCATGGAAAGTCCGTGCTGAATGTATTTTGCTCGTTTTGTGGGTTTTGCATTTGCGTTGGATTTATTAGACCACTGTGTGTAAACTCGCAGTTTTCTGTATTAAACAGAGCAAAACTCTCCATACAGTATTGCCACCTGTGCTAAACAGAGTAATCAATGGATGCCAGAAGGCTTGTGCATAAAATTCCTATCTAATGCCTACTCATCCAATATCCCCAGACTAGTTTCTGGCTTGTGGCCTTCGTCAGTGAGGAGCTTTGGATCTGAGAGCACTGCATCTAGATCTTAGGATCTAATGCAACCCTCTAGCAACCACCTTTTATTTCTACTTACAAAACTATGAGAATGAAATTGTTTTTTCAATCTAAGCTCAATAGCTTATATAGTCATATGAGTCTGAACTCAGTTCAGCACCCATACATTTTGGTGTCTTTGGCTCTTTTACAACCATAGCCACCACTATTCTATTAAACAGGATTTCTGTTAAACCATTAAGCATCACATGATCACATTTCCTATACTAGCACATTAATTGTTGATAAACAGAGCAAAACTCTCCATACAGTATTACCACCTGTGCTAAACAGATCCTAAGATCTAGATGCAGTGCTCTCAGATCCAAAGCTCCTCACTGACGAAGGCCACAAGCCAGAAACAAGTCTGGGGATATTGGATGAGTAGGCATTAGATAGGGATTTTATGCACAAGCCTTCTGGCATCCATTGATTACTCTGTTTGGCACAGGTGGCAATACTGTATGGAGAGTTTTGCTCTGTTTATCAACAATTAATGTGCTAGTATAGGAAATGTGATCATGTGATGCTTAATGGTTTTCTGTATTGTGGTCAGATTCATAGTTTTTATTCAATCTTCAATTTGGAGGAAGACCTTTGTCAGTATGGGGTTTAGACTTCGTTTTTTCATTTGTTTCTCCACTGTGGAACTCAAATAATAATTCTTTATCACTTTTTTCTTCATTTAAAGTTTCTTTACGGTGAATTGTGGCTGCTTCCGAAGAAACGCCACCTGCATTTTTAGTATTTTTTGGATTTTCAGTTTCGTAAGTAAGCATTTGATTTTTTGTTTGAGGTAATTTTATTTTAGATATTTCACTTTGATTTTGATCATTTTTTGATTTGATTTCATGGAAGGACTTAGATTTAGTTGTTTTAGTTTGTAAATCAGTGTTTTCCTCCAATTTTTTGTGAAATAGCGTCGACTCGATCGTATCGACCTTTTGATTGGAATTTGTAGGTATTGTATTTCTTTGTTTATGGTCTATATCTGAGTTTTTTTTTTGCTTTTGAGAGACTTTCACTGAATGTTTACTATTGTTTGGACCTTCCTGATCAATTAAACTAGGTTTGATATTGGTGTGAATGCTTTCCACTCCTTGTGTTTCAGGGCCTGTGAAAAGCTTACTTAGAGCTTTTCTTACGTTAGAGTCGTTTTGCGATCTCGTAATTGGGCTTGGACGCTGTGCTACCCGGTCAAAGACGTCAATATCTTTGATCATTTTGTATATTTATTACTAAAAATACAAAAAAAAAGCTTACCTTCTGGCCTTCACCACTCAAGATGGAAAAAGTTTTGAGAAAATATTTATAATTTATGTTTTTAATATGACCTGTTGTGCAAAGATTGTCACTAGTTGGCACCATTGATGAATAGCATCGTTTTCCTACTTTAGATTCCATTTTCAAAATAAACTTAGCCCTGATACAATCTAATTATTTTTTTCAAATTACCAACAGAACTTTTCTTTTAAATCTGTTTATTAACAGTTTTTTTTAATCATCAACAGCTAACTTTATTTTATTTTTACGAAACAAACTTAAACCCTTTACTTTTTTTTAAAAAACTTTATGAACATCAAACTAATTAATAAACTCTTTTTGAATATCAAAACATTAGATACAGACAGATCCAAAACTACCTGCATCTTTCCATCAACTTCTATACTACCACTAACTTTATTTCACCTATTTTTGCCTACTGTTTCTGTTTATTTTTCCCAACCACCCAAACAAAACATCTCACGTAAAGTTTTAATATCAGCTCCTATGTTTGGTTGCACCAAAAATTACTATAGCTATGTGCTAGACGAAAGATTTTACTTTTGTATATCCTGACCACGAGGGCGCCACTTACTGAAAATCAGAATTAGACATTTATTTTAAGGGTGGGAAGGACATACGAACATGAATGTGCCAGACTAAACCCAGGGAGAGCAAAAAATAATGAATGTTGTTCAGACAATTGAGAAAACACTGAGATAAACATCAGCCAAAATACTTATAAAAACTTTTTAAATTTATTAAACATAATGACAAATAAACATGAAACTTGATCTACATTTACTTAGAAGATCTTAACATTGAGTGTATGCGAGCAATACTATGTTAAATACCCAGGCAGACAAGTTCATTTATTATCTATAACAAAATAATGGCTTATATCTTCTTGCTAACGGTTCACCCAACCAATTCTTTTTTTCCTATAGAGATTTAGTAAGATGGATGTTTGTGGAGAATAACGGAACAGTGCAGATGAGCTTTTCTTAGTCCGTAAAAGAAATGTTAGACCCATGAATGTCATAATTCTGCAAAACGCTCATGGACAAGTACATTGAAATGAGCCAAGGTTAGTCTCACACAAGAAAAGAAACATTATGAACTACGTAATCTGAATTATAGCAAATATATCTCTACCAAAAAATAAATAAATCATATATCCTATAAATCATTAGCCAAAGCCAAGTTTGATTTAGTTTAACGCCGAAGCAAACATACAAACAAAAATAAAAGAAAACTACTAAGGTTGGTGTGAGCATTTAACAAAGGTTAATCATAAAACTGAGAAATTATTAAGCATATAAAATATCACTCACCCTACACTTTCAAACAAGTAACATTTTAAGATTGAAAATCTTGCTACTAAGATTGTTAGGTAAAATAAAAAAAAATACATTAATATTTAAATTGATAAATTACACATCATAAATATAATTTCTTTTTAAGATTAAGCTGAGATTTGCAAGAGACTTGATTAGAGATTTAGCCCTGATTTTGATATGGAAAGGTAAGATACTTCAAGATAATATTAATTTCTGCTGTTCACACAAAGTTCGGTTTATAGAGTCCTCTACAATGGCTGTCATTTACTACAGGTTCAGAAGTCTGGAGGCATTATCGGGATCCACTCTAGACTTGACAGTTAGGTCATGATTGAAGTCACAATTTGGAGCTCTGGAGGTTCACCTTTGGAAAGGCTCAGCCCATCATGCTGTGGAGATTCTTCATGGCATATATTACAGGCATGGTATCTGAATGACTGCTATTATCATGGCAAATAGAGTTATTGTCGGTCAACGGAAATTCAACTTGGTGATTCCTGTGGCATCAATATCAAAAAAAATTAGTCACTTTAACAATGCAACAGTTCAATAACAGCTAAAATCTGCATCAATAAAAATAAAAAAAAACTGAATGACCATAATAGTCTCTTTCAATCCTCCCAATAAAAAAAAAATTACCCAGCTATTTATGTCCTTTGTTATCTCCCGTGCAATCTTTTTTTTTTTGCAACTTTCAACCAAGGTAAATCTCTATCTCCCACTCAATCTTAATTAGAAAAACAATATCTTACAGGGCTTTATCTTACAAAAATGATTATTATTTTTTATATATAAAAAAATACACAACTAAATCTCAGCTTTAAAAATACATCAACATTAATTTTTTTTTAGTTTAAATAAAATACTTTTATAAGAGCACTAATTAAACTTTGTTTGCTTTTAATTATTTTAAAAGAAAACAAGCGTCATAAAAAAAATATTTTATACTAAAATCAACTGAGAATTAAAAATATAAGATTTCAAGATAAATAAGTATGTGTGTTATTGCACATATAAAACTTGGTTTTTCTTTTTTTCTAATTTACATGATAGAACCCTTCAATCGGATGAAGTACCCAGTTCAATATATATATATATAATTATTAAAATGTATTTTATAACAATCTATATAAAACAATTATTGTCAGTTGTCCAAACCAAATATTGATATTGAGATACACTAGTTAATAAAATTTATGATCCCACTTCAAAGAAGTTTAATTGTAATAAAGGCACATCATTTTGACTAATGATAACAATTGAGGATTTGAAATCAATTACTTTTGCATTTAAATTCTTTTTTTTTTTTCAAGTATATAAATGTATCCATTCTTTTGAAATACAAGTACTTGGTTGATGACAATCTGCACTTCATTGGCTTTAATTTTTTTCTTATAAAATATGAAGAGAATTCTTTCATTAAAAAAATTCAGTTACATGCAAATGAGTAATAAATACTTGCATTTTTCTAAGTAAAGAAAGTGATATTTCAATCGCTTAATATCATATAGAAATTGAATTAATTGACCTTGTAATGTGACATCCATATATGTATCATGGAGTTTGTATTCATCACAAATAAATAGATTAAATAAAAAAAAATTAAAATGGAATATTTTATAGTTATTTGTAATAGAAGAAATTTGATGTTTTTATACATTTTTGCCATTTCACATGAAATTTCATCAACAAACTGCACCAATTGAATGAGGAAATGGTTAGATTTTTATTCTCCCATGGTTTTAAAAATTAATCACTTTAAAAATGATAAAATTGATATTTTTTAAATACAAATATAAAATCATCTGTTCTAAGCAATGATAAAATTTTAGGACTCTAGTTGAAGCATTTCTGTTCTATTTAAAACATATCTTGGTTGACATTAATGTTACCAAGACAACTGTTCAATATCACTCAAAGATAACTCATTGATATAAGAAAATCATTTAATAAAATTTGCCTCCAATTGATAAATGAAATGAAGACTTTTAAATATTAGATACAGTAAAAAAATCCTGTTTTACAATTTCAATATTAATTTTTATTTTCAATCAAAAATAAAGAATTCATATGATATTTTCTATATCTTTTAATGAATATATAGTTTTAACACATGTTTTTAATAATATATTCCAATAAACAAGATAAATAAACACATATGAAATACAGAATATTTGATTTTGTAATAACTAAGTTGTTATGGTGGCATGCAATAACAGAAATATGCAATAATTAATAATAATGATTTTATTCAAGTGATCATTTTATAATTCATTAATTATTTTCTCATATTTATTTATGTATTCACTTATTTATATTTTTCCTACAATTGATCAGAATCAATTTATGATTTGATGGTAATAATAATAAATAAGAATATTGTTTGAGTATTATAGTTACCATAGTTATAAAGTTAACATTTATACATCAACACCTCCATTGTCTATAGATAAAGTGAAATGAAATTAAATAACGTCAATAAACCTCTTTATTATTATTTTTATATTGTGACATACAGTTCTTATCTGGGTACTTACAATATATATATATATATATATATATATATATATTGTAAGTACCCAGATATATATATATATATATATATATATATATATGGGTATATCACAGAATGCAATTAATACATTATAACTAATATATATTTGAAACATGGTGGTTATGTGTTTATGACATGTTATATTTAAAATCAATGTAATTACAAATATAGAAATTATTTATGCCAATTTATCTTCCATTAATGTGCAAGTAGAGCTTAGTAAAAGAAGAATGATCTTTTGTGCAAATATATTTAAACTTTGTAATCAAATAAAATAAATAAAGTTTCCACATGCTCAGAAAAATAATCAGCATAATAAAAATCTCTATTTTATTTTTTTTTTTAAAAAAAAAGAAAATTTAAATACGTTTGTTTCTCAAGCAAATATTGTGACTCAAGTATCAAAAAAAGTTAGCTTAAAGCCATGACAAATGGCTGAAATCATTAATAATTTTTACCAAATATTTTATGTTATTCATAAAGCATGGAATCTTAGGATGACCAATTAAGAGTTTATGTCATTATATTGTCATATTAGTAAAATATGCTTTATATACATGGTCACTTAAGCACAATTTCTTGTATAAATTTACTCAATTTATCCATGTTAGCTAATGAGATCTCTGTTTAAAATAGTGCATAACAAGAGTCTTATTACATATATATTTTATTATTTACAGAAGTTATGAAATAATTATGACCTACCTGTGTTTGGATGTTTGTATTTGCTCCCTGTTTAATAAGCATTTCAACTATAGGCAAATGTTCTTTACTTGCAGCAAAATGAAGTGGAGACCATCCATCCTAAAATAAAAATAATTAATCATTGACTTTCAGCTTAATAAATTATCAATTACATAAAAAAGTAGCAAATGTTTTGTATGGATAATTGTTTAAAATCATTTTTAATAATCTAAATAAAATTAACAACCAATCTGATATTTAAAACATCAAAAATATAATTTATTAAAATTAATGCCCAAAATTAAATAAAATACAATAAAATAAAATATGAAAATGACTAAAAAGTTAATGGAAACACACAAGAATTAAATGATTTTGAATAAATATATAACTGGATAAAAAGAATCAGACTAATTAAATCATAAAAAACAAGTATAATAAAATAAAATACTAATTAAAAGTTATTTTAATATTATATTTTTTCCCTTCAAATAACAATAATAGTAAACAGTTGTGAAAAATAAAATAAAATCAATGGGATTAATAATTTATTTTAAAAACAAAAACAAAATAAAAGTAAAATAAGAAACTATATTAAACATGAATTCAGTGTCTTTCTGCCATAGTCAATAGTTTGGTAATTATATTTTTAAAGTTATTTTATATTTAATAAAAAATTGTTAAAGAAAAAATTTATAACATATAATGGAATGATATATGTTAATACAGAAAGGTTTAATGAAACATAATTTATTAATACATAAACATTGTATCAAACATTTCATTATATATGATAACATAGTTGTCTTTGGCACAATTCATTAATGAAGTATGCTGGAAGTTTAAAACTGTAATGGCACTTGCATTGTTCAAATTTATTTTTGACTTGTTTTTTATTTGTTGCTTGAAAAATATTGTTTAATAATACAGAAAATTATAAAAGTAATGATATAAATAACTTGTAATGGATAATAAATATGTTCTGACAATTTATTCTATGAAAACATACATTTTGCATTTTAATCCAATGATGATTGACTTTATGTAATGAATTACAAAAGTTAGACATAAGGTTTAAACTGTCAATTACTCATTGAAAACACTGTAGATAAGTACACAATATAGTCTATGTATTTTTGTAAATTAATGTATTTAAACTAATGATAGTTCACTAAACTGTAATAGTTTATGACCATTAACACTACAAAGTAAAAATAATCTATACATAAACATGATTGTAATTGCATTTGTGAAAAAGATACAAGATTAAAAGATTATACAACTTGCTACTTCTATTTCAAAATGTAAGGAATTTATTATATAGCAATATTGTTAAAATGTATTATACCATAAAAAAGTAAATTTTAAATAGAATTAAAAATGATTTTTTTCTTTGTAAAAAATGAAATGACTGCTATCCAAAATAGATATGCTTAAAATAATAAATAAATATCAATAAGACATGACAACTAATATAACAAAAATTTGCTTTTCATTTCCATGAAAAAAATAATGAAATGTATCCACATTGCCAAATCTTTAATTGACAGTAATCTTTTTATTAATTTTAGTAGATGTAAAAATTGAATAACATTTGTTTATACAGTTTTATATTTTGAATTTAGCAATTTTTAATACAGAAATTTGATAGTAGTATTAATGTTATGTTAAAAATTGTCTATATTACACAAAAATGTTTTGTCTCAAATACATATTAAGATAAATTAACTAAGATTATTTTTCAAATGCTTTCTGTTTCATGTGATATTTTTGGAATTTCTGGTTAGTTTATTATTTCATATACCAATCAAATTTATTTTTATTTTTCTATTTTTAAAATTATATAGCAGTTTTAAGTTAGATTTAATGAATAATTTGTTTTAAGCATAACCATATCCAATTTTATTTTCAAGATTTATGCATCAAGCAATCTTTTTCACTACATCTTTTACCATTATTACAATTTTGATTCAATTCTTTGAAACCTACATTGTATGTAAATTCACATATCTAAAGATGACAATTTTCTCTTCAGTGCATACTTTGAAATACAATATAAATTTAGATATCAAACAATCAGGAATTGTTTACATCTTATTTTAATAAACCAAAAAATAGTTTACTTTAAAAATAGTAATTTTATTTATAATTATAAAGTTATTTCAAAATATAATAAGAAGTGTCTTCTGTTTCAATTGCTCCTATTAGCTACATTGATAAAGAATTGATATGGACATGGTTTTTAAATGAGGATAAATGTGAATCCTATATACTTATGGTAATATCTACACTAATATTATCATGCTTCAAAACTCATTAAAATGTTTTTGAAATGTTCAATATTAGGTTTAATTTTTTTTTATTCTATACTGAAGACAAAAAAAAATCTAATTAATGATGAAAGTTTTTATTGTATTGAAACAAAATCTCTACATGCTAGGCAAAATATACCATGAATAAATAACTATATTTTGCTTAGATATGATAAAAACAAATCCACAAGTTACTTGTGGAATAAGTAATCTTAAATTAAAAATTTGTGTTAAATTTATTATTTTATTAATTTTAAAAATGAAGAGAATGCAATTTTTAAGTATAGTTTAAACTCATAATAAATCATAATAAGTTAATGTAAATCGGTTAATAAACACTCCAATATGAAATCAATTCTAAAGTAACAATAAAGGAATATTTAAAAAATTGGAAAAAAACTCAGACAATTAATAAGAAATATAAAGTGATGTTTTGCATAGAGGTGTTTATGATTAGCTAAAATGCTTTATTAGATGTAAAAATTAAATGCTAAGAACAATGTTATTAGATTTGCAACAAATAATCAGTAGCTTATTAGAATTATATTGCTTGTGTTGTGCATGATTTGGTTAGGTAATTTTTTTCTGATATCATATATTTTCTGTTGATATAAACTATTCCAAATCTAAAACTTTGATGACAAGCATTTCTTTTTATATAAAACACACTACTTCAAATCTAAATGCTTAACTCAGCCAAGGGTGTTTAAATCTGTAATCCATCAAATGCTATCCATCTGCCCAAAAGGATCGTTATAATTACAATTTTCATTTTTGGCATAAAAATTTGTACTTTAGATTATATTAAAAGGTCATATTCTAAAATGGCAAAACAAAGCTCTAAATTACTAAAACAATTGCAACTTTTTTATCATTGCAAAGTTGAAAAAAAGTGTTTAGAAAAGATCAAGATAAAAGGTTAAATCCTTAAATTTTATTCAAAGCTTTTCTTTTATTCTACATATTTTATACATAAGTTAAATATCAGTTGTGACATCAAAGTATTCATTAGCATTTATGATTTCTCACCTTCAATTTTTATATTATTTATAATTTTATTCAAGAAATAGATTAAATAACTTAACACTAAAAACATTTTGTATTTATTGCTATCATTAAAATAAATTTAAGATTTTAAAAGCACTTTATGAAATAAATTAAATACCTTTTCCATTAAAAAATTTAGTGAACATTATAATAATTGTTTTTAATAGTTTTAACAAGGCTGTAAACCTTAGCAATGAGCGTCTGAAAAAATCGTCACTAGGGACCTGTGTAGGTCTTTAAAACACATGCTTACGCTATGAAGAAAAGAGAGAATCCCTTCATAGGGTAAGCATGTGTTTTAAAGACCTACAGAGGTCCCTAGTGACGATTTTTTCAGACGCTCATTGCTAAGGTTTACAGCCTTGTTAAAACTATTACTGAAATAATAGTGAGCGTTTAATAAAATTTATAATTACAACTTTAAATTATCGTAATATATTTCTTAATAATTGTTTTTATAAAGAATAATAAATTATACATAGAACAATAAAATATAGATATAATAAACATCTCCATATTTCCCCATTCTTTTTAAATTCATATAATAAATGACAAATGACTCCCAAGATGGTGTGGTAAAGATAATCTCTAGTTTTGAAAATGATTAGTAATAATCGTTAGTGTATTTATCTGAAATGGATGGTGTCAAAGTTGTGAGTGGAGGGAGTTTGACAATGGTAAATAAAAATGCAACAATAAATTACCACCAGAATTAAATTTACCTTAGTATCAGTGAAAATAACTAAATCTGTCAATTAATATCTTTCATATTGGTAGTTACTTCATTCAATTAATACAATAGCTTAAACGTAATATTTCACTTGATTAATGATATTAATTTATTTCTATGTATAATTCAGCAATGTTGTATATGTATTTTGGTTTTATTTATAGATAGAAACTTATAAGGACTTAAGGCTTTTTCGTGGATAAATATTTTTTTTTGTTTACTATAAAAATCATCAAAATATCAACCTACATTTATTATTACCTAAAATCGAAATTAGACAATCAATAAACTGATACTCTTATTTTTTGCTTTGTTTAGATATAAAATAAGAAAGGCTTCACTGAATATCAATAACTAATAATTAAATTTCATATCAGACAGTATTTATCAGGGTTTCATGTCATACCCAAATTTCTGCTTATGCTGTTCATTCAGTCCACTATATCTGTTATTTTAACATAGTAGGTAACGTATGCATGCACACACACGTATAAATTTTTCTAACACTTACCTATCTCATATTTTTTAAAAAGGGACTCATTTATTTTTTACAATGCGAAGTGCTATTCACTTAAAACACTAAAAAATATATCAAGTGAAAGAGAGCTTATGGAGCCACTTAGTACATATATAATCACAACAGTTTTGGACATATAAAACTATATGTGTTCCATTAATTAACTAATATTATGATGGATAATTAAAGAATAATATAATTCTAAAAAGTTCATCCGCAATAGGTATGATACTGAATTCAATATGTAATAATACAATATTAAAAAGATTAAATGGAGATTACCATCAATAGGATGATGCACAATGAGAAGCAATTATAATGTTAAATAAAGAGTTTATATATATATATACTTTTTTTAAAATAATAAATTAATGTTATGTAATTTTAGAAGATACTCTGTTTTAAAAATACAAAAGCTAAGACTAGGTTAATAATGGTCAAATAAAAATATTAAGTATACTGAAAGATATTGGTCCATAATTTTTATTAATCAGTATTAAAAGTTTAGTTATAAAATTAAATAAATTCAAGCCTCATGTGAGTTACATTAACAAAGTAAAAATGAATGTTGTCATTTTATCTGATACATCTCATGATGCATAACAATTACACTTTCAAAGTATATTTTAAATATGAGCTCATGTTTTAATAGTCATTTAAATAAATTAAAAATGAATATTGTCAAAAACATGAAATAAAAAGACAACAAACAATAAAATAATAAATGCACACTCATCTAAATGTGAATATTATAAATAGAATACTATTAAATACAATATGACTAAACATAGTTTGATCTTGAAATTGATTGGAATAATGATTTCAGAATATCATATAATAATAAATTGCATTAGTAAATGTTGTAATTTTTTGCTATACTAGTTAGAATTAACTCTTCATTTGTGCACTCTGTTTACATTTTATTAGTTATACAATGATATCTATATTTAATTAAATATGCTACATTCATGTAAATGAGTTATTAATCTGAAGACTAAACTAATAAGAATTTTATTTTTATATGTCCATGTGATCAATATTGTATCTGAACTTTTAAATCAATCTGTATCTTTCATCTTCAGTTAAGCTTCATATCTATACATTATTTCATTAACTATATATTGTGTACTTATTTAGCTACATGACTACCTTGCTTGACATTTTATTCAATTGTATTTAAGCAGAATATTTTAAAATATCATTTCTGCCCTTATTAGAAACATATTTACAGAAATTGCAATGAATTTTAATTAACAACATTGCATAATGTCTTTTTGTATAAATCTGTATTGACAATCAATTTTAATTGTGCCAATAGACACTTTTTTTGATCATTATTTCATTTTTTTAAATAACTAAAAATGTTACATTACAAAGTCAATAAGCAAAAGCAATGCTGTTTTTGTTTTCAAAATTATATCTTAAAAGCTAAAATAGTTGAAAATTGTTGAAAAGCTTCTAAATTGAAATGATAATTAAGTTTAATTCTTGCTAGTTATTTAAATGGTTACATGAATAAAATTCTCATTTTGTTTATAATTCATAGATAAGAACATTATATTTCTGATATACCAAAAAAAAAGGTATAATTGTATTAATCATTTACTGATATGAATGATATATTCTTGCTGCATTAAAAATTTTTTTAATTCAAAATATATAAGGATGATAATATTAATTTTCATTGCAATATCACTTAATTTTTTTTCATGTGTCATAGCATCGGCCGGGAAGCGAACCCGCTAACCCAGGACAACTGCTTGGAAGGCAGCCATGCTGGCCTCTCAACCACCAACGCTTGACATATCGCCTAATTTTAAATTACCCAAATCACCAAATTGATATTTTTAATTATAAATAAATGTGACTTACATTATTTTGAATATTAATATCTGCTTGATGTTTAAGAAGTTCTTCAATTACCAATAGGTGACTACTTTTAGCAGCCAACTGAAGAGGAGTTCTTCCATCCTAAAAGTATGAAAAATGTTATTTATTCAAATTCTATGAAGTATCACCTATAAAATCACATCAAATTCTTAATTTAAAAATATTAATATAAATATATTAATGAAATTTTAATTACAACTTAATTTCAAAATGCCATTTACATAAATAATTATCAAAAACTTTTTAAAGATCATTAATGAAAAGATCTTTTTAGATAATTTTTTATATAGTTATAAGTATATGAGTGTAAACTTTTGGTTGTAAAATTTTGGTCATTGTCGTGGCTTAAAATACTCAACAACATTTTAAAAATCATAAAAAAAAACTACTAAAGAAAGTTACAGAAAACATATTTATTAAAAAAATTAAACTTACAAACTCCAATAAATTTTACGGTCAAATTTATGTTTTCAAGATTCATATTGCTAATATTTTATGATGCTATTCTTTAACTTGAGAAACATAAAGATAAACATTAAGAAACATTTAAATAGTTTATCTATAAGTAAATGCTGTCAAATGTTGATCTTAAATAGTGGAATATTATTGCCATATATAATAAATGTTGAGATAATTACTTTTATTATTTTATTTATAATTTCTTTTTAATTTTATTCTATACTAAAATAAATCTCAACATTGTTCAAATAATTTTGGAGACTGATTTAGCATTTATAAAACTTTCATTCTTGGTACTCCAAACATTAAAGCATGTAATTTATTCATTATTATCTATAATATCATTAATAAATTTTGTTCATGCCTAATAATTATTTATAGATGATTTATTTATATCACATTTTGTATCAAATTTGGTGCATCATTTTAACAGTAATTTTTTTATTCAATAATTGACACTTTGACAGTTTTGAATTTCATTTAGATTTCTCTAAAGATTTATCTTCACAAGATTTTTGTGTACTTTTTGCCATTAGACCTTTCTTTAAACAGACTCTGTCATTCAATCATCTTCATATGTAGTTTGTTTTGTTGTTGACCAGTTCTATACTCATCCTTTTTTATTTTCTCAAAAGCAGCTTTCATTTTTCCACTTTATTAATTCTTATTTCAAATGCATTTAACTCTACTTCATTACATCATGTTGTTCAACACTCCATAAAATCAGCAAATATTACATGACTCTGTCTCATGACTTCAGCTTAAATCATTGCTATTTCAGTAACATTTTTTTCTCAGTGTCTATGCCATCTACTATAATATATGCTAACTAACAAATGTCAGGTGTTGAACATTATTAAATTGCTATCAAGTGCTGTCTAAAGAAATATTTCCAGGCTACATTAAAATATTTTATTTATCAGTAAAAATCTTTGAACATGCTAACAATGGTGCAAAAATGTGCACAAACCTTTAAAAGTATGAATGCACTGTTTATGATCTAAGGCTCATAAATACATAATTTTGAAATTAATCAAGAAATAATGAATAAAATCTCACCAAATAGAGATTAATGAAATATACTATCTGACATATAATACTAATTAAAACTTAAAAGTGGCTAACAGGTTTTTCTGGTCATAGTTGCTGAGAGATTCTTGACTCCGTATAAAAAGAAGTCACAGTGCATCACATCACATCAACATGCTGAATCAAAATTTTATAACATTACCAACTTCGTTTTTCATCTTCAGTTTTTGTTCTTTCATTTGTTCTTTGTAAAACATCACCCAGTATCATTTGATAATAATTGTTTTACATTATTTTAGCTAGTTTTCAATGATGTCTTAAAACATTTTCATAATTTCATTGAACTATTTTTACACATTCAAAAAAATATTTCTTTTAGATGATACAGTTTTTTAAAAAACAAATTAAAAATATTATATTAAGCCATATCAAGGTTTACATATCACTTAACATGAATGATCCTTAATTATGGATAAATATATTTTGATAGATTTTATTACTGAACTACTTGTTAATTTCCTCATTCAAATTTTTAGCTATAATAGTCAACTAAGACTTTCTACTTGCTCTTATAATATATTTAACTATTAATGAGACTTCAAACTGTAACATCATATTATGTTTAAAAAAATGTGTGAAAAACCAATGACAATATTGATTAGTTATCATATTAGGATTTCAATATAATATAAAAATAATCATTTGTACATAATGATTCAACATAATACATTTTTTTAAAAAATGTTATCACTAACATTATTGTTAAATTACAGAAATAATATTATTACAACTCATGCTTTGATGATATATAAAAATGATTTGATTATGCATTCTCACATTTCCATTTAGTATTCAGAATGTGAGAGCTATGTAATAACATTTGTAATTAAATATTTCATGAGCCAAGAGTAATAGACACACACACACACATATATATATATATATATATTGAACCGGATGTTTTATCCACTTCAAAAGTTCCATTGTAAAATTAATACTAACTTTTATTTTTATAAAGTTTTAAAAGTAAAACTATTTGTAAGTTTTATATGTTATAGCATACATATGCAGTTATATTTTAAATTCTGTCATTTTTACTTTTCAATTAATTTTATTTTTAAAATAATTTTCTTTTTTTGCTTGTTTTTTTTTTTTAATCAAAGGAAAGGCAAGCAAACTTTTAATCTTTTGAAAAAAACATTCTAATTAAAAAAAAGTTTTAATCTTTTTTGGAATAAGCATCTTAATTTTGAAAAGTTTTTAATTGCATTTTGTTTCCTTGTTGTAATTTATTTCAAAGGAAAAAAAAGCTCAGACTTAATTTTGCAGTTACTTTTCTTTAATTAATTTTGAATAAGAGCCCTGGTCAGATGTTTTTTTTAAAATTAAGATTAAGTTTGTGATACAAATTTGCCCTGATCAAAAGCTTCTAAGTAAAGATGATGTGGAAGATAAGAGTTCACATAAATAGTGCTTGGATTTTGGACTAATGAGTATTCAATTATTCATTTTTATTCTGCTTGCTGAGTATTGATTCAGCTTTTAACACTCTAATAGTGATAATTATTCAAATTGCTGTGCTTCCAAAATCTTTTATGGTCTGAGAATAAGAAATTCTGCGGATATTATATTACTGGCTACTATTTTCTAAATAGCAATCATTTCTGCAGAATGCCTAAATTATATGCCATGGGGAATCTTATTTACAACATGCAGTGCTAAATCCACCTAAAGACAGACCTTGAATCCCAGATTGCTTTTTCAAAGATCATGTCTTAAAAGCCTAAACAAGAACTCATTCCTAAGATTGTCCCCAGCCTCCTGAACATATAAATGGAAATCAAAATCTTCCTAGGAACATTGAAATAAACTGTGTATAATGCTGAAAGACATCAGACAGGCCTAACATTTCTCAAGGTAACACATTTTCTAAGCAGGGTTTAAATCTTTGCTAAAGTCTCAGTTTATTGAGCATTTTAAAAAAATCATGCAATAACATATCTAAAAAATGTCATGAAAATATATTTAATATTAAAAGAACAGAGGATAAATTAAAAAAATAATTAAACTGAAATGTATTACATATGGAGTTATTATTTTATTTTGATATTCACATTGCAAATATTTTATAACACTGTTTTAAGTTGATAAATGTAAAGGAAAGCTAAATGAAATGTTCAATTTTAGCATTAAAGTCTTGTATAACAATTTTAAAATGTTGTTTGATGTAATCAAAAGCCATTCATATAAAAATCCTTACTTCCATATCTTCAGTTAACATAGATCCTGCATTACATGAACTACCAATGTTTGTGATTTTGTATTACAGTCCAGATTCATTTTTTAAAACAATTGTTTCTTCATATTTACTTTTAGTTTCAAAGTCCAAAAATGTCCCATTAAATATGACAGTTCTTTCAATGTTTTTTCATGTGATAGTAATCTGTATTTGTAAGCAACTAAATAAAGATTATCATCAAATGGAAGTCTGGGTACTGACACTTTTACATCCTCATGGAAATAAGTGCCAATATTTCTTTTTGTCTGTCATTATTGTAAATATTAATTTAAAAAAAAAATTACTCACACAAACATTCTTTCTGCCTTCAACAAACCCTGACTGTTCATATATTTTACAACTATCAGGCATCTGAGAAAAAAGACTATGGTGTCTATTGATCTTTAAACTCAGTCATAATATCAAATAAACTTCCACACAAAATAATACATGTTGGAGAGCAGCCCATCTATGTTACTATGATATATAAATAATCACATAATAATAACTAGAATGACACTTAAATATAAAGGAATTATTAAGAATATATCCTGTTTGGTTCCATTAAGGTCTTGATAGATTCAAAGTTTTTTTCAGTCAGTTAACAGCCAACATTTTTCTCTGGCTATTGTTATTATATTATCATTCATATACCAAATTAAAATGTATTGGATTAATATCAATATGCATAAACCAGCAAGCATTTATTTACTGGGTTTAATTTGGATTTAAGTTTTAAAAAACCGGTTGTTTTTTTATTTACTTTGCAGTTTTTGTTTCAAATATTATTTTAGTTTTTTTCTCATGTGTCATAGCATCAGCCGGGAAGCGAACCCATTAACCTGGGACACCTCCTTGTAAAGCAGCTGTTACTGACCTCTCGACCACCAATGCTTGACGTATATTATTTTAGTTTGTTAAAGCAATGATGAATTTCTGCTGCATTGATGAATTTTGTTGATTGAGTATTTACAACAATGAAATAGAAAATAAAATTATGGCTTCAGTTTCAGAAGGCTACAAAATAAGCAACCAAGATAGCAATATTTTGTCAAAGATGCAGAGTGATAAAAATATTTCAACCCTGTCAATATTATCACATCATAAACTATTGTTGTTTGACTAAAAAGTAACTATAATAATAGTAATAAAATATGGCACTAACCAGTAAACAGGCCATATTTTACAAATTGAAATTATTATAACCTATTTCTCTAATTAAGCCATTTAATTACTCAAAAATGTAAGCCAATTTGTTTATAATCAAGTAGAGATATACAGAAGTCTAATTATATATTTATATAAAGGTTTTTTCAAGAAGATTTTGTTTTTGTAAATATGATTGTGGCAAAATTTTCAGTCACACATTCATATGTAGAAATGATTAAATCAGAATCACTTATAAAAAGGAAGAAAAAATATAGTGAAACATAAAGAACTTATGGCACACTACTGCTAAGCATTGAACTCAGAGAGCAAGATTTCCTAGATTCAATATTAACAACCTGATTAAACTGGATATCCTATTGGAAACACTACAAATGTAAATTAAGTTTTTGTAAAAAACTGGACACAAGGAAGCTAAACAAAAGATATAAAGAGTTTTATCTCTTTATTTCAGATGATTTTACCAAATAGAAATTTGAATTATTCTAGTAATTACAGATATAATATGCAATCACACTTTATATATTTCTAAAAGATTTACTCGATGAAAGAATTAGCATAAACATCCTAAGGAATTTTACAATAATGTACAACATTCAAATCATACATATCTTAGTAGCAGACTTTTTCAATGAAGAACAAAGGCAGAGATATGAAATATTTTAATAAAGATAAATCTCAACAGACAAAATTTCATTTATAAAATAAATAGATATTTATTTAAAATTCAATGTTAATAATTTTAAAAACAATAGAGCTTTTTAAACAAGTCACTATCAATTAAAAGTGTTAATAAAAATATAAATAATATATTACAATGTTTATAACATATCTGGAAATTATATCTATATTAATATATTATGGAGTTAAATCTCAATGCTTTAATAATGAAAAAAGGGATCACATTATAAACAAGTGTCCCAAAGTCAAATATCATCTTGAAAAAAGAGAATGATATCTATTCTTCAATACAAAAATTTTATTTTAAATAAAATAAATGTTTAACAACAATCTATAATAGCTCGGTTGGTCCATGTTAATGCTGAAATATTAATAAACGAACATTTAGATAACTCACAGCACATATAATTGGATAAATAAAAACCTCTCCACAGCAAATAGAAATACAAAAAATATTAAACAAACTGAAAGTTATTTACCAGCATTAATTATCAACAAAACTTCATATCATTTGAATGCATTCATATCTAGCCCACCATATGCAAATGATGAAATAAGCACAAGTAAAATTAAATGGAAACAATGGACCTTTATGTAAAATACAATATAATGAAACTGGTTCATAAAACTCTGAATAAAGTAAAATTAAATTAAAATAAACATCTAAATCATCCACAGATAATGATAAGGATGGTACAACTATTGACAAACCCATCACTATAGAAAAAGTGTGTTGGTCATATTCAAACTTGCTTATTAGTGATAAATTTCATATGAGCAAAAGGATTATTTACAGATATAAGTATTAATTTAATCTGAATTAATTTTGTACACTAAATAGGGAACATTTATAAAGAAACACTGGAGTTTTCTATCCCTAATAAGGCAAACACAAAAATGAAAATACAAGTAAGAGCATTGAAACATAGAGGGCATAATTGTATAAACAAAAATAACCAATTCAATTTTTTTTCCATATTATTAAGCTACACTTAATAGAATTAATAAAAACAAAAATTTATAATGGATCCCAACAAAATTCATCTATTATTCTCACTGATTACAGAAACTAAACATCCTTCAGATGAGCATTGACATCTTCATAAATATGAAATTGTGAGAAAGAAACTTGTTTAATTGATGTCATTTAACATTATGCATATGAATTCACAATTTCAAGTTGACACATTAGAATATTTAATGTTGCAATTATCTATCTCTACTTTTGGTCATGAAATATAGCATTCGTTAACATATATCATAGGAAAATCCAAATTTCCTTTTTCTATTCATTCCATGACTCTGATTAGTGATTTTAACATGATATGTAAGAAAATATTAATAATATACCTTCATTCACTTGCCTTCCCAGTTAGTATTGAAGATAATTTTTCACATAACACCATTTTGTTTAAAAATGATAGGTAGTTGTTATTTAGAGCTTTAGTGTATTATTATCTTACATCTTGTGGTCTAAGAAACTGGAATGTTGGAACATCAATGACAACTAATTATTTTAAATAAAGTATTTTTCAAATACTTCACACATTTTTTGTCCCAAAATATATTGTAAAAACAGGCAGCCATGAGTCTTTAATGGGAAAAAAATCAATCTATGATGAACATGCAATAAAATGTGATTAACATATGGAAATGATTAAGAATCTGAAACATGTAAGTGAGAAAACAGTTTTTAAGAATAGCAAAAGAAAATTTAATAAACTTCAAAAATTAATCAGTCATAAAACAGAGTATATTGTGACAAAATCAAAAGGAAAAACACAGAGACAAAGTTATAAATGATTTGAAATATAATAAAAATCACAAAAGAAACAAAAATCCTGAAATGTTGAAAAGTAATGCTAGTGTTCATAAAGAAATGCATGATAAAAGTAATCAGTTTTTAAACATCAGAATGTTCAGTTGTCAAAATATGAGAAAAAAGAAATTGGCCATTGCATGCAAAGATATACAAGGCATTTCTCATACAGAGTGGAATTTATTGTTTCACCAAAATATGACACATCAAATTTTCAGAGAAATGGTGTCAAACACTATGTGGTTAAAATTTTTTAGACGGCTACCAGGTATGTAATAATGCAGGGAGCAGTGCAGAAAACAGTTTTCAGTTGTATAGAAAATTTGTGGCCAAGCTAAAGATATGAACTCCATTTGTAATAACTAAACATAATATCATGAAAATAGTTCATTGTAATCACCTTTCAGAATTATGTAAATTGTTTTGAGCACTGAAAAAAAAAACATTGAATATATGGTAGAATTTCCAAATGCAATAGTATGAGCCATAGTAATGAATCAAATAACCAATTGAAATGGACAGCAAGTGGAGACAACAAGAATAAATAGTGGTGTAAGCCCATAGAGAAAAAAGCATTCATTTGAAGAATAAAAATCAGGTAAATACCATCACAGAATAGACTGTGAGACTTAGAAAAACATTTATTAAAATGGATCTCAAAATTTGTCATGTAATGAAAGGTGTAGCTACATTCCCAGTGTTAAAATAAAAATAGAGTGGTTAATTTTTGATTAATATCAAAGAAAAAAAATTAATAAAATATCATGAGAGAAATAAATACTACTACTTGTAAATAAAAAAAGAATAAATTATTCATAACTCTGGCAGAGTAAAAAAATAGACAAATTTATATACTGTTTTCCTGAAGGTTTGTGATGATGGTGTTCTAGTTGTATTTTTATATTGGACTATTTCCATCATTTAATATATGTGTATTGAATGTCTTTAGAAAAATTTAACTTCATTTATATACTGTCTTTAAAAATACAATACTGAATTCATTTAATGCTGAAAATCAATAGTTTTAGTAAAACTATTTGTAGCATATAATGAATCATGTGGATACTCTATGAAAGTAATGTTGTGATGCATATTGAACACTGCTTCTACTTTGAGTTGTATTTATATTTGTGTGAACATACCATGCCAAGAATTTTACTGATTACATATACATATCACCTGTGTAGGTGTTGCAGAAAAAAAAATTAATCTTTTTTCTGTTGGTAGATAAGTTTTTAGTAGATTAATTCTAAAACCACATTTAGTATCAGTTGATGACTTCTGGTATTAGTATGAATATTAATGTTTCTTATATATATAACCATTGTGGAATGAAAATTCTGACATTCTAGTGTGGGTAGTTCAATTACTGACAAATAATGCATTTATGTTTTCTAGTAAATTTATAGATGCAATTATATAGGAGTTGAACACAGATCTTTAATTTTGCTTCAGCTCTCCATTCTATTTTATAATAATGACATGATCTCCAATATATATTACTTGTACAGAACTAATCCACATCAGTTGATACAGATCTTCTCCTACACTGATTATATATATATATATATATGCAAGATGATGATCTGGACCAACTGATAATTTCTGATTCAGCATAAAATATGTATATATAAGATCTCTTATCTTTATCACGTGTAGTCTTGTGCGTTTATTATATGAAATACAGTGTATAACTAAAAAAGCTTAAATATTGGTATTCAAATTTCTTATAATTATATTATAAACTAACTGTATATTAATTATATATTTATTCAACTGGTAAAATTATAGATACACAGGTGTATATGTAAACATGCTTGTCAGTGTAGACAGTGTTAAATAATTCTAATAATAATAATATGCAAACAAGTAATATTAGGTTACTGCAAGAAGCAACATGTTAATTTGCATTTCAATAAAATTTAACATTATAAAAATTAGAAAACTTTATAAAATACTTAAAACCAAAATTTAATTATGTCTGATGTAGGATTGACTTTCTGTGTATCTTCATTTACAAGGGGGAATGCACTCAAAGATTAAAAGTATATGTTTAAAAGACTTAATACTATGGATTTTAGTAAAAAATTGTGAGTTCAAGAATTTTATAGATGAAGTGTTATTGTAACAATTACTATAAATCCTCAATAAGATAAAGTATATGTTCACACTATTATGTGAATCTATGATAAAGTTTAAGTTAACTATTGAACATGCTATACATCATGGAGTCGTTATAAAACACATAGAAGCCTTCAAAAACATAACAGATAAAGATACTTTGAAAGTTCGTATAAATTGAGCAAAACCAAAGCTTATGTACTTTTGTAACTGTAAAGAAGTGGATCATTTTAAATCAGCATCTAAATTTAAAACAAAATGTACCTAGCTTTAGTCTGACATACCATTAATCAAAGTGTTGTAAATACAGTTGACAAAAAAAAATATTTCTATCAGAAAAAAGTAAATCTAGGGAAAATCATTTAAGAAATTTACAACCATGAAGAACTTAAAAGAAAGTGATAATATACCTATGTCCATAAAAAAAAGTTTACATACAAATAATAAAATTAAAAATAATTAGCTAAGGTAGCATAGAATTGACATCACTACAACATTGAATAATAACTCAGAAAGTAATTAATGTTTATATTAAGTTAGGAATCACTAGTATACTGAAACCCAATAAATATTAAAGGAGATGTGACAATGTTGATTATTACAAGGAGCTTAACCCAATATTAGGTTACAATTAGTTTATTCCACCCAGAATAAATATTAAACACATTAAAACTGCTACAGTAAAAATACATCTGAAATATATTTCCACCACTGTATATACAGACACATGAAATAATTAGTTGCAAAACTATGGTAGTGTAGACTAAAAAGAATAACAGCTATAATGGTATAAGGAATGGGCTAAAATGGGTAATGATTTAAAACAATATATAATAACTCTGGAAATTTGGAATGTCTGGAATATTTTATCAACTTGCTATAAATGTATAGTTATAATAAACTATGAATGAGACTGCCTAAAAGGTGATGTTTTCTGTTTATTAAACAAAGTTTATGTTGGGATAGTCAAAATGAAAGAAATTGGCTCATTCACATGTTTGCTTACCAGAATTAAACAGTGGCATTGATGCAGACTTGTAGAAACTGTCTGGCTTTTCAACAAACAGTAAATTTATTGGCTAACATATCCTTGCTTTGTCTAAAGCAACAAACGAATTGGAGATAGTCTATTTAAGCATTGCTGGTCATTTCATGGATATATTTTTAATGGCTGCAGATGTGTACCCAAAATGAATAGAAAACTGCCTAGTAAAAATTAGAAGTACAGAATGTGTGATAAAAGTTTGAAATATTTTTTCCAATTTATGGATATTCTAATACTATTGTAGCAGATAACTGCATGGGTCCAGCTCAGAGCAACTAAAAAACTTTTTAACATTAAATGGGATACAGTGCATACAGACACTGAGATACCACATTCAATCCAACATAATTTTACAGAAAGCTGTACAGTAGTAGAAAAACAGGCTAAATACACAATTGTACACAAATATAAGTGAAGTGCTTATAACAGCAATGTTTTAGTAGCATTTTGTCACTCATCTTTCTTACAAACAATGCACTCACACAACTGTTAATAAAATGGAATGCATGAGCACATTTATCCATTTTCGTATTAGAAAATGCAAAAATAAAGACAGAAATTTTAAAAATATTACATTTAAAGTTATATAACAATGTGGAATAGAGATGCAATTAAAAAATGGCTACTGGACATAAGTAGAATTATGTCTGCACATATATGTGAAATAAAATTGGAACACAAGACAAATTTGAGATGCAATGTTAACCATATAACATAATGACAAACTGAGTTGTTAGAAGATATTGTTGCTACTTTAAGCACTAACAAAAAACATAAGACTGACGTTTGTAATAACCTGAAGTTAGAAGCACCTAATTACTCATCATTTAAAAAAAAACAATAGAAAACAGGAAGAAATGTCTACAAAGCAAAAAAGTAACCATAGTTTACATGGCTTACTGAATATAAAGAAACTGGCAGATACAAGACTACTTTGGAAATAAGGGAAAACTATAACATTATTATTGTGAATAAAACTGCTTAATTTAAGTTTGAAACAGAGGATTTGTAGACTGACTAGATTTGTATATATAATTATTAATAATTTATTACTAAAATAATAGATGTACATATCAGTGATGCAGTGTTCAATCATTCTAGAAAGAATAATATACAAAATTAAAACATTAGTTTATTAAAAGAAATCAGATGTTAGTTTACATATTAATAAAGTCTAAAATTATGCAAGATGCAAAGTTAATAAAATGCCTACAAAATACTTCATGTAGTGGCAATGATTGGTCAGTGTTTATCAGAAAAGTCAGAAAACAGTCTGAACTATTACTATGGTCAAAATTGATCCATGGTTCAACTAACAATTTGCTATTTAATTTACAAATCCTCTGTACAAATATTATGGTTATTGATTAAACATTTGTTCATTTATTTTAACTATATAATTATTTGGCTGTGAGAATATAGTTGAATCTGTAACTACGCATGTATACTTGATAAGTAACTCAGTGGAGGATGTTCAGTCAGTGATTTTAAAAAATAACACCAATGATAAACACTAATAATGTGGCAGTTGTGAAAGAAATCTGATATCTGCACATGTAAACCTTGAATAAAAACAATGTTTAACTTTAATTTGAACTGTAAAAGAAATGATAATGTGACACATTTTGCTGTTTTTTCTGAGAGAGAAGTATTATTATGATTGAACGGAACACTGAATCTTGAGTTATTCTGCATTATAAATTTTTCAGCTTTTACTTTTAAAATTATCTTTCATTAGGTTTTAAATTGGTTATGAATTTAACATATTGAATAGTTTCAGAAAAAATATTTAAAAATGCACATTGATAATACAAGGTTTATGAGGGCTTGCAATTTAATCAGTTAATAGTCTAGTATTAAAAAAAGGAAAAGTAATAACGGTCCATGTGGCATAATGTATATCAACATAAACTAGCACCTTATTTCTGTTTTGGATTTTAGATATCTGATTGTAAGAAAGTGAGTAAGGTTAAAACAAAAATGACATTTCAATACCCAAAAGGTTAACACACTGAGAATTATGACTAATCAAGAAAGAGAGGTCATACTTTATACTATCTATGAGGTTGGTGATTGATAAAATACATGATTTAATGATTAATTTAATGATATATTAAATACAAGAAAGATTGGACATTAGAATAAAAAGGGATAAATTGTGTCTTTTCATATACAACAGAAAGAGCAGATAGATTCAATGATAACATATCCCATTCTTTCCAACAAATAGTAATTAGTGAGTGGGGTATCTAAATTAATTTTAATAAAGAAATCAAGCTATATTTATTCTAGGTGCCAGAATTGAAAATTTTAATATTATTGAGAGATTAAGGAGAAAATCTATTTGAGATTGCTTGGTGTTATGAGTCTCGTTAAAGATCTTCCAATAAATTATTTTCACTAAAATGAAATGTTGATTGAGATCAAGATGAGCAGCAATACATTTAATAAAAAATTGAAAAAAATTTCCACTTCTCAGACTGGTATATCAATATAGTTAATGTGGACAAATTTTATAGCTTTAAGATATGTGGATAAAATTTAATATATTGAGTTAAATGAATGCTGAATAAATGATTTGAATTGAGTGGAATAAGAAGCCATTATTTTTGGCATGTCTATTCAGTGTTCTGACACTGATGACAACAGTATCATTTTTCCAAATTAGTTTGGAACAAAGCAAATGTATCTTCTTAAATACATTGGTGCACTTAATGACTGGCATATAGTACATGATTTTCAGAAAGTTGAAAAAATGTTGAATAAAGAGATTTTTGCATCAGAAGACAGTTATGCTTTGAACAGGTAGATAATGATTTTTTTCAATAGATAAAAGCAGGTAGTTCTGGATTGACATTCTCATGGCATTTAGAGTGCATATGAAGAAAATTTTAACAGAGAGCACCAAGAAAAAAATTCTGGTGCTGAAAAGTAGAGAAGGTAATGCCTTTAATGCTCATGTTCTAAAAAACATACAAGTTAAGAGATAACAGCAATTCATAATGAAATTGCAAATTTATTAAAAATAAATTACAAATGGAGTCAGGTAGACATTCATGGATATCAATAAAGTCCAAAGTAGATTGAAGTACACTATCAGCTGCCAGTGCTAGCATTTAAATAGAAAGAACAAATGATAAGCTTCATTATAGGAGCATGAATGTGATTAAATTACTAAAAAGACTAAAAGCACCAATTAAATACTGCAAGGAAGTAATTAAATTACCACTGTACATAAAAAAGAGAAAATTAAAAGGGGATAGTACAGATTGATAGGAACTCAATTTTTTGCAAGAAGAAATTCAAAATAAATATTTAGGCTTGTTCAAAGAGAAATTGGTTGTAGCTAAAATGCAGATCCATTTGTGTATAAACTGAAGAAATCTTATTTAAACAGAAAACTTTTGAAAAAATTGAGGGATTGGTTGTTATTAATTTTATCGTAATACAAGAATGTCTATTTTCTCTATATTTTCGTGTGAGGGTATGCAGATTTTAGCCTGTCATAATTATTTAAAATTTCTTTACAAAGGTATATTTTTTCAAGTGCTCTAACTGACTGTTACATTGTAACTTTATTAATAATGTCATGAAGGTTCCATTATGAATGTGTAACGCTCAAAAATTGCTTTTAAGGGTGCAGCAGAGCAGTTTTTGGACGATCATGCGAAAAGTAACATTTTCATTAGAATTCGTCCATGACAAGTTATTTTTTATATATACACACAAACAAAAACAACCCCAGGGTCTGATTATTAATTACTATCAAAAAAAGAAAACTAATTGGGTATTATTTTTACATTTACTATTTAAATAATATTACTTTTATATCTACACATTAACAAAAACAACCCACTTTCTGATTAATTACTGTCAAAACAAAAGCAAATTAGTCAGATTTGATTTTGAAAATGAGTATTTGAATTACTTTTTAGATATACACAATAAAAATAAAAATGGGGGAAAGGTAAAAACAATAATAGCATAAAAAGGAAATAATAGTATAAGAGAAAAAAGAAAGTTTTTTTTGTTTTTGGGTGTGATAAAAATAGTAATAAGTATTAATAGTTATAAAAATAGTTAATAGACGGAGCTGTAGGATAGAATATGAAAGAGGGGTTAAAAAAGAAGTTGAATAACTAGAGTAAAATGGAGGACATTTGAAAGAATAGATTAAGGTAAGAAAATTTTATATGGAATAATTAAGAAGGCAAAATGGATGAAAATAAGTATTTAGTTAGAATAAAAGATAAAGATTATATTGATAGTGATGAAAAAAAATTTTTGGAGTAGTGTAATTAAAATTATTTTATAATGTAAATATTATATGTATTAAAGTTATATGTATAGGTATGTGTTATAAAGAAAGAGGATAAAAATATTTTAAAAGGATATAAAATAGGATGGTAAATATGTTAATGATATTATATGATTTGAAAAGGTTAGAAAATATTTTTAAAAATTTTTAAAGTTTGATAGGAATTTAATAATTTTATATAAAATAATGTATTTTAATGGTTGTATTTTTATGTGTGTTTAAATTTTGTAGATCTGATGAAGACTGCATGGTACAGTCGAAACTGTAATAAATAATAAAAGTTTTTTCTGCTGAAAAGTGAAATGTGTGAGATTTTTAAAATTCAATATTATATACACAATAACAAAAAGAACCCACTTTCTGATTCATTACTGTCCAAAAAATGCAAATTAGTCTGATATCATTTTTAAATTTAGTATTTAAATAACGGTACTTTTTATATATACACACTAACAAAAAAAACCACTTTCTGATTTACTGTCCAAAAAAAAAAGCAAATTACTTGGGTATCATTTTAAAATTTAGTGTGAATTTTTAAATGTTGTGGGTAAATTGAATAATGTAGAATTGCATATTATTTTTTATTAAAAAAAGACCGTAACTATTTATATTTACACACAAAGAAAAACAACCCACTTTCTGATTAATTACTGTCAATACCAAAAAAAAAAAGTCGGGTATCATTTTTAAATTTAGTATTTAAATAATATTAATTTTGGTATCTACACACAAACAAAAACAATACAGTTTCTGATTAATTATTGTCCCCAAATAAAAAAAGGAAATTAATCGGATATCATTTTTAAATATAGTATTTAAATAACGGTACTTCTCATATATACACACTAATAAAAAAAAATACCGTAACTTTTTATAGATACACACAAACAAAAACCACCCATTTTATGATTAATTACTGTCCAAAAAACATAAATTATTCGGCATCATTTTTAAATTTAATGTGAATTTTTAAATTTTGTTTTTTTCAATAGTAATATTATTTACTATTAGTTAGTATAATTTGCTATTACAAAAACTAAAACCGATTTTTATATAGAATCACACGCCAGCCCGGAATCGTAATATGCGTTTTTGATTATCAATGTCAACAAACGCCAGACATAATAGAATAGAAAACAACCGGTAAATGTTAGCCATGACATCTTCATCTGGTCTCTATAAGCAAAATATAGAATCCTTTTTTAAAATAAAATATTTTTTACTGTTATTAAAATAGTTTTTATCATATAGAAATTATTAAAGTGAAACATTTTGTTACTTTCTCATAATAAAATAAATTTAAAACTGATTTTGTGATGGTTAAAATTATTTTTACTATTTAAAAATTATTAAACTGAAACATTTTGTTATTTTTTCACAGTAACATAAATTTGAAACTGATTTAGTGATGATTTTAAATCTTTCTCCAAAATTCCAAACTGATAATGAATAAAGAGAATGTTAATTTTATATAAAACTTTTCATTTATTCCACACATTCTCATTATTGCAAAAAAAAATAATAATAAATATAAAGACAGCATTACAGTTATTCCTTACTTAGAAATTGGATAAAGATTTTTCCGTAATGTACTCATTTTTCATAAAATTAAAACAATGAAATTTTGATAAAAGCAAGGCAAACAAAATTTAAGTGAATGCAATATAATAGTAGTTCCAACACAATTGAAATAATACAACTGTATAAAACTAATAAATATTTTCTTTATTGAACTGGTTTTTCACTCTATATTAGGGCCTTTTCAAAATACACTTTTCTAATATAATTACATGACCCTATACTCCCACTCTAATGTTCATTTTATATAATCATTTTACATAATCACATAACCTATTTACATATATATATACTTCCCCCTCTCTGCAATTTTTTTTATATACATATTATTTTTATACAATAAATAAAATTACATTAAATACAATTCAATAATTATATACATATATTATACACCATAAAATTATATACATAAACTTTATATAGTAAATTATAGATTATTTCTCATATATTTCTACTAACCATATCTTCAAATATAGACTTACAATAAATAAAAAGGTATCAATTGAACAAAAAATGAATATAGAAAATGATTATGTGAAGATTGGATATAATAAAAAAGATATTTAAAAAGTTTTGAACTGTAAGAGTAAAGATAAAGTAAAATATGGGGAAAAAAAGAAAATAAAAACAAAGATGGAAGGTTCAATAATAAATAAAGATGTATACATAATTTTAGGAAAAGGGAGGTTGAATGAGAATATAAGAATTGCTTGGAAGAATAGTAAATCAATGGAAAAATGGGTATCAAATTTGAAAAGAGAGAATAATAAAGCAAGTAAAATAGGATTGAGATATAAAATAATTTGAAGGAGTTGCAGTAAAATATATATAGGTGACATGGGGAAAACAGCAATAGAAAGGGGGGAAAGCATAATATGGATATTGAAGGGGAAAATATGAATTCAGGACCATATGTTCATTATTTGAATACTGGTCATAGAATGAGAGGTATTGAAGATATGGAACTTATAAAATATGTTAAAGATTGTAATAGAAGGAAATATTATGAGACAGTATATATTTTAACAGTCACTGAGATTTGGTCTTAAAGTATCTGCCAACAGGGCGCCATCTAGGCCATTCGAACATAGAAAAATTTATAAAGTAGGCAGATACGCGCTATTAAAAATCCAACTTTTCTTTTATTGACCATTTGCTCTTGCCACTAGCTCAAGGAGATGCAGAGATTAATATAATATAAATTCTTATCCAATTATATTTCAATATTAAAAGAAATAAATAAAATAAGCCACTGCCAATAATTAACACACAAATAGATTTTTATTAATGCACATTTAAAATTGAGGAATAAATTTATTTTTAGATTTTAACATTAATACTTTTTTTAAATTTAAATTCAAATTACTATTTAAATAGACTGCACAGATGTATATTTCTGAGGGTGAATTTTTTTACCGAGATGCATGTGCAACTAACGGTCCTTCCCATACGAAGTTTTCTCGAAAACAAATCAAGTCATTCACCCCTTAAAAGAAGTTTTCCCGAAAACAAATCCGAGTCATTCAAAGGGATAAGTGAAGCAACTGACAGCAAAACACATACATATCAGGTAATGAAATTGAACCCTCCCAACTTTAACATAACTTTTAATTAGAACATAATATACACACACACAAAAAAAAAAATGAAATGGAAATGATTGCTTAAACATCTGCATAAAAAATATTAATAATTGATTTTTCATTTTTAAATCAGATAAGAGTTCTTATTTTCAGCTATTAATTGCAAATTTTAGGAAAGTTCTTATTAAATAGACACTATAGTTCATACATTACGGATTGAGCAGATTTTAGGGATCCGTCTTCGTGATCACTTTCATAGATTTTGTCATTCTTTGAAATAAAACTGCTATTTTCCATTCATTTGATCAGGAACTGTCATCCAGAGGCCTCAGCTGGTTGTCCAGAATATCAAACTTATTGCAGACTTCCACATCATGAAAATCTGCCATATAGCCAGTTATAATGACATATTCATAGTCAGCTCTCAGATAACAATCCTCAGAATAATTTGGATTTTATATCTTTTTTAGTCTCTTATCATCCAATCTTTGGATTCAAAGAGCAAGACGTCACTAATCCAGTTATGTTTCAGTTATGGTCCGTTCTGTCATTTTCGTGTCTGCATAGGTCATTTAATTCCTTTGTATTCTCTTATCTGACCATTTAATTTATTTTACATGCCTCACGGGTTAGTTTGCTTTTGAACAATCATTTAATTAATAAGACAATCATTTCAATTTTCTAAGACTAGAAATCAACATTATTTCTATTTTTAAAATATCAATCTTTATATTTTTACTTTTTTACAAAAAAAAAATACTTTCAAATGCTTTTATCTGTAAAAGCCTTCAAAGATTCCTATCTGTGCGATCTATATACATTACATAACTTTTTCATTTTAATAAATCAATTTTTCTTCGCGATCTTTTTATTTTAGTTTTAAAATAATGTAACGGTATATTTAGATACCGTTACAATATTTAAGAGAATATGGGTAAATGTGTTAATTTAGTTAAAGGACTTACAAAGTTGAGTAGTAAATGGGCATTGAAGGATAACTGGAAAATTTAATATGTGGTTGATTTGTTTCTTTTTTTGTTGATGGTGGTGGTGATGTTTTTTAAATTAATTTATATGATATATGAAAATAATTACTTAATGTAAATAATTAATTAACTATAAATAAATAAGGTTATATTTGAAGATATGGTTAGTAGAAATATATGAGAAATGATATATAATTTAGAATATAAAGTATAGTATATAATTTTATGGTGTATAATATATGTATATAATTATTGAATTGTATTTAATGTAATTTTATTTATTGTATAAAAATAATATGTATATAAAAAATAGGGGGAGGGGGAAGTATATATATATGTAAATAAGTTATGTGATTAAGTAAAATGATTATATAAAATGAACATTAGAGGGAATATTGATAGATTATATTATATTACATTAGAAAAAAGTATTTTGAAAAGGCCCTAATATAGGGCAAAAACTGGTTCAATAAAGAAAATATTTTTTTTCTCATATAGTTATTTTATTTCAATTGTATTGGAACTATTATTAATTATTGAAAACAACATTATGGTCAAATTTATGTTTGACCATTATTAAGGATAATGCAATATAAGAATATTCATATTTACCATGATCAATATTTTATTTATATGAAAATAAATAAAAGCAAGAATATGCATCAAATAAATGAATAATTTGCATCTATTTGAAGTAGAAAAATATGAATATATATATATCTGTGCATAATTAATTTCTTTTAGTTACAATTTTTTGAAAGTAGAAATTAGTAATGTTAGTATTATTAAATTTTATATGAATGAAATGAATTACATGGAAAAACTAACCAGAAAACTCAATAAAGGAGAGCTCAGAAAACTTGATGGAATTATAGAAATAAGAGAATAAAAGAGATATGTTAAATGTTTGCATAATAAAATAATATAGAATACATAATAAAAAAGGACTTTATCATTAAGGTAAATGAAACTTTTCAACCAGGAAAATATTGGTTTTAATATCCATGAATCATGAATTTTGGCAATAACTTGTATGCTGATTTCTTTGTATAAATGTGTTAAAATGATATGCAGGAAAGGTCCTTAATAAATCACAGAATTGTTTTGATAAATTCATTTTGTTAATTTAGTAGACTGGGAATAAAATGTTATTATCCCACTGCTATATACAAGCCAAAAAACTTGACAACAATCTTTATTGTCTATAAATTATATTGGACTATAAGAAAAGGTGGGATTCCACCTTTATGGTTAAAAGGAGGTTGCCTTGACAACAGTTTGAAATTGTTGATTGTTATTGCTATTGTAATTGTCTAATTGTTGATTTGCTTTTAAAGATTTATATATATATGTAAAAACTTTAAACGCTCATTATAAATACATTATATGACGATTCCAAATAATTTTAGTGGTAAAATAAAGAATTTTATTAAATAATATGAAACTGAGTTTTAAAAAACGTGAAAATCAAAAATGCTATAAAAATATGTACCACACAAGTAAAACATCTTGGCTTTGAAAAAAAGCAATTTTTGCAACAACAACAAAAAAATGAATAATTATAAAACAGAAATGATAACTTTTGTTGATTCACAAATAATATTACATTAAGAGACAAGAAAAAGGTTTTTATAACTAAATTCCTCAATATATAAATGAAGACATTGTTTTAAAAGAAGTAAAAAAATTTAAAAAAATATTTTTAGAAAACTTATTTATTATATACCTAAATGAAAAGGTATTCCAATTTCAATGTAAAAACTGTCATCATATTGATACATAAAAACACTTAAAAAAACACATTAAAAATTAAAAAACTATCAGTCTTCTATTAGATCTTTAGAAAACTTTTACCAAGATAATTACAATTTCTCTACATTCAACTTTTGATTTTTGATACCAAAAACAATTAAAAATTTAAAAATAATTTGAAGATAATAGATCACATATAAGTATTGACAAATATTACAAAATATCCAATGTATATAAGTTATCTCTATGTTTGGCATGTAGAGTATGAAAAGGCAAGTGCTTTCGTAAATACATCCAATGCATTTAAACATTTGTGTGGTCTCTATATTGTCATATTCTGAAGAATATTTATGAAAGTTCAGAAGGCATAATTAGAATATATTCTGACACTAAGAAGATCAAAATTGAGAATGATGTGTAATAAAATGGCTTTATACTTGTAAAACATTTTATGACAGTTTGTCAAAAAGTATTTGAAAATTACAACAGTAATTAAAAAATTTATTGCTTTTGAATTGGGTCAAGTCAGTAAAGCTTTCCACATCTTTATATATATATATATATATATATATATATATATATATATATTGGTTTTAATATGGATTACATGTGGGCCTGGCTAATTGTGCAAATCCTGTTTCTTTTTATAGCCTTGGCTTGCATCACAAATGAGCCATGTTATTAAAATCAGCAAGTGTGAGCGTGTCTAATAACAAAAAGTGCAAATGTTTAATTATCCATTCAGGTTTTATAGAAATATGTATGCACATCTGAAACTGTTAGAGCATATGGAGAGTTCTATTATATCTACACTCATTTACTTAATGAATAAAATTAATTCAAAAAAGAAAATTTTAATATATGATTGACCTAACTATATTACAAATGCATCCATTAATGTGAGATTATAATTGTTTTTATTTTACTATTGTTAAAAATCATTGTTATTGTGACAGAATAGGTTCAAACCCAGTCATAACAAGCACAAAAGCTGGTAGTTAGCATACATATTGAAATAGACAGATCGAAGAACCGATCTTAGTTTCATGTGTTGAAGTACGGTAATTCGAACTACTATTCGCCCGCAATGGGATTTTCCATTTCAAGTCACAAAAAATTGAGCTATATATATTTTATGTTTTGTAAATAAATATGTAAAGATTCCGTGCATAAATGTCACAAATCATGAAATAATATTTTTGTTTGTGAATTTATAGCAGCTTAATTTAAAAGTTTCATTCTGTATTTGCTTAAATTTTAGCCTTTTTAGAATTATACAAAGTCTTTAAAAATGCTGATCAAAAGTCACATTCCTTTATCAATGTTTTTAATTAAAATCTTTTTACAAATGTATAGAGTAATTAAGTGTATTCAAATTAGATAAGAATTTATATTTTAATTACTTGTCAATTTAAAATTGCGTATTAAAGTTAGAGATAGCTGAAAACGGAACAATGGAAATGGATAATTGATATTGTATGGTCAAGCTGGATTGCTGGAGGCTGGAGAAAAGTAGGCGGAGCCAAAACAAAAACCAGACAGAAAGCAACCGTGGCATCTTAAAAAAAAACGAACATTCTAACTTTGAGTGGCTGAGAGTAGATCGTCTCAAAAAAAAAAAAAAAGTAGAGAAACCCCAACTCTTGTTAAGAAGCCACCAGGAACAACAGGGCTAAGGCCGGAGGAGCCCGCCTATTTGAATCTTCGTCCGCGACGAGTTTTAGGTCTGTTTCCCCAATCCCATTGACTAGCCTTCCAGTAAATTTCAAAGGACCCCGTCAGAAATACCCGAGAACCAAGCCGGATGAAGAAAGAAGTAGTTAAGAACTTTAACTTCCTCCGACTTAATGTTATAAGTTAATCTGTCAACAAAGAATCACATGTAATTTTTTTTTATAGCTCTGTTTCAAACCTGTCAGTAAATTCTTTTCCTTTTCCCGCTCTGCTTTAGAAAATGTTTATAAATATTATCTACTAATAATAATTCAAAAGACATTATATTTTCCCTTTATTACTTGGCTATAAACAAACGGCCAAAGAAATATTTCCCAACCGTGTAAACTAGTTTATAATATTGATTATGGTTATTTTAAAAGGAAGGTTATAAATAAAGATATTTCATTATTGAGTTGAGATATTAAACACTTTATTATTTTTTTTTTTGTATACTATTGTAACCATAATTCAATCTTAAATATGTAAAGGGTTTTATATTATATTGTTCCATACATGAAATGAGAAGTTTTCAGTGTATAATTTGTTGTAACGACGCCGAACAACCTGGGGGTTTAGGGGTTCTCACAATAATTAGCTTTCTGGGTTGATTTTATGGAAGTATAGTTGAATTTTTGGTAATTCCTTTCAAATTCACTCTCGAGAGGGAACCCATTGCCGGTGGCCCTACTCATGGGGACAACTTTAGGACAGGGTTCAAAGAGCTGGTGTAGTGGATCATTTCAAACGGAGGGAAAGGATACGTGGGCTCTTCAACTAGGCACCACAACGTAGATCATATTTATAGAAACCACCCCCAACTTCGTACCGCGCTTGAATCTATTCAATAAAAAACCCAACAAAAAAGAAAAATTTCAACAAACGATCCCTTAGCCACCGCAACATTTCCCACACAAGTAGAGTTTGTTTACCAGGTAAAAGGTACTAAAGACGAGCTAATTATAATAGAATATTTATGGAAACAACTTTTGAATACATATTTGCCCTTTTGTTATTAAACAATTTATTTAATCTAATTTTGTTTTCCCCTCATTACTCTCAGCTATTTAGTCACCTTGTCTGTATTGACACTAAATATAACATTACATTAAGACCGTCCGAATCGGTATAAGACATATATAAAACTGGTAATTTAGCGTGTTCGAGTTGGCTAAATGGGAACCTGCTGTTAAGTCATCCGGTTGGTCGGGTTTGGGAATTCATTGTTGATTATCTACGGGCGGGAAGGGCGTGTGGATGGGGTTGATATACAATGACTCTTAAATTTGGCGAGCTTAAATTTAATTAGTGTTGCTTATTATATTGCATGGTTAAAGTTGTTTAAATATATCTCAGAAAAGAGGGGGGCTTGTTCTGTTGTTTTGAAACATTTATGTATGTATGGGTTATGAATGTGTGCATGAGTAAGTTTAACTGTTGGAAGAGGAGAGATGAGGTTTTCTTTTGATTGGTTGTTTTATGAAAAGCATAGAAATTTCCACAATAACTGAAATTTGAAAGGTGTTAAAAGCTTTCATGTATCTCGATAAGAATTTGGTTGGACAGTGAACTTTCTAGAAAGAATGGAGGGGGTATAAAAGGAAAAGACCCAGAATGCTAGATGTCTTGTCCCAGCAAAGAGTGAAATAGAAAAGTATAGAGATATCATCAATGCAGCAGAGATTGATATAGTAATTTCTTAGCAGATCATGGCAGAAATGGAAATGTGGAGGTGATAGTCTAATGTATCGGGCTCATACCCTATCCCCAGCTAATTTTCTTTTATGATTGATAAAGAAAGAATATGTCTTGCTGGATTAAAAGCTACTGCCAGTATCAAAGCTGTAAATAGTCAATTTTCAGGAAATGGAGATCAATAAATATAAAGAAGAAACCAAGTTTAGTCATATATTCATCTGGATTTATATTAAACTGTAAATGTGTTTGCATTCTATGAGCTCCTCAGTAAGATGCAGGTAATATAAATGTTTGTATTGATTGCAGTCTTGCTGTGTCTTATGACCAGCAAGTAAATAAATGGACAAAAGCAGAATTGAGATGGTAAGATTATAGTTTAATATGGTTAAATTCAACTATATACATAGCCTATTATAAGGCGAAATAAAATTATTAAAATTCAGAACATACTCGGAATGTATTCAGAAAATTTCAGAACATCAGAACAGGTTATGAGGGTTTATATACCCCTCAAGACTTCTGGAGTCTTTTCCTAACCATATGTGGTGTTTTCACTTATGTTTTTACATACACACAGTATTTTCACGTTTCTCACCATATATGGTATTTTACATAGTTTTCTGACCCTATAAGGTCAGCTAAGCTTTCTATTATACAACTGCCTATGATTTAATAACATTGTAATTTTTACACATTGTTATACTTAATTACTATACAGTTATTTTACATGTTTATTTATACATTACTTTTATTCTACATTTACATATTCATTATATTTATACAATTATTATTATTTACATATTCATTATACATTATGTGTTTATACCTTGACCTTGAATACTGCACTCCTCCCCCACTCCAGAAGTATGGTTTTTCACCTAACATAGTCTGTGAGTTGAGACGGTTGCTGGCGATCTTTGCTGTGCTATGTCAATTTACTGTTTGTTGGTGGTGGTTTCGATGTGCCAATTTTTGCTGTGCTATAGGTACTTTCCAGGGTTTTGTTACAATAGGATTTTCTCTGTCTCTTAATTCTGTTTCTACAGGCAAGGTTTTTTGTTTTCCTGGTTGTTTTTTGAACAAGCTGGGCTAATTATTTTTGACTTGCGGTTCTATGTATATTTTTTTTATTTTTATCATAATTTGATCAGATTCGTCTATAGTAGCACTTTTTAGGTAGCTACTTTCCATCGCTTTGCACATAAATTCTCTGTTCAGCTTTGTATGGTGGTGCCATCTGGAATACTTGGTTATTTTCGATCAGATTCATCTATAGTAGCACTTTTTAGGTAGCTACTTTCCATTGCTTCACACGTAAATTCTCTGTTCGGCTTTGTATGGTGGTGCCATCTTTCCGGATACTCAGTTATTTTCCAATATCTTTCAGTTTCTGGTAAACTGCAATCACGGGCTTTGTGACTGATTTTTCTACTTTGAAAACATTTAATTTGTTTATCGGTTTTGGGTTTAACTCCAAACGTTTTAAATATTGTGGTTTGAAGTGGTCCTGGTTCTGTTCTCGTAAAGCTTCTGAACTCTCTTGCTTGGTCAAGCTGCAATTCATACGCTGTTGCACGTCTGATAGCTTCTTCATAAGTTACATCTCTTATTGCCAATACGATCTGCCTCAACTGATCATCATTTATTCCATATAATAACTGTTCCATAAGGGTTTTGTCTAAATTTTTACCATCTCTCTTAAACCAATGTCAAATTCTTTTATTTTTTCGTTCTTTCTTTGCCTTCTGCTTCTAAAGTGCAATCAAGCTATAAACTTGGATGACTGGGGATTGAAATATTCATTTAGCTGTTTTACGAGCTCATCGTATTTCTGTGTCTCCGGCGAATTTTCACACAGTTTGTTAGCTATTTTGATTACTCTTTCGCCTGCAAAGCAAAGTAATGAGGCTACTTTTACAGTATTCTCCGTAATACTATTTAGTATAAAGTAGTTTTTAATTCTCTGAATATACCGTGGCCAATCACTCAGATTTTGTACATTAAATTCGCAAATAGAAACTTGCGTTATGCTCACCATTTCTCTGTTGATTCAAATCCACTTGCTTTTTAGGCAATTATTTCGAGATTTGATCCTATGATGACCGAGCCAATTTTTAATGCAGTTCCATTTCTGTATTACTGCCACTTTCTTTGATTCGATTCCTGTGCCGACTACGCCAATTTGCTGTGTCTTATGACCAGCAAGTAAATAAATGGACAAAAGCAGAATTGAAATGGTAAGATTATAGTTTAATACGGTTAAATTCAACTATATACATAGCCTATTATAAGGCGAAATAAAATTATTAAAACTCAGAACATACTCGGAACATATTCAGAACATTTCAACACATCAGAACAGGTTATGAGGTTTTATATACCCCTCAGGACTTCTGAAGTCTTTTGCATTCCTAACTATATATGGTATTTTCACTTACGTTTTTACATACACACAGTATTTTCACGTTTCTCACCATATATAGTATTTTACATAGTTTTCTGACTCTATAAGGTCAGCTAAGCTTTCTATTATTATACAAATGTCTATGATTTAATAACATTGTAATTTTTACACATTGTTATACTTAATTACTATACAGTTATTTTACATATTTATGTATACATTACTTTTATTCTACATTTACAAATTCGTTATATTTATACAATTATTATTATTTACATATTCATTATACATTATGTGTTTATACCTTGACCTTGAATACTGCAAGTCTGAAATAAATAACAGATTCTTGAGACTTTATTAACAAATCTTTCAACTTAGAAATATTTACGAAGAAATAATAAATCGTGCAAGCTTGTTATTGTCATTCACTTTTGGTGTCATGCCTTGAACTAGACTAATGGTCATGAAATAATAAAACTCAAGAAGAAAAAAACTAAATAGATGGCAGAGAAGAATTTCTTTTCACTCTCTTATCAACTTTTAAACTTTGTCTTAAATGTAGAGTGCATATATGAAAGCGTGCTGTGTGAACGTGTGAGTTAATCGAAACAGCAGAGTATTCATTAGCTTTACGGATTAATTAAAGGGTTGCTCTTTTCAAGTAAACATCTAATAAATTTTATTTTAGCTATTAAAATCACATGTGTAATAGATTGTTATATATATATTTTTGTGTACTCGTAATCATTCATGAGAGTTTATATGTAAACTGATTCTTGATTATTAAGGGGTACTAAAATACGAGGGTGATTATTTCCAATTCACATCTACTCTTGGCAATAATGCCACCCGACCTGAGTCTGAGCTACACTAAGGTCAAACTTCTCTAATCTATATTTCTATATTAAGTTACTCATCATTAATTTATCCTCTTCATGTAATTCTTATTTTTACATAAGATTGACACTTAAGAATCTGCTAAATGTAAATAAATACGTACTGGCAATTTTTATTTATTGTTGCAGATTAAAATGATACATATAAAAGGCGTAGGTATTTTGGGTATATTCTCATAAATAATAGATTCACCTGTGTGTATACGTGCGGTAATAAATATATATATGTATGTCTACTGTTCCATATGAAAAGATAGGTTTTGTTACGCTATTTGCATATATTCTCATGGGTAATAGATTCATATATATGGGCATTAATAAATTTATATATGCATCTACTGTTCTATAACAAAATAAAAAAAGTCATAATCAAATGGCAGGCTGCCTGGGTCCACAATCAGGGAATTCTTAGCACTCTCCATTTTCAGTCACCAACTGCTGCCTTGGTTGGTGACTTTACAGCCTCCTGGGAATAAGGGTCATGATTTATTTTTGTCTGTTATGATTGTATATATCAGAAAAATATTGACACATACATTCATTCTCCCTTATCAAGCAACTGAGAAGACTATGGTGTTTCTTGATCTTACAACTGCAGATCACTTTCAAGTGAAGGAAGGTAGTAAGAATTAAAAGAACTGTATTATATATTAAATAGGTCATTATTGGATTTTGTGAAGTTAAAAAAAGGTGAAGAAACAATTGATATAAACATTGTAAATACAAATGGAGTAGGATTTATTATAAATAAAAAGTGAAAGAATAACATTATGGAGATTGATGGTATATTGGACAGTAGTAAGATTAGTTATACAATTTAATAGCAGATACCAAATGCAGATATTTCATGTTTATGTCCCAACAACTTCTCATAGTTATGAAGTAGTAGAAGATTTTTATATGGATGTACAAAAGCTTTTTGATCAGAGTAAACAACATTTTATAATTGTTATGGAAGACTTTAATGCTAGAATTGGTAAACAAATGAAAGATGAAAGTGTTGTAGGTAATTTTGGTTATGGTAATAGAAATGAGAGAAGGTATAGACTTGTGGAGTGGGCAGAAAATGAAAAACTTTATATTATGAATTTTTTTATTGAAAAATATATGAAAAGGAAATGGATATGGAAGCACCCAAATGAAGGTATAACAGAATTGGATTATATTTTGACTAACAGAAAATGCATATTTCAGGAAGTGCTCATCGATTAGTAATGTGTTAATGCAAAACTAGAGAGAAAAATTATTAAGAAAAACAATATTTACATTTGATATTTTTAATCTTCAGAAACATTCTAATGAATTTAAATTAGAACTTACAAATCAGTTTCAAATATTAGTAGATTTTCAACATGATTCCGCTTTGATTGAACTTAATAAAAAATAACTGATACACTTTTAAAAACTGCAACAAACATAGCTGGTAGAAAAAAGCAATTGACCAATAAAATTTCTAATGAGACTAGAGAATTTATTAAAAAAAGAAGAAAGATGAAGATATACAAAAATGATGCAGTAAAAAGAATTGAATATCTAATTTTGTAAAATGGTGCAGAAAAAAGTTGAAAATAAGAAAGTAACAAAAGTCTCATGAGTGTAAAACAACATTTTGATATTGGGAGAAAATTTATATCTGCAATAAGAAAAAAAGATAGAATTATTACTAAAAAGAGAGATGATATCATGAAATGGGTAGAAGACTTTTATCAAGAATTATAAAGTAATAAAGAGTAATTACTTCCTATACCTATTATATCTTCCGAATTGCCCAGAATTTTAAATGAAGAAGTGAGACATGCAATTAAATTTATGAAGAAAGGAAAGGCTCCAGGTAATGATGGAATTATAATTGATATATTAAAAGAAGCAGGTGTTAAAAAAGAAAAAAAAATTAGCAAAGTTATTACAAATTACAGACCTATCAGTCTTTTATCAGTTTTATGCAAAAACAATTCTAAGACAATTACAACATGTCTACAGAGAACCTTGGATTATCACCAACCAAGAAAAGAAGCTGGATTTTAAAGTGGTTTTAGTACAATAGATCATATCCAGGTATTGAGAGAAGTTATAAAAAAAACAAATAAATATGAGTTGTCATTATGCTTTGGATTTGTAGATTATGATCAGGTCTTTGATTCTATAAATATTTCTTCAGTGATTAAAGCATTAAATCATCAAAGTGTGGATCCAGAAATTGTCATATTTTAAAGAATATTTATAAAAATGCAACAGCAACAATTAGATTACATAATGATACTAGGAAAGTCAATATTGAGAAAGGTGTAAGACAGGGTAACTCCTTATTTCCAAAACTTTTTACAGCAGTGCTGCAAGAAGTATTTTGTACATTAAAATGGGAAGCTAAAGGAGTGAAAGTAAATAGTGATTATTTAAGTCATTTAGATTTTGCAGATGATGTTGTTTTTGCAAATAATAATTTAGAGCTACAGGAAACGTTGCAGGAGTTATCAGATGAAAGTAGGACTAAAGATAAAAGTTAAAAAGACTAAAGTAATGTTTAGTGGATTTTCTCAAAATTTGAAAATAAAGATTGACTATGATGGGCTAGAAATTAACAGTTACAAATATCTTGGTCAGATTATTAATACAGATGGAAATGTAATGGATGGAATTAATCATAGAATTAAAGTTGGTTGGAATGTTTTTGGTAGAAATAACTTGATACTAAAAGGAAATATGCCATATGTTTGCAAAGGAAGGTTTTTAATAAGTGTGTTTTGCCAGTTCTTACTTATGGATGTGAGACTTGGATACTTAATAGAAGAGCAATACAGAGATTTCAGATCATTCAAGGAAGTATGGAGAGATGCATGTTGGGAGTAACAAGAAGAGATTGAAAATGCAATATATGGGTAAAAGAACAAATAGGTGTTATAGATCTCATTGAAAAAATTAGAAGACTGAAGTGGAATTGGGCTGGACATATTGCTAGAAAATCTGATAATAGATGGACAATTGAAATCTTAATCTGGATTTCAAGAGATTGTAAAAGACCCAAAAAGAGACCACATGTGAGATGAATGGATGAAATAAAGTGTGAAGGGATGATGTGGACAAGAGAAGCTAAAGTTCAGAAAAGATAGATTGAACTTGGAGAGATCTTCATCCTGTAGTGGATTAATAATGGTTGAGGATGATGACTATTCTATAAGTAATGAAAATATATTTTAATTTAAAAAGAGGCAAATTTTCATTGTGCCTATTTTTCAAGTTTATGTTACATGTAAAGTATCAAAAATAATTGTAGTTTAAAGGTATGACAAAATGGTGAGAATAATAGTATGTTTTACAAAATATTTAACTGATCTTTATAAAACTTTAAAAAATTGGAATACAAATTAGAAGTTTATATCATTATTTTGTTCTTATACTATAACAAAAATCTTTTATGTACATTATCACTTAAGTATAATATTTTTTATAAATTCAATCAGTTTAACCATACAACCTATTGTGGATTCTGTTTGAAATAGCACATGACAATAATCTTACTACTTATGTATTTTATTATTTATAAAAGTTACTAAATAATCATCACTTACCAATGTTTGGCTGTTTATATTTGCTCCATATGCAATAAGTGTTTGAACTACAGGAAAATGACCTGCATCTGCAGCATAATGAAGTGGAGACCATCCATTCTAAAATAAAATATATTAACCACCAACTTTTCATTAAATGAATTATCTAATTTTTCATAAACTAGCAAATATTTTTGTTTGGCTAATTGTTTAAAATCATTTTTAATAATCACAACAATATTAACAGCAAGACTGTCATTTAAACAATAAAAAATATAATTTTGTAAAATTAATTCACAAAATTTAATAAAATACAATAAGATATTAAGGTGAGTAAAAAGATAATGCAAACATACAAAAATTACATGACTTTGAATACATACATAACTGAATGAAAATGAATCAGATTAATTAGATGATAAAAAACAAGTGAACAAATACTAATGACTCATTTCTGTACATAAATATTATCACTATTGCATTTGTAAAGGATAGTCAAGATTAAACTTTATAAACCTTTCTACACTTATTTAAAAATATAAGGAAATTATTATGTAGCAATCATTTTAAAATAAATTATATCACAAAAAGTAAATTCCAAATATAATTAAACTGGCTTAAATGAGAAATAACTTAATAAGATGTGATAATTAATATAACAAATTTGCTTGTCATTTCAATGAAATTAAATAATTATTGAAGATATCTATATTGCACGATCTTTAAATGACATTAACCTTTTTATTACTTTTAGTGAATCTAAAAATGGGAAAACGTTTTTATAGTTTCTATATTTGGAATTTAAAAATCTTTAATACTGGAATTCAATAGTTGTATTACATCTACATGAAAAATTGTTTTGGTTTTCAAAGACTTATTAAGAGATAGTTCTGAAATAAAATAAGATTATTTTTCAAATGATTTCTGTTTTGTGTAGTATTTTTTGAATTTATCATTAGTATATTATTTAATATTTCAGCCAAATTTATTTTTTCATCTTTTTTTTTATACAAATTATACAGGCATTTCAAGTTTGGTTGAATGTTAATTTACTTTTAAACATAAATGTTATTCAATTTTATTTTCCACTTTTATCCATTATAACGATCCGGAGAATGATCTTACCATGATCTGCACTACAGGGCGCCATCTAAGCATTTGAACCTAGAAAAATTTATAAAGTAGGCAGATACGTAAGTAAAAAAAAAAAAAAATTTTTTTAATTTAAATTTTGATTTTGGTCGTTAGCCCAAGTCACTAGCTCAGGGAGTAGCAGAGATTTAATAATATAATATTTTATCTAAGAATAATTTTTTAAAAAAAGAATAAAATAAGCCACTGCCAGTAATTAGCATACAACATTTATTTATGCACATATATATAAGATTTAAAATTATTTTAGTATTAGTTTTACATTTTAAAATTTAACTTACATTTTTAACTTTGATTTTTGACTTTAATTTACATTTAGTTTTTATAAATTTACATTTTAATTTTTTTTATAAGTTCGCACAGATGGGATTATAAAAGCTTGTTTTAATATGTTGAGTATAGATTGGTTACATAGATTACAACGGTCAAAAACATTTCAAAATAAACATAAACGATCAAAATATAAAATCATTGATACCGACAATTGCAGAGGGAAATCTATAAGTAACTCAATAGTATTCACCATAAGATACTTGCATTGTTACCAATAACTTAAAAGACATCCGAATAAATACATTTTAGATACTCACGAGATATCATTATTTATCGAATGTCTATATATTTTGATCAAATATGAAATCCAAAACATAATTAACCGATAATGAATCCATGCAAATGTCTATAAACAACTTAAATTTAATGCATTTTTATTTAGTGTTGAGTATGAATAGACTACATAGATTTGCATTTGAAAATAAACATTCTATCCCTATTTAACCTTAGGCTAAAATTCGTAGTCAAACTGGCATCAATTCATCTGATATATCGATGTATTCAATGTAATAAAATACAGCAGCACAAGCAGTTAAGAGAAGAAATTGCCTCTCGTCAGATAGGAATATTACATCTATCTGCGAAGAAGAGCAATAAAACAAAAAACTCCATAGAAAGGAACTGCAGTATCTGACTTATAATTCCTTCCATAGGCAAATGGAAGTGTGCAGCGTATGAAGCGATTCTGCCCGTAGCGAATCAATATTACATCTACTAATCACACCAATATATCCAATCCACTGACCCAATTCAACTACGACACAAATAACCTAAGATTACTTTCCCCTAATATAACTTTACAAATCTATACAGCCATTCACACCCGACTTAAGTTTAACATTTATATAATTTAATTTATCGCACAGCAAAAATCATAATAAAACTTAAAAGAACAAAAAAATATATAAATGGAAATGATTTTACATAAATAAAAAAAAAATACATCAAATAACATTATTAATAAAGAATTTAGTTTGGTCAGATAGGATTCTATTTGTATTATTTACTAAAAGGTTTAGAATTTAGAGTTCTATGTTTTCAAATGAAAATAAAGTTCTTACAATTTTAAAAGGTCCATAATTTGTAGTCGTTTGTAATTCTGAACGGGAATTCCCACGCCGTACTGAAGATATTTGTTTTGTTAGCCGTTGTTTTTATCCATCCAGAGGTTTTTGCTTTAACTGGTCCTCAATGAAGAAAACGATGTTTCACTCCCTTTTCTTTAACAGTTGAAGGAATTGAAAGTGCATCATTCAATCCCTTCACCTCCAACTCCGTACTAATAGATATAGTCACATCGTAATAATAATTAATTAATAATTTTCAAACTTGTCCTTTTATATTAATTTGAAGGATCCAATGGACGTTACGTCATGATGATGATATGGTCCTTTTGCTGAGGTCCGATTCCATTGTTTTTCATTCATTGGCTATTTGTTTCTATTGTTTTCCTATCTGACTGATGTTTTTACATTTAAATGCCCAAGGCTAGTTTACATTTAACTAATTAAAACAATCATTTCCATTTCTGATTAATTAATGTGTTTTCAAACTTAACGATTATTTTTATCATTAAATATCTACTGAAAATTTAGTTTTAAAACACTTTTTCTTTAATAAAGTTTTCGTTCAATAATTTTTTTTTTTTCTGTGCGATTTATATATACGAGTTTAAGATGATATTTAATTTCAATTTTTAATTCTTAAAGAAAATTTTTAAATGCGAACTTTTTATTTTAATTTCATGTTTAATAATAAAAACACAATGTAACGTCGTCTGTGCTCATTACACCATCAAGAAATTTTCTTCATTAACTTATTTACCATCATTAAAATTTTGATACTATTTTTTGAAACCTACTTAGTATGTAAATTCATATATCTAAAGATGGCAATTTTCTTTACATTTCATATTTTTGAAACCCAATATTAATTTATATATGAAACAATCAGGAATTGTTGGATGTCATTTCCCAATAAACCAAAAATAGTTTACTTTAAAAATAGTAATTTTTTTATAAATTATGAGAAGATTTATTCATAAATCTAATAAGAAATATCTTCTGCTTCAATGGCTCTTACATGAAACATTAGTAAAATATTGATACTGTCATGCTTTTTAAATGAAGATAAGTGTGAATGCTAAATACATATGGTAATATCTACACTAATAAGAACATGTTTCCAAAAGTCATTAAACTGCTGCTGAAAACTTCAACTTTAATTTTTTTTTTTATCTAATGCTGAAGAAAGATAAAAAACAAAGAGAAATGTAATTAGATTGCAAGTTATTATTGTATTAAGAATACAAAATTTCTACATGCTAGGCAGATGGGCAGCATGAATAAATACTATATTTCCTTAGATATTATGACAGCAAAAGCACAAATTGCTAGTGGAATAAATACAGTTAAATTAAACAATTGTGATAAGTTTATTATTTGGTTAATTTTTTTAAAAAAGGAATTCTTAAGTGTATTTCTAATTGAAGGTAAATCATAATCAGTTAATCTATTTATAAACACCTCATTATGAAGTAAATTTTAAAGCAGCAATATAAAAATATTTAAATATTGAAAAAAAAAACTCAGACAATTAATTAAGAATATAAAATATTTATCATGGAAGTATTCATAATTATATCAAATGCTTCTTGAGATGGAAGAATTGGAGGGCTAATAATAAAATTTTGTTAGGTTTGTAAAAAAATATTATTAGCCAATTAAAATTATATTGCTTGGGTTGTTCATGATTTGATAGGTAGTGACTTTTCACCCCAGAGTTTATAAAGTAGACTTTATAAGATTACTCACATCCACAATGAAGGAATTTTTTTAGTAGTAATAAAAAAATCATTCTGTATATTGTTAGACATTAGGAAAAATAGTCCAACAATATAAATGCATTTGTGAATTTTATCAGTAGAGACTGTTTTAACAGTTTTCATATGAATAGGTAATGGTGACTATATAACATTTAATGTTTAATATCAAAGTCTCTTGACATTCATTGTAGTTACAGAACTATCAATCAAGATAATATTATTAATGAACATATTCAAACAAAGAAAATGAGTTATAGGTGCTTATAATAAGAAACAAAATTGAAAATTTTAAATGATATAAAAGTCAATAAATAGCAAATGTTAACCTTAAGATACTTAGTTAGCAAAACACAAAATATTAAATATGATTATGTAAATATATCCTTTAAACTTTGTTTTTTAATATTTGTCAACAGTTGTTCTCAATTTCTTTATAGATTCACTCTAAATTTTCAATATTCAATTGTAAATACAATTATTTTTAGGGTTGATCTATCTATGTTGCTTTATTGTAGTATTTCTGTTCAAAAAAATGTATGTAATAATAGTTCCATATGTTGTAGAAGTATTCATTAAAACAAACCATATGTAATTAAAGCGGTAACTATTATTTTCAATTAATTATGGACAATATCTACTATTTACAACAATAGATTAATTAAATTTTCCATAATAAAAAATTCATTCGTTGAAAATATTGTTATAGTAATGCTATCAATTAAGCAATAATAAATTTATTTTTTTGTATTTTCTGAAACTACATTAAAACATAAGCACAAATTAGATGAGCTTTATTATACACATGATTAACAAGTATTAACAGTATTAGTATTTCATTGATAAAATGAAGGATTTGTACATGAGAATTTTCAGCAAATCTGAGATAAGACACCTTCCCTTTACTGGCTGGCCTGCCTTTTCATTTCTACTTATATATCTCTTTCACTAAATGTTTTTCTTTGAAAAATATGTCCCAGTATGTCCAATCTTAAGAGCTTTTTATTCACAAGTGCATTGCAATTTTCTATCAGTAGGAGTTTGATAAAATACACTTTGCCCAATCTATGATCTTGTATTTATTTTAGTAAGAAATCTGACCCTTGCTTTATAACTCATTATGCTATTGCTATTGTTATTATTTGTATCACTCTAATGTTCAATGTATAAAGCATTTGTATGTTGCCAGATGTTTAAGATAACCATTATTATTCTGTTTTCATGATAGTATAGATATCCTAAATATGGTAACATAATAATACAATATTTTTCACATAAATTCTCTATATCTCTATAACCCAGTTTCAAATTAATTGCCTCAAAGAACAATCACAACTAGTTGCTTTTGTCATTGTTTTTGCAATTGGGTTAGAATAAGTGCATAAATACATAATTACATCAGATTGTATTTGTGAGTTGTCCAGTTAACCACCATGTCAGCTTGTATTTTTGATGAATATATAGTTTCAAGGCTTTACAATCTATTGAATAAGTGTTAGTTTCTAAATTAAAACAAAATTAATTATTGAATTGTTAAATTGAAAAAAATTCAATACATTTCATTAAGTAGATTTTTTTTTACTTATAACATGAAAAGCAAGAAGATACCTTAATACCATTGAACTTTGATTCAATTTATTGTCATAACAATAAAAAATGAGGATCTTCTGTTATGACATATGATGCAATGGACTATGTCCAAAGTAAAAGATTCTGTCCTCACAGAAAGTGTGTGATAATGGTCACAATCTGATTGCATACAACTGACATGAATAAAGAGTAAATAAATAATAGAATATTCAGATTTTTTTCCCATTTTCCTGTTAATAAGTTAATGCAAAAAAGAACCCATATTGTAGTAGACTTTTCCACATTAATTTTTAAAAAAATAATTAATATAAAATGAAATATAAATGTCAAATATGACATTGCCTAGCAGGGATTTTTTATAAACATTTTAGAGGGTCACTGAAACTGAATTTATAAAAAATATATGCCACCATATTAGTTTACCAGAAAATATACAAGTATGACTAAATGTTTAAAAGCATGGAAGTGCATAATCAACTGGACTCTACAGTAAGTCACTGAAAATAAACAAGATATAAACAGTATTTTTATTTTTATGAATCAATTCAATTTCTTATAAATGAGCAGGATTACTTAAGTGAAGGTCATTCAACTATCCAATTATCTGTGGATCTTGTAAATAACCTGAGCATAGCACCAAAAATATTTGTCCTATTTGAACAATTTCATCAAATCCTCAGATATATTTCACTTTCTCATCTTAAGATCTTTTGTCAAAAAAATAAATCAGCATTCCTATAAAGTTTTCTCATTGTAATAATTCCATTTTTTATTTCCAATAATCTTTTTTAATTCTCTTTTTTATAATATGTATAGCTATATATATTTCATCATTAAGACATTATACCGGTATTTAGAAAAGCATTTATTTTTTATAATGCCAGTGTTATTCATCATCATAATTAAAACCTTAAATATATACCAAGTGAAAGAAATGTTACCGAGTCATTTGATGGACATACAATCACAACAGTTTTGGGTTTATAAAACTATAAATGTGTATTAATAAATAAACTCATAAGCTGGATAGATAAATAATAATACACTTTTTAAAAAATCATCAGTAGTAGAAATGCCATTCAATTCAAAATATAATAATAAAAAGATTACATAATGATTACCAGCAATACGATGATGCATAACAGAAAAGCAATAATAATGTTAAATGAAGAATTTTATATATGTATAATCTATAATAATAAATTACAGTTATAAAATTTAACAAGCTAAAATGCTGTATAAGTAAAATAGCTATGTTTGTGCTAATAATGATCAAAGAAAAATGTTAAATATACATCTTAAAAATGTTGGTTCGTTATTTTATTAAACAGCATTAAAAGTTTAATTATAAAATTAAATAATTTCAATTCTTATGTGAGTTACATTAACAAAGTGGAAATAAATATTCTTTTATCTTACACAACTTATGATGCATAATAACTATACTTTGAAGATACATTTTAAATATAACCTCACATTAGAAGCATCATTTAACTAATTTAAAAATTGTGCATTATCAGAAACATGAAATAAAAAAAACATTAGAAAAATAAAAAGACAATAAATAGAAGATAAAAAATGCATACACTTCTAAATGTGAATATTATAAATGAAATAATATGTATTACCATATGAAAACCCAACATACTTTATCTTGATCTTGATCCAAATAATGACTTCAAAATATCATATATTAATAAATTGCATTAATAAACATTGTCATTTTTATTTCTTGACTAGATAAAGTTAGCTACTGATTTGAATTAGTTACAACAAGAACTCTGTCTATATTTTATTACTTATGTATCTACATTTAATTAAATATGCTACATATGTGTAAATAGTTTAATAATTAATAGACTAAATTAATAAGTGATTACTATTTTCATCTGTCCATGTGATCATTATTTTAGAAGACTATTTAAATCAATCTAAGCATCATATCTATAGATTATTTCATTTAATTATATATTGTGTACCTATTTAGCAACTTGACTGCATTGCTTGACAGTTCATGAAATTGTATAACAACAGAATATTCAAAAATATTATTTCTGTCCTTATTTGACACATTTACAGAAATTGTAATGCATTTTAGTTCAAAACAATTCACAATGTCTTTTTTTTATAAATCTGTATTGACAGTTTATTTTTATTGTGCTTATATACACTTCTATGGATCATTTTTTTCTTATTTTTAAATAAGAAAAAATGTTATTTTACTAAGTTAGCAAACAATAGCAGTGCAGATTTTGTTTTCAAAATTATATCTTCAAAGCTAAAATAGTTAGAAATTGTTGAAAAACGTCTACACTAAAATGACAATTAATTTAATTCTTGCTAGTTATTTAAATGGGTACATAAATAAAATTATCATTTTGTTTATAATTCATACAGAAGAACATTAGATTTATCATATAAAAAAAAAGAATGTATTTTATTAATTATTTACTAATCTGAATTGCATATTCTTTTTGCATTAGGAAAAATTTGAATACAAAAAAATAAAAATGATAATCTTAATTTTCATTGCAATGTCACCTAATTTTAAATCATTCAAATAGTCATAAAAATATTTTCTTATAATAAACAAATATGACTTACATTATTTCGAATTTCAATATCTGCTCTATGTTTAAGAAGTTGTTCGACCACTGACAGGTGACCATTTTCAGCAGCCAACTGAAGAGGGGTAATATCAAACTAAAAGAATGAAAAACATTGTTAAAATTCTATAAATTATCACAAATAAAATAGTATCAAATTTTTAATTTAAAAATAAAAATATATTTTAAGTATAATAATGAAATTTTAATTACAACTTGATTTTAAAATGTCATTCGCTTAAATAATTATGAAAAATTTTTTTTAAAGGTCATAAATGAAATATTTTTTTTATATAAATAACTTTATAATTATAAGTAGATGGATGTAAAATTTTGGTCATTGTCACAACAAAATACTAAACATTTTAAAAATCATAGAAAAATCTAGTAAAGAAGCTACTGAAAACATATTTATTAAAAAAATAAAACTTACAAACATCCAATAAATTTTACAAATCAACTTATTTTCTTTACAGACTTTTATTTTTAATATTGTATGATAATTTATTTAACTTGAGAAAAGTTACAAAAAATACTATGAAACATTTAAATAATTTATATACAAGTGAATAATGCTGCAAAATGTTGATCTTATATAGTGAAACATTATTACTATATATAATAAATGTTAATTATTTTATTTCTTTCTATTTATAATTTATTTTGAAGATTATTCTCCACTAAAATAAATCCCAACATTATTCAAACAATTTTGGAGACTGATTTAATATTTATAAAAATTTCAATCTTTGGTACTCCAAGCATTAAACATGTCACTATTATATATAATACCATGAACAACTTTTATTTATGTTTAATAATTACTTATTGATGATTTAATTATATCACATTCTATATTAATTAGGTGCATCATATTTAAAAATATATATTTTTTATTCAACAATTGACACTTTGACAGTTTAAAATTTGATTTAGATATATCCAAAAATGTTCATCTTCAGAAATGTATTATATTTTATGTCTTTTTTTGTAATTAAATCTTTCTTTAAACAGTGTCTATGCTTTGTAAGTGTACTTTATTTCTGTGGTTCATACTTATGATGATCTTTATTATTTTGTCAAAAGAAGCATCCATTTTGCCACTTTATTAATTCTTATTTCAATTGCACTCTACTGTATTTTATGTCATCATCTTGTTTAACACTCTATGAAATCAATAAATATTCCAAGATTCTATTTCTGACTTCATCTTTATCATTGCTGTTTCAGTATAAAAATTTTTATTCAAAATCTGGGCTATTCACTATAAGCTTTGCTAACTAATGATGAACCTTAATAAATTCTTATCCAGTGCTGTCTTAAAAAATATTTACAGACAACATTCAAACTTATTTGATTTATCACTGAAACTATTTGAATATGCAAGCAATGCTGAAAGAAAGATACATGAAATCTTAGGTGCAAAAGCACTGTTCTATGATGTAAGGCTTGGAATAAAAAGCCATACTTTTAAAACAAATTTTAAAATATTGAGTAATACCTCACTGAATAGATATTTATAATGTATCTGCCATATAATACTTGTTAAAACTTATAATAGATGGCATACAAATGTAAGATTTATGGTGCTGAATCAACATTTTATAACATTAATAACTTTCTTTTTCATCTTTCATTTTTGTTCTTTGTAACACATCATCCAACATGATTTAATATCTTTTAATTTTCTTGATAGTAAATTTTGTACATTATATTATTTTATGTAACATTCAATGACATCTCAAAACATTCTTTATTTTTCTATGATTTTTTTTTATAACTTGAAACATTTTCATAATTTTGTTAAACTATTTCCACACTTACGCATTCAAAAAGTATTTATTTTGTATGATTCAATTTTTTAAAAAACAAATTTAAAATATTATACTAAGCCACATCAAGACTTACATATTACATAACATGAATCATTCTTAAATATGGAAAAGTATAATTTATTTTGATAGTTCCATCACTGAATTATTTGTTCATTCCCTCTTTCTAATTTTTATATATGATAATCAACTAAGATAATTTTTTGCTCCTATGGTACATTTAAATATTATTGAGACTATAAACTGAAGCATTATATTATGTTAATAAAACTTTATGAAAAACAAATAACAATAATGATTAATATTACATTAGGTTTTCAATATAATATAAAAATATTCACTTGTATTTAATTCCTAAACATAATATGAGTGATAGTTATATTTCAGAAAAGTGCTCACTAACATTAATGTTTAAATTACATATATATATATAACAGGCTGTCATTCTATTGTAATAATAATCGCACGCAAGACGTTATAAAATAAATGTTTATTCATGTATATGATTCAGTTTCGTTTAGAGTGGCGTTTAGTAAATTCTAGAAAATTTCATTGGCGTCATTCATACAGACATTATATATAGTAATTTAAAGTGACTATTATGTAGTCACGCCTTCGTTAGTCGTAAGAGTAAGAGGATTCCTTTTTACTCTTATACAAATACTATATCATGTGGTCGTTCGAAGATATTCATTTATTAATAATAACATCCTCACAGCATCTGCGCAATTAGCTTAACAGGCTGTCATTCTATTGTAATAATAATCGCACGCAAGACGTTATAAAATAAATGTTTATTCATGTATATGATTCAGTTTCGTTTAGAGTGGCGTTTAGTAAATTCTAGAAAATTTCATTGGCGTCATTCATACAGACATTATATATAGTAATTTAAAGTGACTATTATGTAGTCACGCCTTCGTTACAACTGCTTCAGATTTGCTCATTTATAAACATTTGAGTCGTAAGAGTAAGAGGATTCCTTTTTACTCTTATACAAATACTATATCATGTGGTCGTTCGAAGGTATTCATTTATTAATAATAACATCCTCACAGCGTCTGCACAATTAGCTTAACAGGCTGTCATTCTATTGTAATAATAATCGCACGCAAGACGTTATAAAATAAATGTTTATATGATGATATATGAAAATGTGTTGGTTATGCATTCTTACATACTGATAATTAAATAGTATTATGATTCAGTATGCAGAATATAAAAACTATATAATAACATCTGTAATTAAGTCTATCATGAACCAAGAGCAAAACATATATATAAGATAAATCTTGTAGAAGCGATCATTAAAATAATTTCAAAATAGGTCACATGTATTCAAAAATGCATGTCTTACTTTGAGGTGGTGAAATTAAAAATAAAAACCACTGTAAATAGCATTAATTATATTATGCATAATTTTGAATTAGTTTCCAGTTAATATATTGAAAATGTTTTAAGCAAAGAATTATAAACATATAAAGAATAAAAAAAAAATATTCACATAATACAAATTTACTGTGTTTTGGCTATCAAATGGCTCCACAGGTCATTATAAATTAAATGACATTTTGATATATAGATTAATTGTGAAAAAATAAGTAATCAATGCCAATCAATATTATATCTTGATAAGTAGAAGAATATAATGTGGTTCATCAATTCTACATAATATGATAATATTATGATGCAAAGATTTCTTTCTGTGTATTTGCTAATCTTTTTAGTCACTTATTAAAGAACATTGTCATCATAAGCTGCTAATGACATGAGTTCATTATTCTACAAACATATAAAAAAAGATTTGTATTTGTGAACGTTTATAAATATCAGCCTAATCATAACATTTTTGATTCCAATTATCTTTTTTTCAACAATATAATGACATGAATGTAATTTGTTTCAAAAATATATTTATTAATTACTTTGTGTACAAATTGGAAAAGATATATACAAAGTTAAATCAGGTTATGCTAAGTTCTGAGAGTTCTTATGAAGGTTTAGTAGGCCAGCATGTTTGTTGTTCTGTTGTTATTAGTTGGGAGGGTGAATAGGTTCCAAGTGTCCTCAAAGGATTTTTTGGGAGAGATGAGCTCATCTCTTTTCCTGATTTCCTTTATTGTTTTGCAGAACAACAGACCTGGGTCTAGGCAGGGCAGTTCCATTATCAACTTGCAGTGTACTACCCAGATTGCATAGAGAATGAAAATGGATAGTCTAATAATAGCAAATGTTCCAGTGTGGATCACTTTTATGGGTGAGAGAATTAGGTCTGTTCTGATATTGGAGTTGGTGAAGACTATATCTCTGACCGTTTTAAGGTTTTGGACAGCCATATATGAAGTTTTCAATGGTTTACTCTTCATGAGAACATAACAGCAAATCGAATCAATGTTGGAGTTACCTCTTCAATAAAACAGGAACCAGTTTGTGGGAAACATGTTAAGGTTAATTTTGATGATGAAATCCAGATACTTGGGCTCCAGACACCTTCTTTTAAAGTGGGTAATTAATTTTTAGTTTGGGAGGCTACTTTCAAGAGGTTGTGGGTATGGGTTGATTAGGTGGTATACATCCCACAAGGTGATTTTAATATTGAGATTGGTGTCCATGATTGATTTGTATTGAATTAGAAGATTGATAAGGGATGATATGCATGGCATTTTTCCTGGTGAGAGTCGATCTGTTGGGGAAATCTTTTCAGTGATGTTGTTATAGCCAAAGGAATGTATTAAATTATGTAGTGTATTCTGCACTTTTTGGAGGATGGCTGCTTGAATAGAATGGAAAGACAAGCCATTGAACCTCCAAAGCAGCTGGATTTGTCAGAGGCTGATGGCCACAGTCTTCCCTCTCCAGAAGAGTTTGGTGCATAGGCGATTAATTTTGTTCTGAAACTGTTTTGGTTAGTTTGATGAAGGGCAGGTAATATGTAATTTTTGGTAATATTGTCATATTCAGGAGGCCTACCTTTCCATATAGTGAGAGATAGACTCTAGAGACAGATGTGGTGATGTGCTCTGTTGTTTGGAGGATACGGTCCTGTATTTCTCTGGCCATTGCCATTGAGGATTTGAAGATGGGAAATCCCAAGAATCTTTGTGGCTTGGCAGTATAGGTAGATGGTATGTCATTGAATGTGATTTTAAAATGAATTTTTGGAGATGAGATTTTTGCTTAAGGTAATAGAAACACAAATAAATTGTTTTGCAATATTATTGATTGAAGGAGTTATGTGTGAAAACTATTTAAAGATTTCCCAATCTATCAAAGCAGTTTAAAAGCTTAAACAATGTTTAAAAATTGCCTAGATTATCCTTTACAGTAATCAAAATAACAGTAACACAGTCAATAATAGTTGTATAGAAGTAGTAGTACTCAATCTAAATATTTTAAGTGTAATTTTTTGAAATATAAGTATGTGGAAAGTGTGATAAATACATAATGCAAACACATTATGACCAGAATGAGTGATTGTACTGATAGCTAAGATCAATCAAGATTTATCCTTAATATAGCATATTTATTTTTTAAAACAAAATTAATAAAATAAATGGTATGATTTCAAACTATTTTGGAATAAAAAAACATCAAATGCAGTGTTATATTTTTAGTAAATTTTATTATCCATTTTCTAAATATTTATTGCATCAATAAAATGTTTATTGTATTAATCTTACTTTTCCCAATGATAACAGTGTTTATTTGATTTGTGCAAATGCTCTGTTAGATCTAAAGATGAAAAAAGTATTTACTGTTTTTTTGGAAATCATTTTTTAAATATAAATCATCTTTCATTATATTTTATGCTGTCCTGAAAGTAATGCATTGCTATAGAAACTATTTAAAGTAGTGATTTTTTAATATAAAAATTGTATTTAAGATAACCTGTCTTATACTGTACATTAGACTTGAATGCAAGACCAACAATTAATGCTCATGGGTATCACATTCACGGTAGTATCATAAAGCATTGATATATCATAGAGTTTCACTATAAGATCTACAATGAGTTCAAACCTATCAGGTGTAAATTTTTTTAAAGAATTTAATGCTTTTGTTGATACAAATAATAGACATTGGTCAAAAGATGCTACAAATAATGGCCTTAGTAATGCAATTACCAATGTTGGTGCTTTTGTCTATGTGCTGATTGTGTTTAAATAACTGTATATGAAATCTATATGCAAATCAATGTAATAATTTCAATGTTGTAAATCACATATATGTAAAACCACAATGTGACAATTTTTATTATTATTGTATATTACTCAAAATCATGATATATTAATAAAAAATTATATTCATAAACATAAATACTGGATGATAAAATGATATTGCAAAAATTAGTATGTAATTTTCAAATAGAAGTAATATAAAATGAAAAAAGGGATTGTATATTGAAACAGTCAGTCTTAGTTCAAGATTGAGTTTCACTATTCTACAACTTAACCCATGTTTCACCCTGCTTCTTTTTGTCATATGTATATAAGTTATATGTATTTCTGTGAAGAATATATAAAAATTTATAAATCTCAAATAAAAGTTTTCTTTAATTTTAAATATTGGCTTTTATAGATGCAACTCAGATATATACATTTATTAACAGAGCTTTTATATATAAGAAAAGCACAAACAAATATTGTAAATAATTTTGTATTTTTTTCTTACTTATATTTATAATACATTGTAATTATTTTTCTTTATAAAACTACATAAAAATTCAAGATGGAAGATGCAACTGCTAACTATCCAAAAGTAATTAAAAGAGCAAGAACATAGTTTGTTTCATGATTTTAAAAGATATTAGAAATTATGTTTACTCAGATTGTTTATATATGACTTTATAAAAATGTTTTTTTTTTTTAAAGATTGAACTGGTTGTAATTGTTTGGCTATTAACAAATTGGCAATAGATGAGATGGGCACCTAACTTTTATTTCAACATTCTACTGAATATTTTAAAAGTCTCATCTAAACATTAACTTTTAATTCTTATATTACACTTACTATTAATACCTTTTAATCACAATTTACTATAGCAATGTATTTACCCTGAAGAGAATTAAGTTTCAGATAAAACATTTCCCATAAAACAATACAGCATTAAGATAATATATACTGAGAATGAAATTTATTTACACTTTTAAAAGTAATATATTTTATTGATGCATTACTATGATGAGTGATTACTCCTAACATTAACTATACCAAGTGTTTTCATGAAGGTTGTGATGATGAAAGAGTTATTAATATATGATTTAATAGATGGGACTGTAGGTTTAATGAAATAAGATAAATATCTAGCTAAAATATGATTGAAAACTCTTTTCACTTTATTTCTGTTTTAAAAAAATTTTAAATTAATGCTAATGACATTCTGTTCAGTTTTGACATTGTATGTTTCTTTACAAACATTCCAAATGATGAAGCTTTAAATGTAATTTTGCAATACTGCATTTTACCAAACCATATTATTGCTTTGATTAAACATTGTCTCTTGAACATATATTTTTTATACAATGGAAAGCATTATAGATAAGTTTTTGGTGCTCCTATAGGCTCACCTACCTCAGGTGTAATAGCTGATTTATTCACAGAAAACATAGAAACTCATGCTTTAGAATTATCATCTTTAAAACATCTTATTTGGCTCAGATACATAGATGACACTTTTGTCATATGGGAACATGGAAAAAATAAATTAGATGATGTTTTTTCACATTTAATAAAATGCATCCTCATATTAAATATACAATGGAGACAGAGCCTGATGGAAAACTCCCTATTCTTGGTGTTCTAGTCACTAGGACATCAAATAGTTTATCATTTTTGATTTACTGAAAGAATACATGAACAGATATTTTCATTTACATTCGCATCATCACCAAGTTCAGACAATTTCTGTAGCCAAAACACTTTTAAACAGAGCAATTAATCTTTCAGATAAGTCACATCTAAAAGAAGAAATAAATCATATTAATAGTGTTTTATTAGCAAATATTTATAATAATAAATTTATTAAAAGCCTTATTTCAAGCCCAAAATGGACAAAACAGGAAAGAAAAAGAGGATAAATCAGCTATTAGATTTGTGTTCCATATGTAAAAGGAACTACAGACAGTTGTGGATATATATTAAAATGCTATAATATAAGTACAGAGTTTTTTAGTCATCAAAAGATCAGCAATATAATAACCAAGCCTAAGGATTTAATTCCATATAAGCTAATGAGAATTTTGTTTGAAATAGCATATGACAATTGTCTTATTGCATATATATTTTATTATTTATAGATGTTATTAAATATTTATGACCCACCTGTGTTTGGTTGTTTATATTTTCTCCATGCTTTATAAGCATTTGAACTACAGGCAAATGTCCTCCATTTGCAGCATAATGAAGTGGAGACCATCCATGCTAAAATAAAAAATATTAATCATTGACTTTCTGTTTAATGAATTATCAAATATTTAATAAACTATAAAATCTTTTTTTATGGATAATTTGTTAAAATCATTTTTAATAATCAAATCAAAATTAACAGCAAAATTGACATTTAAACCATAAAATATATACTTTAATAAAATTCATTCATAAAATTAAATAAAATATAATAACATAAGATATTAAAATGAATAAAAAGTTAATGCAAACATATAAAAATTAAATGATTTTGAATAAATATATAATTGGGTAAAAAGAATCAGAATAATGAAATTAAAAAAACAAGTGTAATAAAATATAATATAATATAAAAGTTATTTTCATATTATATATTTTCATTTCAAATAACAAAAATATTAAACTCTTATGAAAAATAAGATAAAATCAATGGGATTAATAGCTGATTAAAAAATAATAATAATAAAAGTAAAATGATAATCAACTGTATTAAAGATGAATTTGATGTTATTGTGCCATAGTCAATAATTTGGTAATTATGTTTTTTAATTAATTTTATATATAATAAAAAAATTGTTAAACAAAGTTTTAATTTATTTTAATAAAAGTAAACAAAAATTATAACATAAAATGGAATGATCTTTGTATATAAAGAAAGGTTTAGTGAAACATAATTAATATAGAAACATTGTATCAAACATTTTATTATAAATGATAATATGGTTGTTTTTGGCACACCCCATCAATGAAGTGTAATGGAAACTGAAAAATCTAATCACACTTCCATTGTTCAAGCGGATTCTTGATTTCTTTTTTCATTTGTCATGTGAAGAATATTGTTTAATACTTCAGAAAACTATTTAGATAATGATATATATAATTTGTAATAGATAAACATGTTCTGATAATTTGTCTATGCAAATATACAATTTGTGTTTTAATGCATTGATCATTGAATTTATACAATGAATTACAAAAGATGGACATATAATATTTAAACTATCAATTACTTATGGAAAACATTGTTGATGGGCACACTAGTTTGTGATATCATTCATCAGTTTGGACAGAATGGAAAATTCAAACAACCAGAGATCCAGATATTTGGAATGATAGCCAGTCAATTACTGCTGTGGTCAACATCAATGGAGAAGCTCCATAAGCTATGGATGTGTCCGCCAGGGCTTCATGCCACAAACCTCCATAAGTCAATTATTTTGCCTGGAACAAATGCTGGAAATTGATGCCAAAATCATAAAATAGATGCTACCATTATTCTCTTTCTCTCTCATTGCTGAGTCACAGAATGGAACCAAGCCATGAAGTTATTGATGGAGAACAAAAAAAAAGCCAACTGGTTGAAAATATACACAATTGAAAACCTAGGTAAATAACTAAATATATTTTGATCACTGTCTATAGACACTTTATATTTAAATGAATGAACTTTAATTAATGACGGACTATCATAATTTAGCCTGAGTAATTACTTATATGATTTTACATATAAATTTCAATATTATTGTGTTATATTATATATGTGTGTGTTTAGTCAAATATTAATGTTTGCCTTAATTGTTATTTTGTCTTCTCTTTTGTCACCACCTCACCTGTAAATCACTGTTAAGTTATTGCATGTGTTATGTAAATATGCTGAACTCTGAGACAGAGTGTGAGCTAGTCATGGGATATTTCAAGAACTGGATTAGGAGCCTACCATCCAGACATGTTAATTACTTTATGTAATTAGCTGGCGCCTGAGGTTTACATCTAGACAAATAAAATGCTTTGGATGGTAGAGGTTTGAATCTAGGAATCAAGGTGGGCGATGGTCTGGAAATGTGATTGCAATATGCTTTGCATAGCTTGGTCTGCCCATGGGTATTGTTGATAGCTCTGCTAACGATGGCATTCTCCTCTCTGCTTGAAGGGCCAGTCTATTCACATAATATTAAAAATGTAAAATTTAAATTATGTTAAAAGGAATTTAAACCCAATGAAATAGCTTCTATTAAATAAATGTGTTTAATATATATATATATATATATATTAGTGTTATGTAATTTAACACGTTAAAATGCTCTATAAGTAGAAAAGCTAAGGTTGGGCTAATAATAATCGAATAAAAATGTTAAATTTATACTTTGAATGTATATTTTAAATATAAACTCATATTAGAAGAGCAATTTAAATAAATTGAAACATGTGTATTATCACAAACATAAAATGAAAATAACATGAAAAAAAATATAAAGAAAATAAATAGAAAATGAAAAATGCATTCACATCTAAATGTGTATATTTTAAATGACATACTATTAAATACAATATAACCATCCATCATAATTTGATCTTTAACTCGATCAGAATAATAACTTCAAAATAAAATATATTAATAAATTGCATTAATAATTATTGCAATTTTTGCTGGACTATATAAAGTTAACTACTGATTTGAATTAGTTACATGAACTCTGTCTACAGTTTATTAGTTATGCAATTATATTCACTCTTAATTAAATATGCTACATTTATATAAATGATTTAATAATTAGAAGACTAAGTTAATAAGTGATTTTTATTTTTATATATCCAATTGTAGCATGAATGTTAAATCAATCTGTAACTTTTATCTTCTTTTAAGTCTTATATCTATAAATTACTTCGTTAACTAGATATTGGGTACTGACATTGCAATATGACTGCCATGCTTGACACATTATTAGATTGTATAACAGAATGTCCTAAAATATCATTTGTATCCTTACTCGGTACTTATTTACAAAATAACAATAAGTTTTAGTTAGATCAATGCACAATGACTTTTTGTATAAATCTGTATTGACAGCCAATTTTCATTGTACTGATATTGATAATTTTTTCTTGTTTTTAAATAACTAAAAATGTTATTTTACTAAGCCTACAAACAAAAGCAATGCTGTTTTGTTGTCAAAATTATATTTTAAAAGCTAAAATAGATGAAAATTGTAAAAAAGCTGTTATAGTGAAATAATAATTAAGTTTAATTTTGATAGTTATTTAAATACTTACATGAATAAAATTCCCATTTTGTTCATAATTTATAGATAAAAACATTACATTTATGATATACTAAAAAGGAGGTAAAATTGTATTAATTATTCACTGATATGACTTATATTCATTCAACATTTAGAAAAATTTTAATACAAAATTTGTAGAAATGATAATCTTAATTTTTATTGTAATATTACCTAATTTAATTTACTCAAATGAACATAATATTTTTTAATTATTGATACATGTGACTTACCTTATTTACAACACTAATATCTGCTCCATGTTGAAAAAGTTGTTCAACTATTAACAGGTGACCACTGTACGCAGCCCAGTGAAGGGGAGTACTACCAAGCTAAAAGAATAAAAAATGTTATTTATTCAGATTCTACAAAGTACCACATATAAAATCACACCAAATTATAAATTGTGTATTATAACTATAAAAATGAAACTTTAATTACAACTTAATTTTAAAATGTCATTCATTTAAATAAATAACAAAATCTTTTTAATGGTCATAACTTTATAATAATAAGATGGGCAAAAATTTTGGCCATTGTCATGATAAAATACTAAACAACATTGTAAAAATGATAGAAAAACCTACTAAGAAAGCTACTTGAACGCATAATTAAAAAAAATAAAAGTTACAAACTTCCAATAAATCTTACAATCAAATTATTTTCTTTTGAGATTCATATTGTTACTATAGTATGATACTATTCTTTAACTTGATAAATAGTTTATCTACGAATAAAGAAAACTGCAAAATGTTAATTTTCATAGTGTATTGTTAATAACATATATAATAAATGTTAAAATAATAATTTTATTTATTTTTAACATTTTTCTTCACTAAAATAAGTCTCAACATTATTCAAATAATTTTGGAGACTGATTTAGCACTAAAAAATTTGAATCTTCGGTACACCACCCATTAAGCAGGTTAATTTTTTACTATTATCTATAATATTATTAATAATACCATTAATAAATTTTATTTATGCCTAATAATTATTTATTGATGATTTAATGTCACATGCTGTATCAAATTTGGTACATCATTTTTAACAATATTTTTTAGTCAACAATAGATATCTTGACAGGTTTGTATTTCACTTACATTTCTCCAAACATTTTCATCTTCATATGTTTTTTCTTTATCCTTCATGTATTTTATTGTCTTTCAACCATTATCATGTGTAGTTTATTTTTGTGGTCCAGTCTTATGCTGATCTTTATTATTTTGTCAATAGCTGCATTTATTTTGCCACTTCATTAATTCTTATTATTTCAAATGCATTCAACACTGCTTTATTGCATAATCCAGTTCAACACTCCACAAAAGCAATAAATATTCAATGACACTATTTGATAATTTCATCTTATTCATTGCTGTTTCAGTAACAATTTTTATTCCAAAACCTATGTCATCTACTATAAACTTTGCTAACAAATAAATGCCATATGTGTACCTTAGTAAACTCTCATCCAGTGCTGATCTACAGATTACATTCAAACATTCATTTCATCAGTGAAAATCTTTGAATATACAACAATGCTGGCAGAAAGGTGCATGAAATCTTAAAGGTGCAAATGCATTGTTTTATGATCTAAGGATCCTAAGACAACATAATTTTGAAAGTAACCTGTGTATACTGAATAAAACCTCACTGAATAACCTGATTAAATTCATCTTGAAACATAAAGAACTTGCTTCTATTTTTTTTTTTACAAAAATTAAATTTTAGGAAGCTCATTATATGGCCACTAATTCCAATTCTTTTAAAACACCTATTAGTTGCCTTAATATCTCTAATAGATCCATAATACAAAGGTTCAGATCTTGTTATTTGGAGGCTAAATACCTGGATTTTTAAATAAATATTAATTTAAGGGCTCTACCTATCAATGCTTATCTTGCTGAGTAAATGATATTTGTAAATACTAATGGTAATTGTCGTTTATGTGATAGAAAAGATGAAACAATTAAACATTTTCTTTTTCAGTGTGTTTCCCTACAGACATATCAACAACTTATTTCTGTAATTACCTGTAAATCAAATTCCTCATTAAAAATAATAATAGAAAATATTCAGAGAGGATTGCCTCCAACTATAAGGCTAACAATCTATATTTTGTTCACACTTTGGTTTATGAGGTCACTATGTATTTAATGCAATATCTCATAAACTTAAATCCCTCTTTTTAAAGTAATTGATTAAAATCAAACAAGAGATCAGGCATTAGCAGCAATAGATATAGTATCAGCAACATGGAAATGTTAAATTACCACCCTCCACCACTGTGAAATATAGTTCTTATTCTTACTGTACAGTATTTGATTTTCACTTTTTTGTATTTATTATTGATATTGTTATAAATTAATACTTTATAATTTTATTTTCACATTGTTATGTAAAAATTATTGACACATTTATAATTCTTGTCTTTAATTTTTATGGTCTTATATTGTCTTCATCATCATCATTATCAACCATTATCAATCCACTGCAGGATGAAGGTCTCTCCAAGTTTAATCCATCTTCTCCGATCTTTAGCTTCTCTTCTCCACATCACCCCTACACATTTTCTTATTTCATCCATCCATCTTACATGTGGTCTCCTTCTGGGTCTTTTACAATCTTTTGGAATCCAGTTTAAAATTTCAATTGTCCATCTATTATCATCTCTTCTAGCAATATGTCCAGCCCAACTCCACTTCAATCTTTTAATTTTTTCAATGAGGTCAGTAACACCTGTTTGTTCTCTTACCCATACATTGCGTTTTCGATCTCTTCTTGTTACTCCCAACATACATCTCTCCATACTTCTTTGAGTGGTCTGAAGTCTCTGTATTGATCTTCTATTAAGTGTCCAAGTCTCAGATCCATAAGTAAGAACTGGTAAAACACATTTGTTAAAAACCTTTCTTTTCAAACACATAGGCATATTTCCTTTTAATATCAAGTTATTTCTACCAACAGCACTCCAACCAAGTTTAATTCTATGATTAATTTCCTCTATTATGTTTGCATCTGTATTAATAATCTGACCAAGGTATTTGTAACTCTTAACTTCTTCTAATTCATCATAATCAATCTTTATTTTCATATTTGGAGCAAATCGATTAAACATTACTTTAGTCTTTTTAACATTTATCTTTAGTCCTACTTTCCTACTTTCATCTGATAACTCCTGCAACATTTCCTGCAGCTCGGAAGCATTATTTGCAAAAACAACTACATCATCTGCGAAATCTAAATGACTTAAATAATCTCCATTTACTTTCACTCCTTTAGTTTTCCATCTTGTCTTACACCTTTCTCAATGTTGACTTTCCCAGTATCATTATGTAATCTAATTGTTGCTGTTGCATTTTTATAAATATTCTTTAAAATATGACAATATCCTGGATCTATACCTTGATGATCCAATGCTTTAATCACTGAACAAATGTTTATAGAATCAAATGCCTTTTCATAATCTACAAATCCAAAACATAATGACAACTCATATTCATTTGTCCTTTCTATAACTTCTCTCAATACTTGAATATGATCTACTGTACTAAAACCACTTTTAAATCCAGCTTGTTCTCTTGGTTGGTGAAAATCCAAGGTTCTCTGTAGACGAGTTGTAATTATCTTGGTAAAAATTTTATATAAAACTGATAAAAGGCTGATAGGTCTGTAATTTCTAATATCTTCTTTATCACCTTTTTTAAATATTAATATTATTACTGCATTCTTCCAATCATCTGGTACATCTTTATCATTTAGACATTTGGTATATAACTTTGCTAATATTTTTTCTGTTTCTTCACCTGCTTCTTTTAATATATCAATTATAATTCCATCATTACCTGGAGCCTTTCCTTTTTTCATACATTTAATTGCATTTCTCACTTCTTGATTTAAAATTCTGGGCAATTCGGAAGATGTAATAGATATAGGAGGTACTTGTTCTTTATTACTATATAATTCTTGATAAAAATCTTCTACCAATTTCATAATGTCATCCCTCTTTTTAGTAATAATTCCATCTTTTTTCCTTATTGCAGATATAAATTTCCTACCAATACCAAAATGTTGTTTTACATTCTTAAGACTTTTATTTTCTTCTGCAGCTTTTCTTGCTAGTTCACAGTTATACTTTCTTATATCATTTTCAACTCTTTTCCGCACCATTTTACAAAATTCGAGATATTCAATTCTTTTTAATGCATCATTCTTGCATATCTTCATATTCCTTCTTTTCTTCATAAGTTCTCTAGTCTCAGTAGAAATTTTATTAGTCAATTGCTGCTTTTTTCTACCAGCTATCTTTGTTGCAGTTTTTAAAAGTGTATCAGTTATTTTCATATTAATTTCATTCAAATCTGAATCATGTTCAAAATCTACTAATACTTGAAACCGATTTGTAAGTTCTAATTTAAATTCATTAGAATGTTTCTTAAGATTAGGAATATCAACTGTAAATATAGTTTTTCTTAATAATTTTTGTCTCTCTAGTTTTACATTAACATGTATCTTACCCCTTACTAATCGATGATCACTTCCTGTGTTAAATTTATTAAGAACATTACAATCTTGAAATATGTATTTCCTGTTAGTCAAAATATAATCCAATTCTGCTGTACCTTCATTTGGATGCTTCCATGTCCACTTCCTTCTAACATTTTTCTCAAAAAAAGAATTCATAATATAAAGTTTTTCCTTCTCTGCAAACTCCACAAGTCTATGTCCTCTCTCATTTCTATTACCATAACCAAAATTACCTACAACACTTTCATCTTTCATTTGTTTACCAATTCTAGCATTAAAATCTCCCATAACAATTTTAAAATGTTGTTTACTCTGATCAAAAGCCTTTTGTACATCCATATAAAATTTTTTTACTACTTCATCACTGTGAGAACTTGTTGGGGCATAAACCTGAATTATCTGCATTTGATATCTGCTATTAAGTTGTATAACTAATCTTGCCACTCTGTCTGATACACCATCAATCTCCACAATATTGTTCTTCCACTTTTTATTTATAATGAATCCTACTCCACTTGTATTTCCAATATTTGTGCCTTTATAATAGAGCATATGTCCACTTTTTAAATCAATTGTCTCTTCACCTTTTCTTCTAACTTCACAAAGTCCAATAATATCCCATTTAATATAAGAGAGTTCTTCTTCTAATTCTTGCAATCTTCCTTCACTTGAAAGTGATCTGCAGTTGTAAGTACCTAAATAAAAAGTCGTCATCAAATGGCAGCCTGGGTCCGCCTCCAGGATATTCTTAGCACCCTCCGCCTTCGGCCACCAACCGCTGCCTTGGTTGGTGACTTTACAGCCTCCTGGGATTAAGGGCCATGCTTTATTTTTTGTCTGTCATAATTGTATAATTGGGAAAAATCTTTATCATTTACACAAACATTCATTCTGCCTTATCAGGCACTGAGAAGAAAGACCATGGTGTTTTTTGATCTTAAACTCAGAGGTAAAAAGCCAATAAACTCACCACGCTGGCTAATGCGTGTTGGTGAGCAGCCCATCCATGTTCGTATACTATATGAATAAACATACAGTAATAACAGCTGCAACGACAAGAACGTATGGAGTGGACATTAGGAATTTGCCCTGCTCGGTTCCTTTAAGGCCTCCAAGAGGAATCAAAGGGTCTCCTTTCAGTTAATAGCAAACTCCTTTCTGCAGCCATATTCATGTGCAAAAAAAATACATTTTTTTTCATTTTTGCACATGAATTTAATTTGTTTATTCATGTGCAAAAATGAAAAAAATGTATTTTTGTTTCCATAACATGCAAATGGAGATACATGTACATATGATATCAAATAAAAATCTTTTAAAACTACTACTACTATTAATAATAGTAATAGTAGTTAGTAGTACACCTGGGTCTTGTTTTTTCTAAAAGCAAAATTGATTAGTGGTTTTGATGAATTATATATAGTTACACTAGGTTGACTTAAAAAAATTATTTCCATTGTCAAGGGAGCAACATCTTTAAATTTTCTTCTTTGTACCTTTTATTCTATATCAAATATTTTTTTTATTTTCCCAATAGAACATATGTAAATTTGATATATACATGATATGCATATACTAACCTGTATGCTATTACTAACAGTTGAATGTATTTCGAATATTTAAACAAAGTTAAATTTGTCTAAAGACATTTAATGCTCATATTAAATGATATAAATAGTCCAATATAATAATACAAAGTTATCTACTGGTTTGAATAAATTACAACATAAACACTGTCGACATTTTATTATTTCATCATCATCATCAACCATTGTCAATCCATTGCAAGATGAAGGTCTCTCCAAGTTTAATCCATATTGTCTGATCTTTAGCTTCTCTGCTCCACATCACACTTGCATACTTTCTTATTTCATCCATACATCTCACATGTGGCCTCTTTCTGGATCTTTTACAATCTCTTGGAATCCAGTTTAAGATTTCACAAATCCATCTATTATCATCTCTTCTAGCAATATGCCCAGCCCAACTCCACTTGAGTGTCTTTTTTCAATGAGGTCAGTAACACCTGTTTTTTCTCTTACCCATATTTTGTGTTCTTGATCTTTTCTTGTTACTTCAACATGCATCTCTCCATACTTCTTTGAGTGGTCTGAATTCTCTGTATTGCTCTTCTATTAAGTGTTCAAGTCTCTGATCCATAAGTAAGAATTGGTAAAATATATTTATTAAAAAACCTTTTTTTCAAACACATTGGCATATTTTCTTTAAGTATCCAGTTATCTCTACCAAAAGCAATCTAACCAAGTTTAATTCTATTATTAATTTCATCCATTATGTTTCCCTCTGTATTAATAATCTAACAAAGGTATTTGTAGCTGTTAATTTCTTTTAACTCATCATAATCAATCTTTACTTTCATATTTTGATAAAAGTCAATAAACATTTCTTTAATCTTTTTAACATTTATCTCTAGTACTACTTTTATCTGGTAATTCCTGCAACATTTCCTGCAGCTCTAAATCATTATTTGCAAAAGCATCTACATCATCTGAAAAATCTAAATGATTTAAGTAATCTTTATTTACTTTCACTCCTTACTTTTCCATTTTAATCCACAAAATACTTCTTGCAGCACTGCTGTAAAAAGATTTGGAGATATGGAGTAAACCTGTCTTACACCATTCTCAATGTTGACTTGCCTAGTATTATTATGTAATCTCATTGTTGCTGATGCATTTTTATAAATATTCTTTAAAATATGATCCTCGATCTATATCTTGATAATCCAATGCTTTAATCACTGAAGAAATGTTTATAAAATCAAATGCTTTTCAGAATCTACAAATCCAAAACATAATGGCAACTCATATTCATTTGCCCTTTCTATAACTTCTCTCAATATGTGGATATGATCAACTGTATTAAAACTTTTTTTAAATCCAGCTTGTTCTCTTGGTTGATGGCAATCCAATGTTCTCTGTAGACGAGTTGTAATTATTTTGGTAAAATTTTTGTATAAAACTGATAAAAGACTAATAGGACAGTAATTTTTAATATCTTCTTTATCACCTTTTTTTAAATATTAATTGTATTATTGCATTCGTCTAATCATTTGGTATATCTTTATCATATAGACATTTGGTATATAACTATGATAATTTTTTTCTATTTCTTAACCTGCTTCTTTTAATATATCAATTATTAGTCCATCATTACCTGTAGCCTTTTCTTTCTTTGTAAATTTAATTGCATGTCTCACTTCTTCATTTAAAATTTCTGGGCAATTCGGAAAAGATAATAGATATAGGAGGTACTGGTTCTTTATTACTATATAATTCTTGATAAAAGTCTTTTAACCATTTCATGATGCTATCTCTCTTTTTAAGTAATAATTCCACTTTTTTTCTTATTGCAGATATAAATTTGTTACCAATACCACAATGTTGCTTTACACTCTTGAAACTTTTTCTCTTCTACAGCTTTCCTTGCTAGTTCACATTGCTATTTTCTTATATCATTTTCAACTATCTTCTGCACCACATTACAAAATTCAAGATATTCAATCTTTAATGCATACTTTTTGTATATCTTTGTATTCCTTCTTCTCTTCATAAATTCTCTAGTTTCAGTAGAAATTTTATTGGTCAATTGCTGATTTTTTTCTACTAGCTATTTTTATTGCAGTTTTTAAAATTATATCAGTTATTTGCATATTAATTTTATTCAAATCTGAATCATGTTCAAAATTTACTAATACTTGAAACTGATTTGTATGTTCTAATTTAAATTCATTAGAAGATTTGGAATATCAACTGTAAATATTGTTTTTCCTAATAATTTTTTTCTCTCTAGTTTTGCATTAACACTATGTATCTTACATCTTACTAATCAATGATCACTTCCTGTGTTAAATTTATTAAGAACATTACAATCTTGAAATATGTATTTTCTGTTAGTCAAAATATAATCAAATTCTGCTGTACCTTTATTTGGATGCTTCCATGTCCATTTCCTTTTAACATTTTTCTCAAAAAAAGAATTCATAATATAAAGTTTTTCTTTTTCTGCAAATTCCAGAAGTGTATGCCCCCTCTCATTTCTACTACCATGACTAAAATTATCTACAGCACTTTCATCTTTTATTTGTTTACCAATTCTAGCATTAAAATCTCCCATAACAATTTTAAAATGTCATTTACTCTCATCAAAAGCCTTTTGTACATCCATATAATAATCTACTACTTCATCACTATGAGAAGTTGTTGGGGCATAAACCTAAATTATCTGCATTTTGTATCTGCTATTAAGTTGTATAACTAATGTTGCCACTCTTTTTGATACACTATCAATCTCTACAATGTTGTTCTTTCACTTTTTATTTATAATGAATCCTACTTTATTTGTATTTCCAATATTTGTGCATTTATAGTAAAGTACATGTTCACTTTTTAAATCAATTGTCTCTTCACTTTTTCTTCTAACTTCACAAAGTCCAATAATGTCCCATTTAATATAAGACAGTTCTTCTTCTAATTCTTGCTATCTTCCTTCACTTGAAATTGATCTGCAGTTGTAAGTACCTAAATAAAAAGGCATCACCAAATGGCAGCCTGGTTCACAATCAGAAGATTCTTAGCATCCTCTGCTTTTGGCCACCAACCACTGCCTTGGTTGTTGACTTTACACCCTCCTGGGAATAAGGGCCATGATTTATTTTTGTCTGTCATGATTGTATATATTTATTAAAAAATATTTATTATTGACACTTATATTCATTGTGTCTTATTGGGCAACTGAAAAGAAAGACCTTGGTGTTTTTTGATTTTAAAGTCAGAGGTAGAAAGCCAAAAAACTCATACACTTGCTAATGTGTGTTGGTGAGCAGCCTATCCACGTTTGTATACTATATCAATAATCACATAGTAATAACAGCTGCAATGACAAGAACATATGGAGTGAACATTAGGAATTTTTTCTGCTTGATTCCTTTAATATGTCAAAAGGAATGAAAGTGTCTTTCTTCAGTTAATAGCAAACTCCTTTCTGCAGCCATTTTATTAGTTATGCAATTATGTCTATGCTTAATTAAATATGCTACATTTGTGTAAATAACTTAATTAATAATCAGAAGTCTACATTTATGTGATTTTAATTTCATATGTCCATGTGATTTTAAATCAATCTGTAACTTTCATAAGCCTCACATCTATAGATTTTTTCATTAATTACATATTGTGTACTTATTTAGCAACAGAATATTCTAAATTATTATTTCTTCCCTTATTTGACACACATTTATAGAAATTGCAATGAATTTTAATTAATGACAGCACAATGTCTTTTTATATAAATCTATATTGACAATCAATTTTCATTGTGTTGGTGTGATTATTTTTTTATTTTTAAATAACTAAAAATGTTACTTTACAAAATCAATAAAAAAAGCAATGCTGCTTTTGTTTTGAAAATGATATCATAAAAGCTAAAATAATTTTAAAATGTTTGAAATGCTTCTATAGTTAAATGATAATTAAGTTTAATTTTTCTAGTTATTTAAATGGTTACATGAATAAAATTCCATTTAATTCATAATTTATAGATAAAAACATTACACTTATGATATACCAAAAAGACCGTAATATTGTATTAATCATTTTCCGATCAGAATGATATATTCTTTCTGCATTTAAAAAAATCCTTCATACAAAATATATAGTAATAATAATCTTAATATTTGTTGCAATATCACCTAATTTTAAATCACTCAAGTGACCATAATAAAATTTTCTAATTATAATCAAATGTGACTTACATTATTTTGAATGTTAATATCTACTCCATGTTTAAGAAGTTGTTCGACCACTGACAGGTGACCATTTTCAGCAGCTGACTGAAGAGGGGTTCTACCAGACTAAAACAGTAAAAAACATTATTTATTCAAATTCTATGAAATATCACATATAAAATCATATCAAATTCTTAATTTAAAAATACAAATATAAGTATAATAATGAAATATTAATTACAACTTAATTTTAAAGTGTCATTCATTTAAATAATTATCAAAACCTTTTTTTAAAAGACATAAATGAAATGTCTTTTTAGATAAATAACTTTATAATTATAAGTATGTAAATGTCAAATTTTGGTCATCGACATGACAAAATACTAAACACAATTTTAAAAATCATAAAAAAACCTATAGAAAAAGCTAATGAAAACAAATTTTTTTAAAAAAATAAAACTTATAATCAATTTATTTTCTTTCAAGATTAATATTGTATGATACTGTTTTTTAACTTGAGAAAAGTTAAGGAAGACAGTAAAACATTTAAATTGTTCATCTACATGTAAAGAATGCTGCAAAATGATAATTTTTTTTGTGCATCATTAATAACATACATATAAATGTTAAAATAATTATTTTATTTATTTCTATTTATAATTTATTTTAAACATCATCCACGACTAAAATAGATCTCAAAATTTTTGAAATGATTTTGGAATCTGATTTAACATTATAAGAATTTCAATCTTTGGTACTCCTAGCATTAAAGCAAGTAATTAATTCACTATTTTCTGTAATATCATTAATAAATGTTCTTCATTCGAAATAATTATTTATAGATGATTTAATTATATCACATTCTGTAAGAAATTTGGTGCATCATTTTTGAACATTAATTTTTTTATTTAAAAATTGATACTTTGACAGTTTTGAATTCCATTTAGATTTATTCAAAGATTTTTATTTTCAAATGGTTTTTATCTACTTTATGTATTTTTTTGTTATTTAAATTTTCTTTAAACATTTTCTTTCCATCAACCATTTTCATATGTTATATGTCTGAAGGTTTGTAATGATGGTATATTATAAGATGTGATATGTTGGACTATTTTCATCATTTATGAGTGAATGTTAAATGTATCAAAAATTTTAAACTTTCCAAATACATCAACTTGTTAGTAATAACACACAAATAGACAATACAGGTTAGTAATTACACAATGTTTCGAGTATTATTATTCTCCACATTTCTTCAGGTGTTGCTGGCCTATATGCACAGTGACAATATTTGCTTAGAAGTTGAACTCGAACCTTTAGATTCTTGAATATTGAATTTAAGGCAAATGCTCTACCAACTGAGCTATTTTGTCAAAGACAACATATAGTAGAAATTTGATATATTTATATATGAGGGTTGGTTCAAATCCTCCTGAGTCCTCCAATCCCCCCCCCCCATTATTATTATTATTTTTATTTTTTATTTTTTCCTAATAGCAAAATTAATTAGAGGCTTCCATACATTGTGTATTGCCATACTGGGTTGACTTATAGGATTATTTACCATTGTCATATGAGCAGCTTCCTTGAATTTTCTTCTATGCATTTTTTCCTCTTTATCCAAATATCTTTGTACTTTCCCATTTAAGCATATGGTCATTAGTACATACATTCAATATTCACTCATAAATGATGGAAATAGTCCAACATATCACATCTTATTTTCATATGCTGTTTATTTTTCATCTTTATTATTTTGTCAATTGCAGCTTCTATTTTGCCACATAATTAATTCTTATTTAAAATAAATTCAATTCTACTTAATTGAATTATCTTGTTCAACACTCCATAAAATTAATAAATATTACATGACTCTATCTCATGACTTCAACATACCCATTATTGTTTCAATAACAATTTTTATTTTAACATTTATGCCAATTACTATAAACTTTTCTAACTAATAAGAGCTAGATGTTAAACCTTAGTAAATTTTCATCTAATGCTGTCTTAAGAAATATTTATGTACTACATTCAAACTTATTTGATTTATCACGAAAAATATGTGAATGTACAAACAACTGAAAAAAATGTCCATGAAATTTCAAAGGGGCAAATGCACTGTTCTATAATCTAAGGCTTCTAATAAAAAAACACAGTTTTGATACTAATCTGTGAGTATTGAATAAAACTTCACTGAATAGAGATTTATGAAGACCACCATCTGACATATAATACTTATTAAAACTTACAATAGATGTCATAAAGATCTAAAAAAATTATGTTGCAGAATCAAAATTTTATAGAATTAGTAACTTTTTTATCATCAATTTGTGCCTTTTTGTGTTCTTAGTAATAACACATCATCCAGAATCATTTAATAAAAAATTTTTGATATTTATTTGTTGGCATTATATTGTTTTATCTAGTTTTCAATGACGTCTTAAAACATTTTTTTAATTTTCTATGATTTTTTTATGTATTGAAACAATTTTATAATTTTGTTAAACTATTCTACACATACACATTTAAAAAAGTATTTAGTTTGGATGATTCAATTTGTAAAAAAATAAAAATATTATACTAAACCAGATCAATGTTTACATATTACATAACATCAATCTTTTTTTTAAATATGGAAAATTATAATTTATTTTGACAGTTTTTATTAGTGACTACATGTTAATCCCCACATTCAAATTTTTAGATATGATAAACAACTAGAACAATCTATTTGCTTTTACAAACTGGACTATCATTTTATGTCAAAAACAATTGTGAAATACAAATAACAATTATGGCTTTCAATAATATATAAATAATCCCTTGTGTGTAGTGTCTAAACATGATATACATGATAGTTTTATATTATTTTTCAGAAAACTGATCACTAATATTATTGTTTAAATTACAAATATATATATATATGTTCAAAAGATGGCGCTATACCAAAACCACCGAACAAGTGTAAGATTTGTTTACATAAACGAAAAAAGAGTCAGAAATTAACTACCTCTTTCATTTGCTCACCCCCAGATCAGCTAATTTCAAGCTGGTTTGCTCTCCTCAGTGGGGGATAGAGTATAGAAACTAGATCTAAACACTGACTCTCAAGTGTTTATGCAAAACGTTTCTATCAGATTGGCTTGCTAGGCTGAGTTTGAAGACTTTACCGGTCTGAAAATAGCAGGTTACGTGATTAACTTGTTTTTGTTTTTCATATATATACATACAACACATGCTTTTGTTGATATATCAATAGAGGTTGATTATGCATTCTTACATACCCATGATCAAGTAGTACTTTGATTCAGTACGAAAAACATGAGAACTATGTAATACCATGGGTAATTAAGTCTTTCATGAGCCAAAAGTAAAATTTACATATAGTACAAATCTTGTAGAGGTTATCATCAACCAAATTTCAAAATAGGTCACATGTATTTATTTAAAGTGGTGAAATAAAAAAACAAAAACCATTGTAAATTAGCATTTATTACATTATAATAATCATAATATTGTGTTAATTTCTAGTTAAAATATGAAAGTTTTTAAAGCAGGGAATTATAAACATATAAAAAATAAAGAAATTATTATTCCCATAATACAATGGAGAATCTAGCAGGATGAGAAGTACTCTCCATGAAATCACAGATGGTGACATGTCAATGTGGATCAAAGAGATGTTAGCAGAACTAAAAGAAATAAAGTCAGGTCAAACAGAACTAAGGTCAGAAATTGCAGAAATAATGTCAGATCAAGCAGAACTGAAATCAGGTCAAGCAGAAGATAGAAGTTGAAAGAGATGTTAAAAGAAGTAAGTCAGAAATTGCAAAAATAAAGTCAGGTCAAACAGAAATAAAGTTAAAAATAAAATTGAGTCAAGAGAAGTCAGAGGAGAGGATGGCTGAAATAAAATCAGAAATGTTAGAAATGAAGTCAGAAATGATAGAAATAAGAGCTAATACCATTATACAGATACAAATTTTAGAAGGGAAAATTGAAAATCAGGTTGGAAAGATGAAGGAGGTCAAAGATACTTTTAGAAATCAAGTATGTAAGCTAGGAGCAATAGAGCCTAGTGTCTATACTCAGTTACAACAAATAAATCAGAAGGTGATAGTTCTTTTATAACTCTGGGAGGAGACTAAAGAGAATTTTGACTAAGCTGATATCATGATGAGGGATAAAGGGCTTGATTGTCAGATGTCACATGGTCAGTATAATAATGAGTGTAGGGCCAAAATTCAACAGAAATTTGAACAGTTTGAGGAAAAATTTGGGGTTGACAGGCAGATTTTAGAGAAGTATAAGGACAAAGTTGATGACAATATTCTGAAGACCCAAGGCCAGTATGGTATTGATCAAACCTGAACAATCAGGTTGTTCAGATTGTTAAGAGGATGGATACTTTGACAAAAGAGGAAGAAGCAGAGTGAGCCATGGGGCTTAAGCTAGGCAAGATGGATGAGAAATTTCAGAGTTTAAAAAGTAGACAATGTAAGGAATAATATGAGTCAACAAATTGTTTTAGACAAGGCAAAAGAGAAACTTAGAAATGAATTTAATTGTGAATTACAGAATTACCAATTAAGGTTGGAAAAATTTGTACAGGACACAATAATTCAGGATCAGGATTCAAAGTTGGAAATAGGGCCACCAGACATTAGGGAATCAGATGCTAATGAGGTCAAAGAAGTTTATTGTCACCCAGTACATCATTGTTCTGAGGGTTTATTAGAGACCTTGGACCCAATAAGATGTATCCAAAGAATTCAGATTTAAGTAGAGGAAGGATGAATAATGGAAAGGATTCACGGGATTCCATGGCCCTCAAGTGTCTATCTGATAAACCCTTCAAAGGAGATCACTTGGAAAATCCAGATGAGTTTTTATGAAACTTAGAGAAATTGTTTGCATTGTGCCCCTTATCAGAAGAAGAAAAGATTGCAATTGCTAGCAATCATTTATACTCCTCTTCCAAGGATTGGTGGCAGTCATTATTTGAGAAGCTAAATAGCTACAGGGATTTTAAATACCTTTTATTAGATAGCTTTTGGGGGGAGATAAGCAGGACAACTTGAGATATCAGGTATCACAAGAAGGGTAGGAGTAATTATATCCAGTTCTTTAAAAAATAAGCTGTAAAACTGAAAACTGTTACTGAATACTCTCTGCCTGAATGGCAAATAGTTAGGATATTGCACCACAACCTGCCATGGCATGTTGAACAAGTCCTTATAGCATCAGACTGGCAGATGATTGAAGAGGTGGTAAATGTCTTGGATTTTATAGATTAGTGATTGAGGAGATGGTACAGCTAAAATCTAATAGAGCAAATACCCCAAATGTAAGTAATGTCAATATCCAAGGTAGGCCAGAGGTTAGGGTAGGAGCAGGTGTAGCAATAGGTCTCAAACTGGAAGTAGGCCATATTATGATTCTCACTCATCTATAGGGGGAAGGATGATGATAACATGCCATCCACAACAGATAAAAATCCTTAAAAGAGATGAGACCACTGTCAAAAGGCCTAAAGGATTAAACTTATAATGCTCACAGTTTAATTCCATACCCTGCAAAAACACAATGATTAATGGGAGATTGATGAATGTAAGTGTTGTATAAGCATAATTTTCCATCATAAATTAACCTTAGTATGAAGTTTGATATGCTAATAATGTTTGTTGTTGCTTGTCCAATTCATTGTTTTTCATAAGGAAAGGGGGATTGTGACCTTCCAGAGTAGCACCATGAAGGAATGTGGAAGTTTACATTGTGACAATAGTGATCAGGGGTGCCCAATAGATAAAAAATGAATTGTGACATAACTTAGTATATAATTTGGTTGAAAAGTTCTCAGGATGTTAGTTATGGTGTACTCAATCATTAAAATTTTATTTTATGTATATCTAATAGTAGGAGAGGGGAAATGGATTGTATCAGGAGTTGTTGGTATGGCAGCTAAACTAGTGGGAATAAGTATGTTTTTCTGTAAGGCCCTGATAAGTGCTTATTGTTTATTGCCATCCTCAGGATCTAACTTGTATATGTGAGTGTGTGTCCATTCACAGCATCTCACACTTAACACCTCATTTATATTTCTAATTATTACTCAGAATGTTCATCTTACAATAACATTATTTATTTGCCATAGAAATTGTTAATAATTCAGTCATTAATAGACCTCTGTATTAATGGAAAGACATACCATTATTTAATATGATTTTTATTTATTATTTATTGCATAAAAAATTTTTATTTGAAAATGTAAAAGTTATTTTATTTATTATTAATTAGTATTTGTAACTTAATATTTTTTTGTTTCAAAACTCTATTCCTAACATTTTACAAACTATAAATTCTTGCATATTTTTAAACTTATTATAACTGTAAAAAAGAGAGATGTGGCTAAGTATACAAGATTTCAGAAACAATTTTAGAGGTGGAATAATTTTCTAAATATATATATAATAAAACAAGTGAAAATAATATTTTCATTGGATTCCCCAATATTTCTTTTAATAAGAAACTTCTCTTATACTACTCAAGCATAAATGCCAACATATAATTCTGAAGGACACTGGATAATATTGTGTAATATAGAAGGCTAAACATTTAGAGGAACACCAGTTTCTGACATTTATCAACTAACAATTTGAACTTATTTTATTCATAATACATAGATATTATTTAGAAAAATTGCTAATACAATCTTACTATAACATATTTATAATAAATAGCATAACATTGGAATGGTGTAGAGAAACAATAATGATAGTAAATGAAAAATTTATGCTGAACTGTATAATGGAATATTTTATTGACTCTTATTTAATAAATTTCCTATTTTTATTGTGTATAAAAAGGCTGAAACATAAAAATTACTCATTCTAGTATTCTATATTATTATAATAGTTATGTACATTAAATTACCTTACCATTCACACCAATATAGTAGTAAAAAATGTGTGACAATAATATTTGATAATTATTTACCAGAAAGGTCTATAAACATAGATGATTAAGTAGCCTTGATCTTGATCATTATTAAGATTTGTTTGATATTGAAAAATTTAGACAAAACAGAGTTTATGAAAAATAAATGGATTCAAATACATGCAAACGTTGCTTATAATGTCCATTAGGAAATCCTAAGAACATTGAAACTTGTTGCTGTTTTTTCCAAATTCATGTTTAACCTACAGGAATAATGTTTGTATGTTTTAATGTGTGTTTATTCATCTTATCATCATGAGCTACATGTGCATTTCTGTTTCTTTAAAGTTTCAAGTAAGAACTAAACATATAAAAAATAGAAAAAAATACAAAGGGAACTTTTATTTTAATGACAGGTTTGATATGCATTTCTCCCATCACATATGATAGATATGTAGATATATTTATTTATTTATTTCTTTTATGTTTAATTTGATATTAATTTGGTTTATCATTATTATGTATTTATATGCCCATCTCCTCTAGAACATCTTGGAGATTTTGGTATAAGTTATAGCACATGGGTAATATTTTCTTTTCTTGTATTCTGTAAAATATTACATATTCCTGTACTCATATTATTAGTGCAAATTGAAAGCTTTATCATTATTTGTTAGTTCGTAATAATAGATAGATACATGAAAACATTTATGCCAGTATTACTGGATGGTTAGATTTACTTGGTAGTATTTAAGCTAATTTAAAATTCGATGTTCATAATTTTTCATAGATATTAGATTCATTTATAATTTAATTAATGCTAATATAGTCTGATGTGATTTCAAAAAGATTTCATACATGATCATATGTTCTCATGTGTGTTTGCTATCAAAAACTATTTTATTTGTTTCCTATTGGTTGCAGCTGGTGCTATGACTAAAGATTGTAAAGATTTAAGAGTTTGTCTGTTATAGATTTGTCTTATATGAAATGAATTAGGGGAGAGGTGATTGAGAGGATGATCATGTTATTGGAATTGTGTAATGCTCATTTTACTTATTTATCTATTGAACGATGGGTGGTACTATATTTCTTTATTTGATAGTATGCGATGCGATAAATAAATTTCTTAAAGCAAAGTGATAGATACACCATTTATTCAGGATAAGTCAGCTGAGTTCCACACCATTTGTGTTAGAAGAGTTGATAGTTACTAGGTTGATGAATTAAGTTGATGTTTGAAGTTGTTGTTACCCCCCCCACATGCAGGTATATAAATATTTATTTGATATTAGTTTGCTCTCCCTCTTCATTCAATGTATTTATCATCATGTAATATATGTTAGATAATTCAGGTAAATATTTAGTGATTTCTGTAATATACTTGAAGTTGGATTTATAATTTAGTGATTAGCTTATTGTTCCATCTGTATTGTGAAGTTTATTCATTCCGCAAGTCAACCGATGAATAATATAATTAATAAATGCACTGTGATTGTGAATTTATAAATGCGTACACATTCAGAGATATGATAAATCTAGAGATATAGAAAAAGTCCATCACTGGAATTGAAAGTTCTAATTAGCTTGTCAAATCATATCACTCACATTACCATTATTTCATTTATTATTATTACTGGTAATTTATCATCCCAGTATGAATGTAATATTATATTACAAAATTTTACTTTATTTAAGGCTAGTTTTAATAAAATTATTACTTAATTTCATATAACAAGTATAGATTTGTAGACATATGGAAATAATTTAAATGACACTAATTGTTTATTTGATATCGTTTTCTTAGTTTATTGAAAGCACAGAGTGGGAATAGATGATTTAAACATTGGTATATGAATATACAATTATTTTGTGTCACTTATAATTTAATAAATAGAGCTATAAATATTATTGAAATTAACAGATAAGAGGAAGAGCCTCCAAATATTAAATGTTATTTTATTTTATTTAAATGTTATTTAGTCATGTTTGTAATTAATGTAAACTACTGTTAAATCATCATCAGTGTGTTTGTAAAATGATGTGTCTTGTAATAAATGTTTGTTGAAGTAAGATTCCCAATGAATTATTTATCATATACATTCGATTGACCATTTCCACACACATATGTTAAAGGTAATATAATTATGATATTTATCAATTTAATAATATATGCAATCCAACTTGATAACACTGAATTAATTGATCTAAACATTGTATAATGCCAAGATATAGATTTACCTTGTTTTAAATAGATAATGATGTGTGATAACAATGCATCCCATCTCTATTATTCTCTATCCTTCATTTTACTGTAAAAATTGTCAGTTTCACAATAGTTCCTCATTACTTAATCATCATCTTATAATAGAAGTGACTTATTAGTCATGTAATAGAGCCCTGAGATTATTTCATCATTTAAGTAAACATTGGTATAGCTGTGAAATCTAAATCAAATGTCTGTAGATTGATTATTGTTTCAGTGATCCCAAAACATATTAGATGAGTGGAGATTGGTCTGGCATGTACTTGGATGATGGGAGAATTGAAAACATAAGATTTTGATTTAATCCACAAATTGCTTCCTTTTGATAACTTAAGTAAATGCTTATAATCCAACTAAATAAACATTCTATAATTGTTGTTTATAAATGCTTCTCTCATCCCCATGATACCCTATAACCCACAACTGAGCTAAGCTGTAGATTAATATTATAATAAGGGTCTTATCCATAATTAGAGATGCAACCTAGATTATAAATTTATTTTATCTTCTATAGAATTGTAACCTGGACATTTATATGTGTATAAAAGGATATAGGTGACGTTGGAAGAGGTTACTATATATATATATATATATATATAAGTGTGTGTGTGTGTTGAAATGAAGATTTTCACACCTGGACATTTATATGTGTATAAAAGGATATAGGTGACGTTGGAAGAGGTTAATATATATATATAAACATTACAAGCATAAAGCTAAACTAGTCAATATAAAATCAAAACTACCCCAAATCTAAAATTAAACCAGACCAGCATAAAAATAATATTAAAACACAACCTAAGGTTTCACTGCTACAAGCAGACTTCTCAAGTGTAAAGAACTACAAAAAACCACACATTATATATACTATTAAAAACTACCCACAAATCCATTCACTTCCCATCCACCCTTAATATTAAAAGAACTCTTAAATAAGTTAATTGCTTCAGAATAATAAATTTTCAATAATAAAGACTCTTTAATTCTTCTTTTGATTTCATTTCTCACAAAAGAAGTTTTTGATAGAAAGACTATTCCTGGTGTGGTATATTTTATTCCTTGTTTATTTTGTAAGAAGGTTTACATAGGTCAGAGTAGTTTGAGTTTAAATGAAAGAATAAAGGTTCATAAAAGTAGAGTTAAAAATAGATATCTTAGTTCTTCTTTGTATGTCCATGAAAAAGATACAGGTCACACTATTGATTTTGATGAAGCTAAGGTTGTCTTCTTTGAGAGAAATGAAATCAAAAGAAGAATTAAAGAGTCTTTATTATTGAAAATTTATTATTCTGAAGCAATTAACTTATTTAAGAGTTCTTTTAATATTAAGGGTGGATGGAAAGTGAATGGATTTGTGGGTAATTTTTAATAGTATATATAATGTGTGGTTTTTTTGTAGTTCTTTACACTTGAGAAGTCTGCTTGTAGCAGTGAAACCTTAGGTTGTGTTTTAATATTATTTTTATGCTGGTCTGGTTTAATTTTAGATTTGGGGTAGTTTTGATATATATATATATATATATGTAAGTGTATGTGTGTGTTGAAATGAAGATTTTCATGGGTTGCATATATAAAAGATATATTTTGCGGGTTCACCCATGTTAAGAAATTTAAATATTGATATACTAACATTTCGACTTGGTCACACAAGTCATCCACTGAATGATAAAAGGTAGAAAGACAGTTATGGAGGTGCTACAATCACTGATTTGAAAAAAAAAAACGTTACAGTTTACCAATAGCAAAAATGTTAAATTTAAGTATGTTTTTTAAAAAAATTCCGAATAAGAGGAAGTTTACATGTATTTGCTCACTTATTGATGCAATCTGGCCTTTTAAGTAGCTCAATGGCTTCTCTAATTTTGCACTGGTAGAGATTATCACATTTGGATATGATCCTGGTACTAGAAAAATCAATTTTATGACCTGAATCTATAGTATGGAGTGAGAGTATGCTGATGATGATGAGTGTTGTTTAACTGCATTAGCATTCTTGTCTCTCCTATCACTGATGTAACACTTACTCATACCTATGTAAGAAGCTTTAAAATTTTCACATGAGATTTGATAAACACCATGAGATTCAAGAGGGGTTGAATCCTTAGGCTTGGTTATTATATTGCTGATCTTTTGATGAGCAGAAAATGCTGTATCTATATTATAGCACTTTAATATACATCCAGTACTGTCTATAGTTTCTTTTACATATGGAACACAAATCATAATAGCTGATTTATCATCTTTTTGTTTCCTATTTTGTCCATTTTGGGCTTGAAATAAGGCTTTTTTTATATATTTATAATTATAACTATTTGCTAATAAAACACTATTAATATGATTTATTTCTTCTTTCAGATGTGATGTATCTGAAAGGTTAGTTGCTCTATTTAAAAGAGTTTTGGCTACAGAAACTATCTGAGTTGAGTGATGATGAGAATGTAAATGTAAATATCTGTCCATGTGTGTATTCTTTCTGTAAATTGAAAAAGATAAACTATTTGGTGTTCTGGTGTCTAGAACATCAAGAAAAAGGAGTTTTCCATCAGACTCTGTCTCCATTGTAAATTTAATATGAGGATACATATTATTTAAGTGTAAAAAAAAAATCATCTAATTTATTTTTTCCATATTTCCATATGACAAAAGTGTCATCTATGTATCTGAGCCAAATGAGATGTTTTAAAGATGATTCTAAAGCACGAGTTTCTATATTTTCCATGAATAAATCAGCTATTACTCCTAAGATAGGTGAGCCCATAGGAGTAACAAAAACTTGTCTGTAATGCTGTCATTTGTATACAAAATGTTTCAATAGACAATGTTTAATCAAAGCAATAATATGGTTTGGTAAATCACACCATTGTAAGAATATATCTAAAGCTTCATCAATTGGAATGTTTGTAAACAAAGACACAACATCAAACTGACCAGAATATCATTTGCATTAATTTTTAAACTTTTTAAAACAGAAATAGAATAAAAAGAGTTTTTAATATATGATTTAATAGATAAAATTGTAGGTTTAATGAAATCCGATAAATATCTGGCTAAAATATGAGTTGGAGATCCTATTGCACTTACTATTGGATGAAGGGGAATATCTGTTTTGTGAATTTTTGGAAGTCCATAAAATTTCGGACAGACACAAAATTTTTCACTAGGGATTATTTTATTTTTAATCTCTGTTTCAATAGGTGATTTATTGATAATAGCTTTTGTTGTTTTTTCTGTTGATCAGTTTTTTACCAATAGTTGAATTGTTTTTTATATAAAGCTAATAATGAGTTGACCATCACAATATTTGTATTATTCATTGATTATAAGAAGTTCAAACAATGCTAAAATGTAATTCATAGTTAAAACTCAAGAATGTTAAAAACATTTAGAAAATAAAAATATTCTGATAAGGTATTCTCTATACTTAAATTAGTAACAGTCTGATTTACAGATAAGAGAGTAATCAGCATATATTATCTATTATGTAAAAATTTTGTGTCATGTAAAATAAAAACTGGTGAACTTCTTAGAAATTTTGGATGTTGTAAGGATAGATTATACATGTGACTATTTTATATTGTAAGTATACTACTGGAAGGACAATTTATTTTATATAAAGCTTATATAAATAAACATCAATACTCATTAATTTAATAATGTTATATTTATTCTGTCTGTTTTCCACCTTTGCAATGACTTCAAATTATTATGGGTGAATAGTATTCATCCCTGGAATAATTATTAATCAATCACTAATTAAACGTGTGTCTCTAAATGACTGGCTAAAAATAATTTAGAAACAAAAATAATTACTAAAACAATAAAGGAATAAAATTAAAGAAAATCTGATTAAGCAGGAATTCGATTTCCCATAATTAATCTGATTGTCAATAATTAATCAACAATCGAATTCCAAAAAGAATAATTAAATAAAATGAATAAGAAATTACTCCAGAAAACAAAGGAAAAAAGGAACACTTTTTTTATTTAGGGGGTGTGGCAGTTTTGTTGTCTCGAATAGAAAATCAGTCATACTGCAAGTAGCAGAGGTAAAGAGAGTTTTTTACTTTGCAGACCCAGGATCTTAGAAATAATTCTTGTACATCAAGGCAAGAAGACTGCAAGATAATTAGCCGGACTGAGAAAATTAACTTTAGAGATACTCATGAACATTGTGAGTAAGCAAGAGACTAACTGACTGTGTTATATATAAGCAAATCTCTTTTCAGTTATATGTATATGCATTATAGATAGACAAAGTAATAATAGTTGCATATGTATCGCTGAAACAATTGTTTATGTCCATTAAATTTCCTCATAAGTTTAAACCATTGGATTATTGCTATTAAAAATGAATTAAGAGTACTTCTTGAGAAAATTGCCATTCATATCTGTTGAGATAAAACTAAAATCAAGATATAACAACTGGCACAGTTGCACAGCTGATCCAAACCCAACGAGGATTTTTTCAACAACTAAAAGTAAAGTAAAAAGAGAAATGTTTTTTGGACAAACAGCCATAAGTGAATTTGATGTGGAGAATGCTGCAGGCCACTGTATATAAAACAAATAGAAAACATTTTACTCTGAACGATATACAAGAAAACAAAAGAAAAGTGGCAGCACTCTTGTGCTTCTCAGGAAAAAAGTTATAGAAATTGTCAACAAGCTTTTTGACTCCACCGCTTAAATAGAATACGAAGAATTAGTCAATAAACTGACAGAAAATTTTAGCTCCTGGCTCTCCTGTTACATAGCCTGGTTAAAACTAAGAAATAGGAAACAGTTTAAAGGGGAATCAATAAAAGACTATAATTTAGCTCTTAGAGAAGTGACTAGGGATTGCGGATATGGAGACTATATTGAAGAAATTCTCCTGGATCAATTACTATGGGGTATGTACAGTGACAGATTGAGAAAACAATTCTTAATGGATACAGACTTAAAATACCAGAGTGCAATTCAGAAAGGAATGGCTTATGAACTAATAACTGAACAAGCTCAAGCTTTTAAAAATATCATTGAAGAGATAAATACCCATATTTATAAAACTGACAGTAATCAGAATAACCCATGCACACCAGATTTTAAAAAGGGAAATAAAATGGCATGTTATTGATGTGGAAAAACTAACCACAGAGCAAAAGAGTGCAGGTGGAGAGAAGAAAATTGTTTTAAATATGGAGATAAGGGACACATTGCACATGTATGTAGAAAACCTGATAAATCAAGGAAAAGAATGGAGTCAAAAGAATAGGAAAGGTAAACCGAATAATACTTTTACTATTAGAAATTCAAGCACTGAGGGACAACAACAACAATTTCTGATCAAATTGGAAATTTACAGTATTAAAATGGAAATAGATAGTGGCTTGGGGATATCTATAATATCAGACAGAGATTGGAGAACACTATCAGCAATGAACCCTAGATTAATACTGGAAAAAAAACAGCGTAAAAGCCTGTGATGTAAGTGGAAATGCATTAAACCTATTGGAGAAAATACAAACACTAGTTAAATAGCACAATAACCTAAAACATTACCATTATAAAGGGAGATTCAGCTTTATAATAGGCAGAGACTGGTTCCAAGCAATTGGAATTCAAGTTAACATAATAAAAAAAGTCTCCATTGGTAGAGAAATTAAAAATAAATATCCAGACCTATTTACCAATGAATTACGCATGATAGACACAAATCCCATAGAGGTGGAACTAGTTGATAATGCACCTCCCACAATTTGTAAACCTCAAAAGATACCATATGCTCAAAGAACAAAAGTAGAAGAGAAAATCCATTCATTTGTCAATAAAGGCATTTTGACACCTGTAGAAATAGCAGACTGGGTGACCCCTATAGTCATAGCTACAAAACCCAACAGAAACATACATATATGTGTGATTACAGAGCAACTGTAAATAAGTTTCTAAATAAAGGGGCATACCTGGTACGGAATGTAAGAGAGGTATTAGCAAGCCTACAAAAAGCATCACATTTTACAAAATTGAATTTAAATTCACTATTTCACCAAATCTGAGTGTCAGAAAAAATGGCCAAAATATTAACAATCACAACACCTTTCTGATTGTTTTAAGTGTAATAGATTGCCATTTGGCATATCAACAGCCCCAAATATATTACAGGCAAAATTTGACACACTACTCCAGGAATTTGAGGGTGTTATACCATATTTTGACAACATATTAATTACAACAGATTTGGAGATCTTGCATCAAAAAGTGACTAGAGTATGTGTTAAATTAAACAACTTTGGAGTAAAACAATGCTGAGAAAAGTGTATGAAACACAAAAGAATTAGCGTTTCTAGGACATGTAATCTCCGTAAAAGGAAAATGACCTTCACCTGAAAAAGTAAATCCTGTACAAAAGACAAAAAGTCCAAGGAATGTCAAAGATTTGCAAGCCTTTTTAGGTGTCATTAATTACTTCAAACCATTCCTACAGAATAAAGCTAATGTAGCAAAACCCCTGTTTCAGTTACTTAAAAAGAATCAAAAGTGACAGTGGTTAAAAGTACATGATGACACTTTTGGCCATACCAAAAATCTATTGGCATCAGAGAAATTGTTAATCCATTTTGACAATAATCAAGAAGTAACACTAACCACAGACACCTCAGAATGGAGAGTGGGGCAGTCCTCTGCCATCCATGCAATAACAGAGAATGACCAACTGCATACGCATCTAGAACCCTCTCCAAGGCTGAGAAAAACTACAGCCAAATAGACAAAGAAGAACTCACAATAATATTCAGCTTAAAAAAATTCCACCAATATATATATGGCAGATCCTTTCAAATCATAATAGATCATAAGCCATTACTGGGTATACTAGCAAGTGACAAGCTAGCTCCTGATCATCTGAGCCCGTGAATGCTACAATGAAGGAATATACGAGCAGCATATGACTACCAACTGGTATATAAGAAGGGAAAAGAAATTCAGCACACAGATGCATTGTCCAGAAACCCCGACAGACGAAAACCCTGAATGCATGAAATAGAGATCAACTATATAGAATCTATGAAGTCTGAAATCCTCAACAGTGAAACAGTGGAAAAATGGATGATAGAAGATAAAGGATATGGGCTGTTAAAGAACTGGATTAGAAATGGCTGGCCAACAAAGAAACCACAAAATGTGGCACTGGCTTTTTGAACCAATAGAAATGATCTGTCTTTTTAATAAAGGTTGCATATTAATGGGAGACAGAGTAGTCATACCATCGGAAAGACGGAATAATGTCCTAAACCTGCTACTTGAGGGACACCCAGGAATAGTATGAGCAAAAGCTTTAGCTCACAGCTAAGTCTGGTGGCCAGGAATAACACTCGATATGGAAAATTATATTAAGAGATGCTCAGCATGTCAAGCACATAGCAACATGAAAACAAAAGAATATATACCCTGGCTCAAAGCAGAGAAACTATGGCAGAGACTCCACATGGGCCATGCTGGTCCTATTAATGAAAAGATATTGTTAGTACTGGTTGATGCATATTCAAAATGGGCTGAATATGACAGCATCAAAAATATGAGTCCACAAGAAACAACAAAACTACTAAAAGTGATATGTTCATGTCACAGATTACCAGAAATAATAGTCACAGTCAATGCCACAGGATTTACAGCACAAGAGATGGAGGAATACCTAAACAACAATGGAATCAGAGACGTGTGCACCTCCATATCATCCAGAATCAAATGACACTGCAGAGAAGGCCTTACAAACAATTAAAAAGGCTATTAAAAAATCTCTGAACAACTGCATTCAAGAAATATTGCACAAAGCAATACTGTATCAACATGCAATGCCATCTACAACAACAAACAAATTGCCAGCGGAGTTGTTGATGTGCAGGAAACTGCGCATCAAATTACACATGTTACGATCAAAACATGAGCAACTCCATCATATGAGTGAACAGAGAAAATTTCAAATTGGTGAAAAAATATGGTTACATGACACATTGCAAAAGAAGTGGATCGAAGGTACAATTATGGAAAATAAATCCAGACAAATATTAACCATCGAAGATGGGATGGGTAAACAATACAAAAGACACAGAAACCACATTCATGATCGAATAGTAGAAGAGATGCTATTCCCAACTACAATAATAACACCCAATAACACCCACGGAAGAACTGGAAAACCAAACCCGAGACAGAGAAAGTGAACAAACAGGTCCAGATGCAGAAAAACAGGAAAAAGTACAACTGCAAGATCATAGTGAAATGGAAACAAAAATAGAACAACAACCCAGGGAGGGGCAAAAATCGCCCAGACCCCAGCGGAGTAAAAGTAAACCAAAAAGATTACAAGATTATGTGTAAAACAAATAATTTCTGGACTAAGGGCAGCATTGGCATAATTACTAATCAATCACTAATTAAATGTGTGTCTCTAAATGACCGGCTAAAAATAATTTAAAAACAAAAATAATTACTAAAGCAATAAAGGAATAAAATTAAAGAAAATCTGATTATGCAGGAATTCGATTTCCCATAATTAATCTGATTGCCAATAATTAATCAACAATCGAATTCCAAAAAGAATAATTAAATAAAATGAATAAGAAATTACTCCAGAAAACAAAGGAAAAAAGGAACACTTTTTTTTTAATAAAACAAAAATAAATAAAAAAAAATAAAAATATATCTTTCCCTTACTAATGTTTCTCTTGGTAGATCAACTCAAAATTTATTTGATTTTATTATTCCATTTTTCAAAAAAAAGTTTCTGATAAATTACTTTTTCAAAACTGATGGTGCCACTGTCATGTCTGAAATTCTAACAGGTTTATCTGGGCATAGTTGCTGAGATATTCTTGACTTTGTTTTAGGAGAAGCCAAATACATCACATCACATCTAATGATATATAAATAAAAATTAATGTTGTATTTCCTTATGCTCATTATATTTATTGTTTTGCCCATAAATTAAATCTTGATCTTTCTCAATCTATATCAAAAATAAAAACAGGTGCTTGTTGTTTTTAAAAGTTTACAGAATTGTGTCAGTTTCTTCAATCATTTTTGCAAAAGATTAGTTATTTTTAATACTATTGCACAGAAAAATATTTTTGCAGCTGCTCAAATACACTGGAAATATAATGAACAAGATCTTCAAACAATATTTGTGTCCAAAAAATTTTAATGACTTTTTGACATAATTGACAATGTCAGTTCCTGGAATAATGAAGCTATTTTACAATTTAAGGCTTTATTATATAACTCAAACAATAGAGTTCATAGTTCTGTTTTATTTTTTAATGAATTTCCCCCATGTACTGCTATTTTATTTAAATTTCTTCAAACTAAAGCATCTAATGTGCAATTTTATCTAATAGCAATAAATAATTTTAATAATAATATAAAAACAATAGCTGTAATTACAAATTTATTTAAACGCACATTTTTAGAATAATATTGATGAAAAGGAAAAATTTAGATAATTTTAAAAATAAGCAAACTGATTCAAGCGTATCAAATAAAGAATATTTTCTGATTTTTTTTAAATATCATTATCAAACAAATAGTTTCTCAATTAGACAACAGATTCAGTTCTTTACCAAATTATAATTTATTAAATTTGTCAGATATATCAAAATATGCAAACTTTACAAGAGAATGTCCTAACCAATTTACAATTTTATTGGGATTTTTTTGACATATCAGATTAAAAACTAAACTAAAATTAGTGTTCATGAATGATAACTTTAAAAACAAGAGAGTTAAGAAATTGTGTAGTGCTTGAATGTTTTTGCACTGAAAAGCTGTTTCAGTAAAGATTATATATTAAACAAACTAATGCTAACATTCCCAGTTACAGTAGCATCAGTGGAAAAATCCTTTTCTTGTATAAAAGGAATCAAAACTTTTTTAAGGAACAGATATTCACAATCAAGGTTATCAAATTTAACCCTGATATCAATAGAGAAGCAATTGCTTCAAGATATGAAATATAAAAACCATTATTATGATAAAGTAATAGATTATTTTGCAATGAACAGATGGAGAATTGATTTTAAATATAAAAATAAATAATTTTAAAATAGTTGCAACATAAACTCTGTCTGCATTTTATTAGTTATGCATATGCTACATTTATGTAAATGACTTAATAATCCATCAACTAAACTAAAAAGTAACTTATATTTTTATATATCATTGTGATCATTATTATAGCTGGACTTTTAAATTAATCTCTATCTTTCATCTTTAGTTAAGCTTCATATCTATAGATGAATTCATTAACTATATATTGTGTATTTATTTAGCAACCTGACTGTCTTGCTTGAAAATTTCCTTAGATTGTATACCAGCAGAATATTCTACAATATCACTTTTGTTCTTATTTGGCACATATTTACAAAAATTGCAGTGAATTTTAATTAACAATAATGCACAATGTCTTGTTGTATAAATCTCTATTGACAGTCAATTTTCATTATTCTGATAAACACTGTTATTGATCATTTTTTCTTTTTTTTTAAATAACAAAAAATGTTACTTTATGAAGTCAATAAACAAAAGCTTTTTTTTTCTCATGTATCATAGTATCAGCTGGGAAGTGAACCTGCTAACCCGGGACAACTGCTTGTAAAGCAGCTGTCGCTGACCTCTTGACCATCAATGCTTGACTAAACAAAAGCTTTTGTTTTTAAAATTATAGGTTAAAAGCTAAATTAGTTAAAAATTATTGAAAAGCTTCTATAATTAAGTTTAATTTTTGCTTGTTATTCAAATGGTTACATGAATAAAATTCCCATTTTGATTATAATTAATTCATCAATAAAAACATTAGATTTATGATATACCAAAAAAGAAGGTATTATTGTATTAGTGATCTGAATAATATATTCTTTCTGCATTTAGAAAAAATTTAATTTAAAATATATAGTAATAATAATATTAATTTTCATGACAATATTACCTAATTTAAATCATTCAAATGACCATAATAATATAAGATGTGATATGTTGGACTATTTCCATCATTTATGAGTGAATGTTGAACGTATAGAAAAACTTTATTTAAACTTTCCAAATACAAACAACTTGTTAGTAATAACACATAAATAGACAATACAGGTTAGTAATTATTACACAATGTTTCGAGTAGTATTAATCTCCACTCTTCTTCAGTTGTTGCTGGCCTATATGCACAGTGACAATATTCACTTAGAAGTTGAACTCACACCTTTAGATACTTGAATATTGAATTTAAGGCAAACACTCTACCAACTGAGCTATTCTGCCTTTGATAGAATAGTTCAGTTGGTAGAGTGTTTGCCTTAAATTCAATATTGAAGTATCTAAAGGTGCGAGTTCAACTTCTAAGTGAATATTGCCACTGTGCATATAGGCCAGCAATACCTGAAGAAGAGTGGAGATTAATACTACTTGAAATGTTGTGTAATTACTAACCTGTATTGTCTATTTGTGTGTTATTACTAACAAGTTGTTTGTATTTGGAAAGTTTAAATAATGTTTTTCTATACGTTCAACATTCACTCATAAATGATGGAAATAGTCCAACATATGACATCTTATAATATACCACCATTACAACCCTTCAGACAAATACTATAATAATATTTTTTAATTATTATCAAATATAACTTACAGTATTTTGAATGTTAATATCTGCTCCATGTCTACAAAGTTCTTCAACTACTAACAGGTGACCATTTTTAGCAGCCAAATGAAAAGGGGTATTAATAAACTAAAAAAATAAAAAATGTTATTTATTTAGACTCTATAAAGTATCACACATAAAATCACATCAAATTTCTAATTTAAAGATACAAATTTAAGTATAATAATGAAATTTTAACTAAAACTTCATTTAAAATATAATTCATTTAAATAATTATCATAAATGTTTTTCAAAGGACATAAATAAAAAGATTTTTTAGATATATAAATTTGTAATTATAAGTAGATGGTTGTAAAATTTTAGCCATTGTCATAACGAAATATTTAACTACATTTTAAAAATTATAGACAAACCTATAAAATAAGCTATTGAAAACATATTTATTAAAGAAATAAAGGTTAAAAGCATCCAATATATATTTTAATTAAATGATTTTCCTTGGAAATTCATGTGGTTAATATTGCATAATACTGATTTTTAACTTGAGAACATTCAAAAAACAGTGTGACTATAAATAGTTAATCCTACAAATAATGAAAACTGCAACACATTGATCTTATATACTAAAAGGTATTTATCATATATAATGTTAAAATAATTATTTTATTTATTTTTATTTACAATTCATTTGTAATAGTATTCTCCACTAAAATAAGTCTCGACATTATTGAAATAATTTTGAAGACTGATTTAGCATTATGAGAATGTCAATCTCTGGTACTCCTAGTATTAAAGCATGTACAGTAATTTATTCACTATTATTTACAATATCATTAATAAATTTTGTTCATGCTTAATAATTATTTATAGATGTTGTAAATATGTCACATTATGTATCAAATTTGGTGCATAATTTTTTAATGTTTTTATTCAATAATTGACCCTTTGATAGTCTTCAATTTCAGTAAGATTTATTAAACAATTTTTATCTTTAAAAGTTTTTTCTACACTTTATGTATTTTCTTGTCATTAGATCTTTCTTTAAACATTTTCTTTCCTTCAACCATTTTCATATATAGGTTACTTCAGTTGTCCAGTTCTCTACTTATCTTTAATATTATGTTAAATGCACTTCCATTTTGCCATGTTATTAATTCTTCTTATTTCAAATGCATTCAGTTTTATTTCATTGAAGCACCTTGTTCAACACTCCACAAAATTAATAAATATTATATAACTCCATCTCATGACTTCAGATTACTCATTACAGTTTCATTTACAATTTTTGCTTCACAATCTATGCCATCTACTATCAACTTTTTTAACTAATAAATGACTGATGTTAAATCTTAGTAAACTCTCACCCAGTGCTGTCTTAATAAATATTTACAGATTACATTCAAGCATTCAATCTATCAGTAAAAAACATTTGAATATGCAAACAATTCTGGATGAAAGGTGAATGATATATTCAATGTGCAAATGCACTGTTCTGTGATTCAAAGCTGCTAATTTAAAAACATAATTTTCAATCTAATCTGAGAATATTGAATAAAACCTCATTAAATGCAAATTTATGAAGCACACCATCTGACATACAATAATTATCCAAGATTACAAGAGATGGCATAGAGGAATAATAAACATTCTACTGAATAATACCTTTTTTTCATTTTCAATTTTTGCTCTTTCTTTTGTTATTTGTAACACACCATTTAGCATCATTTAATATCTTCATATTTATAGATAATAATTTTTTCTGCATTATATTTTATATCTAGTTTACAATGATGTCTTAAAACAATCATTATTTTTGTATGATTTCTTTTATATCTTGAAAAAATTTCATAATGTCATTAAACTATTTCTATACATTCAAAAAAGTATTTATTTTGGATGATTCAATTTTTTAAAAAACAAATTTGAAAATTATACTAAGTCACATCAAGACCTAGATATCAAACACAAAACATGGAGTTATACTAACACTATGGAACTGAGCAAAAGAAGTTTGTTCAGAAACCAGTGATTTGAAAAAAGAAAAGATCTATATAAAACAAACTGTTATGAAATATGATTATCCATTGTCTGTTTATTAAGAAAACATTAAATAGACAACAAAAAACAAGAAAAAAGACAATTATTCATTCCGAAAATAGAAGACAAATTAAGGAAAATCTATAATCAGTATAACATCAGAACAGCTTTTCAGAGCCATACCATACTATGAAAAATTCTAAAATCTACAAAGCTTAAACTTGAAATGCTGAAAAGACAAAAACTTCATCTATGAAATACCATGCGAATATGGAAGAATATATATTTGTGAGACTAGTCATTCCATTGAAAAGCACTTGCAAGTACATAAACTGATGATTAAAAGAGAGAAAATATATGTCTAAGGTAGCAGACAATGTATGTACCAATGAACACCTGTTCAATTAGGAAAATATAAAAATATTGGATAGAGAAGAAAAGATACAAAGAAGAAAATTTAAAGAAGCTGATCACATGACAATGTCAAAATATCATATAAGCCAACCTAGATATGACTATGCACAATATAAGGAAACCACTAATCAATTTTGCTCTTAAGAAAAGTGGAGAAATCAGAAGAAACTGTGGCCTTTGGCAGGATGGCTCAGTTGGTTAGAGCATTACCTTAAATTTCAATAATCAAGAATCTAAGAACCCAGATTCGAATTTCATGCTAGTACTGTTACTGGCCAGGCCAGAATCACCTGAAGAAGAGGGGACAATAATACCTTTTTAAACATTGTGCATATACTAACCTGTTTGATGTGCTATTACTAACATTTGAATGTATTTGGATTATTTAAATAAAGTTAAATTTTTTTAAAGACATTCAATACACATATTACATGATGGAAATAGACTAATATAAAAATACAAATAGGAACAGAAATTTAAAACTTTTCTGCCACAAGTAATCTTACATGTCTTGTAATCTATTATGCATTCTGTTTAGTGCATTAAGTTAGAGCCTAATATTACATCATTAGATAATTCCTTTGGCATCAGTAATATATGTTGTTTATTCACTCCCATTCATTTGTTTGGTACATAACATATGCTTTCTACTGTTTTCTAACTTCCCCTGCATTGATATTACTGGTAAATCTTGAATATCAGGATCTTGGTTGATTCTACATTTGTACCTAGTTTCAGACATCACTGATATCTAACTGCTCAAGTCGAAAGCACTCATACTTTCATATGACATTGGAATTTTGAATCATTCTTGCAGTGAGAAATGTATGGTCTCACCATCCCATTTACAAATTTTCCAGCTTTTCATGTCATTTCTGGGCTTTGGATCTAACTTCTCTGTTTCTTCTACAATCTTGAATTCCCATAAATTGTTCTCTCCATTGCTAATGATTCTGGTTATCATTTAACTTCATTTTTTTTACTTCATGACTGATTCTTTCTGGATTTTCTGTTCTTTATTCCAACCTCCCACATACTTTTACTTATACTCCTCTTGAAGGTTATTTTCTCTTTCCTTTTATTCTGCTTTTTCTGTTACTCTTATATCCCTTCTCAATATTTTTGGTCTCAATGAGAATTTTTTCAAATAATCTTAATAATTTTTTTCATACTTTGATTTCATCCCTAAATTTCCTCATTTTCCTCTTTACTTTATCTTTCCATTATATTATTAGCTCCCTGAACACTTCTTGTACAAGGCCTTCTTTGCTTCTTTATTGCTGACTTCTGAAATTATTTTTATTATTTTTTCCACTTCTTAATTTCATAATTACTTAGACTAATTTTATTCTCTGTAAAGTCAAAATATTTTTTTTCTTCTCCAAATTTAAGGCTCTCACTCTAATTACCTATTTATTTCAATTTGATTCCCAATTGACTTTTACTCTGTTGTCACTTTTATTTATTAATTTCTTATTGCTTACTTTTACTCCCTAAAATATCTTAACTGCTTAAGCTTTTTTACACCTGACAAACAACAAAAACATTCAAACCATTGATTACATATTATTATACAAACTTACACGTATTTCAGGTTATGAGTTTTATTTAACCAAGTCAAAGTTTTACCCTGCACATTGTTCAACATAATTTGAAGCCTCATGTTAGGAAGACGTACCATTTTTAGGTAATGTTGGTGTTTGATACACTTTATATACTCTGTTTACAAGCATACAAAATTAATCAAATCATTTTTTTAAAATGCAGCTAAAAACAAGCATCCTTCCTGGGCAATCCACTTTAAGCATGCAATATATATAATGTCAGAAAAAACAAGTTTTCTTATGTTTACTTACAATTTCTGGTGATTGTGCTAAAATAAATGATAGCTATAAAGTGTCTGCCACAATTTTTGCATCAGCTTTGATTTACTGAGATTTTTTAATTAATCAAGTGTAATGATAGTTTTAAATGAGAATATTTAAATGAAAGGTTGCTAACTGACCCTTAATACATAAATTTAATAAACAAATAGGCAAATATTAAAATTACAAAGGTATTTATGAATTCTACTCTATGATAAAATATTACAATTAACACATAAAATTGGTACAAGTAACATGTTTATTACTAAAAGATACTCAAAGTTCATCTCGTTTAATTAAAATTATGAAATGGACATACAGTTTTTATTTATTTCACCATAACTTTCTGTGAATATGTCTTAGGATTTTCTTTCTGCAAAATGGCATTAGACACAGCTTAAATAAGGTTTAGTTAGCTTGTTCAGGTCGCTATTAATGTAGGTATAACACAGGAATCAAAACATTCTATTGTACTCAGGTAGAGAAACAGAAATTGGCAACCGTAACTCTTTAGCAGTGCATTTGATTAAGATCATATCTGTAGGTAATGACAAACACAAGGACTTTCTAATAAAAATATGCATTTCCTTTCTTTAGGATCCTCCAGAAATTTATTTGGCAACACACAAATAACTTATTTTAAAAATGACATAAGAACAAAATAAAATAAGAATAAAATAAGATCAAGAAGATGACCCTTATATCTCTCAGTTTGAATTCACCATAAGGTTTGGTTTACACCTTTTTTTCTTTGCCTCATTCAGATTTAATTTGTCCCCAACTTTCTTATTTTTCTATCATTAATTTTCTCTTTTTTGATTTACCATGTTTATCTTGTCAACCATTAATTTTGATTGGTTATTATTAAATTAATGAAAACAAATCTCACCACTCACATTTTCTTATAATTACAGTTAATTGCATTCTGAATTTATTTCAAAACTAAAATCTGCAAGTACTTTTTTCTGTAGGGTAGTTACATGAAATGATACTTATTGTTTATTAAATAAAACAAAACTAGTAATTTTATATTAAAATTATATTTTTAAATATAATTTTGTTCTAGAAATTCACTTTTGAATTAATGCCAATACACATTGTAACCAGGATTATGGTACAATCTTAAACAAATGATAAAGTTTTAAGTCTAATAGTACTATTTAAAAGAACAGGAATTAATAAGGTTTTAATACTTTTAGTAAATTTTATTTTACTTTTTACTTGAGTTGTTTGCTTTTCTTTATCTCTCTTCAATATAAAAAAATCAAATAAATATAATTGACTAATTATCTTTTTCCTTTTGCAAAAAAATTGTTTAATTACAAAAGGAATGTCATGAATTTTATGTTGTTAATTTAAGTTCTTGACTTGTTCTTTAATATGGAAATAGCTAAACAATTATATTTATAAAAAATTATCTTATTGGTTATTATAAAAATTATAAAGTTGGAGAAAGATTGTGATTAGCTTGACTCAAAATTGTTCTAGAAGTATAATAAGAGATGATAACAGGCCAGAAAACACAAGTGTTTGGGAGGAAGAGGATATTCCTATCATAGCTATTGAGGAGAGAGCAGTTAAGTCTTAATTCAACTGATAAAGAATAATAAAGCAGACATCTTTATCAACTATTACATAGTACAGCATCATACTGTCAGTTTAGTCATAAAATGGTTTCTATAATGATAATCATGCGTTTACTTTAGCTAAGAGCTAAACATCATTTTCTTCCATATAACCTGTCTTTGCTAAAATAACCCTGTAGAGAATAAATGCCTAATGTAATCTGCATGCTTGTCTTCAACCAAGAACATGAGTCTGTCTGGGTTGTCTCATCATGAATCTCTACATTAGTAATTCCTGAAGGTTTGTGATGATGGTATTTTAATTGGATTTATAAATGTTATATATAGACCTCACAAAATAACCTCTTAAAAATAGTAGGACAAGCCCAGCACTTTATCTAATGTATAAATAGAGTAAAAAATCTGAAATTGTCAGACATTCATATGTCTTTCAATCCAGCTATCTAACTCAAATAGCCATATGGGACTCAACTAAATTCAGATACCCCATATATTAATAGCTTTAGCAATATAAAATCACCAATACCTTAATAGCAAAAAATAAAATGATAAAAAATCAAGTCAGATGTCACATGACTTAATTTAATAAACTTGTATTTACAAATGGTATATATAAAGCTCACAAAATAAGCTCTTAACAAGCTTTGAGAATATCCTCATGCCCAGACAGGTTTCTGCTAAAGCTACTAATATATGGTGTATCTGAACTTAGTTCAGTCCCATATGAATATTTGAGTAAAATAGCTGGATTGAAAGACATATGAATGTCTGACAATTTCAGATTTTCTGCTCAATAGTTGTACATTAGATAAAGTGCCAGACTTGTCCTGGTATTTTTCATCTAATGCTTGAAAGTCCTGGCATCTCACTGATGATGCGAGAAGCAGAAATCAGTCTGGGATTGAGGATATTCTCAAAGCTTGTTAACAGCTTATTTTGCAAGCTGTATATATAACATTTGTAAATACAAGCTTTATTAAATTAAGTCATGTGACATCTGACTTGATTTTTTGTCATTTTACTTGAATTTATATATTGGATTATTTCCATTATCTACTATGAATAGTGAATGTCTAAAAAATTTTTAAATTTATTTAAATATTTCAAATACATTCAACTGTTAGTAATGGGACACAGGTTAGTACATGCAAAATGTTTCAAGAAGTATTATCTCCTCCCCTTTTCATGTATTGCTGGTTTGACCAATGACAGTACTAGCACGGGAAATTAACCTATACCCTTAGATTTTTGAATATTTTATTTTTAAATTAATGCTGTATGCAACTGAGCCATCCTTCCAAAGGAAAAAGTCAGTAGAAATTTCATATACTTATCTATGAACTTCTGTCTGATTTCTCCACTTTTTCTGAAAGCAAAGTTGATTAGTCATTTTTATGCATTATGTATAGTCACACTAGACTGGCTTATGGATTGACTGCCATTATCATGTGAACAGATTCTTTCAATTTTTTCTTTTGTAACTTTTTTTTCTACCCAATATTTTTGTATTTTTTTTAAATGAACATATGTTCATTGGTATATACATAATCTGATATTTTAGACACATCCATTTTCTTTCTTGTAATTATCAGTTCATATTTTTTCAAGCACTTTTTAATGGGATGACTGGTCTCACCAATATATATTATTCCACATTCCTTTGAAATTTCATAAATGCAGTTTTTTTTCATCATTTCAAGTTTAGGCTTTGTAGATGTTAGGATGCCTCATATTATGGTATGGCTCTGGAAAGCTGCTCTGATTTTATACTGACTGCAGATTTTTCTCAATTTTTCTAAAAGTCATTCAATATTACCAATAATAACTATTTTTAAAACAGACAAAAATTCTTTATAAGTATTGCCACTCCCTGCAAGACAGAGTAATCAAGCCAGAAACTAGTCTGGGGATATTGGCTGAGTATGCAATAGATGGGAATATTATGCAAAACCCTTCAGGCATCTGTTGATTACTCTGGCTTGGAGGGAGTGGCAATACATATAGAGAGTTTTGCTTGTCATTCAATATTTATATTAGATGTTGGGAATAGTCAAATATACAAATGCAATTTGTCTATGTTAATCTAACATGGAAATTTATTAGGCAAAATGGATAAAATTTGCTATTTTTTTGAATCTGAAATTACTACACACCAAGAAAAGAACAAATTAACTTTGTATATATCTAGAAGCCTTCAAGGAAAAACTCACTTTAAGAAACTGAAAATTGTAACTGGAAAGAAAAACTCCACAGAAAATAAAACCAAGATAAGATGTATTTTTGGGTGTGCACACTAAATTTTCATTTATAGTAAAAAAAAGTCTTTTCTGTTATAGTAAGAATTGATAATTTTAAATATTTTCATTAAGTTAATATTTGAAATTCTGAATTTTCTTTTTTAAATCCAGTATATTTTCTTTCCAAAATTATGAAATAGTTTATAGAAAATGTAATTTTTGTAAATTTAAATTTATTGGAAACATGTTTTTCTCTTTTCATTCATTACCCCTACTAAAAACATAACATTAGATTAATTAAGCTAAATCAAAGATTGTTAATTTTGAATTTTGAAAATGATGTTTACTTACTTCATGCCATTTATTAAATTTACAGCTAAATTTATTTTTGGCATCAATTCTATTTATTTTAGGCTCCTGTGGAGGGGAAGACTGTAGCAATTACCCTCAGGAAGCTTCACAAACCTACCAGACTAAATTGTCTTGGGCCTTCAACATATTTTCAAGACTGAATCATATTATCTCTCAAGATTTTTATTTAGTTGATGTTCATTCCACAGACACCCCACCTTCTGCAATTAATTTTTGGATGGCTGAGTTATTATTTAAAATTAAAAAATGAATCTAATTCCTAATTCAGCAAAATTTCGAAAAGTTCAATACTTGGAGGCTTATTATCTCAGTAATAAAGCAATAGTGTCAATTAATTGAAATCTTAATATGACAACTTTTAATCTCCTGAAAAAGTTCAGATGGTGGGGTCTAGAACCAAAATACTTTGACTTCCTGATAAAGATAAATTTAAATGCCCTACCCACGGGTAGCTTTTTAACAAGAAATTATGGATTTACTTAAATTGATGGCATATATGGTTTATGTTTCAGAGATGAAGTTGTGATTGAACACATTTTTGGTGTAAGCAGTTATTTGTAAGTCTGTATAACATTTATTAGCTTAATTTATAAACATAAAAGCTCATTGACACAAGAAATTAAAGCGAGAGTTTTTGCCAATATTAGAAGTGCCACTTTTTTAATATATACTTTATGGCTAACTCAGTGTGAAATTCTCTTCAATTCAAATTGTACAGATGTGAATATCCTAATTAAGAAAATCAGAACTATAAAAGAAAGAGACAATCAAATATCACCACAAGCTTTATTCAATAGCACATGGGATTTAATTGACATTTAAAGATCAGGTTTGATAGATTTATCAATTACCTTTCCTTAGAAAAAAAAATATAAATATATATTTATTTGAACATTTCTTCTAGTTTTTTTATTTGATAGTGAACACTTGGCAGAATATGCCTATTGAACTTTAATTTGCCATTTGGATTGATTATACAATGCTATGTATTTTTTTTTTCCTGGGTTAATAAAGTTTGTTTTTGATAATAAACAAAATTAATTAATTGTTAATTTATGATTAAAAATCAAATGATTGATTATAATATTTATAAAAAAATATTTTTTGATGAAATGCATGTTAAAATTTCATACTATTTTATCATTATTTGTTTATTGGTCATCAATTTGTTGTCAAATAAATGTTCTTAAAAATATTTATAGACGTAATTTTTTTTATTTTATCCAATTCCTGATTTTCTAATTGCAGTAAGTGTTATTTCATGATAGTGATGTGTTCTAGGATTTTTTCAAATAATCCCAATAAAAATATTTACTTATTATAGCTAAACCTAGGAATTATTTGAAGTGATTTATAATAGGCTGTTTTATTTATTTATTTATTGGTCATAGCAATAGTTTATAAAGTTTTTACTGTGTGAGCTACATAGCAGTTATAAAGAAGAGGAATTTATCATTTGTGTTATGGTCATCTAGTTAATCATGATTTCATTATTTCTCTAATTATAGTTGGCACAAAGGCATATCTGTTAATGTCCATGCATTACATTTCAGTTTAATTATTATTTTTTAAGAAATGTAGTTAAAAGTAGGCCATGACATGAGCATTGACGATGGGCAGCATGATTTTAGTATCTCAGCATTATTTGACTTATTGTTGTATTTTGATGGAATAGCACATAACTATACGCCTCTAAACACTTGTTTGTATTCTTGCCTTGCTTTGCCAAACACTAAATAATTAGCCTGATCTATAATGAACAACTTTTAAATGCAGGCACAAGATTGACTGTTGGTTTTTTATTGTTGATCATTCAAAATAATGAATTATTATTACTTTTGTGTAATGCTGGTAAATTTACACTTAGTTCTGTGCTGATCTCCTATTGTCATTTCTTTTATTTTAATTTTATTTAATTTTGGTTTGATCATGATGTTTTTCCATCACACCTGGTTAACCCCTAATTTCTGTATTGTACTATATTGGTAATCTAACTGTAATCCAAATGATGATCAGGTTCTGTTGATCAGTGACAACATACTTCAATCTCAAAAATACACCTGAAAAAAAAATCTGTATTTTGATGTAGAATTCATTTAAAACATGTTACTATGAGATGTGATACAATTGTAAAAGATAATTGCTATAATTTGATTATAACTTATAAAACAAAAGTAATTTGAAACATGATTTTGCAGATTGGATTGAGTTTTTGACTGTTGAAATTTGTTTAGATGTATTTTCAGTTTTGGTGATGGATGGTATTTGTTGTTGGCTTAAGGATGCAATGTTTTTATGCAATTCCATGAAGTGATATTTTCTTACATTTTATTAGCTGAAATACACAGGCTTATATATACCTGCGTCTATATATGTAATAGACAGGGAATGAGCACAGACTTTCACATGACCCACCACTCTCCACACTATCTCATAACACTGATACACCTGAACACCCATATGTTGAAAAGATAAATAATCACCAATATACGTATTTCATGCTAAACCAGCAATCATCAGTTGGTCCAGATTACCATCTCTACACATATATGCTACAAGTGCTCAGATATATATTAAGATAGCAAATTCTCCTACTTTAATGGACAGGCTTCAATCTACTCCACACTCCAACTCTTCAACCGTCCATCCAACATATGTGTGTTCAGGTGTATCAGTGTTATGAGATAGTGTGGAGAGTGGTGGGTCATGTAAAAGTCTGTGCTCATTCCCTGTCTATTACATTTTATTGTTTATCATGGTCCAGTTAACATAATCTTGCCCTGATCCACAGTCGCTAATTCTCAAAGACAAGGAGAAAGGCATAATTCTGTATTTTGCAGGTCCTAAAACTCAAATGAGCAGGACTTTGCAAAGATTTTTATATTATTTTAAGTTGTAATAGTTTACAGAGTCTAAATTGAGATAGACTTTTAGGTATCATACTGCCTTGTATATTTATAGTGCAGTGACCACATTCTGTATCATTCCCATGATTTCAGATCAGTATGCATTCTTAGAAGTCAAATGGTTTTTGACATCAACTTGCTTTTTCGTGAATGCATATATACTTATATTAAAAATCAAGACAAATGAGAATCAGTTACACACACATGAACAGAATAGAATTTGAGAATAAAGCATGAAAAATATATTACTAAAATCAAGCCAGGTATTTAGACAATAAGGTTTAAAGAGAAAAAAAGTAGTAATGTTATGTAAGGTGATATATGGTTGCATAAAAGATATGATGGTATAGATACTTTTAAAGTTCATATTTGTATTTTATGTGCAAAAAATACTTGAAGTTTCTCTTAAAGATTAAATTCTAAACTAGAAACAAGTATGCTGACAAGACAAAAATTGAAATAGATGGAATGTGATCTGAAGATAAGTAACTAATGACAGCAACCCAGAGAATAAGACATGTTTCCATGTTAGCCCAATTTTTATTAATGTTTAAGGAAGATAATAAAAAAAGTTGAACACAGAAAAGAAGTTAATAAAAAGAGAGACTAACAAAGAGACGGGATATAATAAAAAGGAACCAACAAAGAGAAGCAAATATTAAATAAAAAGGATAATAAAATTAATCAACAAAGGAAAGCAGAAATTAAAAAATAACAGAAGAAATGTACAAAGAAATGAAAGAAAATGGATCAAAACAGTAAAAGTATGACTAATGAAATAGCAGACCAAACGAAAGAAATTTAAAAAAAATTTTCTGAGATGAAATAAAACAGAGAAGAAAAAGATGTGCAAATAAAACAGAATTAAAAGAAGTAATAATTAATAAAATATGACAAGTGCAGAAGATACTAGAATCTGTGAGTAATGAAAGTCAATGAAGCTAGGAATCTGTTCAAGTATAAATAGGGAATCTAGATAATAAAATTAAATTTCTGCAGGTTAGAGATGATGTGTTAAAATCAGATAAACAGTAGAAGAAATTGGAGGATGTCCATAGACAAGATAGTGAAACTAAAAAACATCCATGTTTATATTAACAAAGAGAAGAACATGAAAAGAAGAAAATAAAAAAGGCAATGATAGATAACCAATATATAAACCAAATGACTGGAATTGTAAACCAGTTCATTTAAATAAGGATTTTTTCAGTAAACGTTGATGTGGCACCCATGAGAATTGTCAAGTCTGGAAAAATATTTAAGCATTAATGACATGACTAAAAATGCAATGACATGAATAGCTTGCAGCTGTCATCAAGGTGCTTTCTGTGCATGGTAAGATTTATTATTCATCTGCTCTCATAATTTTATTGAGTTTAAGTGAGCATTCATGAATTGCTACAGGAGTCAGAATTACTTGGAAAAAATTAAACATAAGATATTTCAAAAAAGTGTCCTCCTGGTGATTGTACATCCCATGTTTAGAAAGCAAGTGGAAAAATTGAGTGTGTCACTGCAGGTTCTTTCTCAACTACAAACAAAAATATCTTGTAACTTCCCAAGCCATATTGAAATGATGTTAATTGGCCTAGACAGGCATGCAATTGAACAGGTGGCTGAACTGTTAAGTATATTTGGTAGCAGCAAACCTGCCCATGCTGAAATGGGTTACCATTGGCACAAAAAACAGCTTTTTCATATTATAGGAATTATGACTCATTCTGCAAAAGTGCAAAATCATCATGAACAATGTTTGATAACTCGCAGTGGTTTTAAAATTGAATACGTTTTTCTTACCTGATCTTTATTATTAATGTCTGCTCCATTTTTAATCAGACTATTAACTATGGATAAAATTCCTGATCCTGATGCAGCATGAAGTAGTGATTCATTATACTGAAAAATAAAACAGCTATCATTACTCAAAGTAATCATCATTTAATTGTTATCAATTATATTTAATTAAATTATAAATTTGCAACTTTACATGGTAAATACTGAGTGGTATAATGTTGTTAAATAATTTTAACTTTATATATATTTTATAATTTGTTTCATTCAAAAATGAACAAAAATTATAGATACAAAACTGAGATAAAATTAAATAGTTTTATAAATAAAAAAGCTGACATAAAATACTAAATTAAAATGTTGTAAATTATATTAATGCAGTAAATGTTGAATATGATCATTGTATATTTTTTTAATTTTTAAAATCATTTTATAAATCATCATGTCAATGGTATGCATCATTGTGATATCACACTTTTTTTTTTTTTTTGCAATTTATATGAATCGATCAATTTCCTTAATTTCTAATTAATTTAATACTTCATTTATTTATAGTGCAATAATATATTATATCAAGACTTAATCTATTGACCTTGGTTGGTTACCTTCCTAAGGCAAGTATCAAATAATTGTTTTATTACAATTAATTTACATGGTGGTGATAGTCAAATTATGTTTTCATTAGTTATAAAATCTAAACAAGTATAATCTATATTTTGTGACCACAATCAAGTTATTATAAAGTTGTAAATTTTTCTGGCCGCAATGGTTATATTTTCATTTCTTATAGATCTACATTATAAAGTAAAATTTAAAGTGTTTCTTCAATATATCACAGAAAATACGCATGTATGCATAGCTAAGTTTTACACTTTTATAATAATTAAATATATTTGGCCTCAGTTTATCTCATGATATCAGAAAAAAAAGTGTTGGTTCAAATATTTCATCAAATTTAATAGAAACATTTATTCTATGTAAAACAAAAAATTTTTATTAAAGCAAAGGCTTATTTTTATTAATTCCACTTACATTTTATTTTAATGTTCAGTATATTTGTTAAAAAGCTAATCGACAGTTTACACAAAAATATGTTTCAAATTAAATAAAATAATGTTATCATTTATATTATGCAGATGCATGTTTTGTATACATAATAATGTGAATATGTATCTGCTTTGTACACGATAACATCACAGATATAAAACAATGGTGTTATACATGAAATAATACTCTTTAATTATTTAAAACAAAGCATTTTCAGTGTTTAAAAACAAAAAATCTTTACATATTTTTTATTTTAGAGACATAAATATTTTTTTTTCTTTTTGAAAAAGTTGTTAGTTGATAATTTGAGAATCTTAGTTTCAATCTTTGATATAGTTTGAATTGGATAGATGTCTATATCGGATTTTATTAATCATAATCCATTATTAATTTGATTGCTTATGTTAACATAGTTGATTACCAGTTTGTGATTTTTGTTTACAGACAGATAATATGGTGGCACATTTATATAGCTTTTATATCCAATGTATATTTAATAATGGTGTTTTTAATTTGGATCTTGGTATATATTACAGACTTAGAATTTATGACATTCTTTTTTTAAAAGTTGCATAGTGAAATATCAGAAGAAAGTGACACCTTCAGTTTAGAAATACATGCAAATGTATTCAAATAAAAATCATCTTGATTCACTAACACCAGAGTGACTAAATTGAAATTCACTGTGCATTATTCGACTCTGAATTTGCTTCACTAAGTAAATAATACTTTCCTTACTTTTATTGTAAAAATTATATTTTTTTTACATTTTTAAGCTGTTTTTTTATTTTTTTATATAAACATTCTGTAAAAATATTTTCTTAGCATTTAGACACCATCTGATTTCTCTCATAGACTTGCATACCCCTGGTTTGTCTTTTAATTAACTTACCATTATTTTCTAATCTATATATATGACTAATTAAATATTATTACCATTTGTTAAAGAAATAATATTCTTTAATAACAAAGCAAGATATATATATATATATTATTTTTACATTAATTAAATACTTTTTTAAAAAAAATATTGATTCGGTTTATATATGGCAGATTTTTGTCTCCAAATTAAAATAACCATTATGTAATCCATTTCTATTGATCAAATCCCCCTTCCTAACATCTGACTGTAAACAAAATAGCGATGATTCAATTTTGTTCAGACTGATTTTTATTTATATAATAAATTCATGTAGACATATAATGAATAAACATTAGGTAATGCTTGGTACTTATATGAGAATCTTTTTTTTTCTAAAAGGTCTTTTCTGTTCTTCTTTAAATCTCATTTTTTATCTTACAAATCTGGTTATTTAATCAGATATTAAGTCAATTCCCTTGTAAATAATGGTGTGTATGCTTTTCTAATTTAACTTTCTCTTTGGGGTAACTAATGTTTGAACAATCTTCTGGTATTTCACATTGTAATGATTAATTAATAAAATCTTAAATCTTCAAAATTATGTTCAATAAACATAAAATCCCTCTAAGCTCAGCAAGCTCCTTGCAAATAACTGCATGCTATAACATTTTTTAGTACTTCAATTAAATAATTTAAAGTATATTTGTAAGTTATTTTGGAACTTCTATTGCACATCTGGAAAAAATTCTCATTTTTAAAACTTTGCTTTATTGAATGCATGATTGTATGAGTTTTTATTCAAATTAATGCTGCTATTTTTATATTCAAAATTATTTTCATATTACAAGCATTGCTATTTTTTTATCAACATCTATTGTAATTTCTATATTACTTTTATTTGTATGTACAACTGGACCTTACCCCTACATTGTATGTTCACTATCTGTTGGGCAAGTTATTGAATCTATCATGGATTTCTGGCAATACTCAATATTTTCACTTTTCACTTACTTCCTATAAATATTCTATTTTTCAATCTTGTTATTTATTATATTGAATCTCTTGACATACCTCAAACATTTTATTTTTTAAGCATTCTATTACTCTTCCATACTATTCAATTTTTTTTTCCCATCTGGTAATGACCATTTTTAATATTCATTAACAAGTTTCCCACTTGCAATTTAGTATCCCTAATTTCAATAGTTCTCTATCTGGTGTTATTTTTTTTAATTTCCAGAGAGCTCTTCTTAATATAGCTTTTATTGTCTCTATCTATTCAACAATTTGTACAACATTCCTGGATCATTTGTAACCAGTGATACTTTTGTGAGATATTCATCTGTCTGTTTATTTTACATCCCTACCAGTTACTATCATATGAATATTTTCTGTTTTTTAGTGTTGACACTTTTGCTTATAATTTCATAAATCATTTATATTAACTGTTATAATCATTTATAATCTTTTTATAACCATGTTTCTTTAATTAGGGTATTCATCTATTACTTATATTTTCCACCACTTTTTTCATTATTTTTGTCTTATAACCCTAACTTTGCTTATCACATGGTTTATCCATTTTATTTAACTCTTATATGTGCACACATTATTATTATTAATATTATTATTATACTGTTAATTTATCACTTAACTGTTGTCATTTCCTAAAGTTTTTAAATGTGCTAAAATGATCCCAATTTTGAAAAATATCTCTCATGACTGTGTTAATAATTAATTATAGACCTATTTCTGTTTTACACACAATGGTGTTCTTACAATAAACCGATTTCAGATGTAGAATTATTTCTTCTAACATGATTTTATTTTTGATACATCATTTTGAATAAAATTCGCTAACAATTTATGATAATATGAGGATTAGAGACTCGATGTTATTTATTTTGATTTATCAAATGCCTTTGAAAAAGTACTCATCACTTTCCTTCACAAATTACATAAAATGTTTTTTTACTAAATTTGTTTATTACTTTCAATTCTTTATTTGTAGTCATAAAGCATATATCAAATTCAATAATATTTCATTTAATTTTGAATGCAATTTAGGTGGTCCTCAGGGTAATATTTCAGCACCCATGTTTTTTTAAGATTTATAATAATGACCTAAAGGATTGCCTGAGATATTCTTATCTTTTGTGCTATGATGATGACTGTAAAGTCTTTAGAAGAATCACATCAGTGATTGACTACATTCTTGTTAAGAAATGTATTGATAAGTTTAGTTAGTGTTTGGTGTGTTCTAAATAATATCTCAGATAATTTTAATAAATGTTCCTTTGTTTCATATTCTAAAAAATCAGAAGCTTTAAATTTTTATTATTTTACTAATTATTAGAAAATTGATTTTGTTGTATCCCAACAGATCTGGGAATTTTATTTTCTAGTAATGGATTTTTTTTTCTGCATTTAAAACAGACTGTTGGCAAAGCTTTTAATATCATGGGTGCCATCATTAAACATGATCATCATTTCAGTGATGACACAATGTTAAAATTATTTTTATCATTGGTTTCTTTGCATCATTAAATATTGTTCAATGATTAGGAATCCTAATTCTAATCGAGTATGTAATTTATCACAATTAGTGTCTAAGAAGTTTTTCAAATATGTTTCTCTAGAAAATAAAATTATTCATCTTTTTCTAGATGACAATATAGAGATAATAATTAAAAAAGCAAGTCATATATAACGTGACATTACTTTTAACAAGATTGTAGTTACAAAAATGCACATAGAAAGCATACCAGTAGCTCAATCAAGCTTTTAATTAATAAGTGTGGTATGAGAAAATATTTAAAATCTCTATCCAAAACACTCCTATCTCCAGACCAACTTGGTTTCGAGCTTATGGCTCACATCAGTGAAGAGCTAGAGTATTCATACAATTTGCTTTTTTAATTATTATAATTTTACCTTTATGGCTTTGGCTATGCTGAGGCTATTAGAATATGGTAGATCTGAATTTAGTTCAGTCCCATATAGCTATTTAAGTTAGATAGCTGGATTTAAAGATATTTTCATGTCCAAAAATTTCAGAGTTTCTACTTAAATATACGTATGAAATGAGTGCTGGTTTTTTGAGTTGATATTTTGGGTCTAGTGTCCAAATACTCTAGCTCTTCACTGACATGAGCCATATGCTCGAAACCAAGTTGGTCTGGAGATAGGAGTGTTTTGCATAGAGATTTTAAATATTTTTTCATACCGCACTTATTAATTAAAAGCTTGATTGAGCTATTGGTATGCTCTCTATGTGAATATAGAGATTTTAAATGTCCTTATAAAATTATTAATCAAGATGTTTTTCTATCTGATATAATTTTAACTAGTATCATTAGGTCTTATGACTGATATTTGGTATGTTATTTTCTGTTATATTCAGACTTGTCATTGCAATATTCTTCAATTTTTTTCTTTATTCAGACTATCCTTTTTATGTAATCAGATTTGTAGCATCAATAATCATTGGAATTTAGATTATAAGCAATTTTGTAACATTATTAAACTCAACTATCATGGTTGATTAATTTAAACTTATTTTATACATACATATGTATTTTTTATTTGTTTTTTTTTTATTTTCATTTATTATTATTCTACATGCATTATGTTTACTTTTTTATTTTTTAATGTGCAAACTATAATTGTCTAACAAATCTTATTACTATATATGACTACATTGCATATATAATTGAAAAACAGGGTAGAATGAATGTTATCTATTTTGACATGTCTAAAGCCTTTGATAAGATTGATTATAACAATATTCTTACTATATTATATAACATTGGTCTAGCAAATAATTTAGTTTGTGGGATTGAATGTTTCATAGAATCTAGAGCAGCTTTTGTTATGTTTTATGGCTGAATGTCTTCCCAATATTATTGTTATCTTAAAGTCTCTCAAGATAGTATTATATATATATATATATATATATATATATATATATATATATGATCTCAAAACTTGTATACAATACTCTCATCTCCTGTATTATACTGATGATTGTAAGATTTTTAGACATATCTATTCTATTCATAATTGTATATTGCTTTATGATGATATTAAGTTTTTCCAAATGGTGTGAAAAAATCAATTGAGAGTTAGTGTACACAAATGCATTGAGATATTGTACTCCAATAAATCTGAATGTGTAATATTTGAATATTGTATTAATAATTTTAAAATAAAATCTGTTGACAGTGTTCAGGAGATTGCAATTATATTTTCCAATAATGGCTTCTCACATCAACATATATAATCAATAATAAATAGAACCATCAATATGGTGAGAACTATTTTTCCAGACATGATAGTGCTTTTGAATACTTCAACAAATATAAACTTTTTTTATGTTTGGTTCTCCCTGTTTCGGAATTTCGAACTATTTTATGAAATCCACATCAAAAAAAAACATAAATAAAATGCAATTAGTTTTCATACATTTAGTCAACTAAAAATAATTATAATCCATCTTTTATAGCAAGCGGAAATGTTAGGAATATAAAACTTTTATAACAAATCCTTACCAAAAAAAATTTTCTTATAACATTATTAAAAAACTGCATTTGAATTATTGTCAATATGAAACTGATGCCCATAATTATTTCTTCATTGAAACTTATAGAAGTGATATTTTAAAATTTTCCCTTTTTTCATCTAATGAATACTTGCAAGACAGGTTTTGTTAGTAAAAACATTTTTCCAGCATAATGAATTTTTAAAGGTTTTAATATATATATATTGTAACAGTCAGAATCATCTATCTTGCTAATACACTGCAGAATTCAAACCCCAGATACGAAACTGAACATTCTAGGAGAGGTTGCCTTCTAGATATACTAAGTTCGAATCTAAAGTCCAAATTTCACAGCGCCATCTACGTGACAACGCATCTGATGCCACTACTAGTATGACCTTTGACCGGTGCCTGGTGGTCAGGGAGAAACAAAAGACTCTATACTAAAAGAAGTTTGGGTGGCTAATTAATGTCTATGGATTTACAAAAGAAATGCAGAAAATATATATATATATAGACCGAGACAGTGATAGGAATCAATAAAATAAGATCAAGTTTAGTTTTAAATAATTTCACAAAATTTATTCATATAAATTATATATATAACACCACTGTCTGCTTATATGAGACAGGGACGCGTATTAAATAAATGTTGGCATATTTCAATAAATGACAAAAGGTTTTAAAGCAAAGTGATATATTCTATTCCTTGGGCTAATAGCATTACGATAATGTGCTTGATGAGATAGGAACATGTGCAAGGTGCTTTGAGTAATTATACAAGTCTAAGAAAATATTTGAAAATTAATTGTTCTAAAATATTTATTGATTTCGAGAATAGCACGGACAAAAGCTTACTAAGCAACAAAGTGGGAATGGGATCAAGGCATTTATTTGATAATAATATTAATAGAGTTACATTGGGAGGTCAGTATTGCTGATAATGAATTTATTAAAGTTGGAGGGTGTGACACGTTTAAGTTATGGATGCTTTGTAAAATAAATACAAAATAAAACAATATTGAAGATCCGGAATGATTACGAAGGGCATTTTGTCGCTAACCCATAGGAAAGTCTTGTTATGAACAGCTGAAACTTAGCGACTGTGTGACAATTGCGTTTAATTCCCAGGTGTGTCATTTGGGACACACTCTGCCTGGAAACTGCAATAAGCGAAAATAACGAACTTTGCCGTGTAAAGAATTCTTGGAAAAGTAAAACAAAGCGGTCTCAACAACCAATTCATTTACCAGCAATATGAGACTAGTGTATATAAAAACATACTGAATGGGTTTTACTTGGATTAAGAGAAATTCCCAATCAAATTCCCTAAAATTCATTTAAAAGTGTCCGCACATTCTTGACGTCAATGATGAACTTTGTAATTAAAGTAGAACACGATAATTAAAATAGGAAAATGCATGCTTGCAGGTTTGAAAAGTAAGTATAGATTTATATATGCAATCATGCATTAGGGGACACATTTAATCATTGACCTCGCACATACTCTCATATTAGATTAAAATCAATAACATGTAGATTTTAAACTATGTGATTATATTATATATTAAAGAATAGAATCGCCCTCGAACAAGTGATTTGCAAGATAATAAAATTGGAAAATTATAAATTTAAAATATGCCTTAATAGCAGCATCTTACTTTCAATAAAGGGGATAGTTCACTCTGTCAAAGATGATTCTGACACATTATCATAATAAAATAAAAGAAAGCTTTATAAATAGAAAATATTAACCCAAGGATAGAGAGCAAAAATGTTGATTATATTTAAAAGAAATACATAATAAAGTTATGTGAAGTATCGGAAAACAATTTAGAATAGCTATAGTGTGTTAGTTATCACAAGAGCTCTTGGATTAATTTAGGGTTACTTCTGGAGAAGCATTTTGGATAGTTGTTCAGCAGATTTTATAATTTAACAGCAAAATCTGGAAATGTTCATATTATTGACAGCGGCAGCAGTTCCGGGGTTCCTTATGTGATAGATTCCGATGGTCTGGAGCAGCGGCTGGCTATTCCGAGGGGACATAGCCATCTTAACACCTCTACTCTGTCATGTCAAGATTAGCAAATTATTAGAATAGAACTCAGAATGATTTCTCTTAGAAACATTAGAATACAAACTGAAGGACAAAAGAAAACCCTTTTTTATAGTAAACTTTAACAATAGAACTGCCCTGGAGCATTACAAAAATATATCGGACTTATCAGCTGTAATTAAATCATCCGAATGTCTAAAGAAATTCAACATTAATTAATTTCTTTTGTTAATTTCCCTGTCGACATTTGAATTACAAACTAGATTTAATTAAAAATTACTTTTATTAATTAAAGAAAACCTTAAGTGGACATCTGCTGTTTTTAGATAAACTTATGTAATATTAACTAATTAAACCATTGTCCCTCATTTATTTGAAAGAAATATTTGGAATGACTTTTATTAAATTAAACGAAAATTATTTTACTTTTAACTTGCAATATTTGAATCTATTTACTAAACAAATATTTACTAAATGAATTTTATTTTAAATCAAAATATATTATGACGGTAATATATTTGTAAATAGATTCAAACAAAATAACTTTAACAATTTATAATTTTGATATGTTTTAAAATGCATATCATAGTGTGTGCGCAATTACGACTTATATAACCTACTTTTTAATAAATAAAAATTATGTGAACATATACATAATCTATAATCTTTTATTTATTTGGGAATGACATATATATAATACGAGCATTGTACTCATGGTTTAAAATTAGGCAGGATTTTCGGTATATAAGCATATTGCAGACACACTACGATAGATTGGGGTTCAAACTAAGGTATGAGGTAGGAAATAGGTGAGAAAAGGTGAAATGAAGATCTGCAAAACAGACCTTACTGTTTCACATTCCCTTAGTGATGAAACAAAAAAAATTGTTAAAAAAAAGATCTTACAACAGGTGTTCACCTATGAAGCCTGCATAAACAAAATTTACAAGATAACCCATAATGTACAGGATATAAATATAATGAAGAAATGAAACTGAATTATATATCCGGATCATATTAATAAATCTACATCTAGCGAACATTTTGTCTATTATTTTCCCCTAATTTTATTTAACATTTTACAAGTTTACTATTGGTTATATCCTATCTCCTTGCTCATTATCCTGTGACATGTCCATTTTTATTTTATTTTTTTTGTTTTTAAAAAAACTACTATAATCCTGGGTCTGGTGGTTAATCACTGCTTTTATAATTTGATGACGGCAGTCTCAAATTATCAGGTCTCTTTACCTTGTCTGGCGGTTCTTTGGCCCAGGGACTAAAATCCAGAATAGTTGTTAATAATTGAAGCTTTAGGCTGTTGCAATTATTTGCCTTATCTGGTGGCTCCTTGGCCCATGGGCTGAAATCCAGTGCCATCATTGTTTTCACTATTTCCTTTATTCGATATATTCTTGCTATACCAGGTGAGATATTTTCCTGGTTTTCTTTAAGTACTTTGATGTTGGTGGTAAGGATGGTTAGCTGGGTTTGAATCCATAAGTCCTGTACATTCTTGGCTGAAAATATCTCGTCTAAATACAGTTGTGGACATTTTTTGACTTCGTGACAATATGTGATGAAGCTTGGTTAGCTGGGTTTGATGTCCTGTGTCCCGGACATCATTTAATGGAGGTACTCTTTCCAAAGAAAGTTCGGGACATTTTTTTACTTCATGGAATATTCTAGTATTGAGCTTGAGTGGCTGAGTTTGAGGTCCTAGGTCTGGTGTATCAGTCTTCTTTGTGGAATCATTTGTCTCAACTTTCTGGTTCAGGAGTTTATCTGCCATCTCTTGCTATCCAGGGAGGAGCCTGTACAGCACTCTAAGTTCCTCACCTCTTCTTCGGCTTTCTTCTGCCCATCTTTTCACTTTTTCTTCACCTTGCTTAAACAATTCTATAATAGTCCGGAAATGGATGATTACCATGATCAATAATGATGATGACTTTTATTTTATTTTATTGCTAACTATTTAATATATCGTAAAAAAATTATTAAACTGTTTTACAGTTATCTCTATTTTATTTATTTTTATTCCTTGTTTAACTCTGCGATTATTATGTTTGATTATAACTTTATTAATGGCTAATAGGCTATCTCCCCCTCAGTTCTGTTGGCCTAATTACTGCTTTTATGTTTATCACTAAAAACCCCGACTACTACCCTTTTATTACTGCAAAAATTTCTTGTTTAAATCTGCTGCCAACATATATATTTTTAACTGCCCGAATATACAAAAAATCTCTTAAATTATATCTGTCAAAATATTTCGCTAACATATATATTTTTAAACTCAAGCAATTTTATTTATATATGTTAACATTTGCTAGATCTGGGTATACTTATTTCATTCCTTCTTATTTAAGATTAGCATACATTTATTTTTATTTACATAATTATTGATCCGATTCATGTCTCATTATTTGGTCTAAGAAAAATTTGCACACGTTGAAAAAACAAATTACATTTAAAAGAATTTAGCCTTGTGACAAAATTTATTTTAGAAGTAACTCCATTTAATGAAATTACTCTTGGGCACCATGTCACCAATTAAAAGGATCCATAGACTGTTAGCTTCCCAAAATGAATTTTAATAACTATTCCATTTAACTACGGGCACTCGTTAAAACATTCACATTTTTTTTATTGATTACAACATTTTATTTATGATTGAATTTTTTTAATTCCATACAATAGCCTATTACATATCTAGGTCATTACCATACAAAATTATTATTATGCTATCTTGCACGTTGAGCCGATAAAATTTTATTTTGATAGAAAATACAATATTTCAAATATTCATAGATTGTCACAATATTCACTTGGGACAATATTTAAGTAATTCACGCCTTGTGTATATAGCGTGACTTAAATGAAACAACAATACAGATAAATACAGATGGCTCGTATCGCACTATTGCAAGTTTGGACAAATTCTGCTTATATAGTATAAGTAATTGAATGCCCGAGTCAAACAAAATATATGAAATATACACGCAAATAAATAATATAGATAGTATAGAGTTTGAAAAGATATTTTATATATCAAAAATGTAAAGGATTTGAGTGATTAAATACGAAACAAAATGCTAAAATTAAGCTACAGGGATGTGGGTGTTTAAATAATTAAGATCTACAGGGATGTAGGTGTTTAAATAATCAAGGCTCCACATTTGGGCAAGCCATGGACCCGGAAAAAAAATACTATGTAACAGTCAGAATCGTCTATCTCGCTAATACACTGCAGAATTCAAACCCCAGACACAAAACTGAACATTCTAGGAGATGTTGCCTTCTAGATATACTAAGTTCAAATCTAAAGTCCAAATTTCACAGCGCCATTTATGTGACAATGCATCTGATGCCACTACTAGTATGACCTTTGACCGGTGCCTGGTGGTCAGGGAGAAACAAAAGACACTATACTAAAAGAAGTTTGGGTGGCTATTTAACGTCTATGGATTTACAAAAGAAATGCAGAAAATATATATATATATAGACCGAGACAGTGATAGGAATCAATAAAATAAGATAAAGTTTAGTTTTAAATAATTTCACAAAATTTATTCATATAAATTATATATATTACACCACTGTCTGCTTATATGAGAGAGGGATGCATATTAAATAATTGTTGGTATTATATTTCAATAAATGACAAAAGGTTTTAAAGCAAAGTGATATATTCTATTCCTTGGGCTAATAGCATTACGATAATGTGCTTGATGAGATAGGAACATGTGCGAGGTGCTTTGAGTAATTATACAAGTCTAAGAAAATATTTGAAAATTAAGTGTTCTAAAATATTTATTGATTTCGAGAATAGCACAGACAAAAGCTTACTAAGCAACAAAGTGGGAATGGGATCAAGGCATTTATTTGATAATATTAATAGAGTTACATTGGGAGGTCAGTATTGCTGATAATGAATTTATTAAAGTTGGAGGGTGTGACACGTTTAAGTTATGGATGCTTTGTAAAATAAATACAAAATAAAACAATATTGAAGATCCGGAATGATTACGAAGGGCATTTCGTCGCTAACCCATAGGAAAGTCTTGTTATGAACAGCCGAAACTTAGCGACTGTGTGACGATTGCGTTTAATTCTCAGGTGTGTCATTTGGGACACACTCTGCTTGGAAACTGCAATAAGCAAAAATAACAGACTTTGCCGTGTAAAGAATCCTTGGAAAAGTAAAACAAAGTGAAACAAAGCAGTCTCAACAACCAATTCATTTACCATCAATACGAGACTAGTGTATATAAAAACATACTGAATGGGTTTTACTTGGATTAAGAGAAATGCCCAATCAAATTCCCCGAAATTCATTTAAAAGGGTCCACACATTCTCACTGTCAATGATGAACTTTGTAATTAAAGTAGAACATGGTAATTAAAATAGGAAAATGCATGCTTGCGGGTTTGAAAAGTAAGTATAGATTGATATACGCAACCATGAATTAGGGGACACATTTAATCATTGACCTCACACATACTCTCATATTAGATTAAAATCAATAACATGTAGATTTTAAACTATGTGATTATATTATATATTAAAGAATAGAATCGCCCTCGAATGAGTGATTTGCAAGATAATAAAATTGGAAAATTATAAATTTAAAATATGCCTTAATAGCGGCATCTTACTTTCAATAAAGGGGATAGTTCACTCGGTCAAAGACGATTCTGACATATTATCATAATAAAATAAAAGAAAGCTTTATAAATAGAAAATATTAACCCAAGGATAGAGAGCAAAAATGTTGATTATATTTAAAAGAAATACATAATAAAGTTATGTGAAGTATCAGAAAACAATTTAGAATAGCTATAGTGTGTTAGTTATCACAAGAGCTCTTGGATTAATTTAGGGTTACCTCTGGAGAAGCATTTTGGATAGTTGTTCGGCAGGTTTTATAATTTAACAGCAAAGTCTGGAAATGTTCATATTATTGGCAGCGGCAGCAGTTCCGGGGTTCCTTATGTGATAGATTCCGATGGTCTGGAGCAGTGGCTGGCTATTCCGAGGGGACATAGCCATCTTAATGCCTCTACTCTTTCATGTCAAGGTTAGCAAATTATTAGAATAGAACTCAGAATGATTTCTCTTAGAAACATTAGAATACAAACTGGAGGACAAAAGAAAATCCTTCTTTTTATAGTAAACTTTAACAATAGAACTGCCCTGGAGCATTACAAAAATATATCGGACTTATCTGCTGTAATTAAATCATCCAAATGTCTAAAGGAATTCAACATTAATTAATTTCTTTTGTTAATTTCCCTGTCGACATTCGAATTACAATCTAGATTTAATTAAAAATTACTTTTATTAATTAAAGAAAACCTTAAGTGGACATCTGCTGTTTTTAGATAAACTTATATAATATTAACTAATTAAACCATTGTCCCTCATTTATTTTAAAGAAATATTTGGAATGACTTTTATTAAATTAAATGAAAATTATTTTACTTTTAACTTGCAATATTTGAATCTATTTACTAAACGAATATTTACTAAAGAATTTTATTTTAAATCAAAATATATTACGACGGTAATATATTTGTAAATAGATTCAAACAAAATAACTTTAACAATTTATAATTTTGATATGTTTTAAAATGCATATCATAGTGTGTGCGCAATTACGACTTATATAACCTACTTTTTAATAAATCAAAATTATGTGAACATATACATAATATATAATCTTTTATTTATTTGGGAATGACTTATATATATAATGCGAGCATTGTACTCGTGGTTTAAAATTAGGCGGGATTTTCGGTATATAAGCGTATTGCAGACACACTATGATAGATTGGGGTTCAAACTAAGGTATGAGGTAGGAAATAGGTGAGAAAAGGTGAAACAAAGATCTGCAAGCAGACCTTACTGTTTCAATATATATATATATATATAATGTATAATTAGTGAATGTTTTTATACTCCCCTAAAACACAAAATATATACCTTTGTTATGGACAATCTGTAATTGGTCATTGGCTCCAGATATGTACATTTAATAAAGAATTAAATTGATTTATTATTATTATTATTGTTTCAAATGTATGTCCTACAGAGTCTAAAAAGAGATTACATATATTGCATGTAAAACATGTGGTCTCAAGTATACATTGATAAATGTTATTAGATATGCAATAATGTTCTACAATATTCTCGGTAATAGAAAGAAGATAAATTATTACATAACAAGTTACATCAGGTTTACATAAAGTTTTTCATTGTCATATTAAGAAAGGTATATAAAATACATGTATGGGAGGATTGGAAATTGGAGCTAAATTGTTATATGGCTGTATATACATTGGAATTATTTAGTTGAGAGTATTAGTTTTTATGGCTATATTCATTTGCATCATATGTTGCATGTAAAAAAACATGAATTTTTAGATACAAGTTGATAGATGATGTTACACTATTATCATCATCATCATTATTATTATTACACTTCAAAAAGAAACTATTTCATACTAAGAGTTACATAGCTTGACAGTATGCATATATACTTACATTGTTACATATTACTATTACTATTATTAAAATTGATTCAAAACTAAAAATATTATAACTGTTCAAGTATATAGGGATTTGAGAAATTAATGTTTGTCAACTTGTTTACATTCAATAAATCAGAATAGAGAAAATATTTAAATAAAATAAAAACATTTTAAAGACAATGTTAGAAAAAAATTCTGCAAGTAAGATTTAAGTAGAGTTCGTTCGTTTTTATTTTTAAAAAATTTCATCATTATTGGAATTCTTTATATGATATCATTTTATTTCTCTGCTTTGGCAACCATACTCATTTCCAAATGGCTTTAATAAAAACATGAATATTGACATATTTTTAATGAAACAAAAATACACTAGAGATTAAATGACCAGATGAAATTGGCATATCATCTCTCATAGTATGGACAATAAATGATGTGATGAAGATGCTTTTATTCATTAAATAAGTGACAGTTATAATTTAAGTTATAGTGCTATAGTAATTACATGATTTTTCAAGTTCTTCCATCATCATTATTACCAATAATACAAATTCCTATCTTACTGGTTGTTATTGGGCGTATACCCAATTCATAATTCTATATTTAGATATATTTTATTACCTCATACAATAACGAAGAAAGACATTAAATGACACTAAGTATTAATAAAAATGAATAATTTAATAAACAACAATAACAAAATACAATTAGTATGAACATAGTTAAATGAATTTTAGTTGTATTTATATAATGGTCTATTTCTAGCACAATCACTGGTGAGGCCAACAACACCTGAGGAAGAGAAGAGAATAATATCTCTCAAAACATTTTCTTGTGCATATACTAGCCTGTGTGCTGTTGATAACAATTAAATGTAATTGAATGTAATTGGAATATTTAAATAAAGTTACAATTTTTCTTAAGCTATTCACTACTCTTAATAGATTATGGAAATAGTCCAACACATACATACAATTAAAATACTATAATCATAAACTTTCAGAAGAACACTAAATATTTATTAAGAAATGAATACTGTATCAAACTTTAGACATGATGAAAAATTATATATAATGCTGTCCAAAATAAAAAATTATTTAACTTTATTATGCAAATATAAATCTGGAGAGATATTCTTAAGAGTTTGCCACTAAATTTTCCAATTCTCTCCCAAGGAACTGAGAAAACTACTTAGACAGCAAATGAAGCTCTGTTAAGAGAAAGAATAAATGTCAAATGTTTTGTAACTATCAAACCTTGCATTGCATTAATAATGTAGAATGTTTTCTAAAAAAATAAATTTACTGATGAAGACTTCACAAGTGTTTCTCAAGCAATAAGAAAATCATATTCTACATTATATGGAAAACTAAAAAAATGTCAAAAGTAGACACTGGCTAAGCTACATGGGCATATCAAAAATAATGATGTACCAAACAGTGTAACAGCTTCATCTGATAAAAGTATCAGTTTTAAAAATCTAACAGATATTGAAATTTTTGTTTTTGAAATAAGATTAACTTTTGCCATAATGTTGTCTAATATTAACTGTTATGTAGGCTAGCTGTGGGATGAACACTTTTCAGTTGTGCATTTTTAATAATGGTGTCAATGTGTTGTTGGACTCGCTTATTAAACCCCTGTAACAAAGATATGTACAGCTGCATATTATAATAATAATTAAGTATTGTACTAATAAAATGTTATAGTGTAAAACAAATTATAAATTGATGTAGACATAATACAAAATTGGCAATGAGGATGGGATATTTGAATGAACATGCAAGCATGATCAACACTGTAAAATTATATTGATAACACATGAGGCAACTAGCATTTGTAAATATGCCATTATTATTGTTATGTCATAAACTATCATATAATGGGTTTTTTCCTTGCAATCTTTTTCACTGAAAAAACAGTTAGAAACAGATAAATTTGGAATTTCTCCTCAACTTATTATACCATGTAATGGCTACTATTGGACCTCTAGCATCATTTGATATCAACACACCACAACTGTGGGATACATATGCATCACAAGTGGGTTTTTTTGTGAAGCTAACATAAATTCTGACAACAGGAGGCATGCAATTCTCCTTGCTGCATGTGATTTAAAAACATTAAGTATTCTAAACTCCCTTATATCTCTGGAATTGCCTCAGGAAAAGTCATACCAAGATATCATTAAAATCCTAAAACATTATTTTAACCCACAATGCATCATATACCAGCATTTCCTGTTTATCACCATTGGCAACAAAAGGGAGAAAGTGTAAGCACATTCTTGGCAGACCTCCAACATCTGACAGAGGGTTGTGAATTTGGCTCTTAACTTACAAAGCATCTTTGGAACCAATTTATCTGTGGATTTTATGATGAAACAACACACCACAAACTACTAATGGAAAAAAGCTTAACCGTGAAGATGGCTGTTTAGCATAGTTTGGATGCAGAGTCAGCATCAATACTGGTGCATGAAATACATGCCACAAGATCATCCATGCCAACTGTAGACCACCTTATTCAACAGAACAGACCAACAGTTCACTGTAATAATAACACTTTGGAATCACTACCACCCCCTCAAACATTGGCATACAAAAAACAATGATATTCCTTGTGACAGATGTGGTGGTCAGCATGACTGAGGAGAATGTTCTTTAAAAAAAGCCAAATGCCATTTCCATCAGAGAGTGGGACACCTACAGCATGTTTGCCAAGCAAAGCAATGAAATACTTTGAAGACATCTAACCAGTGCATGACAGTGACAGAATTGGAAGAAGTCATCGATCACATTCATGAAGTGCACCAGAATGACTCGACACACAAAGTTATTGCACATATAAACATAAATGGCAAAGAATGCAAAATAGAGATCAACTCAGGGTCACATTATTCTATATCATGCAATACATTCACTGTCGTATGTAAAGAACCAATACCTAAATTACAACCAGTCGATATCACACTAAGAGACTTTCAACATCATGCAATAATATTCAAGGGACAATGCATAATACCTATACAATATGGGAAAGACTGCCACTTATGCCTGTTGGTAGCAGAGAGCCTATGTACAAGAGTATTGGAATGCAAATGGTTCATACCACTGGGTGTCACATTATCAAAAGTTCATACAATCACTGAACATTCCAAAATGATATTAGCAAATATCCACAGATATTCATCTCATCGATTGGAACATTCAAGGGGGCAGCTGTTTAACTGCCAGTGGATCCAATTTATCCTCCAATTAGACTGAGAGCCTGATCATTACCACTCACCAGAAAAAATAAGGTGGATCTTGCATTAAAGATACTGCTCTGAGAAGTAATCATCAAGCCAGAGAACAACTCAGTTTGGACAAAACCAGTGGTACTGATCCTCAAACCTACAGGAGAAGTGAGATTATGCAGTTTATTGTAAAGTGACTGTCAACAAGGCCCTCCAGAACTACCCATACCAGATACCTGCAGTCCTTCACCTAGCTTTATTTTTGCAAAAATAGATTTGACCAAGGCTTACTACTTACAATATGGAATCTGTGTGGCACCTGAGATATTTCAATATGTCATAGATAACTTTCTGGGAGACATCCCTGAAGTTTATCCATACTTTGATGATATATTAATCTATGACACATCAATGAGTGACTTATCTGCAAATTCACACACAGTGTTGGAAAGGCTGACATACAATGGGTTGAGGACAAGCAAGGAAAAATATATGTTCAAATTAAACACTGTAGATTTACTGGGATATAAAATCCAATAATAAGGAAAAAATGTGTTCAAAATAAACACTGTGGATTTTCTGGAGTACAAAGTCCAATAATAAGGACCTCCACTTATCATCAAAAAAGGTGGTTGCAATTAGAAATGTCCAATCCTCAAGAAACAAAGAAGAACTAAAGTCATTTCTAGGAAGCCATTATCACTCAATGAGCTTTTCATGTGAAACACTTAGACAACTTTCTGGAAGACCTTCTTGAAATTTATTTATATTTTTATGATATCTTACTCTGTGCCACATCAATGAGTGACTTATGGCAAAATTACACACAATGTTTGGAAGGCTGACATACAGTGGGTTGAGGGCAAGCAAGGAAAAATATGTGTTCAAAGTAAAAACTGTGGATTTCCTGGGATATAAAATCCAATAATAAGGACCTCCACTCATCACCAAGAAAAGTGGATGCAATTAGAAATGCCCAATCCCCAAGAAACAAAGAAGAACTAAAAGCATTTCTAAAACTCAACTTCTATAATATTTTTTTTCTGAGCCAAGCAACCATAGCCAAACCCCTACATCACTTATTACAAACAGACACTACATATACCTGGACAAAAAAGACACAAAAAACATTTAAGAAACTTAAAGAGGCATTGACATCTGATAATGTATTGGTGCTGTTTGATCCCAACCAGGAGGTCCAACTTACATTTGGTGCTTTGCTGCATGGACTGCGAGTGGTATTAAGTACATGATTGCCCAAGGGATCAACTTCCCCAGTTGCTTTCACCTCATGCACTTTATCTAAAGCTGAAAGAACTATGCACAAATTGATAGGAAAGCCTTGGCAATAATATTCAGAGTTAAATGCTTCCATCACTTCTTATTTGAAATTAAATTAAAAATAAATACAGACTATCATCCACCACTAGGCACATTTACTTCAGACAAACCAATATCCATAATATTATCACTCATTATGCAAAGATGGGCCCATATGCTCAATGCTTATACTGTTAACTACAGTACAGATAAGGAAGAAAAATTGCAAAAGCAGATGCATTAAGCAGATGTCCTGTTCTGTCTACTGAAGATGTGGCCCTAAAATTGATGCTGCCCTGTTTTGGAAAAATTGGAATTTTTCTCTATGATGGCACAGGCATAACAGGTGGCACAAACGACATGCAAGGACTTTTTATTAGCAACATTAAAAAACTATATTGTCACCACTGGGCCAAACAAAACTGCAGTCCTAAAATTACAACCTTGTTTAGCAGATGAGATAAATTCTCCACACACAATATCTGTCTACTGTGGGGATCTCATGTCATCATACCTTCATCACTACAGAAATTTATCCTACATAAGCTTCATATAGGTCACTCAAGCATTGTAAGAACAAAGGCATTGGCAAGGTTATATGTATGGTGACCATGTATGGACTGAGACAAAACACTGTGGAAAAATTAATGCATTGCCAAGCTGTAAGGAATGCATGTCCCCATGTTCGGACACACTCCTGGGTAACACGATCGACACCATGGTCTCAATTGCACTTGAATTTTGCATGCCCCATCTATGGACAGATGCTCCTCACTGTTGTGCACACATACTCAAAATGAGTAGTGGTACAAAGAATGCAAATGATGACTTCCCCATCGATGGACAGATGCTCCTCACTGTTGTGGACACATACTCAAAATGGATAGTGGTACAAAGAATGCAAATGATGACTTCAAATGCAACAGTTGTGACATAGTGAGAACTATTTTCCACCCACAGAATGCCAGAAAGTATTGTATTTGATAATGGACCACAATTCACATAGTTGGAATTCTCAACATTCCTCAACAATAATAGGATCCGACATGCATAGGTTGCACCCTACCATCTGGCAAGTAATGGACTCAAAGAGAGACCCTAAAAGTCAGTAAAAGAGCCTAAAAATGACACACATGAAATTGGATTTAGTGTTTAGCTCAATACCTGTTAACTCAACATCTCATACCATCTGCAGATACAGGATTAAGCCCAGGGGGAGATGCTTTTCAACAGATGTCATACTTTTTTGGATTTTATACATTTGGATTGAGCCCCAAAAGCCACACCCAACATACAGCAGAGAATATGTGAATTTCAACCAGATGATGTGGTTTTTACATGAGCCACTGGGAAAGGCTCCCCTTGGATTCCTGCCACAGTAGAACAGTAGACAGGCCCTTTGTCATATGAAGTTTAGATCATCTTGGGGATAAAACACAAGCACATAGATCAATTGCAAGCAAGAGTAATGGTTACTGACCAATCCAGCTCAACTCCACCAGAGAAACTAACTTATACTCCAAAAACACTACATGAATTGGCAGTGGAAAGCACAGACAGTGACAACCCAATACCTCTCTAACCATATCCAAAACCATATAAAGGGCATCTTTTGCATCAATGTCAACATCTGGCATATTTTGAAAACTACAAAGTCTCATTCTAAGGGGGGAGGGGTGTTATGTAATGGGTTAATGAGATATCACAAAGACTAGCTGCAGAATGAACATTTTTTAGTCCTCCACTTTTAATAATGGTGTCAATGCATTGTTGGACTCACTTATATAAACTGCTCTAATGAAGGAATTATGACTTCATATAATAATAATAATAATAATAATAATAATAATAATAATAATAATAATAATAATAATAATAATAATAATAATAATAATAATAATAATAATAATAATAATAATAATAATAATAATAATAATAATAATAATAATAATAATAATAATAATAATAATAATAATAATAATAATAATAATAATAATAATAATAATAATAATAATAATAATAATAATAATAATAATAATAATAATAATAATAATAATAATAATAATAATAATAATAATAATAATAATAATAATAATAATAATAATAATAATAATAATAATAATAATAATAATAATAATAATAATAATAATAATAATAATAATAATAATAATAATAATAATAATAATAATAATAATAATAATAATAATAATAATAATAATAATAATAATAATAATAATAATAATAATAATAATAATAATAATAATTAAGTATTGTACTAATAAAATATTATAGTGTAAAACAACTGAGTAGTAGTCATAATTGAATTGATGTAGGCGTAACATTAACTTTATTAGATATAATGACTGCTAATGAGGAAGTCATTCAAAAATTGCCTTTAGAAGCAGGAGCCCAATTATACTGGAGAATAAAAAGAATATTTGACAAGCAACAAAAATTGTAGGCAAACATATCCTATGGTGAGAAGAAAGGAATTAAATCTCTCAAAGTAGATAAATCTATAATTATTCTTTCTGATGGCAAAGGCAATATGACAGTTGTAATAAATACAACTGACTATAACATCAAAATGCAAGAACTTCTTACAACAGGCCAGTATAGAAAAGTGACAAAAAATCTAATACCAATTACAGAAACAAAGGTACAAGCATTATTCAGAAAGCATTGCAGATACTTCAGTGATTTAGAAAAAGGTAAAATATCATAATTTAGTAACATTTCTCATCTTTATGGTCTAACTAAAATTTCATAAAGATCATGTTTCATTAAGATCTATTGTTAGTCCACAAATGCACCTTGCCAAAATTTGTCAAGTTTCTTCTTAAAGTTTTTAGCCTTTTGGCATATAAGACCTAGTCTTTTGTCAGGAATTTTAGACACTTTATAGAATTAATCAAGAACATGAAAGGTGAAAAAAATGACACTGGTAAGCTTTGATGTGGAAATTTTATTCATAAATGTACCATGTAGAGAAGCAGTGTCTATTGTAAAGAAAAGATTGTGATGGTGATAGTTTACAAACCAAAACAGCTCTTTCTATTGATAGGATAATGAAACTATTAACATTCTGCATAAAAACTATCTACTTCTAATATAATAGAGAATTCTTGCAACAAAATCAAAAAATAACTATGGACTCACAATTGCCACCCCTGATATTCAATATTTATATGAAAGAACTTGAAACTATAGCCATAAAAAATACTCCATATCCACATAATATTTGGCTTCACTATGTACATGTTATATTTGTTGTATGGCCACATGGTGAAAAACTACAAACTTTTTGGAACTACATTAACAACATATCTCTTTCAATTAAATTCACAATAAAATCAGAACAAGATACAGAATTGGCATTCTTAGATGTTCTTATGGCAAGACTCCCTCACTTCAAAATCAAAACTACAGTTTGCCAAAAACCCACACATACAGAAAAATATTTGGTCTATACATCCAATCACACCAAAAACACAAAACAAGGAAGTTATACTATAACTATGGAACAAAGCAAAAAATGTTTGTTCAGAAATCAATGATTTGGAAAAAGAAAAAACTTATATAAAACAAAATCTTATGAAAAATGGTTATTCATGAGCTGTTATTAAGAAATCTTAAATAGACAACAAAAAAGAACCATAAAAAAACAATCATTGATATTATAGTATGGTCAAATTAAGAAAAATCTGCAATCAGTATAACATCAGAACAGCTTTCCAGAGCCATCATACACTATGAGGAATTCTAATATCCACTAAACCTAAACCTAAAATGCTGATAAGAAAAAACTGCATCTATGAAATAGTATGTGATGTGGAAGAATGTATATTGGTGAGACTAATCATCCCACTGAAAAGCACTTGCAAGAACCCAAACTGAAGATTAGAGGAAAAACAAATATGACTAAAGAGGCAGACCATGCATGTTCAAATAAACATATGTTCGATTTGAAAAATGCAAAAATACTGACTAGAAAAGAAAAAGTACAAAGAAAAAATTTAAAGATGTTCATATGACAATCCCATGTGACTATACGTAATGTATGAAAACCACCAATGAACTTTGTTTTTAGGAAAAAGTGGAGAAATCAGGAACAATCTCATACATAAGTATATAATATTTTCTTCTGACTGTTGCCTTTGATATTCAATACTCAAGAACCTAAAGGTTGAGACTTGATTTCCATGCTAGTACAGTCACTAATCTAGCCAGCAATACCAAAAGAAGGGAGAATACTACCTCTTGAAATATTGTGCTATATGAATCTGTGTTGTATTACTAATGATTGAATGTATATGAAATATTTAATCAAAGTTAATTTATTCTAAAGATATTAAATCCTCATATTAGATGATGGAAATATTCCAATATATAAATACAACTGAAAGATCATGATCACAAATCTTTAAAAAAATCATAGTTTAAAGTTATGTATTTTAAAAATATGCTATACCAATAATAAAATGTAGTAAAATTGTAAAAAGTAATCAACTCTGATCATGTTAAAAAATTACAAGCCTCTTAAATTTCAAATATGTTAATTAATTGAGAAAGAGACAGATTTAATTTTTCCATATGATTTTATAATTTCAAACAGAATTTTATTTAAAAGCTTACATTTTTTAAATAATGATATGATAGTTGCCAAACAGTGTTTTTTTAATAATAATGTGAATATTATTAAAATTTGTTGTACCAAAAATGAGAACGAGTAAGTATAAAAGCTACTAAGTAATTTTTGTTTTCTCTTTTTTCTAACTTTAATTATTTGGCAGTTTTAATTTAAGCAAAAGTACTAGGAATTGTTTTTATCTTTAATCAATTAATAAAAAGTTGTAATTTTAACATTTAAAGACTGATAAGAGAAATAAACTGGTGAAATTATGTATTTCTCGGGTATTTTTAAACTAACAGAAAACAATAATGTTTAAGATTTTTGTTAAATTTTGTTTTAATTATAGTTATCAAAAGAAAGGGAAATGTTTATTAAATCATGATAATTAAAATCACATCAGAATAATTGTATTTACTTTTAAAATCTTCTTTCTCAGCATCTCCATGAATTTAAATGTTAATTACAATTGCTTAGGAAAAGTAAATTAATATATTATAGAATTACAATAACTTATATAGAATTTGTTTAGTATCATTTTTTTCTTATCCCCAATCTATTTTTAGTAGAAAATTGTGAAGTCTTTATACTTTCTCAGTTCATGATTCAAGCAGAATCAAATTAATTATAGTTTATATTTCTCTTCTGGATTTTAAATAGTTATCTTCTAATTGCTTATTAAAACATAAACGGTTTCATCTAATGTCCATAGATTAAAATATTTTATTCCAAAAATAAGGTAATTCTAATATAGTTACAAAAAATATTTATATACAATTACACATTTTTAAATTCATAAAACAAGAACTTAAAATACAAAAAAAAATTTTATATATTTTATTTTCTAGTTATTAATTGATTTAATCTTACAAATATTTTATTCTATTTATTTCTTATAGTATCATTGAGTTTGATAAAGCATCTATGTGCATATTTTTCTTTAGCTTTTAAATATATAAATTTAACAAAATGTGCTATCATTTGAGCAATATTCTTCCTAACATTAAGTATACTATTGTCTTCCTTTTTTTCTTTATATATATATGTAAAATGACTATTTAATTATATTCTCCATCTCATATTCCCAATGGAAACAATCAACATTGTACTTGGTTAACATACATTTGTGTTAACATAGATTGTATATCTCTTAAAAAAATAATATACAAATTTTCTATAAAATATATTTTAGGAAGAATATTTTGCTTTTAACTTTGAAAGTTTCATCCAAAAAGTAATTATGTTTCATTAATCAATTCTTTAATGATACATTTATCATGTTACTAACATCTGTTTGGTTTAATGACTGTGCCATTGTATTTTTAAAATTTCACAGATTATTTTTAATAATAAATGGGACTCATTCCATTATACATGTGGTAGATAAATTTTAAACATTTAACGAATACTCTTTTTTCCAAACATAAGATCAAGTCTTTTGAGAAGATAGAATGAATAACTCTATCTTTTTAATCTAAACATATATGTATGGGCAAATCTAAATGAAACATAGTGCTATATCAATAAAAAAACACATTATTATATATGTTTGAAGTTACATCTAATAATGATGTATTATAAATTGTAAAATTTTTATAAAAGTCATCATTAAAACAATAAAAGGATTTGAAAGTGATTGTTTAATATTTTCATTCTCATATTTCCAAATACATTAGGTTTGCCTATTTGTATAAATTTAAATTAAAGTATTAGAGAGATTCATTCTATATTTTCAACAAAAAAATGTTATATTTGCAAAGGAGAGTATTCATTAAATATTTAGAATTTATCTTGCACATGTGTAGGTGCAGTGATTCCTACTTATTACAGTTTGAAAACATGGCATTTTATAAATAACTCATTATATAGACCATTTTTAACTGAAACATTTGTCAACATTTATTTCACTCTCTTACAATAAATTTGATAAAAAAATAATAGCTCTTTTTAAACCTAACTTAGTTCCAGTAATTATTTAATTGTGATAATAAGCCAATTATTTAATGAATTAAATGCAGCAAAAGAATATTGGATTCTGTAATGAATGTCAACACCTAAGTCCTATTTTCTATTTATAAAGCAATCACAGTATTAAAATTACTTTATATTTGTAAGTTGATTATCATTTAAGCTTAAACTTGCTCATGATTTTTTGATCTGTCATTAGCTGATAAAGAATTTTAGTTTTTAGAACATATATAGTTGACCCAAAGTTTTAAATGCTTTAAGTCAAAACATTAATTTTTTTTGAAAATATTCTTTTGAACTAAAAAAACAATATGATTAGCAGCATAATTTTAAATCCACAAACCAAGTTTAAATTTTTAATCTTACTCAATTTAAATTAAAATTTCCAACATCAAACGTGTATTAGAGTTTGATTCTTTTTTAATATGAAACTCTTTTTAGCACAACTTTTCATTTCAAATCCTTGTCATTTTCTGTTTGTCAATTCAGTCATTCAACTATGTTAAATAAACGTTGAATAACCAATTATTTTTGAGCAAATGCTATAGTTTGTAATAATTATTTGGGTACATACTCTAACAAAATCATTAAGAGAATTTTGTAAATTATTTCTTTGTTTGTGGCATCTTTGAATGCATTCATCTGGCAGTAGTTATTATGCCTATATTCCAATAATTTTTGATTTTTTAACCCATTCTAATTTTTTGATAACTTTTTATCTATAGAAAAAAAAACAATTCAGTCAAATTGATAGATAATAAAAATTGTACTATACTCTAGTCTTCACCATCATTATGTTTATTCCCTTTATTTATAAAAACTTTAACAATATAGGCTTTCTTAAAATCAGACAGCACATATTGTTTGGTCAAAATTTTTCTAAAATAATTCCAATATTTTTGGAAAAAGCACATTATCAACTTTTACAGTGATCTCTTCAGGATCTAAACCTTTTTATTTTTATGATTACAAAGACTAGTTTGCATTACACTTAAGTGTATGTATATGCTCAAATAATATATGCGTACATATAATTAATATATCATTATACGTTATCATTTTAATTCTGGTACTATTATTATTAAATAGATTATTAAAATATATCTTACAATTAATAAAATTTTTACTATGATCATAAACAGTGTCAATTCTGGGTCAAAGAAAAATGAATGTCATTTTTCAGATCCATAATTGCTTTCAGTGCATCAGTGCATCAAAAAGATCTATAATGACAACAATTAGTCAATATCTATATGTTTCACTATTCTAGTACATTAATTATTTTATGTCTTTTTATTTGACATTGAATTTCTGACTTTAATACTATCTATTTAAAAGCTCTAATCTAATCAGTTATTTTAGCAAGCAAATAATATGACATGCTTCTTTTTAATAAAATCAATAATAATATTATTAACTGCCAGAAAATCAAGGTTTATTCGTTCTTTAGTAATAACAATAATAAACTAAGTTGTATCCATAATACACTAATTAAGATATTTTTATACCTCAGAATTGTCACCTGGATTAAGTCCTAAATTATCAATTTAATTGTTTAACAACAATGAAAATTTATTACATACAGTAAATACATCAATATTAATTGGAATAAATTTAAAAATTTACAAACAATCTGCATTTATAATTGTTTGACTATTAAAAACTTCTCATGTATTCTTATGCCTAACTATAATATATTTTACTTAATATGATTGTTTTGAGTGTAGATGTGTCCATATTTGTGATAGTCGTTCACATAGGACAGAAATCTGATAATAGAACATTTAAAGATATACCATTATTTCTAATAAATTTTGGATAGCAGCCTATTATTTGTCACAACATATAAATCAATGACATTAAAAATTTGAAATTTCAATGGTATTTCAGTAATAATATTATCTGATACACATAATTTATTTCTTGTCTGAATTCTTTAAAAATAATGTTGAGGATTAGGTGTTAATAAAATAAATATTTGCACATTTGAGAAAAGCAAGTATTAAACTAAACAGTGCTTTATTAATACAACAAAAGGTTCCAGATTACTAAGTATTAAAATAGACTTTAAAGCAAATTCAAAACCATACATTCATCTTTTTCTGACTGCTAAACATTTGAAAAAAAATTATCATTTGTCTTTTTTTCAGAAAACAGTTTAACTAAAATCAGCAATATTAATTTTAAAAATTGATAACCATCTAGCAACTAATATCAAATATTCAGTAGGCATTATACACTATTAAAGAGACCATAAGTAAAATGCATGGATAAAATAAAAAATTTTTGGAATTATGCATAAAAGACAATGTGTGACTGGGAAGAAACTACATAAAACATGGAGAGACCATCCTGAAATGCATTAATAATAATTAAAAATATTGATAATATATATTAAATTAATGCAGAAGTAGTGAAAGGTTCCAGTGATCTATATGTGAACTAACAATCAATAAAAGTAAATACAGTATCATAGTGACATTATGGATCATTGTTTACATACGACTAGTGTAAATATAATTCACTGGTGATATTCAGTGATTCTGCATTAATTTTTTTTATATTCAAACTCATTAAAAAGTTATATTGATAATATATATTGGAAAAAATAATACTTCAAAATTGAAATAATAAATGGTTAATAATCTAATAAATTATATCTTTCTTTCAACTAATTAATTTCTATTACTGACATAATTATAGAGTGCATATAATATAAAAATATCATTTTTAGATAAACAATTTAATACTTTTTTATTTTAAATTTTACTTACTTCATTTTTGCAGTTAACATTTGTTTCAACATATTTAATCAGTTTAAAGAAATCTTGTAGGTTATAATTTAGAATATCAATGAGTAAAGAATTCTGTAAAAAAGATAAATAAGATATTAAATCAGTACTTATATGCAGAATCATTTATTTACTGTTAGAATAGTATTAAATAAAATAAATTGATCATAATAAAATTGTGATTTACTTGCTTAATATTAAAGCAGTAAGATTTGCTTTGCAGATCTTCGATTCCCCTGTTCTCACTTCTTACCTAATGTATGTAGTGTGTGTGTACTGCACTCTCATGCCATAATCTGAGTTTAATTTGTAAATAAATATAGTAGATGAATGCTAATTTTTTAGTTCTATCATTTAAAGTAATTTTAATAAAACGGTTTATAAGTTAAGGAATATGTACACATATATACTTATTCATAGTAGGTTTTGGGTCATGTCTGTTGCATTCACACACATACTGCAATATTACGTCTAAAAGCCTCAAATTAATAATAATGTTGTTTACTAAAGTTTGAGTTTATTTAAATATATTACTTATGACATACGAAATTTTTCATCTTTAAGTTTTCAATATTTAATTTAAAATAATCTTAAACTAATATATAATCTAAGTCTATAAAACTTTCATATTTGCACTTAAATCATTTTATTATTTTATATTTGACAAATCGCACCACAATTTTGTATATAAAATCATATGAGGGTTGGGATAAACACAATAACACTTAATTAATTCTACAAGTGTCTTAAATATTTGGTTATCTAGATAAAAACAACAGATGTTCACTCTGCTATTTTTTTAATTGATAAAAGTTTTAAAACAAAATTAAAGTTCTAAAACAAAATTAAACTTTTAATCAAATATTTTTTTATTAAAATAAATTAAAATTTATTAGATACAGTTTAATGTGGTTATCTGTACATAGCTATTTTCTTTTTACACTGTTGCAAGGCAGTCACTGTGTAGAGCTTGCTGTGGTCTGATGTATTTTGGTTCTAAGTACCATTTTTTTCATTTTACTAGGAGTTCTTTATTGTTTACCCCTAGATTGTTCAGTGAAATGGTTTGATCATTGTATTTGAGTTTGTATGTTTTCCAATACATCTTTTTTCCTCTGTTGTATGTTGTGCTAGGTTTGTTGAGATTCTGACAGTTGTCTGTTGAGAATCTGACAGATGTTTGTATATCCATCATCCATTTGCTGGCGAGCGAAGGAGGTATATCCATGGATTTGATTGTTGGTGTGAGTTTTAGATGTGTTTGGTCAAGGCTGGCCACATGAAGCACTCCCAGTGTTTGTTGGAGGTATAGGGTGGACACAAAATGCAGGCTGAGCCCATTTTATTCTTTGGGCATTTGAGTTTTAGCAATGCTTATGGCCATGACTTAGCCATTCCAAAGCAACCTGGACTATAATACATTCATTGATCATTCAAAGGTTTTGGTAGATTTTACAAATGGCAGGTAGTAGTTTTCTGTCATATTTGTTTATGATTTGTATTATGGTTTGAAGCTAGGATTTGTGAGGACTGAATATGGAAACATTATCAATATATGAGATGTCTGAACTGGAAGTTTCAGTGCCAGCACCTATATGGCATTCAATTTTCATGAGAAAGAAGTTAAGGTACATTATGAAGCAAAACATAGCCAAAGGGGATCCCTGTGTGATGGATAGATGGGTCTAAATTTTTCTGAAAACTTTTCATTGAGAAAGGTAAATATTGATCTATTGAACAGTAACTTGCCAATAAAATGGACATAAATGTCCAGCACTTGATAATCGTGGAGTGTCTGTAGTAAGATTGATAAAATAACATTGTCAAATGTGAGAAATCTAGTTGAATATCTAATGGATTTAATTTTCTTTGTAGTTTGACATGTTTAGATAGAATCATGAACCACTGTACTGCATTGTTGGTCGAGACACCTTAGTGGGCAAATTGATATTTGGTAATATTTTTATGTATCTGTTCTCAAATGAGATCTTTAATTATGGATTGTATTGCTTTAATGAGGAGTTGAATCATAGAAATTGAGCATATGTTTATTAGCTTTGAGATATTGGTTTGGTTTTTTTTTAAAAGGCACCAATGTGACTGAATAAAGGTCAGGGGTGTTCTGGAAGTCCCCAGTGAGGACATCAAACATTTGTCAGACTATGGGTGCAGTGTAGCTCAGATGCAGTAGCACAAATCTCAGGATACCAGGTAGTCTAGATGTGTGCTCTCCAAGTAGTACTGTAGCTTTTGTACTATTTGTATTTTGGTGATGTTGTGATTAGTGTTTCAATCTAGTTCTCTCCAAACTTTTCCAATCTCAAAGTTATAGCTCTGTAGTTTACATCAAACATGGTTATGCATTTTGAAAAGCATTGCTAGACCACTATAGTAATGCTGACATATGGTAAATAAAGTGTCAGCCTTTTGGCAGCTCCCAGTTCCCATTTGATGTATCTGTGTGCCCAATTATATTGATTATTTAAGAAGATTTTAGACCTTTTGCTGGCCACATATTGTGCTAAGACTTTTTATTTATAATAATATTGCAATTTAAGATCAATGATTTCTTCATCAGTAGCATCTATGTGAGAGAGTTGACTTAGCAGTAAGTGATGTTGTCTAAATGTTTTAGGAATTGGTTGGGTCCTTTCCTTTTCTGTGAATGTGGAAGTTAATCAGGGAGCTCATTACTCCAACAATCACTGACCATGCTTGGATCAGTGGCAGAGAAACAATTTTAATTTTATTAAATAGGATGTAAACTTCTGAAAAAATCTATTCAGGTGCTGCAGTTTGTTTAACAGTTTTTTGGTGTAAGAATAATTTATTTGAACCAATGTGTTGGGGTTAATTTGCAGTGATATTAACAGTGCCATGTCATATGAGAAAGATAGATATTGGAATCAGACATTGAGAGCAAAATGTATGTCAGAAGAGTAGTAGTGCAGATCTATTAAAGATCTTTTTGCAGCACATAGAAGAAGTCATCATAAGGAAAAAAGTATTTTTCACACAAGTCTCTGTTGATAGGGTGTAAAGAATATGTGTTGAAGTTGTGGTAGCTCATGTTGAAGTCACAGAAGCAAATTGTTGATGAAGTGTTATATGACAGAATGGAATTGATTTTGTTGATTGCTGCATGTACTAAGTCAGTGGTGTTCCTTAAGTACAGATAAATTATATTAAGTGAATATTTTCTGAAAGTTAAATTTAGCAGCAGTAAGTCTTTACTTAGGTGAAGTGTACTGAATTTGGTGTATGCCAGACTTTTGTAAATGGGAAGACATTCTCAGATGATACAGTGTTGGAAGGTGCATATTGAAAAAGCTTGTATTGTTGAAATAGATGGTCTATTCTGTAGTCTGATTGTGTGTGTAGCTTTGTCTCCAAGAGGCATGCTATGTGGATATTGATTTTATTTATACATATTTTTACAGCATGAACACAGTCAAAGGAGTTAAGGCCCCTTACATTAATGCCAATTTTAAGATACATGTTTGGCATTTCAGCTGGACTTGGATGAAGTATATAACTATTCTCCAGTAATGAGTTTGTCCATTAAGACTAGTTGTTATTCATCCTATTTGGAAGCTTGCTGAGTATGTCTTCATGTGGCTTGTCCTATCAAGGTGATTTAGTTAACACTGGGATTTTAGATGATGTGATTTGATTTGAATTGATAGAGCCTTCATTGTGACTATAAGTGGAAGGTATTACTTCAAGAAAGACACTGTCTTGCAATTCAGCTCATAGTTTCTTTTTTTTCTTCATTGATTTTGAACTTTGTTAGTGTTTTGATTTAGCCAGTTTGGTTCCATGTCTGAGTCACAGTAGAAATGTTTGTCTTTATGCTAGGAGCTCAATAAATCCTGTGTCTTTCTTTTATGTGTAGCTGCTTAATCTTTTTGTCTACTTTGCATTGTGTGTGTGGTGTTATAATTGTGTTCCCTCACTTTGCTGCTGAGGTACATTTTTAGTTTGTTTGCAATTGGAGCTTTATGTGACAGTTAAAATGGCAATTATGACTGCAGTTGCTGTGAGACTGTGTTTGCATTATTGGTGTTGGTCTTGTTTTCAGCACATTTCTTGTTTTTTAACTGTGGTGCTTCCAAGTGTGATTTAAGTGCTTGAGTTTTATTCTGCCCTATATTATTTGAGGTGTGGTATTGCAGTGTGGAAGGTAGATTTGGAAGTGTTAAATTGCATTTGTGGGATTGAGTTTTCTTGACATTTCAGATGTCACAAATTCACATAGGACAGGATTTGATGATGAGATATGTTCATTCACCACAAAAAACATTAGGGCTGAATGCCTTGAATGGCAATAAAAATAGGGCACTTCTTTTCTTCTAATGTTGATGGAATGTTATGTAGTGAGTAGCTATTGTAGAGTTTGAGAGTGAAGGCCACATTGTTTGAAGGTAGTTCAAAGTTTGCTCTTCACTCTGTGAGGTATTTAAAGTTGGTTACTTCACCATATTTGGACAGCAGTCACTGAAGGTCTATTTGGGAAAAGTTTAGGTATGAGTTGCATGCTAAGCCATAAGCTATTTTAAACCAGTCCATCTCAATCATTATTAGGTAACACTGGTTAAGGAGTTTTTATCTTTTGAATAGTTCTTTTTGAATTAAATTGTGGAACTCTATTATAAAATATCTCCTGTCAGGATGATGGTAAATTCTTCTGATTGCTTCTTCCAGTTTTTGATTTTTAAACAGATCAAAAAAATCCTCTTTAGTAATCATGAATGATTACAGTTGTCATTAGTAGTAGTGAGTAGTAGAGTGTTTTCACTGTGGTAGTTCAAAAAGGAGTTTAAGAGTACTGGGGGAATTCTACCATTAAATTGCTGACTTACTGCTTGATAGTTTCCCTATATTAGGTGTGGAGGTTTCACCTTCAATGAAATCTAGGATGCTATGTTAAATTGTTTTTGATAATCTGTACTGAAATTTTGGGTATTGACTCTTTTGTTAATTGACTCTATTGTTACCTAGAACTGTAGCATAACTTTTCATTATTTATAGTGTTAGAATTATTTACTTTAGTTTGAGTTTAGTATGGGGAAAATGTGAATTCATTAGCTACTACTTTGTTGGGGTGCTGTGAAATTTTGGTGTTTAGAATGGGCTTTAGAGTGGAGAAATTTGATTTGTGAAGCGCTTGTTGATTCTTTACATCCAATCAGGTTATTATTTTATTTGCTTCAAGGTAATTAATTATTCTTCTACTTTGATTAAATATTGATTTTGTAAATTGTCATTATCAAAAAAATCTTAGCCTTCATTATAATTATTTAATTTCCTTTGACAATCTACTGTGCTAATTAAACTATTGTTTTATTTTAGCTTTTAATCTTTTTAATTAATTATTATAGTTTATAATTTCAATTTACAAAAATATATATTTTTATTTATAACTTTTTCTCTTTCGAAAGTTCCTATAATTGTGTGTATGTGTGTGTGTGTATATATATATATATATATATATATATATATATTGTGACCTTCTGGTTTGGCACCAGAAATATTAATTGGAATTGTGTAATGCTATATCAGTAACATCTGATATTATCTTATAAAAAAAATGAAATAACGTGACATTTAAAAAAAATTTTATTTGTGATTTTAAACTATGATTAGAAGTACTTGTAGATGTAATTTAAAAATTATTAGATGTTCAGTATCTTACTATAGTGTATAATTAATGATAGGATAGGGGGTGGCTTGTCATAAACATAGTCAATTCAATCTGAGTTAATGCTAATTTGTTTTATTTGTTCACAAAGCAGTATTAAGATTTGTTTGAATAATTCTCTTGATCATTTGCTTTTCATATTTTAATCTATAGTATAAACAGTGAAATATGTTTCCCTCATCATCATTAAAATAGTCATTTAATCATATCAGTTTAATACCTATAGTACATTATTTGTAAATATTCATTTATGTCTGTATCATTATCCAACTTCATTTTTCATTCATATGCTTCATAAACCATAAATATCATATCTCATATCCAAATATTAACTTTATCATTACTAGTTTTAAAAAACCAGCTTAATTACCTTTTAAATGAATTAATGAAATATTGGACAATAATTATACTGGAAAATATTTTATTTGTTAAAATATTTCTCGTTAGTTTTATTCTGTTGCTTTGGAAGTACAGAATATTTAATTCTTAACTCAATTTAATATTTGATTTTTTTTTTATTTAAAAGACAGAATAATTTTTTCCCCCCACTTTTTTTTCCACAAGAAAGTTTTTTGCATAAATTAAGTCTTAGTCTCTGTCTGATCTTGAACTATTGGAGGTACAAATGTTAGGTAATGTTTTAGAAAGCTATAAAAGGATTAATTAAAACTGCTAACTGCAGACTGCTGACAAATTTCTTACTACTGATTCATCTTCAAGTTCATTTTTTTATTAACAAAGTATAATAGTACAATTGTGTGTATTACAAGTTAATTCTTCCAAAGCCAAGTTTTGAAAGTACAGAAGGTATTATTGGTTCGTAAACATGATTGAGTGAACTACCCCATGAGGTATATCAATTCCTATTTTTTAAGCTAACTATTTCAATTCTTAAACTATTATTTAGGATGCATATGTCGCATGTATGCTAAAAGTCTCCTGCTATTATTAATATTTTTACTTCCCAACTCCACTAGGAAAGGTAATTTAATTTTTTTTTAAAGTAAAAAATTTATATACATATCATAAAAGTTTGCAATTATTCGTTGTGCGGCTGTAAAAAACAAACACCTAGATAACGTAAATGGCTGACGTGAGTGAAAAAGCAAACGTAAAAAATAATGTCACTTTAATAGATAAAAAAACATTCGCTGATATTGTGAAAAAAAACACAACAGAAACTACGAGCATAATTTTTAATCCCTCTTCCCAAAGATTTAGAAGATCTACCACTAGTGATATTGAAAGTTTAGATTTGCAAAATCAAAATGGAGAAGGAACATAATTTCCTCCTTCTGTAATATGGAATACTGATATGCTAGATAGCATTTCTGAGAAATTCCACAACACAATTCCTAATGGTCTTTTTAACACTTTCCGTCGTTTTTTCACAGATTGTTCAATAGTTTTATCAGCCATAGATATTAATTGTTCTTTGTATAAATTCCCAAGAGCGTTACTATATGAAGCACTCACTCTGCACAATCTATGGGACAATGTTCTATGCTTAGCTGATCATCCCAATCAAAGATATCTAATCATAGAATTTCAATATCCAAACCAAAAAAATTGATTTAAAATGAAGATCAAAACACTGGGTCAATTTGCTCTAATTGCTGTAGATGAAAACAAACAGAAATACATAACTGGCATGTTGAAAAATGCATACCTAGGCTACTCCATACAGAATTTTAAAAAATTAATGGAGACATTTGGAAAGGTGGTCTCATTGCAACCAGTTTACCTAAAAGACACTCCAGTTCCAATATACAGCAATAGCTATGAATTTAAAGTCAAGCTAAATAAAAACATTGATCCAACCACTATACCTACTCAGATTACAGACCAAGAAGCAACACTTTGCCTATATATAAGGGGGTTGAAGCCACAAGGTTTCTCTTGTCGCCAGCGTGGACATCTAGCAATAAACTGCACAACAACTCGATGCTTACAATGTAATCAGGTGGGTAAACATACACCTAAATGCATTCATAATAAAAATCAAGACAATAGTGATAAAACATCTAATCCACACATAACCTCTCCCACAAGCAAAGATGCTTCACCAATTGAACTCTCCATTGAGCAGACTAATCAAGTCCTCAGCACAACCATTAACATCAGCAGCAAAACTTCTCAGGCCGATAATAATGAAACTCTCACCTCATCAGCCAAATCATGTAAAGAGTTAGATCCAACTCATATAGCTAAAGTACCACACTCAATTATTCACAATGACAATATCAGCCAATTTTCACCTATAATAAATAAGACCAGCATAGATGTTATGGATACACTGACACCACCATTACCAACAATTGAAAGCTGTGACACAGACTACACTCCCAAAAGAAAACCTGGTCGACCACAAAAAGATCAAAGTAATAAAAAATAAAAACACTTGATACCGAAATTAACCAAACATGTTCCACTAATAACAGCATTCATAACCCATAATTCTGTAACCCCCACTTAACAGACACTCAACAAATACAGGAAGCTCTAACTGAGCCAAAAAATTTTCATCTTTCACTTACCAAAGTCTCAAATTCAAGCAAAGAATCAAAAACAAACCCTGAAGATAAACTTATATACACTAGTATACCAACAAATATTATACCTTCTCTGAAAAAAAAAGTAATGTAAACAAACCATCTCTTAAATATTTTGATGCCCTAGATGCCAACCCTGAAAATTTTAATTTCGAGTTGTAGCTGATTTTTTTTTCTGCATACAATACTTTTTCTAAATCTTATAAATAAGGCAACAAATGAAATCACAATCCAGTCGATTTAAACATATACTTTAAATTTTTTTTTTCTACATTTACTTTCAACATGAAAATAAAGATAGGAGCTTTCAATGTTTGAGGTCTAAGCTCGATTAAAAAAAACTTCCAGCTAATTAAATGGATTCAATTTACACTGCCACACATCCTGGGTCTGCTGGAAATGAAAATATATAGTGGTTCTCAGATTGACCCCACAACCTTTTTAAGGACCCAAGGTTTTTCCACTTTTTCATGAGATTCATCATCACTTTTAGGAGGCACTGGCCTGGTCATCACAAGAAGCTGCCATTTTTCATCCTTTAAAATTTTATATAGCGACTCAAACCTACTTATAGTCACTTTTCATTAACATACTCTTGCACTCAACATAATTTTTGTTTACATACCTCCTGGATCAGCTGTTATCTTGAGATTACTGCTTACCATCAACTCACTACTATCATCAACTTCTTACCCAGTTATCTTAATGGATGATTTTAACATGAGTTATCACACTTTTGTTTTAAAGTGGCTATATCAACTTGCAATACCACTAATGAGTGCTAAAGGTTTCTTACCACCCAACTCCATCTCTTTCTACAACAGTCATTACACCTCACTTATTGACCTGTGTTTTTATTCACCCATGCTTCATCACTTAATTAAGTTAACACTTAATCCCTCACCTTTCTCTGATCATTCTAGCCAAATGCTTGAACTCAATCTAAGTACAATGCAAACATCAACAATTCAACTTCATAAAACAATAAGAATAATTCTTCCTGCACACAATTCTGAATTGTTGTATTCTGAAACATATATTATGTTATTTAAACTTAGCACTATGCAACTTGATCCTGTTCAATGGTACATTTTTTTTATCAACATTCTGCAATTTAATATAAATCATATTACCCAAACCACACCACCACCCTCAAGACTCCTGTCTCTGGCTGATGAGCTACATAAAAGAATCACCATGTGTAAATCTGCTCCAGATTCCTATGCACATATAAAAAGACTTACACAAATTTACAATGACACCTGCAATGCTCTAAAAGAGTACCTTGCCATAAAAAAGAAAAAATCTGTCTAACAAAACAACACACCTGGACATGAGGGTATATTAGGTGAGCTCTGGGATATCTTTCTAAGTCAGAGTTCCACAAGCACTTGAAACCAATGGTGTTACCAAAGCTGGACACAATATGATAGAGCCAATATACAAATACTTCAAACAAAAGCTGCAGTCACATTGTGCATTCACACCACCTGAAGATCTATTTGGCCAACCAGAGTTAGATAAACCTTTCCATGCTACTGATTTCTTGCTGAAGCTAACCGTAATTCCAAACTCTTATCATCCAGGGCCACATGGAATCCCCCAAATTCATATTTTCACATCTCAGTCTCAGTTTACCACCACATATCTATGTGATTTAGCAAATTATCTATCATAAAGGCTGTTTAACATAAAAGATCTATATCCAATCTCCTTAGTTCCATTCATCAAAAATCAAGCTTTAATATCCAATCTATCTAATCTGCGACCAATCTCCACGAGCCCTCTTGGTATTAAAATTCTGAAAAAGGTACTAAAAGATAAAATTGAACCATATCTCCTCCCTCTATTATCACCAATGCAACATGCAAAAAAGGCTCCTTAACAGGCTAAGCTGCCCTCATTTTCAAAACCATTGTTAACTCAGTTAGAGAGCAGAAAAAGTATGCTCCCATGGCTGTTCAAATTGACATTGATGCTGCTTTTGACTCAGTCCCTATTGAAATTTTAATTGAAACACTTGCAGACACCAAAATACCACACAATCTCTTATACCTACTAACCAATCTACTCCTTAGTCGTGAAATCCATATTACAATTAATGGTAGAACATCACCTTCTTTCTCTCCTCACCAATACATACCTCAAGGATCTCCACTCAGTTCTTTATTTATGTTCTACATTAACCCTCTCATAAACAAAATACAACAAAAATTACAAAGAATCCAAATTCCACACACTGGACAATAAGTACCGTGTATTGCATACATTGATGATTTTACTGTTTTTCTTACATCCAAAAAACAACTATCTACTCTGGAAAAAATACTTAATGAATACACCCTCAAATATAAACTCAAAATCAATATTAACAAAACATTAGCTTGGTCTCTTTACACTGGCAAAATAAATACACAAGTTTATCATGGGAAACCAAGTAATTTCCTTGGTTTTCCTTTCTACCTAGGGACCTCTGCAATGAGACAAAACATCCAAAAAAATCTGAAAGATGATGCTGAATGTACAACCACTTCTCTCTCCAAAACCTACCTTTCACTATATGCAAAAGTATGCCTATTCAATCAGCTTGTAACTACAAAAATAACATATTACTCACCAATCATAAATTTCACTAAATCTTTCACATTGTCCATTTACTCACTCTGCAGCAAGCTATTATGGAGCAGAAAAGTAGTCTCCATCTCTGTAAAACAACTTAGTCTTCCAACAACTAGAAATGGATTAGGTCTTCACTCCATATAAATTTTTCACAAACAAAAAAGTATTAATCTTCTAGCTGCACTGATAAGAAGTTTTCCAGCCCTTGAATGCATTCTTCAAATAACACCCACAGACTGACCACCACCTTCACACGGATATTTGTCTTTGCTCGTAAACCAATTTCAAAGCATTTATGATCAGGTGTCATTTTTGGGTGTTGGTAGATACACCTATTGGACTATTTATAATATGCTATACCCAGACCTAACCACATATCCTCACTCACCCATGCTAAATATGAACAATAGTCTTTTGATGCAATGATTTAAAAAGTGATCAATGGAACCCAAACTTTTAAAGGTAAATCTTCATGCTCTACCTACTTCCTATTTCCTTAACACCTGCATAGGCCTAACAAATACCCGAGAAATTATGATCAACACATATAGACAAAATAACATCACACTTGATAACCTATTAGAGGTATTCAGTAAAGGCTCAATACCAGCAGCTCGTGCAGCAACTTTTTATTTATGTAGTTTCTGGTGCACCAGATGTACTTTTCGTCTTAGAGACAATACCACAAAGCACCCAGCCACATTCTCAAAGAAGCTCGAACAATTAAAGGTCCAAGATGGCAAAATTGCACACCCAGATATATTTGCTGCTACATGGTCGCTATTAAAAACCTGAAACAAAACATAACCTAAAAAACAAATTATGACTTTTCTGTAACAAAAACAACTATTTTGTTGTTGTTTGTTTAACATATCTCTTTCTTTAATTATTCTTTCTGTTTGCTCTAAAGCTATATAGTTTTAAACCATGTATTTTCAACAATGTAACTTTTGTTAACAACAAATTCATGTAAACTAATTCGTACAATAAAATATATTATTGAAACATATTATTTAAATTTAATTGTCAAAACTGAAGAAAGAATGGAGATGTATAATAGTATTTTAAATTTGCTTTATTTAAACTTTAAACCTAATTGGAAAAAAGAAAGAAGAATGTTTGTTTGTTTTTCAAAATTATTTTTCTTAAAATTTAAGTATAGTCTTAATGGAGCAACTGTATACGTTTATTATGTTGGGAAAATGTGCAAACTATTATTAAATATCTCAAGAACTCTTTATAATAAATTTTGTGCTAGTTCTAAAAGAAGAAGATTGAGAATGATGCATATAAGTCATTTATTTATATTGTTATTATTATTGAAACCTTGTCTGACTATTTATATTTTTGCCTATTAGAAAATAAGACTAAATGTATTATTTAACTAATTATCTAATTATTTTTCCCAATTACTATGAGAAATGGATTTAGAAAATAGATGAAATTGAATATGACTTTATTTTATTAATTGTGATGGAATTTCTTATAAAGAATATTGCCAACCAGCTCGCGGTGAACTAAATAAATATCAGTTAATTAATTATATATGTTCATGAATGGCTCTAAACATAGAAAATAAATGCTTGAATATATCCCATAAATGAAATATGGATTGTTACTTTACTTGCGTCATGATAAAAGAAAATGTTTATTGCTTAATTAAGAAAAAGTTATCCTATATAATATTTCTAGTGGTTCATTAGCCTTGCTAAAAAACATTGAGTACGCGATTCTGGATCCCAAATAATGTTTTGTTTTCTGCAGGAACGTGTTGTTTTTGTCAATATTTATCTCTGAGTGCTTATTATTATTATTATTTAAGATATGACCAAAGGGATGTCATTTAAAACTGTAATAAACTATTCTTTTTATGATCAAGAAAAGAAGAAAGAAGAACTTTATTTATTTAATAGCATTAGATAGATAGTGATAGTTTAAAGATCATTTTGTTTTATTATTTTATTATTATACTTATGATGTCTACTAGAACATCTCATAAATGTATAATATAAAGGAAAATATTATACAAGCTATTTTTTATTTTTTTATTACTAGTTTAGTATAAGTTTTACCGTGTGTTCGTAATATAAACCTACGACGGAGACGTCCATTTAAGGTTAAAAGGGGTGAACAATTATTTTAAAAAAGTTTCATTACATAAAATTTTATAGTATATCTTTGCGTTTTTCAATAGATTAGAAAATAACTATTTTCAATAATTATTTAACCTAAAACATAAAGGTTTATTATTTATTTAAGCCAAACTTTTGCTTTTGATTTGTGCACTATAAAAAGATTATTTTATCTTACCTTGCCAATAGAAATTATTGCCTTGTTTTTCAACCATAATTAATACGTTTTTAAGTTATAAATATTATATCATATATGAAATGTTTACCCATTATTGCTTTTACAGTTGGTAATTAATATTTTTGCAGTAGTTCTTTGCTTACAGGGATTTGAATTGTCTGTGTATTATTATGCTTATGTATGTGTGTATATTATTAAATTCAACCATAATAATGTTTAAATCGCAAGTAAAAATGATATAAAGTCTATCGGTTTGAGGATGGGAATGGACTATTGATTTGGAAAGATTAGAGATTTATTTAAGTATGAAGTTTATTGTTCTTTATTATGCTTGAATGGAAAGTGTCCAGTGGCTATATAGAGTAAAGTTATTGATGTTTTGTAGTATTTTATGGGATTGAGTAATCTCACCTCTTTTGTAATTGAATATTTGACATGCGTAGATGGCCTAGTATATTGTATGGGACTGAGTAATCTCTCCCTTTTGTTATTTGAATATTTGAAATGGTAGATTGCCTAGTATATTGGATGGGATACAGTAAAATCCCTTTTTGTTTATCAGTTTGATAGGAGTGGATTGAATCCTCCAGATTTGATATTTGATATTATGAATTAGAGTATATGAAGCCAAGTATGTTATCTCCCTGATTATTTGGTGATGAAATTTATTCCCACCAGTTTATTTAGTCTCAGAAGTAGACTTGAGAGTTGTTGTGTTGTTATTTATATGGTTTGAATTGTAAAAATCTTTTATCCCCATGTGCTTATTGAATGTTATTCCATCTTATACTTGTAGCCAAGTGCCAGATGATTTATTGATAAAAGAAGAATAAAAGCATAATTGATTTTCTTACCAAACAGCTGTAGTAAAGTTAATGATTAAAGCTTGATTGTCCATTGCTTTTGTCTGTATTATGATTTATTACAACTTCATAAGTAAACCGATTGGATTGATTAGTATTAATTATTTATTCTATGACACACAGCATAAACAGACCCATGCATAAAATATTAATTTGAAAGATATGAAAAAATCCATCATTAATGTATAACTTTAATTATCATTTTAAAACATTTCTTATTTATTATTTAAAATTTCATATCATCAATTTTCAATATTCAATCACCATTTAAAATAAATAAGCAAGCAAAGATAAAACATAATTAATGAATAGAATTATTTATTTCTATTTTGGAAAAATAAAACATAATTAATAGAATTTTTTACTTCATTTTTGCAAAGACAGAATGTATTTAATTAACAGAGCTATTTATTTCATTTTGCAAGATATAGTTTGATATTATTCTTAGGTTTCAAACCCGATTTACTTTAGTTGTAGTTAATGTGCATTTGAAGTAAAAATGCCAAAATTTTAGTTTTATGTTATAATTGAATGTAAATATTTAACCATATGTTAGTTATTGTAGACTTATCAACTAATTGATAATTTGAGAGTACTAAAAAAATAAGATGCTTGATGTTTAGGAATATACTACTTTAATTCTATATGTTTATCAGACGTGACTGATAATTGAAAACCATTTTTTCCAATAGACTGTAAAGATTTTATTTTGGTTCATTATGTTTGTGTTAAAAATATAATGTGTTCCATGAATTTATCAGGATGTTTTGATAGATGAAATGTGTCAGAGTAGAAATTAGAAAATTATTGCTAAAGATATCCAGAAATTGTACTTGTACCAATTAGAAAGAAATTAAATGTTTGCTTAACTATTTTTTTATTTTAATTTTGTTAATAAATGTTTTATTATTCAAAATTGGATTCAGAATTCTTCTTTAACATACATTCATGTTTCATATTTCCACACATGCTCACACATTTATTTTATCTAATATGATATGATTGTACTTTTCATTTAATTTAATGATAAACATCCAGATATGATGATGTTGATTTACTTGATCCAAACACTGTATGATATGTCAATTATTTACTGATTTTCTAAAAAGGTTTTATCATTTAGTAATTGTTTAGATGATGAATTGAAATCAAAATGTGCCCGATTTTTTTCATTATCTAACTGTCATTATTTAGTTAGGGTATTGCTTAATTTATATCATTATTTTCATAATAATAAATAGTAGTTGTTAAGAGGTAGAGATTTAAAGTTAAGCTATGCAATAAATTAATTCCCTGAGATATTTAATTAATTCAGATTAAACGTTAAAATTCAATTAACTAGTTTTAATTATTGTATAATTAAATGTTCAGTAAGGTTAGGTTTATTTTATGTTTAATTCCAACTTACTACACAGTACCATGATTAAACAGTACATTTAGTTATTAGTTTAATTTTATAATATGGTAGAGGTTGTTCAATGCATATGGATGATGGGAGGAGGTGAAGTATAGATTCTAATTAGTTAATTTTAGATGGTAGAATTTTACCAATTTAATTCTTATTTATTTTGGAATTTGATAGATGTTTTATTTCCTATTAATTATAATATTTCCTTCCACATCTAATGTACATTTTACACCTCATAGGCCTCTGTATCCCTCAACTGAGCTAAGCTAAGGTAAAACTTCATATAAGAGTCTCATTTATAGTTTTAGGTTAAAGTTAGATTAATAGTTTATTCTATGATTCATAGAATTGGCACCTGTGGGTATTTGTTAGTGATTGTGGTCAGGGATGAGGGGTTACAATATATATATATATATATATATATATATTTGTAACAAACACAGACGTTCGTTACATTGTTTTTTTTATTTATTTATTAAACATGAAAGTAAATTAAAAAGTTCACATTTAAAAATTTTCTTTTAGAATTAAAAATTGAAATTAAATATCATCTTAAACTCTTATATATTAATTAAATCGCATTCTCCGTATCGTTACAACTGGCTTTCCCAATCTGGGGCCGATCTTTAATAAACCACATATACCCTGAGCAAATTTTATCAAAATGAAATGTTTTATCTGTTTACATAAGTCGTATATTTTAAATCTTATAAAAGCACTGCCAGAAAGAAATTGTGCATATATATTAAACACGAGAAAGGATAAATAATTTTAAACTGTATTTTGTTAAAAAGAAAGTCAAAAGGTTGCATTTGATATGTTTTTTTTGTTAATATATATTATGCTTTTATGTGTATAGGTGCGCACAGCCACGTAAGTTTATAATCGAAATGTGGTGCCTTACGATGAGTACCTTTGGGAATTACTTCAGTGTAACCCTATGTATGCATTTCAATCAGTCATAAATAAGTTGGTGGTATTTATAATTGTGCTGCAAATATACACGTATAAATCCATTGTCTTTCAAAATATATTTACTTCAATGCAACCTTCTTAAATAAGTAATTTATAAAATAACTTGCTTGTCATGCCGTGTGTAAAAAAATAAAATGTATAAAATAAAATAGAATTCTCGGGGGGAGGAGGTGTAAACGTAAATGGTCCTTAGGTAAGCGATAGTCAACATTTTCTTTTTCTTTTTGTATTTAGTCTTTATACTAACCGAATGTTTGTAAATTTTGTTAATCGTGTACTGTAATTACTAACCCTAAGTAAAAAATTTTTTTTTGATCATTTTTTTTTAAGTAACTTTACTGATATGTAACGAACACAGACATTCGTTACATTGTTTTTTTTTTTTATTTATTAAACATGAAAGTAAATAAAAAAGTTCGCATTTAAAAATTTTCTTTCAGAATTAAAAATTGAAATTAAATATCATCTTAAACTCTTATATATTAATTAAATCGCATTCTCCGTATTGTTACAACTGGCTTTCCCAATCTGGGGCCGATCTTTAATAAACCACATATACCCTGAGCAAATTTTATCAAAATGAAATGTTTTATCTGTTTACATAAGTCGTATATTTTAAATCTTATAAAAGCACTGCCAGAAAGAAATTGCGCATATATATTAAACACGAGAAAGGATAAATAATTTTAAACTGTATTTTGTTAAAAAGAAAGTCAAAAGGTTGCATTTGATATGTTTTTTTGTTAATATATATTATGCTTTTATGTGTATAGGTGCGCACAGCCACGTAAGTTTATGATCGAAATGTGGTGCCTTATGATGAGTACCTTTGGGAATTACTTCAGTGTAACCCTATGTATGCATTTCAATCAGTCATAAATAAGTTGGTGGTATTTATAATTGTGCTGCAAATATACACGTATAAATCCATTGTCTTTCAAAACATATTTACTTCAATGCAACCTTCTTAAATAAGTAATTTATAAAATAACTTGCTTATCATGCCGTGTGTAAAAAAATAAAATGTATAAAATAAAATAGAATTCTCGGGGGGAGGAGGTGTAAACGTAAATGGTCCTTAGGTAAGCGATAGTCAAAATTTTCTTTTTCTTTTTGTATTTAGTCTTTATACTAACCGAATGTTTGTAAATTTTGTTAATCGTGTACCGTAGTTACTAACCCTGAGTAAAATATTTTTTTTTTTGATCATTTTTTTAAGCCACTTTACTGATATGAAACGAGCACAGACGTTCGTTACATTGTTTTTTTATATATATATATTATTAAACAAGTTAAAATAAGAAGTTCGCATTTAAAAATTTTCTTTAAGAATTAAAAATTGAAATTAAATATCATCTTAAACTCGTACATGTTAAATCGCACAGATAATGAAAAATTATTAAAATAAAACTTTATTAAAGAAAAAGTATTTTAAAACTAAATTTTAAAAAGATTTGGAGATAAAATTATATCTTTAAATTTATCTTTAAATATATTTTTGATTTGGAAAACAGGGTAATTAATCAGAAATGGAAATGATTGTTAATTAGTTAAATGTAAACCAGCCTTGGGCATTTAAATGTAAAAACATCAGTCAGATAGGAAAACAATAGAAACTGTTAGCAAATAAGAAGAAATCCCTATGGAATCGGACCGCAGCGAAAGAACCATCGCATCGGTGACGTAATGTAAATTCAATCCTTCACATTAATATAAAAAGCACAAGTTTGGAAATTATTAATTAGTGAGTTATTATGATTATTACGATGTGACAGATAGATGTTAGTGCGGAGGTGCGGGAGAAGAGATTGAAGGACGCACGTTCAATCCCTTCAGTTTTGCTAGTAAAGAAAGAGAAATGAACTATCGTTTCCTACATTGAGGACCAATTAAACTAAAAAACCTCCGAATGAATAAATAAAACAACGGCTAAATGGATACCAATCTTAGGACGGCGTGGGAATTCACGTTCATGGCAAGCAATGGATAAAGATGAACCTTTTAAACCGTAAGAACTTTATAAATAATGAACATTAAATTAAAATTTTCCATATTTAAATGATTGCAATATTATCCTATCTGACCAACTTAATTTATTAATAATGTTATTTGATGTATTTTTTATTTATTTATTTAAAATCATTTCCATTTATTTAATTTTGTTCTTTAAGTTTTATTATGATTTCTGTTTTCCGTTAAGCTAAATTATATAAATGTTAAACTTAAGTCGGGCGTGAATGGCTGTATAGATTTGTAAAGTTATATTAGGGGAGGGTAATCTTAGGTTATTTGTTTCGTGGTTAAATTGGGTCAATGGATTGGATATATTGGTGTGATTAGTAGATGTAATATTGATTCGCTATGGGCAGAATCGCTTCATACGCCGCACACTTCCGTTTGCCTATGGAAGGAATTATAAGTCGGATACCGCAGTTCCTTTCTATGGAGTTTTTTGTTTTATTGCTCTTCTTTGCAGATAGATGTAATATTCCTATCTCATAAGAGGCAATTTCTTCTTTTAACCTTTTGTACTGCCGTATTTTATTACATTGAATACATCGATATATCAGATGAATTGATGCCAGTTTGACTAGGAATTTTAGCCTAAGGTTAAATAGGGATAGAATGTTTATTTTCAAAAGCAAATTTATGTGGTCTATTCATACTTGACCCTAAATAAAAATGCATTAAATTTAAGTTGTTTTTAGACGCTTGCATGGATTGGTTATCGGTTAAGTATGTTTTGGGTTTTCATATTTGATCAAAATATATAGACATTCGATAAATAATGATACCTTACGGTGAGTATCTAAAATGTATTTATTCGGATGTCTTTTAAATGATTGGTGACAATGCAAGTATCTTATGGTGAATACTACTGGGTTACATATAAATTTCCCTCTGCAATTGCCAGTATCAATGATTTTATCTTTTGATCGTTTATGTTTACTTTGAAATGTTTTTAACCGTGAAATCTATGTAACCGATCTATATTCAACATTATAAACAAGCTTTCATAAATTTATCTGTGCGAACTTAATTAAAATGTAAAATTAGAATATAATAGTAATTAAATGTAAATTAAAGTCAAAAATCAAAGTTAAAAATAATGTTAAATGTTAAAATGTAAAACTAATACTAAAATAATTTTAAATCTTATGTATATGTGCATAAATAAATGTTTGTATGCTAATTACTGGCAGTGGCTTATTTTATTTATTTTTTAATGTTGAAATCTAATTAGATAAGATATTATATTATTTAATCTCTGCTATTCCACTGAGCTAGTGACATGGGCTAACGACCGGAATCAAAATAAAAAAAAGAGAAAAAAAAATTTTTTTTTTACTTACGTATCTGCCGACTTTATAAATTTTTCTAGGTTCAAATGCCTAGATGGCGCCCCGTAGTGCAGATTACGTTAAGTTGCTTTCTCCGGATCGTTACAATGGTGCCCAACATTTGATAGATGTTTTATTTCCTATTAATTATAATATTTCCTTCCACATCTAATGTACATTTTACACCTCATAGGCCTCTGTATCCCTCAACTGAGCTAAGCTAAGGTAAAACTTCATATAAGAGTCTCATTTATAGTTTTAGGTTAAAGTTAGATTAATAGTTTATTCTATGATTCACAGAATTGGCACCTGTGGGTATTTGTTAGTGATTGTGGTCAGGGATGAGGGGTTACAATATATATATATTGTAACGAACACAGACGTTCGTTACATTGTTTTTTTTTTTATTTATTAAACATGAAAGTAAATTAAAAAGTTCGCATTTAAAAATTTTCTTTTAGAATTAAAAATTGAAATTAAATATCATCTTAAACTCTTATATATTAATTAAATCGCATTCTCCGTATTGTTACAACTGGCTTTCCCAATCTGGGGCCGATCTTTAATAAACCACATATACCCTGAGCAAATTTTATCAAAATGAAATGTTTTATCTGTTTACATAAGTCGTATATTTTAAATCTTATAAAAGCACTGCCAGAAAGAAATTGCGCATATATATTAAACACGAGAAAGGATAAATAATTTTAAACTGTATTTTGTTAAAAAGAAAGTCAAAAGGTTGCATTTGATATGTTTTTTTTGTTAATATATATTATGATTTTATGTGTATAGGTGCGCACAGCCACGTAAGTTTATGATCGAAATGTGGTGCCTTACGATGAGTACCTTTGGGAATTACTTCAGTGTAACCCTATGTATGCATTTCAATCAGTCATAAATAAGTTGGTGGTATTTATAATTGTGCTGCAAATATACACGTATAAATCCATTGTCTTTCAAAACATATTTACTTCAATGCAACCTTCTTAAATAAGTAATTTATAAAATAACTTGCTTATCATGCCGTGTGTAAAAAAATAAAATGTATAAAATAAAATAGAATTCTCGGGGGGAGGAGGTGTAAACGTAAATGGTCCTTAGGTAAGCGATAGTCAAAATTTTCTTTTTCTTTTTGTATTTAGTCTTTATACTAACCGAATGTTTGTAAATTTTGTTAATCGTGTACCGTAGTTACTAACCCTGAGTAAAATATTTTTTTTTTTGATCATTTTTTTAAGCCACTTTACTGATATGAAACGAGCACAGACGTTCGTTACATTGTTTTTTTTTTTTATATATTATTAAACAAGTTAAAATAAGAAGTTCACATTTAAAAATTTTCTTTAAGAATTAAAAATTGAAATTAAATATCATCTTAAACTCGTACATGTTAAATCGCACAGATAATGAAAAATTATTAAAATAAAACTTTATTAAAGAAAAAGTATTTTAAAACTAAATTTTAAAAAGATTTGGAGATAAAATTATATCTTTAAATTTATCTTTAAATATATTTTTGATTTGGAAAACAGGGTAATTAATCAGAAATGGAAATGATTGTTAATTAGTTAAATGTAAACCAGCCTTGGGCATTTAAATGTAAAAACATCAGTCAGATAGGAAAACAATAGAAACTGTTAGCAAATAAGAAGAAATCCCTATGGAATCGGACCGCAGTGAAAGGACCATCGCATCGGTGACGTAATGTAAATTCAATCCTTCACATTAATATAAAAAGGACAAGTTTGGAAATTATTAATTAGTGAGTTATTATGATTATTACGATGTGACAGATAGATGTTAGTGCGGAGGTGCGGGAGAAGAGATTGAAGGACGCACGTTCAATCCCTTCAGTTTTGCTAGTAAAGAAAAAGAAATGAACTATCGTTTCCTACATTGAGGACTAATTAAACTAAAAAACCTCCGAATGAATAAATAAAACAATGGCTAAATGGATACCAATCTTAGGACGGCATGGGAATTCACATTCATGGCAAGCAACGGATAAAGATGAACCTTTTAAACCGTAAGAACTTTATAAATAATGAACATTAAATTAAAATTTTCCATATTTAAATGATTGCAATATTATCCTATCTGACCAACTTAAATTATTAATAATGTTATTTGATGTATTTTTTATTTATTTATTTAAAATCATTTCCATTTATTTAATTTTGTTCTTTAAGTTTTATTATGATTTCTGTTTTCCGTTAAGCTAAATTATATAAATGTTAAACTTAAGTCGGGCGTGAATGGCTGTATAGATTTGTAAAGTTATATTAGGGGAGGGTAATCTTAGGTTATTTGTTTCATGGTTAAATTGGGTCAATGGATTGGATATATTGGTGTGATTAGTAGATGTAATATTGATTCGCTACGGGCAGAATCGCTTCATACGCCACACACTTCCGTTTGCCTATGGAAGGATTTATAAGTCGAATACCGCAGTTCCTTTCTATGGAGTTTTTTTGTTTTATTGCTCTTCTTTGCAGATAGATGTAATATTCCTATCTCAGAAGAGGCAATTTCTTCTTTTAACCTTTTGTGCTGCCGTATTTTATTACATTGAATACATCGATATATGAGATGAATTGATGCCAGTTTGACTACGAATTTTAGCCTAAGGTTAAATAGGGATAGAATGTTTATTTTCAAAAGCAAATTTATGTGGTCTATTCATACTCGATCCTAAATAAAAATGCATTAAATTTAAGTTGTTTATAGACGCTTGCATGGATTGTTTATTGGTTAACTATGTTTTGCGTTTCCATATTTGATCAAAATATATAGACCTTCGATAAATAATGATACCTTACGGTGAGTATCTAAAATGTATTTATTCGGATGTCTTTTAAGTTATTGGTGACAATGCAAGTATCTTATGGTGAATACTATTGGGTTACGTATAAATTTCCCTCCGCAATTGTCAGTAATCAATGATTTTATATTTTGATCATTTATGTTTACTTTGGAATGTTTTTAACCGTGAAATCTATGTAACCGATCTATAGCAACATATTAAAACAAGCTTTTATAATCCCATCTGTGCGAACTTAATTAAAAATGTGAAATTAGAATATAATAGTAATTAAATGTAAATTAAAGTAAAGTTAAAAATAATGTTAAATGTTAAAATGTAAACTAATTTAAAATAATTTTAAATCTTATATACATGTGCATAAATAAATGTTTGTGTGTTAATTACTGGCAGTGGCTTATTTTATTCCTTTTTTTATATATACTCTTAGATTATCTTATTAAATCTCTGCTATTCCACTGAGCTAGTGACATGGGCTAACGGCCGGAATGAAAATTTAAAATTGGTGTTTATCTCCCTTGGACAACATTAACCTCTCTTACAATACTATATAATGAACATATTTAATAATCAATAACAAATAATTCATGGCTTTATTCTATTGCGGCTTATTTATATGTCAATAATTTATCGATCGAATGGCATACATAAGATTTTTAATAATAGTGCTAGACTACAGTTACATAAAGTTCTTTGAATCCACCATTAGTAAAACAATAGCACTCATACCAATACGTAAGTTTATTAAGCTGGATGATAAGGGTAATTTTATTTAATTAATATTTGCATTTGCTATATAAGAACGTGTGTGGGAAGCTAATTCAGGAAAGAACAATAATGGCAGAACTATCGTATCTGCAAGTGTGAATGAAATCTATATTAAAAAAATGGCAATCCATTTAGTATAATCATAACAGTACGGTTTAGGAGAATTAATAGGCTTTTAACGAGAATAAAATCTGGAAGAGCGGTACGTGTATGATGGCAAATGGAGAGATCTATTCTAAGATCTAAGAAGATGCTTCAATTCACCGTTAAAGAAGGCGACTCTCTGCAAACGTCGGCAGGGTCGGGTCATAAATAACAAAGAAGGCGCTTTATTGAATTGCCATAGGCTGGACTTTTGCCAGAGCGAACCCTATGCAATAATATCTCGCGCGGAAGAAATCCAAAGAGGTTTGCCAAACCTTGTCTTTGGTATTAGAAATAAAATGAATGAAGCATAAATATATATAAAACGAAAGGCCGGTATACACGTAACGCTTGCATTAATATAAATATATATATTTAACTAAGGAATAAAGAATTATCGCCTATCTTTATTAATAAAAACCCAGCGTACTAGTATGATTTGATTACTACGTGGATATGGAAGAATTACATTTTATGCTAATATAATAGAGCTCATAGAACTAAAGGATTCCCCCCCTTCTGTATTACTTTAAACTACACATAAACTTTTCACAACGGATAAATAATATAAATCTTTGGTTTTGAATGCTTTTAATAAATAAATACTTTTCGTATTATTAAATATATATAAAGTCGGTGGTGGCTATTGATTTCAAGAAAGTAATATTAATTTAATTCATATAAAATCTAATTGCAGATTTTAGAAGTTAGCACTATTATTTAATTAACCAAAAAAAAAACATTTCTATGAAAATAGATTTTTACTTATTTTTTTTTTAAAATAACACTGGACAGTAATTATCAAATTCTGATTTTATTTCCCCAGACTGGCAGGCACCCGCTATACTAAGAATAACAAATTTGTTTTTTTTAAAATATACTGGATTATTTACCCTCTAAAAGTAAGGAGGGTTTTCTTTTATTAAAAGAGATAGCGTAAGCATTTGCGATTCTGGGGGGAAATTATCGACATATAATTTAGGATCTGAAAGTATAAAATATAATAATGAAAATAAAGTATTGCCGCTTAGACGTGAAATTAAGAATTAATAATTATTCATGAGAGGTTTAATGTGGGAGAGATTACAGCTAAGTTATATAGAGAGAGAACGAGTTACAATTAACAAAAAGGTAAGAATTTTACAAATTGATTCATAACTAATATTAAATTTTACAAATAAAAGCTTTACAACATGTTTAAAGAAATAGATAGGTGAAAGTTAAAATTATTCATGGTAACTTTAAGAGTCTAGCAGCATTTGAAATTGTTACTTCTGTACAAACTTGGCTGTTCTTTTGATGATTTTGGATTCCCTCGGAGAACTAGATCTAGTTTGTTAAGCAGTTATTCAGGCAGGTAGTAATTTTATGATTTAACGAACAGGCATATCAGTATAGTCTATGAGTATCGGGATCCAGGGCACAGATTTCAGGGAAAGCCATCTCGAATGGCGAGAAAGGCGATTTAGATTTACTCAGTACACATTGAAAATAACCAACGCAAATTTTCTTGGTGACTGCTCTCCTTGACTGTCTTACTTACTCTCCTCAAAAATAATTTGTAATTATCCCATGCCTTGGTATTTTTGGAATCCCTTTCTGATTGGTCATTGCAATCTAATTTCCTAAAGAATTCGTATACAAGCTTTTACCCATTGTGATGGAAGATGCCATTGTTAGATAAGCATTCAAACTTTAATTAATTTTGATAAAAGAAAATGTTTGTAACAAAAATAAATCAATTAAGTTTAGTTTCTACTTTTGATTCTAGAGAAACTTTTAATTAAAGTTATGTTAGAATATTATACAAGATTACGCTTCTAACCTTTAACTAATTTTGACTAATTACAATCGCATCTTCCATATTGGATTTAAAAGAAAAGTATAGTTTAATGACAAAAAATAATTTAAAAACACAATTTTATAAACTTACATATAACGAACTTTTCCAATAAATATTTACTCAGTACCTTTGTCTCTACAATATCAGTAGATATCTGAGCTGCAATTAACAAACAATTATTATAACTTTTATAGAACAAATTAATACAGAAATTATAATATATTTTGATATTATAAGTCCGTTATAATTAATCCCCCATTCCCTATTGCATATACGAATTTTCAGACGCTACATTTATTAATTTTATTTTGCATGTTTAAATTCAGATATTTATGCCAATATCTTCGTTAATAAATATGTTAGTTACTATAACTCAAACAAAAGGATACAAACAAATGTGTTAGTGAGTGGAATATATATGCAAGCATAGGGTTTGAATTTAGGTTGGTAGCGGAAGATTGGAAGTGGGCTGTGAAGCGCAATCTGAATCTCAGATTCCACTTCATTTTCCCGGACTTACAATTGATAAAAAAAAATGTAAAAAAAAAATATCTTACTTGCTGTTGCGGTGACAAAAGAACAACCTGGTTTGAAAGGAGTACATCATTTATTTATATATATATAAAAAAAAATATCAAACTAATGCTAGCCCCATTTTTTTCTTTGCTGCTATATGCTAAAAAAATCTTAACCTATCTATCACTGAGTGCAAACTATTACAGTAAACTATATTCATATCTTTAAGAGTGTGGTTCGAATTCCTTATCTATCCGTCTGTGACATTATTTTGCTTGTTAATATTTTCCACGATCAGGAGGTTCAACAGGTCCTTTTACCTTTTCTATGGGCTCCAGGTCAGGAAGCCTGTAGTCCATTGATATAAGAAAATTTATTATGTCTCCTCCATTGGTAATTTGGTCCCCTGACATCATACGGTACCTACTAATTTTAATAATACTTTTGGTCAAGCTCTCAAAGATATTGCATTTAAAACACTCATATGGAGGTTGGACAAATCGCACCGCACCGCACTACCAAAGGGAGCCATCTAGGCATTTGAGCCTAGAAAAATTTATAAAGTATGCAGATAAACGCTGTTAGGATTACACTTTATTTACATATTTAGATCGTTAGCCCATTGTCACTAGCTCAGCAGAGACACCGAGATAAAAATCTATAAATTTTATATCTTAAGTATAAAAGAATAAAATAATAAAAGCCACTGCCAGTAATTAACACAGAAAAATATTTATTTACGCACATATAAAATCATTCTAAATTCGAGGAATAAGTTTAACATTTAGATTTTTATCTTAATTTTTAATTTTACATTTAAAATAGCTTGCTATAATGTTTAATATTTTATTTAGAGGGTCGAGTATGAATGGACTACATAGGTCTGCATTTGAAAGGAAAATATTCTTCCCTGATTTAACCTTAGGCAACAAATTTCGCAATCAACTGGCGCCAATCCATCTGATACATTCATGTATTCAATGTAGCATGATACGACAACACAAAATACTATATTGTCAGGAATGTACATCTGAACAATAAGTAGAAATAGAGAAGACATTGACTCTCCACCAACAGGAATGTGACATCTGTGGGCAAGTAGATCAATAAACTAAAAACTCCATAGGAATGGACTGCGGTCTTCTGCCGACTTACAAACCCATCCATAGACAAACAGAGGGTGTGTGGCATATATCTATAATCTTGCCTGTAGCGGATCTCATACTACATCTACTAATTACACAAATATATCCAATCCATTGAACCAATTCAACTACGAAATAAATAACCTAAGATTACCCTCCCTTAATACAACTTTACAAAACTATATAGCCATTCGCGCCCGACTTAATTTTAACATTTATATATAATCGCACAGATTTATTTTAAAATGTTGGGTATAGATCGATTATACAGATTCCACGGTCAAAAACATTTCAAAATAAACATAAACGATCAAAATACAAAATTATTGATACCGACAATCGCAGAGGGAAACTTATAAGTAACCCAATAGTATTCACCATAAGATACTTGCATTGTCACCAATAACTTAAAAGACATCCGAATAAATACATTTTAGATACTCACCGTAAGGTATCATTATTTATTGAATGTCTATATATTTTGATCAAATATGAAAACCAAAATCTAATTAACCGCAAACGAATCCATGCAAGCGTCTATAGACAACTTAAATGTAATGCATTTAATAATTTCTCCAATAAAATATTACTACACATAAAAATATTAAAAGGGAAATGATTCTTTTCACAATCGGGAAAGATATAAAATTAACCATTATTAATTTGATTTAAACTTACAAAAAGTCAGATAAGAGTCCATTTTAAATAAGTCGGCTTGTTTAATAATTTGTTCAACTTGACGAAAGTTCTTGATTGATTTTAAGAATTGTTCATTTCCTATAGCTTACGGTAGCAGAACTCCCGGTTCCTGGTGTCAATGTCCACAGAGTCTTTAATTGAAAGTTCGATCTAATGTTTAGGAGGTGGCATTTGCTGGTTCATGGTATCAGTCATTCCATTTCAGAGATAAGTGAGAGAGAACGATAAAGCGCGTCTTTATCGCTCGTCTCACCCAACCAAGTTGAAAAAGCTCTTCAACTCAATATTTTTTTCTTTTTATATCATCCACAAGGATTCACTGAACAAAACGTCACTAATCTGTTTTTTCGTTATGGTCCGGGCCAAGGCTTAGTGCTTCCATTTGTCAAGCTAAAATCTCTTTCTTCTCTTATCTAACTTTCCATCTGACTTTTTAATTAAACAGCTTTTAGATAATTAATAAACAATCATTTCCTTTTATAGATTACAGGAATTAATTAATACTTGTTTTTATTTTAACTTACGTTATTTTTTTATTAAAATATTTTTATATTTCAATCTTGTATTTTTTTATTTAAAAAAAATACATTCAAATACCTTTTTTTTTTGTTTATGAAAAAAAAAATATTTTTAAAGTTTAACATCTGTGCGAATGTATACACGTTTAACAATGTTTTAATTTTAGCGTTTAGTTTTTTACTTTTATTTGCGAACTTTTAAGTTTTATTTTAAATTAATGTAACGACATATTTATATATCGTTACATATATGTAATGAGCACTGACGTTCCTTACATTGTTGTTGTTTTTTATTTATTAAACATGAAAGTAAATTAAAAAGTTCGCATTTAAAAATTTTCTTTAAGAATTAAAAATTGAAATTAAATATCATCTTAAACTCTTATATATTAAATCGCACAGATAATGAAAAATTATTAAAATAAAACTTTATTAAAGAAAAAGTATTGTAAAACTAAATTTTAAAAAGATTTGGAGATGAAATTATATCTTTAAATTTATCTTTAAATATATTTTTGATTTGGAAAACACGTTAATTAATCAGAAATGGAAATGATTGTTAATTAGTTAAATGTAAACCAGCCTTCGGCATTTAAATGTAAAAACACCGGTCAGACAGGAAAGCAATAGAAACTGTTAGCAAATAAGAAGAAATCCCTATGGAATCGGACCGCAGCGAAAGGACCATCGCATCGGTGACGTAATATAAATTCAATCCTTCACATTAATATAAAAGGAAAATTTGGAAATTATTAATCAGTGACTAGTGAGTGATCATGATTATTACGATGTGACAGATAGGTGTTAGTGCGGAGGTGCGGGAGAAGAGATTGAAGGACGCACGTTCAATCCCTTCACGTTCAATCCCTTCAGTTTTGCTAGTAAAGAAAGAGAAATGAACTATCGTTTTTTTACATTGAGTACCAGTTAAAACAAAAACCTACGGATGAATAAATAAAACAACGGCTAAATGGATACCAATCTTAGGACGGCATGGGAATTCACGTACATGGCAAGCAACTGTAAAAGATGAACATTTTAAACCGTAAGAACTTTATAAGAAATGAACATTAAATTAAACTTTCCAAATTTAAATGATTGCAATATTATCCTATCTGACCAACTTAATTTATTAATAATGTTATTTGATGTATTTCTTTTTTATATATATATTTAAAATCATTTCCATTTATTTATTTACTTTTTTGTTCTTTAAGTTTTATTATGATTTCTGTTTTCCGTTAAGGTAAATTATATAAATGTTAAACTTAAGTCGGGCGTGAATGGCTGTGTAGATTTGTAAAGTTATATTAGGGGAGGGTAATCTTGGGTTATTTGTTTCGTGGTTAAATTGGGTCAATGGATTGGATATATTGGTGTGATTAGTAGATGTAAAATTGATTCGCTACTGGCAGAATCGCTTCATACGCTGCTCACTTCCGTTTGCCTATGGAAGGAATTATAAGTCGGATACCGCAGTTCCTTTCTATGGAGTTTTTTGTTTTATTGCTCTTCTTTGCAGATAGATGTAATATTCCTATCTCATAAGAGGCAATTTCGTTTTTTAACCTTTTGTGCTGCCATATTTTATTACATTGAATATATCGATATATCAGATGAATTGATGCCAGTTTGACTACGAATTTTAGCCTAAGGTTAAATAGGGATAGAATGTTTATTTTCAAAAGCAACTTTATGTGGTCTATTCATACTCGATCCTAAATAAAAATGCATTAAATTTAAGTTGTTTATAGACGCTTGCATGGATTGTTTATTGGTTAACTATGTTTTGCATTTCCATATTTGATCAAAATATATAGACCTTCGATAAATAATGATACCTTATGGTGAGTATCTAAAATGTATTTATTCGGATGTCTTTTAAGTTATTGGTGACAGTGCAAGTATCTTATGGTGAATACTATTGGGTTACGTATAAATTTCCCTCCGCAATTGTCAGTAATCAATGATTTTATATTTTGATCGTTTATGTTTACTTTGGAATGTTTTTAACCGTGTAATCTATGTAACCGATCTATAGCAACATATTAAAACAAGCTTTTATAATCCCATCTGTGCGAACATAATTAAAAATGTGAAATTAGAATATAATAGTAATTAAATGTAAATTAAAGTAAAGTTAAAAATAATGTTAAATGTTAAAATGTAAACTAATTTAAAATAATTTTAAATCTTATATATATGTGCATAAATAAATGTTTGTGTGTTAATTACTGGCAGTGGCTTATTTTATTCCTTTTTTTATATATACTCTTAGATTATCTTATTAAATCTCTGCTATTCCACTGAGCTAGTGACATGGGCTAACGACCGGAATCAAAATTTAAAAAAAAAAAAAAATTTTTTTTTTGACTTACATATCTGCCTACTTTATAAATTTTTCTAGGTTCAAATGCCTAGATGGCGCCCCGTAGTGCAGATTTCATTAAGTCACATTCTCCATATCGTTACAATATATATATATGGCTGCAGAAAGCAGTTTTGCTATTAACTGAAAGGAGACCCTTTGATTCCTCGTTGAGGTCTTAAAGGAACTGAGCAGGGCAAATTCCTAATGTCCACTCCATATGTTCTTGTCGTTGCAGCTGTTATTACTATGTGATTATTCATATAGTATACGAACATGGATGGGCTGCTCACCAACACGCATTAGCCAGTGTGGTGAGTTTATTGGCTTTTTACCTCTGAGTTTAAGATCAAGAAACACCATGGTCTTTCTTCTCAGTGCCTGATAAGGCAGAATGAATGTTTGTGTAAATGATAAATATTTTCCCAATACATATATACAATTATGACAGACAAAAATAAAGCATGGCCCTTATTCCCAGGAGGCTGTAAAGTCACCAACCAAGGCAGCGTTTGGTGGCCGAAAGCGGAGGGTGCTAAGAATCCCCTGATTGCGGACCCAGGCTGCCATTTGATGATGACTTTTTATTTAGGTACTTACAACTGCAGATCACTTTCAAGTGAAGGAAGATTGCAAGAATTAGAAGAAGAACTCTCTTATATTAAATGGGACATTATTGGACTTTGTGAAGTTAGAAGAAAAGGTGAAGAGACAATTGATTAAAAAAGTGGACATATACTCTATTATAAAGGCACAAATATTGGAAATACAAGTGGAGTGGGATTCATTATAAATAAAAAGTGGAAGAACAATATTGTGGAGATTGATGGTGTATCGGACAGAGTGGCAAGATTAGTTATACAACTTAATAGCAGATACCAAATGCAGATAATTCAGGTTTATGCCCCAACAAGTTCTCATAGTGATGAAGTAGTAAAAGATTTTTATATGGATGTACAAAAGGCTTTTGATCAGAGTAAACACCATTTTAAAATTGTTATGGGAGACTTTAATGCTAGAATTGGTAAAAAAAAATGAAAGATGAAAGTGCTGTGGGTAATTTTGGTTATGGTAATAGAAATGAGAGAGGACATAGACTTGTGGAATTTGCAGAAAAAGAAAAGCTTTATATTATGAATTCTTTTTTTGAGAAAAATGTTAAAAGGAAATGGACATGGAAGCATCCAAATGAAGGTACAGCAGAATTGGTTTATATTTTGACTAACAGGAAATGCATATTTCAAGATTGTAATGTTCTTAATAAATTTAACACAGGAAGTGATCATCGATTAGTAAGGTGTAAGATACATGTTAATGTAAAACTAGAGAGACAAAAATTATTAAGAAAAACAATATTTACAGTTGATATTCCTAATCTTCAGAAACATTCTAATGAATTTAAATTAGAGCTTACAAATCGGTTTCAAGTATTAGTAGATTTTGAACATGATTCAGATTTGAATGAAATTAATATGAAAATAACTGATACACTTTTGAAAACTGCAACAAAGATAGCTGGTAGGAAAAAGCAGCAATTGACCAATAAAATTTCTACTGAGACTAGAGAATTTATGAAGAAAAGAAGGAATACGAAGATATACAAAAATGATGCATTAAAAAGAATTGAATATCTCGAATTTTGTAAAATGGTGTGGAAAAGAGTTGAAAATGATATAAGAAAGTATAACTGTGAACTAGCAAGGAAAGCTGTAGAAGAAAATAAAAGTCTTAAGAATGTAAAACAACATTTTGGTATTGGTAGGAAATTTATATCTGCAATAAGAAAAAAAAGATGGAATTATTACTAAAAGGAGAGATGACATCATGAAATTGGTAGAAGATTTTTATCAAGAATTATATAGTAATAAAGAACAAGTACCTCCTATATCTATTACATCTTCCAAATTGCCCAGAATTTTTTAATGAAGAAGTGAGACATGCAATTAAATGTATGAAGAAAGGAAAGGCTCCAGGTAATGATGGAATTATAATTGATATATTAAAAGAAGCAGGTGAAGAAATAGAAAATTTTTTAGCAAAGTTATATAGCAAATGTCTAAATGATAAAGATGTACCGGATGATTGGAAGAATGCAGTAATAATATTAATATTTAAAAAAGGTGATAAAGAAGATATTAGAAATTACAGACCTATCAGCCTTTTATTAGTTTTATATAAAATTTTTACCAAGATAATTACTACTCGTCTACAGAGAACATTGGATTTCCACCAACCAAGAGAACAAGCTGGATTTAAAAGTGGTTTTAGTACAGTAGATCATATCCAGGTATTGAGAGAAGTTATAGAAAGGACAAATGAATATGAGTTGCCATTATGCTTAGGATTTGTAGATTATGAAAAGGCATTTGATTCTATAAACATTTCTTCAGTGATTAAAGCATTAGATCATCAAGGTATAGATCCAGGATATTGTCATATTTTAAAGAATATTTATAAAAATGCAACAGCAACAATTAGATTACATAATGACACTGGGAAAGTCAACATTGAGAAAGGTGTAAGACAAGGTGACTCCATATCTCCAAAACTTTTTACAGCAGTGCTGCATGAAGTATTTTGTAGATTAAAATGGGAAACTAAAGGAGTGAAAGTAAATGGTGATTATTTAAGTCATTTAGATTTCGCAGATGATGTAGTTGTTTTTGCAAATAATGCTTCAGATCTGCAGGAAATGTTGCAGGAATTATCAGGTGAAAGTAGGAAAGTAGGACTAAAGATAAATGTTAAAAAGACTAAAGTAATGTTTAATCGATTTGCTCAAAATATGAAAATAAAGATTGATTATGATGAATTACAAGAAGTTAACAGTTACAAATACCTTGGTCAGATTATTAATACAGATGGAAACATAATGGAGGAAATTAATCATAGAATTAAACTTGGTTGGAGTGCTTTTGGTAGAAATAACTTGATACTAAAAGGAAATATGCCTATGTGTTTGAAAAGAAAGGTTTTTAACAAATGTGTTTTACCTGTTCTTACTTATGGATCTGAGACTTGGACACTTAATAGAAGAGCAATTCAGAGACTTCAGACCATTCAAAGAAGTATGGAGAGATGTATGTTGGGAGTAACAAGAAGAGATCGTAAACGCAATGTATGGGTAAGAGAACAAACAGGTGTTACTGACCTCATTGAAAAAATTAAAAGATTGAAGTGGAGTTGGGCTGGTCATATTGTTAGAAGAGATGATAATAGATGGACAATTGAAATTTTAAACTGGATTCAAAGAGATTGTAAAAGACCCAGAAAGAGACCACATGTGAGATGGATGGATGAAATAAGAAAGTGTGCAGGGGTGATGTGGAGAAGAGAAGCTAAAGATCGGAGAAGATGGATTAAACTTGGAGAGATCTTCATCCTGCAGTGGATTGATAATAGTTGATAATGATGATATATATATATATATATATATATATATATATATATATATATATATATATATATATATATATATATATATATATATATATATATATATATAAAAAACAAATACACATACACAGCATTACTTTCCCTGAGTTCAGAGATCAATTCATAATCTCTGAACTTAATACATAGTCTTTGAAATGAGGGGTTTTTTTGATTTCTGTTTTAGGCCACAGTGGATTATTTTCAGCTTCAACTGGTGTGTTGTCTTTCTGATCATGGTCATTGATCCCCACTGATTTGTCTAGAGTCAGACATTATCTTCTCTGTTTCTTCATTGTGCAGCTGGTTGATGTGTTTGCAAAGTATTTCCCCACTAATCATCTGAACAGCAATCACTTGTTTTGACAAATGATGTATAACTTCAGCTTTTGACCAAAACTTAATGGTGTTATTTTTAACCAACCCTTTTTTCTGTGGTTGGTATTTGTTTTTTTTAATATCAGCTTCATAGTAGTCTTTATCCCTAATCAGCACAATGTTAGTTAATTTAGTGTGCAGTTTCCTACCAAAATACAGTTCTGTAGGCGATTTTACAAGATTTTGAAGAAAGGGTCATGTGATGATGGAGGAGTGCAATCAGCACTGCATTGTGAATTTTCATCTTTCCTATTTTGTAGATAGTGGGTTTTGTAACACTTTTTTGGCTAATCCATTACATTGAGGATAGTAGGAGGTTGATGGTGTATTCTATCCTCCATTCCTGCATTTTGTGAATTTTCATCTTTCCTATTTTGTAGATAATGGGGTTTGTACCACTTTTAGCTAATCCATTAGATTAAGGATGGTAAAGAGTTGAGGGTGTATTTTATCCTCCATTTCTTCATTGCTTCTTCATATTTTTGTGCAGTAAAACCAGTACCATTGTCAGATATGAGTGTTTTGAGAAAGCTGTGATGTGCAACAATTTTGTAAAGTTTCCTCAGTGTCACATCTGTACACATGCTGTTTATATGTATTTGGTCCACCCTGAAAATGCATCATCCATTATTAAAAACAAATGACCTTCAAATAAATTACACTGTTCAATGTGTACACATTGCCATGGCCTTTCAGATTTAGGCCATGGTTCAAACATTACTGGAAACACTTTAGTGAATGTTTGGTAGTTTTTACATTTTTTAATATTTTGCTCAATATCATCATTAATGCCAGGCCATCAAATGTAAATACAAGCTAATATCTGGATGACCCTTATGCAACAGCTTCATGATCAATTTTCTTTTTTTCAGTGGGATAAAAACCCTGTTGCTCTTGAGAATGCAATCTTTGCAGACTGATACCTCTACACTGTCATTCCATAATTCCCCATGCAGAAAACTCGGTCATTTCTTTGGCCATTTTTTTCTAATCTGTTTTATTATCCACTGATAGCCATTGTATTCAGAAGTCTATGCTGCCACTGTTTTGCTGTTGAGGGTTTGATTCCTCCAGGTGTCAATATAATTAATTTCAATTTTTTTTAAATATTGTTTTGATTGATCAGGTTGTGAGATAAAGCATCAGCATGGCCTATTTTTTCCCTTTTTTATAAATGTGTAATCATATTCTGCCAATATGTTTAGCCAATGCAACATGTGAGGGCTTAAATGATCAGGAGTTTGTTTAGTTCCTAATATTTCCAATAAGGGCTTGTGATCGGTTACAAGTATAAATGTCTGGCCATAAAGATATTGATGAAATGTTTGATGCTGAACAAAAGTTGTCAGGGCCTCCTTGTCTAACTGGCTATAATTTCTCTCTGTCTTGGTCAAAGTCTGGGACTCATAAGCAATAAGACATTCACCCTCCTGAGCCAGGTGGCACCACACAGTTCCAACACCAAATTCTTATGCATCTATGGTAAGCGTAATTTCTAAATCACTGTTGTAATAAAATAAGCAGTGATTTATGTGCAGAAAAGCTTTTTCCGGTTCATCTTCCCCACTTCCATTTCTGTTTTTTAAGCAGATCATACAATGGTCTGGTGACATGGGCCTTTCCATCTAAAAAAAATTGAAATATTTCACAAGGCTAGAAAAGATTCAAGTTTTTTCACACTATATGGTCACTGTGTCTCTACAACAGCTTTAAATTTCTTGGGGACAGGAGATGAGCCATTTTTGGAGATGATATGGTTTAAAAACTTAATTTCCATAGCTTTCCATATACATTTTTGAATATTTGGTTTAGTACCAAATTCGTCAAGTTTCTTGCATACTTCTATGCATTCTACATTCATTGTCTGTCATCGTTGTGATAAGAATATCATCAAAATATAAGATTACACCTTCTAGTCCATTAAGTAGGGTTTCAATTTTTGATTAAAATTGCTAGGCACCAATGTTATTACAAAAGAAAGCCTCATACATTTAAGTAATTCTACATGGGTGGAACTGGTATTTGGTAAAAAGCAAAATTAAGTTCCAGTTTAGCAAACCAAGTTGCTTTCTGCAGTGATGCTAATATGTTCCTGGCATTAGGGACTGGTATGCACTTTTACTGACTGCCTTGTTTAATGAAACTTTATAGCATCTACACAAACGAATTTGGACATTGGATTTGGTAATTACAACATATGGTGTAGCCCAATTAGAATTCTCAATGAGTAATAGTACTCCCTTTTTAACTAAATCAGTGATAGCTTCTTACTTTTTATTTTTTGCGAACGAAATGTTCCGTAACTACATATTGTAGCAGCACATCAGTGCTCAACTCTACCAATACAGATGTAGTTTTTATATTACCAGGTTTTCCATTGAGTAAGTTGGGAAGTTTGGTCAGCATTTCATTTTTTAGTTTTACTTTTTCCACTATTGTGAGTTTGATTACCAATCCTTTAAAACATTGGTGATTAATAAGGGGGTAGATCAGGACATAGACAATGTATAAGGTAAAGTCTATTAATTTTTAATTTGCTCAACTTATGGAGGCTTGTATGACACCTTTAATTTAGACTGCATTGCCATTTACATCAAGAGACCTAAGGTCAGTTTTCACCAATTTTGGGATTTTGTTATACATGGTGATAATAGTATGCTAGTTGTGGATTGATATGAGATACTCCACTGCTACTATCCACTTCCATTTTTATGTGCTGGTCACACAGCTTTATCTGCAGCATAATTTTGTTATTAGTAGATGTTTATTTCACCTCTGTATAATGGGATCTTTGGCTGTTATAACAATCCTTTTTCTGCTTACACATTTTTTTTAAGAGTCCTTTTTTCTTACACTTGTTGCAGCATTGACATTGTAATAGCAGTTGCTGGTTTTGTGGCCCTTCTTACCATGGCAGTAAGATGTAAACTCAATATTGTTCACAGTCATATTTTTTCCCATAGACCACTGTTCGTTTATTATTTTACAAACATCAATTTGATTTTTCTATTATTTTTTTAAATTCTACATATTTATGAGATTGTTATAACATCGCCTTTTAAGATATACCCTGTTTTATAGCCTGAATGTAGTCTAAATTAGTAAATGGCCAACAGTTGTTGCCTTAAACTATAATTGCACATACTAGTAAACACCTGTTCAAAGAGAGCTTCTTCCAAAAATGATCAGCACATAGTTCATTGCTAGATCATGCAAAGAGATGTTGCAATCTTTGAAAATTTCATCCCAACATTGGTTTCTAGAATGAAATTTTAGTCTTGCAACATGCCTCAATGGTTGAAGATTGAAATAACTATCTAAACACTTCTTCATATGATTGTACATGCCTTCTTCCAGAATTATAGGATCTGTAAACTAGATTGCAATCTCAATGACTTCTTTGCCTGCAAAGTACAATAACAAAGCAATTTTTGTATTTATCATTTTTGACCTTGTTGGTGAATAAATATTTTTCTGCATTAAATTTTATTATTGCTATTTCCATGCTTCTTTAACCTAATTAAAACCATTATTTAGGTTGATGGTCTGATTTTAGACTGACTGCACCAATTGCTATGTCCAGCTATATACAGATATACTTCCATGAGTGTAGTAATAATAAATCAAGCATTACCACGAGTGATATTGATTTCTATGCATTACCATGAATGGCTATAAAGAATTAGGGTTTAATTTGTAGCAATGCTAATATAGATATCATCTATCAAGAAAACAGTTAATAAGTATACAGTTATTATATCATTGAACCCAAAGTCATAGACAAAATAATGATGATTGGTTCGACCTGTTTAAACCCTAGATGACTCTTGAGACCAGCTGTCCACACTTGAAGTTACACCAAATGAAAACATTTGCTTTACCACAATCCATACACACAGTTTAGAACTCCAAGAACCAAGTTAGCTCTGATCCTTCAGAACTGAATGCTGTCATTATTCCTTAATTTCTGGAGATGATTGGCTGATTATCTACATCCAATCAGGTGATTATTTTTACTTGCTCAAAGGTAATTAATTATTTTTCTACTTTAATTAAATATTGATTTTTGTATATTGTCATTATTGAAAAGAATCTTAGCATTCCTTATAAATATTTTAATTTGCTTCAACAATTCTACTGTGCTAATTAAACTATTGTTTCATTTTATCTTTTAATCTTTTTAATCAATTACTATAGTTTATAATTTCAATTTACAAAAATATAACTTATACATTTTTGTTTATAACTTTTTCCATCTCAAAAGTTTCTACAATTGTGTGTGTATATATATATACACAGAAATTTGGTTTGCATTTTTATTTATTAAAATACTAGGTGGCTATTCTTTTTAAAGGAGAATGCTTACTTAATATTATTTACAATAATATTATTTATAAATTGTTCTTATTACCATAACATACAGATAATTTACTCACCAATGTACATGTTCATAGAGTAGTAGTGATTTTTTTCAGATGCATATATTGCTTATATTTTTTAGCATATTTTACATAAAAAAGGTAGTATATAAAATAACGAACAAAAATATTAAAAGATAATGAAATAATTTAATAATGCAAAAAAAGTAAATAAAGTAAATATAATATTAATTTTAGATTTCCTCTTGCACAAACTTATTAAGTTGGATATCATAATCAAAAGTTCATATTCTTTATTTTGTCTGATTCCATTATTAGAGCCTCTTATACACATATATAGCGTAACAGGATGGAAGTGATAGGAGAAAAAGTGGTGGTAAATGACAATCCGTCCCAAATAAAATAAGATATTTCAAATAAGTATGAGATAATATTAAATGAATGTTAATATTTAACAATCAAGGAGATGATATTCATTATCATAAAATATATAAACAATTTTATATATTCAACAGAGTATATCATCAGTAGGTCTTTATGAGAGATCAGACTGCAAATTCAGAAAAGCAACTAAAAGCATAATTTTACATCTACTAGCATTATAAAGTAAAAGTACTCATTCAAAAGTAATACTAAAAACACCATTTATCATCATGAAGAATCATCCTTAAATAAAATCAATAATCAATCTGGTGACTGGATTGGAAATGGATCATCTGTAGATCAAGCTAACTCTTTAGCTATTGCCAACCTGTGGCAGATTATTAAAACCATTAATTTCAAGGCACCAGTGCTCATCTATCAGAATACATAAGAATCAAAATAATGTGGATACATTAAAACATGCTGTTTGTCATTAATGCTCTGGCCACATAGTATCATTAATGTACTGGTCACCTATAAACTTAGTTTATTATAAACCTAAATTTCAATAAAATAGATTTCAGGGGCTTTAAAGAATGTAATCTTTCCAGGATATATCAAACATCATCATCATCTTGATGTCCATTAAGCAATAAAACATGTGCATTTATATATTCTTCCTGTACTCAAATCTACTTCAGAACTCAAGCTTTATAGCTGTTATAGTGACCAAGAAATGATGGATTTAAACAATTTAGGACTTAGAATATAGCTATACAATTAGAATATTTTTGGTTTTGATTAACATAGTGCAAAATATTGTTAAATTGAGATTTACATATATGAGGTTTACAAAATGCAAGTTATTAAATTTATTTACATATACATTCCAATAGGTTTATTTAAAACCAGACATTACACAGACATGTGGTTAATATAAAATGAACATATCTGAGTTTATAAAAATAATAAAATTATTAAAAATATATTTCATAATTAATTCCATTTGAAAACTATACATAAAATTCACATATATATGTGTATCTATAAACATAGATTGTATGAGTTAATATTATTAATTAGTCTTTTTTTGTCTGTCAATAAAAGTATTTTCCTTTTTTTTAATTCCTTTTAAAAACTATACGTTAAATTCACATATACGTATGTGTTTGTAAACATATAGACGATATAAATTAATATTATTAATTTTTTTTTCAATCAATAAAAGTATTTTTATTTTCCTTTTTTTTTTAAAAAAAATAAAGTCAATTTTTTTTTACTTCTTTCAAAATAAATTGTCCATGAATCAATCAGTACTTTTAGATTTTAATTCATTTTAAGTAAAATTATTTAAATGTCCTTTTTACCAAACAAATTTACTTAAAATTTCATTTTCATTATATATAATGCTACTCACCATTGTATATACATTTATCTGTGCTTCTCTTTATGGGTTGGCTTGGTGAGACATGTATAATCCAGGATTGTCATAATCAAAAAGATATAATTCAAGTAAAGTGTTGGCATTCAATGAGCTTACTTCTGTTTAGGGCTTGATGGACTTTAGGCCAGCAAACTGTCTTTTCATTTAAGGCTAATGATTGATTTAAAGTGACCCTGGCTTCAGGTGAACAAAAACTCTTTCATAGAACCAGTAGATGGCTGCCTGATCTTCTTTCTTGCCTCCAGCTACATCTTATGGGAGTTCTGTATAAATCTGTCAGCTATCTCTCTGGTTAGCTAACACCAACTGCTGCAAACTTCAACCAGTTGCAACAACATATTATAACTTTGTAGTTAGCTATATGTTGCTAACTACATCTCAAAAATTTTAAATCAGAATGTTCAAAACTGAATACCAGACTGAGCTGATATTTTTATCAGTGTTTTATAAGAGTCATCTAGGTGATAAAAACACCTTAATTGAAAACAGAGCCTTTTTTGTCTAATTTTTTTCTTGATTAAAATCAATTTTAATCTTTTCAAATTACTTTTAATTAAAAGCTACTTTTGGAAGCAAATTTGAAATTCTAACAAAGGTATGATCTACATGTTTTTACTTTAATACTTTGGAATTTTTAATCTACAAAGACTTTTAAAAATATGTAAAGAAATATATACAAGTGTCAATAACAAAAACTATGTTTTTAATTTCCAAATCAGAATTTATTTGTTACACCTTTTGAAATTATTTAATTTATAATACAATATTATTTTAAATTCAGAGTTATTTAACCCTTTATTTATTATTTTTATTCCCAGTGAATATAGAAAAATATCTACAAAAATTATGCCTGTGTTTATTTCTATTTTGTGCACACACTATTTTATTGGTGTGCCATATAACAGACGTGTTATAATAGAAATTACTTTATACAAACATTATAGTAATACTCATTCACATTTGTATGTGTGAATTAAAGCATAATTCATAACAGAAATATTCACAATTTATATAGTTTTATTGTTTAATACTCTGGTATTATTTTCTTTATATATAATGAAAAATATAATAAAGTATTAAATTTTTTTTTCTTCAGATTATCTTACAATTTTAGTCCTTGAATTCACTTATCTTTTTTTAGACATATTTTCATAACTTCTTTATGAGCTAGTAATTTCAAATAATCGTGAATTAACACCCTCTTTTTTAGTTTAACATGTTTAGTTTACTCTACCATTTTCTTCAACAACATGCAGATATGAGGAAAGCAATCTATCTCATTTTTATACCCCCAGTATCTTTTCAAATAATCCCCTTTTATTTCATCTAAAACATTTGGGACAATCACCTAAATAAATTTCTAAAGTAATCTATTTTTTTCAATAAAGAGAATAATTATTAATTGAACAAATCCATGCATATTTACAAAATTAATAATCTCTATCTACATAATAATTTTATACCCATTAATATTTTCTTTATTTTTTCTTTCTTCCATTACATACATATATATGTTCATAATTAAACACCCACGTTTTTTTTTTCAAAATATCACATAGAATTTGTATTGCTATGACAAAGATTACTATATGGAAACATGAATAAAGAATAATATATTTCACTGTTAAAAACATTAGAAAAATATAAGCATGTATTTTCTTTTAAAAAATAAATAAGTAACTGCTTACCCCATCTTTCAGCTCCTCATATGTATTTGATTTGCACATCCAGTTCAAAAACATAATAATTATATCTATCTGTAGTGATAAGCAATTTATTTTGGATGTAACCTGAAAGTAAATTCAAATTGCATTCATTAAAAAATAAAGTTTCATTTAATAAATTTTTATGGTTAGTTTGATCTAATAAGACCACCCTTAATTAATAATGGCATTCAAATTCCATGTTGAAAATCAAAATCAGAGAAAAAAAAAGCTGCTTTAATAATGAATATTATTATAACTATGCAAATAAATGTGTAAAGCATAAACATGTACAATTATAAAACATAATTACTTTTTATCTGTCTATTATTTAATGATGTTTGCTCTCTTTTCTTTCTAATATATTTCAGAAATAGCTAAAATTGTAGCTTTTGAATGTAGTCTGGTTTTTTCGCCATATCTTCTGCAAAGGAAATAATCAAATTTGCATCTTTTTAGAATGGTTTTGAAATAATAATTTTAATATAAATGTGATTCACCTTGCCAGTAAAATCCACAATTGTGTTCACTATAGAACATCCCATTTAAAAACATTGAGTTGGCCCTTGTTTTACTTAACCATCTAACAAAACTTTTAATTTAAAATAGTGGACACTATAATTTTATATCCAGAAAGTTAAATTCAATTTGTGATTTGATATGTAATCTTCCCATAACTTTAAATCAAACTTTCCTAATGTTCTAATATTGTACCAGTTGGATTTGTATGTTCATATAACAAGACCTAAAATCTGAGCAAATGTACCTTGAATCCAATCATGCGTAAGATACATATATCACTCATAAAATGTGCACTGTTTGACAATCTTCCAGACCTCCCATCTTATGAACAACAATTCTGATGATAACTGAATTATTTCATCTTCCTGGCAGACTATGCATAGCAGAAAAACAAGATGACTCTAAATAAATACTGGTACCATGGCAAAACCATTGATACAATTATGGTTACAGAACCTTCATGTATAGCTAGACCCATGGCCTCTTCTATCTTGCAATATATATATAATCGCAAGATATTACAAATTAGCAATATTTTTTCTTTAAAGTTTCAAGTAAATCATCTCAACAATATGTGTTTGTAAACTAAATAAAAGAAAATCTATTAATTTATTATTAGAATGTCAATATAAATAAACGGAAATGATTTAAAAACAGTGGGTTGAACTTAAAATATAATGTTACAACAGTAATCTTATAATAATTATAAATTACATCATTACATACTGATTCTCTATTGGTGATTGTGAGCCTCATATTACACTTTATTTTATTGGAAGATCATTATTTATATTTTGGCATCAATATATACTTACTATTCTCAAATACATTAGTTTTGGTGTGGTTATTTTGTATGCCAATAACAATATATTTATAAGCAAAATATGCAATATTATTAGCACTATTTTTTAAAGATACAGAGAGATTGACAATAGAATTTGTGCTACTACATAAATGTGCACACTAGGTAAACAATAGTCATAGCACTGTTGTATATAGGTACACGTACAGCATCATATGGCCAGCCTTGAATATTTATTAATAGCAACACTTGATCATTTTAAATATAGAGGACATTTTATTTTATTAATTATTGACTTTTATTTTAGCATCACTACATTTTACAAAGAGTTGAATGAAGCACAAACATATATAAAAAAATAGTCACATATGTGGGAAGTGTTTATTATAGATGAAGGTAAGATAGGGTCAGTGCGTGATGTTACACAAATCAATTAGAAAGAGGGAATAAGTTCAGTGATGATCATGACATTACATGTTATAGATGCTCATAGGTTTTGTACTTAAAAAGAAAAATGATAATAACAGGTCCAGCATAATAGCAATACATAGTTTTGATCTGATGAATGCTTCATCATTTTAGAAAAACACAATAATAATCCTAAACCAATTTTGTTTCAACATCTGTAGCAGAATTGGCTTATTTGAAGACAACCTGGATGGAGATTCTATGTGCCAGCTGTCCCAGGGTCATCCTATGCAGATCTGCATATCACAAGCGAATAATTCCAGGGTCAGCTTACACCCCTATTCTCAGAGACCAATGTGAAGAGATAGATAGTGGGCTCATATTTCTGATGCACCCACATGACAAAGCAAAATCTCAATATATAGATAAATAATAAAGCAGCCTGTGCTGGCAACACTTACAATAATGGTCATTAATGTTACTATATAAATTATAACCTATAATATTTGAAAAATACCACATGTAATGGTATGATCTAGTTGCTAAACAGTGATGAAAGTTTTTAAGTTGAGTAAGCTAACAATTTAAATTAAATTAGCAAAAACCCCTTTTGATATTTCTTAATACATATATCTCATGTACACATAGTGTACTTTAACAGGTACATACAGGCAAAGAATAGTGGTTATCAAATTAAATGAAGGTAATAAAATGCATTTAAATAATTAATGAACCTCCATTTTAGAATTTTAAATTCCGCTAATATATTATAATAAGAGTAATGTAAATTACATTGTAATGGTGTTTACATGAAGAAGTGGATTTCTTTCCCACCTATTCACTAATATATAATGAGAGCATATATTCACAATTTTTCCAACCTAGCAAGTGTCTGTGATTAAAATATCAGTATTTGATTAGTGCTTCCCTTTAATGATGAATAGCTGAACTGAAATAAAAATACTCATCAGGTTGCTGTTATTATGGCATACTAACTTTAAATTTAAGATAATACAAAAAATATATACATATAATAGTGAATAATAAAATAATGACTGCACCAAAGCAGAAAAAATTATATTAGACTATGAAGCATAATATTTGTGAGTTGATAGAGAATCAGAAACAAAAATAACAAACTAATAAATCATTATGATAAGTACTAATTACTGGCCTAAGCCCAGTTTTAGATCAGATTACAAATTGGCAGTCATTACCATATTTATATTTAAAAGAGGTTTTTAGATTATTGTAGAAAATCCTTATAACGTTTTTGATGGTGGCATTGCACTAGTATCTTCTACTCTTGGTGAGTTTCTGGTTGATTGACAGGTTCTCCAATGTGGCTCATCTTGCAGGCTAACTAGACTTTTTTCTTTGCAGGTCAGGCAGCATTTCTCCATTATTCATTCTTTAAGCATAGTATAATAGTTCATAGGTTTATACACACAGGGTAGATCCTTGTGGGACATGGTTTTGGAATGACCAAAAAAGGTGCATCTCTTCCCTTTATTCAACAAGCATTTTATTGAAAATTTAACTGGAATGGTTTAGTTAAGCAACACAATCAAAAATATAACACTATCTCCTCTTTGCCTTAAACTCAAGCCCTATTTATATTCCTAGTGATGTTTCAGAAATGCTTTTAAACAATGGGCTATCTGAGATGTAATAAAATATAGCCACTATCATATGGTTGCTAACAGGATAAACTCTTTTGTTTTAATTAGAAAGAAAAATGCAACTCTATTGATAAATTATTGATTGATTGTTTTAAAATCTACTTCCTACTTTTAGAAATAGATTCAAAATATATAAAATTTTCATCACCAGTTTGCACATTGTTTCTGTATAATTTTTCTTTTTTAAGATGACTAATGGTTTTTTATATTAAATTCCTTTAATTCATTGGAGAATATTCAACAGATTGCATCAACCTTTTTTTTAACGCCATTACAAAATATATAAATTAATATATAGAAAAAAAGATTAAAATTAGTATAATAAGATTAATGAATAATAAAGAAAAATAAATGTTATTTTGAATAATATTACACACATCGAATACATTCATACATTTTCTTGCACATACACGACTTTGCCTTTATTAAATGAGTTATATATATTAAAATAATAAGCAGAAATTATTTTTAGAGGATGTGGGTGTGTGTATATGCATGGAAGATAAGATTTTATCCCTGTCTGGTGGTGAGATATTGGATGAAACTGTGAAGCTCAATCTGACTTTCAGATTGCCTGCTTCAATATTGGGTCATAGAGTATATAAGACACATATGTTATAAACAAAATAAAATAGCAGCTCATATGCAACTAATTAATTTTCACTAGCTATTTTAATGTGCATTAACCCTAATGGCACTAGCAATTTAATGTAATGAATATCTTATTTTTAAATTTATTAAAAGCAATATTACAATGAATTCTACATTAGACCTCAACATCTAAGTCCACCATTTTTATAATATTACAAAAACAATAAAATTGGTTGACACCCATCCAGGACAAAAGTTGATAAATTGTCAATGAAAACATTATTATCAAACCAAAATTTAGTATACAATATGTTTAAAATTAATTCCATGTTATAAATTAACTATTGAACTGGCTCAGTGCAACAATCATGAGCATGCTTCATAATGTGTCCAAAGAGATGATATTTTTTATTTCCATTTAATTAATTCAAATTAAAGATTCCACTCTCAAATATTTATCACATCTTTATCTCTGTTTAAAAGAAGTTTGAACCATGACATTCATATAAATTGAAGCAAGTACACCTATTTTTTAATCCAGTTTGCATCTCACATGCTTCATATTGCACTTCTCTAATATTAATATAAATTGATGGGGCAACAACATTCAAAGATAATTACAACCATCATTGCCTTGACCAAATCAATAAAAGCGATAAATAAAATACTATTTTGCTCTCACTGCATTAACTGCATTAGACTGGCATCAAAAACCATGATAATAGTGTTTCTTAATTGTCTAAACTTAATCTGTAGTAAACTTTTATCTATGAAGTTTTTCTAGTAATGAATAATGATATTTCACAATAATTACTCTATATCTAATTTCTTTGACTTTAACTATTGCAGTAAAAAAGTATCAAAAGAAAATAACCTAAGATTAGATCACTTAATTTTATACATCCATATATGATTTAAATTTGTTTGAAAGTAATAGCTTCATGTTTTAACACTTTTATAAAAATACTTCATCAGCATTGCCATCCATTCCATTTTTAGATTACAAACAGCCACTTTAACTTATAATTCTGCTTCATATAATTAAAAATAAATAAATAATTAGAGCATGATTGTTTTATTAAAAGATGTTATCACATTTTGTCATCATTATTTAAAGTAAAATACAGTTAGCTTTTTTGCTCAAGCTACAGAATGCCTTATAGGCAGAAAATAGTGGAATCATTAGCCATGAAAAACAGTTGTGAATAATAAACAAACAAGACACAAGTGGTATCCTAATGTTTAGTAGTATAGGATGTTGGTTCATTAAAATGTACATAATTCTTCTAATAAATTGCCTTTTGTTTTTTTTAGCCTAGTCATACTAAGCCTATCATGTCATCAGTAATCTCCTCATACTTCTTGTAAAAATATTATTGCATGTTTGGGCAATACATCTTTTAACTACAACCCATTTATCATTCCAATTTCCTTTTGCAATTTTGTAGCTCAAATCTTAATAAGTAATGATAGAGTCTTAGAACATTAACAGTTCTGTTTTCAACTATAGACCAAAAATTCAAGTGACAATTGTTATATGTACAGGCATCTCTATTTAATAATTCTTTTGACCACCTTAGATGTGACCCTTATTATAGATAATGTTACAAATGGATTATTTAACAAAATCAGGCTAGATTATTATACCTAGTTAAACAACATCAATAATCATGGTAAAGTATGAAGCATTAGTAATAGATATAAAAAAATATAATTTGTTCTATATGTTGGGAGATAAAATGTGTATTATAGGACACAAAATTTTATGCTCAGAATAAGGACTTGAGTGGGTGGTTAAATTGCAATCAATATTTAAATTCAATATAGCAGCTTATTGTGTATCTCCATATCCTTATTTAGAAGACTAGTCTATTCAGTAATAAAGTAAACTTCATTTTATTTTGTATTTTTAATTTTTGACTTTCTTGTATTATTGAGAACTAATAGAGTTAAAAATTGTCACAATGATACCACTGTTCATCTCATGGGTGACTATTACCAAAACAGATTCAGAATAATTCAGATAAAGAAAAGATTTTCATTCTGAAATATTATTATTACAGCAAACCATTAAAATATTCAAGTTAAAGATTTTATTTGACATATTATGGAAATTAGTATACTTTGGGCAAAAGCTATTAGAAATGAAGATATTGGTGGTGTATGCACAAATTTTACATACTTAATTTTTGTGCAAAAGATGGACCGACTATTATAAACCAAATGTTTGAGCAAAAATACATTATAAATAATCATAGATAAATCCATAATTCCAATCACATTTAATAATTTGATTATAATAGAACTATAATATAAGATATAGAAATAATGATTGTTATACAGATCATAGAAGTGTGTGCTCCCAAACTAAAGTGATAGCTAGATTAAAAAATAAATTTCATTCAAACTTCATTTCCAGTTACTTTATTTTTAAAAATATATTCTATATGTGCTAAGTTACAGATATATGCAAATTTGTTCTTGTATTTACAAAAGGAATAACCATGATTAATTTTGTAACAATGTTATTATTACTAATTTGAATGAAATAAAAAATGTCAATTTATGCTTCTCAGAATGATAAATTAAATGTCATAAATTTATATTAAATATAGATATGTAATAAAAAATGTTTAATCACTGAAAAAATGAGTTAAAATTATTAGTCTATTAAAACCATAAAGAAAATACAGTTATTTATTAATTGTACCACTAAATATCACATTATCATTATATTATTGTATGAAAATTTTGCTATATTTTTTGATTGTAACACTTTCAATTTTATTTAATGTTCTGAAATCAACATATTTCATGAAACCAGAAATAGCATTATCAAATAATATGACAATGGTAATTTAAACGGGTGAGATTTTGAAAAAAAATTTGAATAATGACATAAAAATGGAAATAATGACTTTTAATCTTTTAAATGAAAAACCTGGACACATTAGAAATATTACATTTTGATATTGAAGTATTTTTTCCAAAAATATTGGATATTTGTAAAAGTGTATAGAACATGGAGGTTGTTCTGCTACATCTTAAAGATAAATAAAATTATTCCAATTTTGAAAATAAATGATACAGGCAACATAGTAGTAATTATCATGAAATATTATCTAGAATAGCCAAGATAGTTTAATTATTTTGTTATATATGTATTGTCCAGACATAATGTTGCAATAAACTCACTATTATTTTAGAAAAGCAACTTGCATAACATATATGGAAATTAATTTCAGGAAAATAAAATAAATGTCAGATATAATGCTATAATTTGCATATTGAAATTATGTTTTTGGTCAAGGTGTTTAATAACAGTTATTTAATAATAAAGTATTTCATTATTCCTCAGAATGTATTCTTACAACACTGCTTCTAAATTATGAAATTAGAAGAAGTGTGACTACTACAGATAAATAATCTGGGCATTTTCAATAAAAACTCCAAACATTTTCTTCAATATTTATGACAGATTATCTTTGGAATAATCATTGTCAGTGTAAAAAAGGATCAAGATGTGATATAGGTGTAATGCTAGAAATTTTGATTTAAATTTATGAAAAGTCCAAAATAAGAACATAATGTTGTTGGATTCTGCATTTATCTTACAATGAGGATAGTACTATTCTGAGTAATTTAAGATGTGGGGAGTGGTATTAATGCTTTAAAACAACATTCAACCTTTAAAAAAGCTTAAACTGTTTAAATATTTTTTGTAAAAGAGCACAGGTTATTTATCAGCCAATAACAGATCTAAAATCTCCAGATATATTTTGAGAGTACAACCAATTGAAATACTTTTATAGATGTATAAGTAATAAAATAGGCATACATGAGGAAATACAACAGTCTCCAATGCTGCTTTTAAAACATTAATAGATAACTTTTTACAGTATATACTTTATTAAATAAAAATGAGAATTTAGATATTTGAAAACTTTTATTAACATTTTAAAAATACAATAGCAAAATAATAAATCCAATAAGTATGTTTTTCAACTTGCTATATAAGATACTATAAAGTTCACTATTATAAAATCACTCCTTCATGAATGTAAGATCAATAAACGTTTTGTTATGAACTTGTATATAGTTCTCATGAAAAAGGTTCACCAAAACTACATTGTTGAGATTATCTCAAAGAATTCCAAAATCATACAATATTAATATTTACATTTAAAAAAAATGTTGCAAAAATTAGATGCCATAGCAGAACTCTATATAAACAATTAGACATAATGTTAACATATTTAAGAAGAAAATGTTTTGTAATAAAGAAGTTAAATCAGACTATTGCAAAATATAAATTAAACTGAAAAATGAACCATCATGTTCTGTATGAGGATGTATTTATGATTCACTTAATTCTAGTTCATTTTTTATAAATATACACAGTTGTTTATGTATGGTTGCCATATGTAATTATCATCAAAAGATTTTTCTGTTTAAAATATCAGTGTCATTTTTATACAAGAATGCCATTGATAAATTTAATAAAACTGTAATACCATTTTTTATTCATATGGCATTTATTATGTATCAAAATATACCTATAGTAAACTTGTTTATATCACCAATTACTTTAGACCTTCTAAACAATTTGGAACTTCTGCCTTCAGTTTATTACATTTGTTATGAAATTCTATCATATTTTTACCAATTAGGCAAAGAGAAAATATCATATTTTCTTTTAATAAAATTTATAATAAATTTCATTGGAATAAATCTAGATGTGATTTTTTAAAGACTAAAAAAATAAATATACTTATATCTATAAAACTTTTTAAAAGAATTAAATAATTTAACAATATGATAATTCTTAAAACCCAAATTAGAAATTTTAAAGTTTAATAACTGTTCATGTTTAGTACATATGTAGATGCACTTAAAATTTGACATCAATTTTATTCTAAACATGATTGGAATAAAATGTATTTACTGCAACTACCATTTTAAATCTGGAGCTTATTAATCCACAATCTGACTAGCAGTCTACTCGTGGAAGCAATTAGTATAGTAAGATCTTTTATATCCTTACTTCTAACAATAATTTCATCACTAAACCCTTATGTTTTAAGCATGAATGTATCAATGTTTCTTTATAATACTTTTTTTATTAAATGAATTATTTATGAATATTCTGAAAAAATAAAAAAAATGAATATAAAAAACAGAATTAAATAACCTTCATTATTAAACATTTTTGATTCTGAAACAATAAAATTATTTAAATGTTCTTTTAATATTAAGGGTGTGTAGAATGTAAGTGGAATTATAATATTTACCATAAATTTGTTATCTTTTAGTCCCCATAATGTTTGCTTGTTGCAGTGAAACCATTGGTTGAGTTTTAGAATTTATTTCCTTTGGCTAGTCTGGATTTGTTATAATTGTGGAGTAAGTTTGATTTTAGAAAAAATAGTATAAAACACAATACAAACTATTATCTTTTACTTGACCAGAACTACTGATATACAAAATAGCAGTAGTAGTAGTGCTGTAATAAATAATATTTCAGACATGATAAGCAGGTTGTATAAGACAGTATAGTCATGCCATTTTTTGGTCATTATTACTTCATAATAAGCAAATTTACCCCATATTAAAGTGCCTACCCATCTGAAATTCCTCACCCTTGCTCAAAACTGATTCAATGATGACTACATTGTCATGAATAAACACTATAATTTAAAGAATCCAACCTATTAAGGGTGTCTTTTTTATTTTGTGGCATTTTTCTAAAGAAATGCAAAACTGTTTCACAAATTTTAGGCATGTCATTAAAAAATTGAATAAAAAATTCCATGTGTGTAGATGGGAAAATGTTTGCATGAAGGCCATGCCTAATTCCATGAGAAAGTCATAATGATTGCATCCTACAATAATGTAAGTGTCCAAAAAAGGAAATGATATCAGGAAACGTATCTAGTGGTTGATAAACCAAAATTTTATTTTACAAGTCAGCAGATATATTAGATCTGCCATTGCTTACATGTCATTGACCGTTAATCATTATGAAAACATTAAAGCACCCATCACAAACAAAATTAATGTAAACACTATTTACTATAGTTACATTTCTTTAATCACTGTGTACATTGTTGCATAGATGTTTTTATTAACAAAACATCCTGACAAAATTTGAAATACAGAATATAGATTTTGAATTTTACAATGCATACATAAAATAATGGTTAAAAGTCATGTTTTGACAAGACCATTGGGGCACTAGCAGTTAATATTAATAAATTTACAAGTTTCATTCAATGGAAATAGATTTAGTATCAAACAATATAGGAAGCATACCAATAGCTCAAACAAGCTCTTATTTAATAAATGTGGTAAGCATTCATATCCCCAGACCAATTGTTTTCAAGCTTCTGACTCACCTCAGTGAGGAGTTAGAACAGTCAGACATTAGATGTAAAATATCAACTCAAAATCCAGCACTTATTTAATACGTAATTGTTGAGAAAAAAATCTGAAGTTTTTGGACACAAAAATGTCTTTAAATTCAGTTATATAAGTCAAATAGCTATATGAGATTGAACCAAATTCAGATCTACCATATATTAAGACTCTTAGCATTGCCTAAGTCATAAAATTAACACTATAATAATCAATAAAGCAAGTCATATATAATGTGATATTGCTTTATTGATTACAATTTTACTTTTAAGGCTTTAGTGATGCTAAGGGTATTAATATATGGTAGATCCAGATTTGTTTTAATTCTATATAGCTATTTGAGTTAGATAGATGGATTAAAAGATGTTTCAGATCTTCATTTCAATAGTTAGATATTAAATAAGTGCTGGGTTTTGAGTTGATATCTGCACCTATCTTTACAATCATATAATTTATAACTCTCCAATAGGTCAAGTTTCAAAGCTTTTAATTTTGTCATTTGATTCTAAAAATTACTCACCAGTTGGATATTTTTCTTGGGTCATCTTGTGTCTAATACTCTCTTGATAATTCTTTTTCCAGAAGTAATTTAAAAATGTTTAAATTTAGCAAAATCTTTAGAGTTGATGAAAAATGGAATCCATCATATCTGTGATGCTTCCTGCAAATGATTACAGGCTATAGTTAAATTTGCTTTTTCTTTCATAGCATTTGGACTAAAATCTCTTTCCATGCGGCTTAACTCTCTCAATACATTTACCTTCTGAATTCCATGAATAGGCTCTAATTTTTAAAATCTGGTTTTCTTTACCTGGTAAATGACCCAATAGTTGTGAATTTAAAATTTTGTTCCTTTTTTATTTATCTCTTCATATATATACTCTTTTTGAGATAGTCATAACACTTTTTCTATTCTGGCTATCTTATCTGTCATTAGCATCTAGCCTTTCAATGTGTTATTCGCTGTTTTATGCTGACCATTTTTCCCAGTATTAATTTATTTTATTTACCTACAAAGGCCAATTATTTTTTTTGCACCAGATCTAGATGTGTTCTAATTCAAGTGCTTCTATTTCTCTTATTTCTCTAATCTGTTCATTTTTGTTCTTTTTGACATCTTCATGAGTATTCTCCATTTTGTTATTGAAGCTCCTTAATTCACTTTTTAGTTTCATCACAATATCCACTTTCAATTGTTTTTGACTGTTTTTCACTTTTCTAATTTTTTTATTATCGGCATTATTTTCACATTTTTTTGATTTTGCTTTTATTACCATTACTGATTTTATTACAATTTTTTTTATTTGGACAAACAACTTTTCCATTTCATTTTTGTTATCATTACTCATCTTTTCAATTTGTCTCACTAATCTTACCAAGAGTGTTGCTTCATTTATTTGCTCCATCAATGTCTCAGTATTTTTGGTTTAATTTTTAATACTATTTATGGCATGGTTCTGTGATATATATCTCTCTTCTGCTCACTCCAGTATTTATCTTTGATTGTGGGCTTCCATTTTTGCTTTAGCATTTGTTATCATTTATTGACAAACTATTAATATTCAAAAAGATTTGGTAAAATCAAGAAGTGTTTGGTCCATGCCTGTACAACACAACTACAGAACTTATTTCTTTTCTAGCTTATTTGCTTTTCTTATTGTAGTTCCATCACACTATTTTTAATATTTTCAACATTAAATGTTTGTTCTTGATAATATGATTTTATCATACTATTTTTAATTTTTTAAAACTTGTTTCTTTTTACAGTTTTATCCATTTCTTCATGATTTTATTTTATCTTTATTTGTTCAACACTACATTATTTCCATAAGCATTTGATTACTTTCATAATTTCCTTATATATCCAACAGAAGAAATAAGAAATTTTATCACATTTTCTGGAACAGAATGATCATAATTGGACAACAAATAAAATGCAGACAATATACCACTATTCTGAACAAACCACACTGAGAAAGTATTTAAAGCATATTGGTGATATTATCTTTACACAGTCATCATCATCATCATCATCAACCATTATCAATCCACTGCAGGATGAAGGTCTCCAAGTTTAATCCATCTTCTCCGATCTTTAGCTTCTCTTCTCCACAACACCCCTGCACATTTTCTTATTTCATCCATCCATCTCACATGTACAATTTTCTATTTGTTATATGGATATAATTCATCATACATTAAATGACAAGAAATATTACTATAGCATTTGAATAACTGTGTATTGCAAAAAGTTCAGTCAAAACTTTCATTACATTTTGTGTGCATGGATCATATATTACAGGAAATTCAATACATTTTGAATACATATCTACTATTATAGAGAATACTTTTTGTTAAAATAGTCCTGCATGGTCTAATGTACTTGTTGCAAACTTACATTGCTTTAGGCCAGGATTTAATGTTTTACCCTGTAAATTTGCTGCTCTTTGACACACTAGATAATTTTTCATGATCTGTTTGATGTTGTCATTCATATGAGCATACTAACTATATTATTCTAATGACACTGGAATATTTTATTTGTGATAAATGTAGGATGCTTTTTTAATCTTCAAGCCAAATCATCACATGACCATCATTGAAATATAAGTTTTATATATTGGCAAATTTTTTCAAGCTATCTATGACTTTACTCTTAATATTTTCTGTCTTTCAAACATCTGTGTAATTTATCTCATATATCCAAGATTTGTGCTTTTTACTCTAGCATTTTAGATATATCATCCATATGCTTATCCTGTTTTTTAAATATATAACGTAATTTATAACCATAAGATGCTAACATATTAATCTACTCTCTCATTTGCTGGTTAGCATAGTATGGCAGTAGCTTGTTATTTTCCAGTATTTCTATTAACATGTATTGTGGCATATTTTCACTGCATACACTGTAGCTAAATATTTTTTGGCTAGTTGGCTGTATCTTTTCTAGGCTATAAAAAATCTTCAAATATATGCATAGGACATTTACTAACAAGTGCAATATATGATACTCATACACCAAAATTTCAAAACATTGATTATAGCATTTATTCTTGCTGTTCTTTACTAATAAGTTATCAAATGATCATATCATTGTTATTCTCTGAACAGCCATATCTTTTTGTTTTTCTCATTCCATTTTTGGTTCATTTTCTGGAGCCCATGATGGGGCATAACTGCATGTGATTTTTACTCCAGAAACATCTTGAAAAGTTTACCAATCCTAGAAATGCCTGCAACATTTTAGCATGCTTTGGATTCAGGGCATTTTTCACAACAATTACTCTTTCTGCATTAGCCCTGTTTTCATTTTCATTAATATGGCCTAAAATGTTTCTTTTGCCTAGTCTAAATACATTTTATTTCATTCAAACTTGTGCTGAATTTCTTTAATTTTTAAGTCTGCATATACTATTTATGTTAATTCTAATTTCTATTTCATGATGACTATTTCTTATGATATATTTTCTTATCTGAAAAATGTTTGATCTTATGGTTATCTCATATGGTAGTCTCCTAAATATAAATAATCCTATTTGTGTGTTTATAATCAATAATTCCACTGATATCTTAGTTAGAAGAATATGATAAATTTTAGCTTTCAAGTGGAGCTGCATATGTATTTACCTTATTGGAAAGATATTACTATATCCTTTATGATGGGTACATTTCACTTTTTACTCATGAACTTGTTGACCATAGCTTTATAATCATCACAAATTCTTACACTCTTTTCACGTTTTAACACTACTACTATTAACATAGCTCAGACTGATAATTCATAAGATGTAATTATGATTTTACAACTAAATTTATTTAAATCTTTTTCAACTTTTGACTTAAACACAAATGTGACATTCCTTGGTCTGTATACAACATGCCGAGGATTATCATTATACTCAATTTTCATTGGTTTTATTTTGAACTCCATTGGGTTGGTTGTAAACAGCTGTAGAAATTGTTTCCTTATTATACTACCTCTATTTACTTTTTACAATATTTTTAACAATATCAACAAATTAAAAATCCTTCTCCTTTTTCTTTTCAAAAACTTTATTTTTTTATCTCAATACTGAACATATATATACATTTATATAATACAAAACTCCAACGTTTCAACTGTTTTATCTCATACAGTCATTTTCAAGGATATCTTTCTCCCACTGCTATATTTTATTACTCTTTCTTTTACATTGTTTAATTACAAATATATCTTAAAATCCTTAAACCCCAAAGGCTTAAAAAAGCTTCTTACTCTTATTGGGTTAATATTTCATTCTGCTCACAATAATGGTTTTTATGGCTATTTATTTATACAGGCACTATAAACACTCCTCTATTTATTATGTGGTTCTGTTTATGTCAGATTCTATCACCATGCACTTTTTTAATTTCCCATTGACATTTATCTTTTTACAAATCATATTTTTGTCTTTCCACGATCTTAAGTATATGTCCACCCCAATGTGAATCTTCATTTGTTCATTTTGATCAAAAATCTTTACATTTAATTTCAGTGTATCATCACTATATTTAAATTTATTTATCATTTACAATTTTTATGCATTTTTTACCTTAATTTACTTTTTTTTTACAAAAAGTGGACTTTGCTATGTAATTTGTCATTTACATAACTTTGACATGTGTCTATCCAATACACAAGACATTTGTTCATTTTATATCTGCAGTTAGATAATAAATGACCTATATTGCCACAACAATAACCAATACAGATGATTAAATAAACAGGGTCAGTCCACTATAAAAGAAGAATTAAACTGATGTAACTATTTTACAGCTTAATCATGCTGTCAACTAGGCAAATCATATTCATAGCACCAGGGTAGATGAGAGAAAGAGAATTCAGATTAATTAATATGAAAATTGGTAAATGTATATATACCATTTGCATGATAGTACAACACATTAATCACTTTTATTTAATGTGTGGTATTGTTGTGATAAACCTTGTATCTTTGTATTTTATCTTTTAATTTTTGCCCTCAGTGCAAATCACTTTAATGTTAAGAAAATCAGAATTGTGGCCTAATTTGACCTCATACTTTAAAACACTGAGTTTATTTTTTTTTTATTTAAATTAATATTCTTTATTAAAAACCAAAAAAATTACAAAATTACAAAGGGAATTTAAGTTTCTCTAACAACATTTCTTCAACTACTGTAATAATACTCAGGGTATTTTCCTGAGTGATTTACATGTTGTCTTTCTTTACCTTACTAATACATTCTTAGACTGGAAATGATGTTTACCTACCATATTTCACATGTGGATAGAGCAGACCCTCCCCACACTTATTGTACAGTATTCTTTGGCCAATATTTTAAACATAGGTTAAAGTAATCACTCCAATCTCTCTCCAGCTTTCTCAGCCAGTTGAATTTTTTATTGTCAAATACCAAAGAACATCTAATTAGCCATATTGTTTTTATTGCATGGATTACAACCATTGCATTATGCAGATTAAACCTAATCACATATTTTTTTATCAGATCCTTTAGGTCTATTATTGGCATATGAAAGACTTGTGATCTCATATCCCTGAATTCCTGGCATTCCTCAAGAAGGTGTGTAAATGTTTCTTTTCTCTTCTTACAAAACATACACACATCATCCAATCCCATCCTCAGCCTTTTATTAAGGTAGGAGGTAGTCGGCAGGATTCCATTTATCAGCTTAAAAATAAACTTCATGGATGATTGAGGTGTATATATCGAGTGGAATTTTTTAAGAACACTTTTCAGTGAACAGCCCAACCACACATTCTCATTTTGATAATATCCTTTTGTTAAATCTTTATATTTTATTCTATCTAGACTTTGGACATTTAGATCATCTTGTAAATCTTTGTATGTTATAAACATGTCTGCAAGATGTGATCTTCTCTCAGCTCCCATTTCATTGTAAATTCTTATATCTTCCATTGGAGGACTAAAGGACTGATCCTTCATTACATTCAAATATGCCCTGGCAGTAATAAAATTAACACAAGCTTATGGATCGATTAAGCTAAGCCCACCTTTATCTATTGGTTGCTGGAGTACAGAAGTTGAGAGGAGGCTAGATTTCTTCCCCCATGTGAACTTCTTTGCCATCTGTATAATCTTTTGGATAGTTTTGTTGTAAAGTTTTAACCAAAGTCCATAATAACTAAGCACTCCTATTACACTTGCATTGAAAATCTTGGTTCGAGTCACTTCATAGAGATTAAAATATGAAAAACTATTAATTCTTTCTTCTATTTTTTTTTGTTACTAGTTGATTTAACTGACGATTCATTTTAGTTTTGGATAAGTAAAGGGGGAGTCCAAGAAAAGACTTAGGCTGAGCTAAAAACTCACTTGGTATTCTTTTCCCTGTTGCCAATTGCCAAGCTGCTGACTTAGCAAACTGTACTACTGATCCTGTAGCCTGTTGGAATTTTCTAACTTTATTTATAACTATATCAATATTATAGCTGTTTTCAAAAATTATTATTATGTCATCTATAAAGGCTGTTACTTTTATTGAAACTCCCAAATGGGGCAGGTAGATTCTGTTAATTATTGTTTCTATTTCCTTTAACATAATGTCCACATAAATAGCAGATAAGAGTGCTGCCAATAGGGAACCCTGTGGGATACCTTTACTAGGGATAAAGAACTCCGACCTCCTCATAAAGTTTTTATAAGAAATTTTATTATTAGTAATATAATTAATTATTGCATTTATTAAATATTTATCATCTTTTATCAGCCCATTTAGGGCATTAAATAGATAAGCCCAGTCAACCAAGTCAAATGCAGATTTAAAGTCAATTTTCAATGCAAAGTACTGAGTCAGATTCAAGGCCTTGGCATACTTGATAGCTTTTTGTATTTTAAGAGCTGCATTTATCACTCTCTTACCTTTCACAGCATGATGCACTGTTGAAATTTTATCACTGACACTTTTAAACAATTTTCTTTGTAGGATTCTAGCCAGTATTTTAAAATCTATATCCTCAATCGGTATATTTCTTAGGTCTTCAAATTTAGGTATTAATGTGTTCCTTTCTTTTTTAACACTAAAGATTACTCTTTTATTTATGCTGGGCCATACAAATCTTTGCGAGCACATCTGATTAAAATATTGTAACATAAGCCCTATCATAAGATAAGTGATTTGTTTATAAACTGATGCTGGGATTGCATTATTAGCCAATACTGTTTGCATTTTCAATCTATTAATTTCATCTGTAATTTCTTGACACGAAATATATTCCTTCCGTTTGATTTGTAATTATCCTATATTGATGACCATCAATGTCCTGGTTACCCATGGTCTGTTTCAGTCTTTCAACCATATATTCATCAACCTCATCACCTGATATTAGAGAATCTTCTATTGTCTTCATAGATGCTATACCATTTGTGTGAGGTATATAAATTTTTGCATAATTAATGGTTGGTTTTAATATTTGTCCCAGCCCCAGAATTAATTTCATTAGTCTTAAAGTATATGTATCTTCATGCATTTTCCTATATATATTATTATATTTTTGTTGTAGTTTACCAACCAGTTCTTTATTTTCACCCAATTCAGAAATGACACTCATTGTTTTATTAATCTCTATAATTCTATTTTTCATTTGATTTGGGGACATCATATTATTCATACTATCAGAGCACAAGTCTGAAATAATTTTTTTTGAATTTATGCCAAGCAATACATGGAGGCAGGTTTGAAATCCAATTGTAATAATTCGACACTATGATAATGTCAGAAATCTGATCAACCAAAAGGAAAATCTGACTCCTAATGTTCTTCTTTATAGTAAAGGCATATCTTTTATTTTTAATTAAACTATAATTCTTTATCTGGAGAAGTATTCTTAAGTGGTCCGAGAAGGCTACCAAAGAGGTATCAATAAATGAGTCCTTAACTTTAGCACTCGATACAAAGAACAAATCAATCAGTGAGGAGTATCTACTGTTAAAAAATGAATAAGCATCTTTGCCATATTTCATTTTCAATGGGTACACAGCAATCATTTCCTATTTCTGTTCTAGGAGTTTGGGAATATTCTGGTAAGAGCAATTAAAATCACCTCTCACCACAACAATACCCAGCTTTTGTAACAACTTATTCTGGACACTATGAATCACATTAGGTATATCATTACCCTTAGAAATCAAGTACACCACAATTAGGTAATGAAACTGGTCAAAAATGACAAAGGATACCACCACATAGTTTACTTGTAACAATATTATTTGTATATTTCTTATACCTGCACTCATATTTATTAGCACTGCCACTCCTTGTGATGATTTCATGTTAGGTTTGTACAAAAATAAATTTTTATTTGTGAGTTTTTAATAATCCATGGGGATGTTTTGTCACTAATCCTTGTTTCAGTTAAAATTATAATATCATATTTCTGAGATGCTATGTAATCCACAACCTTCTCTGTTTTATCACCTCCATTCATACCTCTTATATTAATTGATATTATATTTAGTGCTTTATTCATGATTTGGCAAAAGATTTGTCAATTTATATGAATATTACTCCACAAATTATCCTTTTTTAATTTAGTTTTTTTCATCATATTCCTTATCATTAACATCATCATTTAAAGGTTCTCTATCCTGAATAGGCAATGTTAGCACATAAGTATTTGCTTGCTTATTATCATTATTGCCCTCATCAGCTATATCTTCCATGTGGTTTTTCTTCTGCAATCCTTTATATTTACTTGTTGTTTGAGAGATTTTACCAATAGAGTTACAATATCCCTGTCTTCCACCACACTTTCCATCCGTGAGTCAGTGTCATAATTATCTTCAGAGGTTTTACTACTATCAGCATGTGTGTCAGGTTCAACTGATAAACGCTCAGCATCGGTTAATATATCTGTATTAATTTCATTATATATCTGTTCTTCATACAATTTATCCTCTTCTCTATTGTTATTAACTATATTAGCCCATGTCTTTATAGGCGAATTATTACATAGATGAGTCATTTGGTCAAATTTATTACATTTTATGCAATTCCCCGTATCACACATCACTGCTAATGACCAACTTTGTCACATCTAAAACACAAAGGTGGTCTACCCCTTATAACTAAGGAAATGGGCATTTTATCCTTTAATAATCTATGTGGAAGCTGTTCTTTCATTACACCTTTCTTCAACTTTAGCACTACCCTCCATGCATTTGATGGAATTTGAAAGGCAACATCCACCATCATTTCCCTTTCCATATTTATTACCTCGGCATAATTACCTATCTACATTTTGAAATATTCAATATTGAAACTCGGTGGAGTGTGTAGTATTCTTCCATAAATTAATGGGTTTGGATCTTTTGTTACATAGTAAATTTTTTTTTGTATTTCTTTAATTAAGTTTTCTGCTCTTTCTTTTTGTTCTTTATTGTAATATTCTAATGAAACAAACCCTCTAGCAGGAAAAAAGGCCATATATTTAACCGTGCTAATCAATTCCTGGGCATCGAGTGCTTTTAAATATTCATTAAGATCTGGTTTGTCAAGCACATGTTCTCCTATAGTGTCATTTGTTTGCATAACTAAACTAAAAATTGATGTACTTGGTGACATGCAGCTTATGAAAATTTTTTTTCCAATAAGAGTTTAAAGTAACAAAAGATTTAGGGGTAAGTCTATTTGTGCTTTTATTTTCTGGAACATTATTGTTAAGTTCAGCAAAATTTGTTGTTGCTTTTTTAATTAATTCTTTTTGATTATCCAATTCATTTACTATTTTTATTAATTTTGAACTAGCTGCGATTTGTTTTATTGAAGTAGTTTATGTACTCCGCTCAGCCGGCGAGTCATAACTTTCATCAATATCCATTTCCCTTCTCTTACTATGTTTTAATATTTCCCGCTCTGATCTTTCTAATCCAACGTTATTATGTGAGCCACCATCAAAGTATTGTTCTAGTATTTTCTCTATCAATGCCTGAAGTCTTACTCCCATGATTTTTTGTTTGCAATAGTTGCAGTTTAACGTTAATACTATTACCATCACTTTCATCTCTAAATTTATTTAATTCAGTATCGCCATTATTTTTTTCTAATTTACGTTCATTTAACCTAGGCTTATCGGACATTTTATCTTTGCTGTTTTTATTTTCTTCCAAATTACTATCAACTAAATCCTTTAGATTATCTTTATCATTAGTAATACTCACTTTGACTTCTGGGTTTTTTTTACTCTTCCTCCCCATCTTTTATTTTCATTCATATCGCCTAATTCTCGTCACTGAGTTTATGTTAGGGTCTGTTTTAGCACAATTATATCTAAATATTTGTGTTTCGTAAATCTAGTGTTGCTGTTAGCACAAGATATACCATAATAAATTGCATTACAGGTGTGTTCATTTTAGCTAAATTTGTAGATTTGGAGAGCCTGGGTCAGAGATAACTTGTCATTAGTGGTATTAATAATTGATTGAGATTAGATGTTGTGAAGCAAATTGATTTTATTTTTCATTGATATTCTCAGTATAAAATAAAACTAATCTATACACTAGTATTGTTGTGGTTCAACAACCTGGTGTTTGTAGTGGAATACTTTTTTGTTTTGTTAAACAATTGTAATCATACTTTATCTTAATTGTTTTATTGTTGTTTTTGATGTTATCTCTCCTGTACAGCTCAATCTTGCATAGCTTTTGATTTCTGTAGAGAAAACACTTAAAGCCAGTTAATTTGAATGAAGTGGAAATATGTGAATGAGGTTGAATTGCATTGCAAACACCTATGGGTTTGATGGTTATTTGAAAATTTATATCTGCATTGCTGTGTTAGATGTGAATATCCAAAAATTTTATTTCTTTTAATAGATCATTGTTCTCCATTGTCCAGACTAAATTTTAATGATCATTTTCTTTACAGCACAAATCAGTACATAATTACTATAGCCTATGTACAGAGGTAAGACAGCTGTAGCTAAATGTCTCAGAATAAATGCCTCTTCAAATTTGTTTAGTACATTTCCACAAACAATGCCATTTAGCAGCATCACCAGGGGGCGAACCACGTTTCATTGTATAAAATCTGCTGAACCATGATCTCACCAACCATCCATTTAAGAGTATCAACTATATAGTTGGTTTTGTTAGCATCTAAACTTGCTCCAATTAATGTGTCAGATGTCTATAAAATAAGGGTCATGGTAATGAGTCATATAACTTCACAATATCAAATGAAGCAAGCTTATACTGGAGGTTAAATATTTGTGATTTAATAAATGTATGCAACAAAAAAGATTTGACAGCAAATCCACTGAATGTTGTGTGCATGATCTATAAGCCATTCTGCTATCATTTTGGCTGTACTTTAAAAGTAAATACTTTCAAAGTTTATCAATAGTCTGAGGGATGACTTACTTTCTCAACTTCAATTTGCAAAGATTTGTGGCAGCATTGCAGCTATGAGATAATTTTTTATATTCAGATGTATTGTTTCATTTTGATGTTTTCACAAAATTGACACAATAAATTTATTCTTTGGTATCTTTAAATTATATGCCTCCAGACATTTGAATTTCAACTTTTGTCATTTGTTCATTAACTTTTGTTTTGTAATTTTAATTTAACAAAACAATATTATTTGATTGTAAAAACTTTTTAGATATTTTTCAGTTTAGTTAAATAGAGACATAATACTTACATAATTTTTCCAATCATATCCTCCAAGGTTTGTTTTTATGGTTGGTGCCGTGTATTAACAAAATCTTTACTCCGAGTTATTATTTATAATACCATAATGCTTTATTTAAACACAAACTTCTACGGTACACTCTACTTTTAAAACTAATTAAACTACAAAAATATATACATGAAAAAGTCTTTTTATTTGCTGTGTGTCGAAAAGTTCACAGCTTTACAGATTTATCTGTTCATTGGTTTAATTATCTCATTATTTCAATTCATCTGTTCCTCTGCATTTCTACCAATCAAATTGTACTCCTAATTTCTCTGTGGTCCGGCTTGTTATCAATTTCTCTCGACGTAATCCTTTGTCTTCTATAATCCGTTTTATATTTTTATATTCCGCCATTTTAACAAACAAAATATATGTTGTAATTTCACTTCTGAAATATTTCTTTTTCTTTTATCAAACACTTCACTTCCTCCCCTCATTTCAGAAGTTGAAATATTTCCATTACACATAGTCTTTGAATCGTTCGGGTAATTTTCTATTTCTTGTAGGCCTGGGTGACTTATTCTTGTATTGTTCATGTTTGTCTTCACAATTTGTTTCTATCACAATTTGTCTCTCTTCTTCCTCTTTCCCTGTACTATTAATTCTACTCTCCTTAGTGTCAAACTTCTTATCCTCGTTTGGTATCCAATACCATTCATCTGACATTCTTCTTCGCATGTGGTTTATATGTCTTCTATATATTATTTCATTTGGACCATTTATTTCATATATCTTGTTTGACATCCGTTATTTAATTGTTTCCTGAATACATGTCTTCCTTAATATGTCTCTGAACCAGACTGGTTCTTGATTCCTAAATTCTTTATCCATTTCATCATGTTGTATTATATTGCTCTCCTTTGGATATAATGCAGTTAATTTTGTTCTCAATTTCCATCCGCATAGTATTTCTGCTGGTGATTTACCCGTTGCTGTTGATGGTGTTGTGTGTTGCATCATCATGAACATTTGTAGCATTTCTTGTATATTTTTTGTTCCAGTTTTCCTCAAATTTTGTTTCACTTGTTGTCCTGCATCTTCCGCTAGCCCGTTTGATTGAGGATGATATGGTGGTGACCACACTTGTTGAATATCATGTTCTTCACAAAATTGTTGCATTTCTGTTCCAGTGAATGCAGCATCGTTGTCTGATACTAATACATCCAGGTATCCATGAATCGCAAAAATTTTTTTAAGGCATTTTATTGCTTCATTCGCCGTTGTGTCTCGTACTTTATGTGCTTCTATCCATCTGGATTGTGCATCTACAAGTATCAACAACATTTTCCCATCCACTGGTCCAGCGTGATCTATGTGTACTCTCTCCCATGGTTTCTTTGCTGGCTGCCTGATGTCAGGTTCTTTGGGCATTGAGCATATGTTTGGCATGAAGAGCATTTCTTTATATGTTTCGATGTCTTCATTTATTTTTGGCCACCATACGTAACTACGAGCTAGAGCTTTGCACGCACAATTCCTGGATGTCCTTCATGTAGTAATTTTAGTACTGCTTGTCTTCCTGCTGTTGGTATTAGCACTCTATGCCATTACAATACATCCCTTACATATTGATAACTGTTGTCTATTTGACCAAATCCCATTTGCTACGTAACTTGGTTTAGTTTCTGGCCATTCACTTCTAATCCATTCTATTAATTTTTTATATCCCTTGTCTTCTCTTGTCCACATTTCCACAGTTTTACTATTTAATTTGTTTGATTTCATCGCATCAATGTAATTAATTTCTAATTTTTCCTTTCCTGTTTCATTTATATCGGGCAATCTTGATAGAGCATCGGCATGAGCTATTTCCTTCCTGGTTTATAAATCAGCACGTAGTCATATGCAGCCAGTATGTTCCACCATCTTAACATGCTGGGCTTATATGTTCTGGAGCCTGTCGGTCATTCCCTAATATCGCTAGGAGGGGTTTATGATCTGTATGATTTGAAAAGGTCTACCAAAACAAACTGATGATATTTTCTAAGTGCAAAAATAATTGCCAAAGCCTCTTTGTCTATCTGACTATAATTTCGTTCTGCCTTCGATAATGTCCTTGATGCATATACAATCGGTCGTTCGCCGTTTTCCATTGGGTGTGCCAAAACCGCTCCCACACCTATTTCAGACGCGTCCATCGTATTTTACTTCTAACGCGTTATCAAAATGTGTCAACAGTGTATCCGCAGAAAGTATTCTTTTGTTTTTTCAAACACTCTTCATGTATTTGCATCCATTCCCATTTTTGTCCTTTTCTTAACAACTGATATAATGGATGTGCAATCATTGCTTTGCTTTTTAAAAAAATTTCAAAAATTAATAAGCCCTAAAAAGGCTTGCAATTGTTTGACATTCTTGGGTCTCTGCGCATTTTTTACCGCTCGCACTTTATCTTTTATCGGTCTTTTCCCATTGTTAGAAATCACGTGTCCTAAAAATTCTAGTTCTTGCGTTTTCCATAAGCATTTTTCTTTCTTCAGTTTAATCCCCGCATCTTTTAATTTATTACATACTTTAGTCAATCGTTTACGTAGCTCACTTTCTGTTGTGGTTGTGATCAGAATATTATCATAGTATGGCGTCACTCCCTGTATTCCATGTAATAATGTGCTGAGTTTTGCCTGAAAAATATTAGGTGCTGTTGTCACTCCGAACGGTAGCCTATTGCATTGAAAAAGACCAAAACGCGTGGCTAGTGTTAACATTTGAGCTATTCTATTCGTTACCTTAATTTGATGGTAGGCAGCGTTTAAATCTAACTTTTGCATTTTCATTTGCTAAACCGGCTAACAGCTCGCGAACGTTTGGAACTGGATACGCCCCTTTGGCTAAAAATTTGTTTACCGTTACTCGGTAATCCCCACAAATTCTAACTTGTCCATTTGGCTTTGTCACTATTACAATCGGTGTGGCCCATTGAGCATCTTCTACCGGTGTCAAAACTCCTTCGCTTACTAATTTCTGAATTTTTTGTTTTACTTTTTCATGTTGCGCAAACAGAATCTTTCGGGGTTTGCACACAATTGGTCATGCATTTTTACTTAATTCTATGTCTACTGGGTCTGATTTGAAAACTCCTACTTGTTCTGAAAGAAGTTCCGGATACGCTGTAATGTATTCCTGTTCGAACGACATGTTTTTTATGATTGTTACAGTAATTCCTAGTTGTTCGAAACATTCTCTTCCTATTATCGGGGCTATGCTTCCTTTTACTATATATATAGGTAGGTTTAATATTTCTTCTTTGTACCTAATTGGAATCTGGGTTTTTCCTTTTATTATTACTGCGTTTCCGCTGACATCTTTGACTCTAATATTCGTTTCTGTATTATGCATCTTTTATGGCCTTTGGTAATATCGTTCCATTTTCTTCTGATAAGAGTGATATTGCCGAACCACTGTCGATCTCCATTTCTATATCTTTTCCATATATATTCAGTGTTATCATGTATTGTTTTTGGATTTGTGCGCACACATTTTTTTTACTTCATATTCCGTATGTTGTTTATCTTGAGTTTTTGGATTTCTGCAGACTGATTTTAGATGTCCTTTCCTTCCACAATTATAACAGGTATATGAACGCCATTTGCGTTTTTCGATAAGTGTCCTTGTTGTCCACAACAGAAACACTTTATTTGTTTTCCTCGGTCATTCCATTCTTTCGTATTTGTACTCTGTTTTTCCCTTCTGTTTTATGTATTTCCCATGACTGTTCATCATTTATCTTGCCTCTGAAGCACTTGCTTGTTCAATTATGAGCTCGTACGCTATCCCTTTCCGTATTGCTATGTCGTAGGTCAAATCTGGTTCCATTAACAAATTTTGCCGTAGCCTGTCTTCATTCATTCCCCATAACAACTGATCTAGTAGGGCTTGTTCTGCGAACTCTCCGTATTGGCAATGTCTTACTAATTGTCTCAAACTTATATCGAAATCTCTTAGTTTTCACCTCTCTGTTGTCTTCTATTCCGCAAGGTTAATCGAGCCATGAACTTCGATAGTTGTGGGCTAAAATAGTTGGATAACTTGTTTATAATATTTTCGTATTCTGTTTCATCCGTTGTTGGCCCATTCATTAGTTTATGTATCACTTCAATTACTTTTCATCCCGCGAGGCATAAAGAGCTGCACTTTTTATTATTCTCCGTAATATTATTTAATTTAAAAAATTTTCGAGTTGAGTGATGTATATGGCCATTCACCCGCTTTCCGACGTCGAACTCCGGTGCTTCCTTGTCCTAAAGCATTTAACTTGTCCGTCCATAGGTTCAACTTTTCACGGTGACTCCCGTTTTGCTGAAACAAAACTTTGCTCCGAGTTATTATTTATAAACCATAATGCTTTATTTAAACACAAACTTCTACGGTACACTCTACTTTTAAAACTAATTAAACTACAAAAATATATACATGAAAAAGTCTTTTTATTTGCTGTGTGTCGAAAAGTTCACACCTTTAAGGATTTATCTGTTCATTGGTTTAATTATCTCATTATTTCAATTCGCTGTTCCTCTGCATTTCACCAATCAAATTGACTCCATCTCTGTGGTCCGGTGTTATCATTCTCTCGACATAACCTTGCTTCATAACCGTTATTTTATATTCCACCATTTAACAAACAAAAAATGTTGAATTTCACTTCTGAAAATTTTTCTTTATCAAACACTCAGTTGGCTTCAATATCAACAATTTTCTTTAAGCCTGATTTCTACTGACTGTTAGCAGAGAATTTCAGTCCACAATAAAGAACATGTTTAATACCTTCTGGAAAGAAGAGCTCGATCAAATGAACAATTTACCTTGGACACATCTATTCCTACTTTGTTAATAAAAGCTTGTTTCTTTTCATATTTGTGATTTAATGTAATTGATATATTTAAGCTTTTATTAATTATATTTTGAGGATATGTGCAATGTTTTTGCATATTTTTCATCTACAAGCCTCATTTATAATGGCTTTCTACAACAATTGATAATCATATGAAGCAGCTGCTTTTCAAGTATAAAACAATTTTTTTTTCAGAATTACAGAAATATTTATTTGAATATTGCATCAAATGGCAAAATTTGATAACTTAGGCATTCTTTCTAAAATCTAATTATCTCTTTCATCACAGTTATGGCATTCATTGTTGTTAATGCCATCTTATACATAATATTATTATTTATCAGGATTTGTAACCGAATATGTTATTTTTTTTTTATTTTGTTGTAATTCAATAAATAGGGATAGTCTACTATGCAAATAAAGTTAAACAATTATTATTATTGTGCAGATTAGTCATATTCAAAGCAAAAAGAGATGTAAGTGGAGTGATGAACATTTGGATTGACCAATATGCAAGTATGTTAATTTACACATACCACTTGCATAATAGTGAAGTGCATAAAGTAATATTTATTATGTGGGTGTTGTTTGCAATACACCATGCTTTTTGTAGTTTTTCTTTTAATCATTGTGTTCATTGCAAGCCAATTTAATATTGATCAGATTAAAATTGTAGTCTGAGTCCACATCATGGTCTAAATATACCAACTTTATGCCAGTGTGTGTTTTAGCATATACCCATGTTGCACTAATATTGGGGTACTGTTGTTAGCACAACATTCAGCAGAGTAAATTGTATTGCAAGTCAATTGGTTGCAGATAAGTTTGTATATTATTTAGAAAGTGTAATCAATAGGTGACTTGTCTTTAGTGTTATTTAATAATTGATTGAGATGAGAAGAGATCTTAAAGCTAATATTGAATACATCTTAACAAATTGTTTTTAATTTTCATGATGTATCCAGTATTAAATGAAATTTAATCTACACGTTATTATTGATGTTGTATAAAGACTTAATGTTTCATGTAAATAGAAATGTTAAGGACTTTAGTTAAACAAGTGTAATCATATTTTATTACTATTTAGTTTTTAATGTACTTTTATTATCTCTTATGTCTGCCTCAAACATGCACACTTTTTGCTTTCTGTGGGGAAAACACTTAAAGCCAGCTAATTTGTGTGAGGTAAGAGCATGTAAAGGATGGTGAATAATGCTGGAAATTATTCATGGGATTGATGATCATTTTAAAATTTATATCACGTTGAAGGTTGTATGTACATATCCAAAAATATTTAATTCATTTGATGAGCTTTTGTGTTCTTTGTTCAGAATAACATGACAACTGGCTCAGTTAATCTTAAATTTCAATGACTGTTTTCTCTATGGCATAAAGCAGCACATTGTTGATATAGTGTATGTATAGAGATGAGGTAGCCAAAGCAAAAAGTCTTGGAATAATTGACTTCTGAGATTTTTTTAGTGCATTGTTATAAACCACACCACATAGTGAAATCCCATGGGTGAACTGTGTTTATTGTAAAAAAAACAAAAGTTAAATTCTTTGTGTCAATTCTGGAAAAAGAAAGCAATCAATAAATCTGAGTATAGAACAATTTTCCCCACAGCTGCCACCCACTCCCCACCCTTATGAAGCTTTGCAAATGTGAAATTGCCCAAAGCATATCCACAAACTATTAATAGACCTAATAAAGCCAAATTATTAGCTGTCAAATCTGTGTTTGATTGTCCACACCTGTCAAAATCACAAATATTTAACTCCTAGTATAATCTTGTCTCATTAAATATAGTGAAGTTACATGATTTAATTCTATGTTTACAATCCATAGACATAATCTATAATAATAGTCAAAGAAGGCTTAGATGTTAACATACCAACTTTATTTTTGACACTCTTAGATAGATTCTGACATCATGGTTCTATTCAATGGAAGATTTTACACAATGGAACATGGTTGTTTCATGGGGTTGACACTATGTGGCAAGATTTGTAGCAATGTTTTAAACAAATTTGAAAAAAAAAAAACAGTTATTCTAAGACAATTTTCCATAGCCAAGTCAAAGGTATAAATGTGCTATATCAATTATGGGCGGATTTATGTTGAAAAGCATACTATCCTGAAAATTCAGAATAGACTGAGCCAGCTATCATTCTTAGTCTAGACAATATGACATAGAGATGCATCCAAAAAAATAAAATTCTTGGATATGTAAATCCAAGACTCCAATATGGACATAAACCTTAATATAATCATGAAATTTAGCAGTGATTAGGATGCTATTCACCCTCAATCACATAATGTCACCATAGGAAAATTAGCTATATGGATTTCCTTTACAGAAACCAAAAGCTATACAAGTTTAAGGCAGACAAAAGGAATAGCAGGCTTTATTGAGGTAGGATATGATAACAGTTGTCTAAGAAAAGATTTTAAAAATTATATTCTGCAACACACACTTAGGTCTCTGATCCACAATAATTCTAATTTATGGAAAGTTTTCTCAGATGAATTCAGTATCAAATCTCAATCACTGAATAATATTAAAAGCAAATTATCTTTGAACAAGGGTCTTCAAATAATCTACAAAATTAGTTGCTACAAACCCACTTGCAATGTAATTTATAAAGGTGAGTTACTTGCTAACAGCACCTCTAAGTTATTTGCACTGAGTGCAATGATTGAAAAAGAAAATACACAGAGGTGTTGTTTATCATGAACAACATCTACATAATAAATAAAAGATTCATGCACTGAACTTTGATTCAAATGGTATATATAAATTTACAAATTTGCATTGTATTTCATCTCAACATTTTTTCTCTTACTTAGTGGCCTTTGTGCTATGAATATGACAAGTGTAGTTAAAATCCATGCTGTGTTTAGTTTTTTCTACGTAAAGGATTGTATCTATTTTTGAATTAGAGACACATAAGAAAAGAAATCAAATCTATTGAATTAATAAGGTCTGTTATTTTTTAATATCTCTCATCCTTTTGCTATATTTATATTCATTTCTGAGAATAATTCTGTTGCATGTTTTCAAAATTTTTTTCATGGCCTACCATGACCTCATATACTAAGGTCAATTAAATAGTGATCTGTATGTTAATTGTTTCTTACTTGGTAATATTTTTGTAGCCTTTGCATATCTTATTTCCCATAGTCATTGATGCAGCAACATTTAATCATATAATTCTTAAATTCTCAATTCTATTACAAAGATCTAGTCATATTTATATATTTTTTTATTTTGTAACTGCATCATTTGTCAAAATAGAGGATGTACTATAAATTTCAATGTTATGGGTTTAAAATATGTATTTAGTTTAATCAGTATTTCTTTATAAATCATTTTTAAGTCAGGTTAAGGTCACATAAACAATTTGCCATATTTAATACATTTTTGCTGGACATCCAGAAGAACATTGCAACTTTAAGTTTAACATGTATTACATTCATAAGTATGCAGGTTTAAATATGTTTCAAATATCACTCACCCAGATTTTGTATATCTAATGATGATGCATTGTTCTATATTTTATGTTCACTGCACTGCTAAATTTAATGTCTCAGTAATCCTTTTTATGGTTGATAGGTTAAATTGTCTAACAGCACAAAATAATATATACAGGAATATTCAATAAGTTGGCACAAAAGAAAACAAAGTTTAATTTATTCTGAATAATAATAATTATATTAGTAAAGATAAGTAATTTCAAGATCACTATTTGTCAGCTGAGAACAAGTTAACATGGATCTTGTACCAGTTCATATATTCTCAAAGGCTTAATATTTATAAATTCTCCTTCATTCTGCAAGATTGTATCTCCATAATCCTATAAGCACCTTACTGCTCACACACATTACATTAGAGCTAGACCAATTAGATTATAGCATAAAGCTGTTTACTATTAATTTTTACAGCTTCACTTTCACTAGTTTATTTATTCTATTAGTTTACTTTTCATTTCAACATGTCTTCATTATTTTGCAGACTTTTTATCAGTTTTTCTAATTTGCATAAAGTAAATTTTTCATTATTAACAAATTATTCCATTGCCCTTTTTAGAAAATAGTTTCTTTTTCTGTATAATAATTAGTTATTTTTCCAGGACTGCCCTTGTTTATCAATATTAAAATTTGTACCAACACACTTTTATTTATCTTTAATATAATATATATGTGCTTGTATAAAACAAATGAGAGTTAAATAATGGCATAAGGTTCAGAAATAAAACAGTATTAATTGTGCTAAGTGTTCTAGAATTTTTCATGACCATTGTATAGCTTCATGAGATTGAGCTGAAAAAAAAAAGATAGCTCATCTGTTAGAAAAAATCCATGTCATCAACTGATATTCATAGCAATAGATTTGATTACATTTAACCTAAAAAAACTCAAAGTTAAATGTTCAAGAGAACTATAGATGATATAGTGTTCTACACCAATTAGGATTCAAGAGTAGACCTAGGGACATATACAGACCACACCAGATTTTTAATGACTTCATAAACTTCTACAAATGCATTTTGTAGTTTAACATTTTACTAATAATTTTTGTACAGCTTATTATTTGTAAAGTAATCCATGATAGAATTGAATTCCAAAGTAATTTGCATTGTAGCAATCATGATATGGTTTTATTCAAAAGCTAGCACTTTGTAGGTCATAACAAGCTAATATCCTGTAATTTGAAATATGCCTGATAATTCAGCATAAAGGTAAGTTAGACAGATGTAAAAGAAATACTTAGTATTTATTGTTTTGTCTTAAGTTTTAAGATGACAGCAAGGAAATTATAGATAAATTGAATATGAAAACTATTTTTGATTGATAAATTTACTTAAAGAGGATTAATTATCAATTTATTTAAACGATTGATTACGTAAGTAATATTAAAAATTTTTTATAAATAAAACTGGTAGTGACTTTACTATAATTGTAACATTTGCTGTTTTGTTGACCCATAGATAATTAAAGTCACAAATTGCCGATGTGATCATGAAGTACCAAACAATTGTGCTGTAAACTGAACTAAGTAAAATACTAAATTATTAACCTTGAAACATGAAGTAGAGCTAAATTTTAAAAATAAATGTCAACATAATATGGGTGAGTATATTACTATAACAAGCAATGTGTGAACTTTCCAGGGGTTAAATAGTGCAATGCTTTAGAGAGCACTCTTCTTGAATAATGATTTTAGGAATATCTAATGATTGGTTCAGACAGAACTTGTTGACCTCAATTCACTTAGCTTATAACAAAGTAATCCAAACAGGAGTAGCCCATGAAATAATATTTAACCTATTATAGAAGTCTACAATTATAATGATAATAATCAATGTAGTACATTCACACAAAAATTTGAATTAAATATGAACCCATTAAGAGCAAGATGAAAGAAATTATGAGATTGAATTTAATATACAGCTTTGCAGAACTGATAAGAAAAAAGAACACTTCGAAAAAGCATGTACAGTTTAAAAAATAAATTGTGCAGCTCACAAAGTATAACATGAAATTATATAATGCAAACATGAAAATAGCATTAATAACAGGATGGGTGTGTCACTGATTGCAGTTAAAAACTTGAACAGATTATTAGAAAATAAGAATGCTTCTATATTAATGTGAAATACTTTAAGAGTAAAAGCTTCTAGTGGTAATAGTATGACCATGTTAAAAAAGTACATATAACTAAAATTTAAAAACAAAATCTGTAAGTTAGCATTATATACAGTGCATTGTGGTATTAATTCTATTATAGCTTGGGAATAATTTAATGTTCATAATGTCAAAATAGTAAGTTAAAATTTAAAAATGAAAATGGTAATAAACATGTAGGTGCATTGTGAAAAGTTTCAATTAATTTAAACCCAGATAAAAATGATCCAACTATTAACTGCATAAAAACTGAACCAAAGTAATCAAGTAATAAACAGTGAAAAGATAATGTGTTGGACAAAAATTCATTATTATTATAAACTGTTAGACATGTGTATAAGCAGTAGCTGGCCTGAAAGGCAGACCAAGATACTCTATAAAGCTATATGCAATGTAGAAGATGAGTTGTCCATAAATAATAAATGCATGTTAATGAAAAATAGTGTTAATATTTAGTTATAATCATTGTCAGATTTTTCAAATGATTCAACAAGGCAATCCTAGTATAGTATGGGCTAAAACATTTGCTTGTATTTATGTATGATATCCCAAATCAATGCTCACAAAACATATTATAAAATTTATAGAAAATACCTAGTAAATGCACAGGTTTCATATAAAAATTATATTGTTTGATCTAGAAATTTAAAAAACCTTGCCTGAAATGTTCACACATTGATCATGCTAGTGTTGCATCACTATATTTTTTGGTGTTCATTCATTCATACACAAAAAGACTGATCATAGTATTTTTAAAACTACCAGTTTCAAAAAAAAACAAAACAGTTTTTGCATTCCATTGTTTCTGCAGTGTTATAAACCAGTTATATGTTCACTAAATTCAAAGATTGTCTAAAGGAATGGAGGATTAGTCATATAGTTGTGTCCTCATATCACCTTCAGTCCAATATTGCATAAAAAGCTAGACAATTGTCATGTAAAAAACTCACTGTAAATACGCAAAAAGCCTTGTACTCTGATTGATTCTATCAGTTTAGAATATCATGGCATAGTACTGATAGATCTCTATATGAGATGATGATTGAATAAACAATCCACACAAAGTTTTTAATTCACACAGACAAAATCTTCTGGCTTATAAACACAATGGTGCAGAAATGTGATATGCTGAAGAAGAAAATGTCTGTATCAGAGATGTTTTCAAAATTTCTGGACCAAAGGCAAATTCCAAAAGACATCTGTTAACTAAAATAGTAATTGCCAAGATAGAAGCAGAAAAGAACATGTAAAAATATGCAATTCATGTCAGGCATCAGTGAAAAAAAATTGATTAAACAAGAAGTAATATAGTCAGAGATTTCAAATTAGTGCAGAAATCAGATCTAGTGGATATAAGAAAACAAAGAAGAAAACATTACAGCTAAAAAGAATACACCACAACATAGATTCCAAAAAACCAAACAGGAGTAAGACTGATAAAATACCAGAACTTGTTATTTGAAAAGTGGATATATGCTATATTTAGAATATAAATAAAGTGCTAAATTTAAAATAATATAAATCTTTGTTCTAAATTTAAAATAAAGACAAAATAAATAAATCAGCCATAAATTAAAAAGTTGTAAATATTTAATTAAAGATTAAAATATTATGATATGATAAGCAATTCCATTATAGATAATATTTGCCTAAAAGAATACACCAGCATACAGATTAATTAATATAATTAAACAATGGATTCTATTTCAGAAATGAGACAACACTAATAGTAATTAGTCTTCTAAAAATGTTTATGAACATTTTGAAACAAGTTTTTAATTTGTCTTTTAGAAAAATGTGAAATCAAAATGAGTTTCATAGACAAACGTATGAAGTTTCTTTTTAATTTACACTCCAACCAAATAATATTGTAATGTATTTGGTTACATTTACTATTTTCAAATCTAGAAGTTCTGGTTCACTTTTCATAGTAATATTGTCACTGATTAAGTGAACAACTCTTAAAAGCATGAAAAAAAATCTTACCTGAAACATTGTGTTACATATTATTACTAAGAGTTTAATGAATTTAAATTTTAAAATATTAACATTCTTGAAGACATTTAATAATTATATGATGAAAATAATTTAAGTTATAATTGCAACTAAATATAATAATATTTTGGACTAGTTTTATAATCTACTAATAAATGCTGAATGCATAGAAGGCTGCAACCTCTATTTAAACTTTTTAAATACAAACAACTTGTTAATAGTAACACACAAATAGACAACACAGATTAATAATTAACCAACATTCCAAATACAATTATCTCCACACTTCATCAAATATTATAAAATATTGAATTTCAAGGCAATGCTCTGATCAACTCAGTTATTCTCTAAAAATCCAATTGGCTAGTGTTGCCTTAAAATTTGATATTCAAGAATCTACAATTGTATGTTCAATTCCAATTTATTTATTGTCACTGATTAGGCCAGGAATACCTGAAGAAAATTGCAGAATATTACTCAAAATGTTACTAACCTGGATTATCAATTTGTGGTTTATTATTAACAAGTTACTTGTTTTGGAAATAATTAAATAAAATTTAAACTCTTTTATACATTGAACATTTAGTGATAGATGATAATAGTCCAACAAATTATCACATCTAAATAATATCACAAACCTTTTTGGCAAATAGTAATTGCAGCTAAAATATAATTTTCACAAACTTTTAATCAAACAACTTTAACTTTTATCAGTCACATGCAAAATTTAATAAATAATTGATTAAATCTTTGTCAATTCTTTATAATTAAAAATAGATTTTGAAATTAATATCATATATATAATAAAATAGTTTTAAATCAACAGCACACTTAAATGAAGCATAATGGTAGTTGAAGAAAGACCATACTGCCACCATCAGATGGCGCTGTGACACCATCAACAACCGGCCTGAAACCTGCAAGTGATAAATTTATTTACCAAAGTGGCTGAAAAATGACAAATAAAAAAAATCAATGAAAGTGGCTGAAAAATGACAAATAAAAAAACCCCATGAAAATGGCTGAAAAATGACAAATAAAAAAAGAGAATCACTGAAAGTGGTTGAAAAAATGACAAATAAAAAAATCGATGAAAGTGGCTGAAAAATGACAAATAAAAAAAAACCCAATGAAAGTGTCTGACCTCCCCTAAAATCAAAATTTGTTCACTTAAATCGAAAAATGAAAATGGCTGAAGATATATGTACACAAGAAATACATAAAAAGTAGAAATTATTTTTAAAAAATAACAAATTGGTATCAAATCCTGTAATAATTCAAATTTAAAAAATAAATAAGTCCGTGATTAATACAAAAACAAACATGGTGGACAAAACGTGGGAAATCCAAAGCAATCGTTATATAAAGTAGAAATTATTAAAAAAAACAGCAAGAAAACTATAATAATTGAAACTTAAAAAATAATTAAGTCCATGATTAATGCAAAAACAAACATGGTGACCCAAAAGTGGGAAATCCAAAATAATCAAATTATTTACCTTTTGAGATTTCCAAATATGAATGGGCAAATTAAGTAGCTGTCAATATTTGCAAATGATCAGATATAAAAGCAATGGTTATATAAGCCAAAAAGAATATTACTATAAAATTCAAATTTAAAAATTCCATGAAAATGTGACAATGAAAGACCCCCCCCCTAAAATCAAAATTTCTCCACTTAAAGTGAAAAATAAAAATGACTGAAGATATATATATATCCAAGAAATACATGGACTATAAATTATTTAAAAAAAAACAAGAAAATTGTGTAATATTCTGTAATAATTCAAATTTTAAAAATTAAGAAATCCATGCTAATCGACAAAGGAACATGGCAGACAAACACGGCAAATTAAGTAGCTTTCAATATTTGCAAACGATCAGATTTAGATGCAATGGTTATATAAGCTAAAAAGAATATTACTGGTTTGAAATTATGCCATATCAAAAATAAGTCAAATTAAATAGCTGTCAATATTTGCAAATGATCAGATTTAAAAGCAAAGGTTATATAAACTAAAAAGAATATTACATGAGAGAATCTATTTCTCAAATTGCATCAAGAATATGATCAAAAATAATTAAAATGCCAATACAGAATTTGGTGTTAACTCTCTCTCTCCCTCCCGCATGATGAATTACTGAGTAAACTTTTAGAATAAAAAGACTATTGGCAAATAATAAGTCACAACTCTTAAATACGAGTAATAAAATAGTAATTAAACATAATTATAGAAAGTTATTCGTTATTTATTAATTAATAATTATATAGAGTTTAAAATAATCATTGAGTAGAGTTACATGAAAAAATATTGTATTTATTGTCAAGAACTTTACAAGATTTATTTTAACAAGAATTTAAATAAATAAGAATATTAAAATAGAGTTTTAAAAATATATTTGCAGAAATATTACCAAGTTTTTGTTGAGTTCAGTTCCACGACATTTACACAATGATCAGTTGATTGATGTCCTTCTTTACAACTCTTCTTTAATTAAAATTATAAAATTTATCTTTCTATTCTTAAATTAGCACTTTTATCAAAAGTGATTAATCTCCAGGTGAATAATAACAGATTAAAAAAATACTTTAACAGAAGACATTGACAAACCCTATAGCAAAGTTATTTAAAGAAGTTGTTGCTTGAAATATAGCATATATAATATCTTTTGTTTTCTTAAAGTTACAAATTGAAATATGATGTAATAGCTCTTTCTTACATTAAAAAATATAGGTGCAAACAATATCCTTCCACGAAAATATAACACCAATACAATTCAAAATACGAAATGATTTTTCTTTAAAATGATCTCCATGTGAATAATTTATTATTTGATAATTCTAATTAAAGAAAAATCATTTCGTATTTTGAATTGTATTGGTGGTGTTATATTTTCGTGGAAGGATATTGTTTCCACCTATATATTTTAATGTAAGAACTAGCTATTATGTCACATTTCAATTTGCAACTTTGTTTAAGAAAAATGAAACTGTATTGGGATATTATACATGGAGATCATTTTAAAGAAAATTATTTTTCTTTTCAAAAGAAAAATTATTTCGTATTTTGAATTATATTGATGGTGTTATATTTTCATGGAAGGATATTGTTTGCACCTATATTTTTTAATGTAAGAAAGAGCTATTACGTCAGATTTCAATTTGAAACTTTGTTTAAAAAAACAAAACTGTATTGGGATATTATACATGGAGATCATTTTAAAGAAAATCATTTCTTTTTCCAAAATGTTGAAGAACACCTATATTTTTTAATGTAAGAAAGAGCTATTACATCACATTTCAATTTGCAACTTTCTTTAAGAAAAATGAAACTGTATTGGGATATTATAAATGCTATATTTCAAGCAACAACTTCTTTAAATAACTTTGCTATAGGGTTTGACAATGTCTTCTGTTATCATTTGTTTAATCTGCTATTATTCACCTGGAGATCAATCACCTTTGATAAAAGTGCTAATTTATAAATAGAAAGGTAAATTTTATAATTTTAATTAAAGAAGAGCTGATCATTGTGTAAAGGCACAGAACTGAACTCAGAACAAAAACTTGGTAATATTTCTACAAATATATTTTTAAAACTCTATTTTAATATTCTTATTTATTTAAATTGTTGTTAAAATAAAATCTTGTAATGTTCTTGACAATAAATATAATATTTTTTCATGTAACTGTACTCAATGATTATTTTAAACTCTATATAATTATTAATTAATAATGAATAACTTTCTATAATTATATTTAATTACTTACTATTTATTACTCTGTATTTAAGTGTTGTGACTTATTATTTGCAAAGACTTTTTATTCTTAAATATTAAATGTATATTTTTGAAAAGTTACTCAGTAATTCTTCATGTGGGAGGGGGAGGAAATTAACACTAAATTCTGTATTGGCATTTTAATTATTTTTGATCGTATTCTTGATGCATTTTGAGAAAAAGATTCTCTGATGTAATATTCTTTTTAGTTTATATAACCTTTGCTTTTAAATTTGATCATTTGAAAATATTGACAGCTACTTAATTTGACTTATTTCTGATATGCCATAATTTCAAACCAGTAATATTATTTTTAGCTTATATAACTGTTGCATCTAAATCTAATTGTTTGCAAATATTGAAAGCTACATAATTTGCCATGTTTGTCTGCCATGTTCCTTTGTCGATTAGCATGGATTTCTTAATTTTTTAAATTTGAATTATTATAGGATATTACATCATTTTCTTGGTTTTTTTATATATAATTTATATTCCATGTATTTCTTGGATATATATATCTTCAGTTATTTTTCGATTTAAGTGGAGAAATTTTGATTTTACGGGGGGGATCTTTTGTTGTCATATTTTCATGGAATTTTTAAATTTGAATTTTATAGTAATATTCTTTTTAGCTTATATAACCATTGATTTTATATCTGATTGTTTGCAAATATTAACAGCTACTTAATTTGCCCATTCATATTTGGAAATCTCGAAAGGTAAATAATTTGATGATTTTGGATTTCCTGCTTTTTGGTCGCCATGTTTGTTTTTGCATTAATCACAGACTTAGTTAATTTTTAAATTTGAATTATTATAGTTTTTTTGTTGTTTTTTTTTAATAATTTATACTTTATATAACCATTGCTTTGGATTTCCCGCATTTTGTCTGCCATGTTTGTTTTTGTATTAAACACGGACTTATTTATTTTTTAAATTTGAATTATTACAGGATTTGATACCATTTTGTTGTTTTTTTAATAATTTCTACTTTTTATGTATTTTTCGTGTACATATATCTTCAGCCATTTTTATTTTTCGATTTAAGTAAACAAATTTTGATTTTAGGAAGGGGGGTCAGCAACTTTCATCAGGTTTTTTTATTTGTCATTTTTCAACCACTTTGGTAAATAAATTTATCACTTGCAGGTTTCAGGCTGGTTGGTGATGGTGTTGCAGGACCATCTGATGGCAGCAGTACAGTCTCTCCTCAACTACCATAAAAATAATGAATAATTTCTTTAGTTAACTTTCAATATTTTCATAAAATATTTGTTTTAAAAAAAATTTCAAATTCATTCTGTAAAAAAAAAATATTTTGGAATGTATGTTTTCTATGAAATTAAAGACTTAAAGATACATCAATTGCTATATTTATCTAACAAAATTTAAGTTTGTACAATATCAATAAATGATATTGAAGGCTTTGTCTGAGAGTTAAAGTAGGTAGCTCATTTAATTGAATTACATAATTACCCTACAAACCAAAACATTAATAAAATGTATATTTTTAAAAGTATGTGTATTATGTAATAAAAGTGGGCTTCAGAAAAGAGTGTTCCATTTACTGAAAGGAGACCCTTTGATTCCTCTTGGAAGCATTAAAGGAACAAAGCAGGGAAAATTCCTAATGTCCACTCATACATTCTTGTCATTGCAGCTGTTATTACTATGTGATTATTCATATAGTATATGAACATGGATGGGCTGCTCACCAACATGCATTAGCCAGCATGGTGAGTTTATTGGCTTTTTACCTCTGAGTTTAAGATCAAGAAACAGCATGGTCTTTCTTCTCAATTGCCTGATAAGGCAGAATGAATGACTGTAAATGATAAATATTTTTCCAAAACATATATACAATTATGACAGACAAAAGTAAATTGTGGCCCTTATTCCCAGGAGGCTGTGAAGTCCCCAACCAAAGCAGTGGTCAGTGGGCGAAGGCAGAGGGTGCTAATAATCCTTTGATTGCAGACCCAGATTGATGACAACTTTTTATTTATGTACTTGCAACTGCAGATCACTTTCAAGTGAAGGAAGATTGCAAGAATTAAAATAACTGTCTTACATTAAATGGGACACTCATGAACTTTGTGAAGTTAGAAGGAAAGGTGAAGAGGCAATTGATTTAAAAAGTGGCCATGTACTCTATTATAAAGCCACACATATTGGAAATACAAGTGGAGCAAGATTCAATATAAATAAAAAGTGAAAGAACAACATTATGGGATTGATGGTGTATCAGACAGAGTGACAAGATGAGTTATACAACTTAATTGCAGATACAAATGCAGATAATTCAGGTTTATGCTCCAACAAGTTCTCATAGTGATGAAGTAGTAGAAGATTTTTATATGGATGTACAAAAGGCTTTTGATCAGAGTAAACAACATTTTAAAATTGTTATGGGTGACATTAATGATAGAATTGGTAAACAAATGAAAGAGGAAAGTGTTGTAGGCAATTTTAGTTATGGTAATAGAAATGAAAGAGGACATAGACTTGTACAGTTTGCAGAAGAAAAAAAAAATTATATTATGAAATTTTTTTTTTGAGAAAAATGTTAAAAGGAAATGGACATGGAAGCATCCAAATGAAGGTACAGCAGAATTGGATTATATTTTGACTAACAAAAATACATATTTTGAGTTGTAATGTTTTTAATAAATTTAAGACAGGAAGTGATCATCGATTAGTAAGATGTAAGATATGTGTTAATGCAAAACTAGAGAGACAAAAATTATTAAGAAAAGCAATATTTACAGTTGATATTTTTGATCTCCAGAAATATTCTAATGAATTGAACTTAGAAATCTGTTTCAAATATAAGTAGATTTTGAACATGAATGAAATTAATATGAAAATAACTGATACACTTTTAAAAATGGCACCAAAGATAGCTGGTAAAAATGCAGCAATTGACAATTAAAATTTTTTTTGAGAATAGAGAATTTATGAAGAAAAGAAGGAAAATGAAGATATACAAAAATGATGCATTAATAAGGATTGAATATCTCGAATTTTGTAAAATGGTGTGGAAAAGAGTTGAAAATGATGTAAGAAAGTATAACTGTGAACTAGTAAGAAAAGCTGTAGAAGAGAATAAAAGTCTCAAGAGAGTAAAACAATATTTTGTTATTGGTTGGATATTTATATCTGCAATAAGAAAAAAAGATGGAATTATTACTAAAAAAAGAGGTGACATCATGAAATGAGTAAAAGTCTTCTATCAAGAATTATATAGTAATAATGAATAAGTTTCTTCTATATCTATTGCATCTTCTGAATTACCCAGAATTTTAATGAAGTGAGAAATGCAATTAAATGTATGAAGGAAGAAAAGGCTCCAGGTAATGATGGAATTATAATTGATATATTAAAAGAAGCAGGTGAAAAAATAGAATTTTCTTAGCAAAGTTATATACCAAATGTCTAAATGATAAAGATGTACTATATGATTGGAAGAATGCAGTAATAATATTAATATTTAAAAAACTGATAAAGAAGATATTAGAAATTACAAACCTATCAACCTTTTATCAGTTTTATACAAAGTTTTTACCAAAATAATTACAACTTGTTTACAGAGTACATTGGATTTTAACTAACCAAGAGAACAAGCTGGATTTAAAACTGGTTTTAGCACAGTAGATCATATACAGGCATTGACAGGAGTTATAGAAAGGACAAATGAATATGAGTTGCCATTATGTTTTGAATTTGTGGATTATGAAAAGTCATTTGATTCTATAAACATTTTTTCAAGTGATTAAAGCATTTGATTATCAAGGTGTAGATCCCGGATATTGTCATATTTTAAAGAATATTTATAAAAATGCAACAGCGATAATTAGATTACATAATGATACTGGGAAAGTCAACATTGAGAAGGGTGTAAGACAAGGTGACTCCATATCTCCAAACGTTTTACAGCAATGCTTCAAAAAGTATTTTTTGAATTAAATGGAGTGAAAGTAAATGGAGATTATTTAAGTCATTTAGATTTTGCAGATGATGTAGTTGTTTTTGCAAATAATGCTTCGGAACTGCAAGAAATGTTGCAGGAGTTATCAGATGGCAGTAGAAAAGTAGGACTAAAGATAAATCTTCAATATACTAAAGTAATGTTTAATCGATTTGCTCAAAATATGAAAATAAGGATTAATTATGATGAATTAAAAGAAGTTAAAAGTTATAAATACCTTGGTCAGATCATTAATACAGATGTAAACATAATGGATTTAATTAATCATAGAATTAAACTTGGTTGGAAGGTTTTAGGTAGAAATAATTTGATACTAAAAACAAATATGCCCATATGTTTAAAAAAAAGATTTTTAACAAATGTGCTTTACCAGTTCTTACTTATGGATCTGAAACTTGCACACTTAATAAAAGAGCAATACAGAGACTTCAGACCACTCAAAGAATTATGGAAAGATGCATGTTGGGAGTAACAAGAAAAGATCAAAAATGAAATGTATGGGTAAGAAAACAAACAGGTGTTACTGACGTCATTGAAAAAATTAAAAAATTGAAGTGGAGTTGGGCTGGAAATGTTGCTAGAAGAGATGATAATAAAAGAACAATTGAAATCTTAAACTGGATTCCAAGAAATAGTAAAAAGCCCAGAGAGAAACCTCATGTGAGATGGATGGATGAAATAAGAAAGTGTGCAGTGGTGATGTGGAGAAAAGAAGCTAAAAATTGGAGAAGATGGATTTAACTTGGAGAGACCTTCATCCTGCAGTGGATTGATAATGATTGATAATGATAAAGAATAGAAGTACAGAACAAATAAACAATATATGCTTTAATAAATTCTTGATGAAATTGTTTCAATTATATATTCATAAGTCATAATTTATTTTACTGGCATAACAGAACATATTTTATTACTGTACAGTGAATAATTTCATTGAAAGATATATGGTTTATTTAATAATCAGATTAATCTTTTATAAAGATTAAATAATTTATCAAACTAAGTGTTAATACTATGGTTATAATCCAATTACATAAATTGCATTCACTTTTAATAATTGAGTGCATCGTGTTTCAGCACATATAAAATAATTAAAAGTGGCTGCATAATAGCCAATCAGATATCAGCAGATCAAAAGCTCTAGCCTTTAGTTGTGTTTGGTGGCTAAATATTAATGTAGACATGTGGAAATATAAAAAGAATGACTGTGATTTATAAACAAGTTCATACTCAGATATTGCACCAAGTGAGTTGAAACATAATTTACAACAGCATGCTAAAAAGAATATAAAAAGGACCACATATCTTAATAGTTCATAGTAAGTTCAGAGATTAAAACCTCATCTCTGAACTTGGGAAAAGTAATAATATGTGTGTGTATGCTTAAATGCACAAACATATATCAGTATAAATTACTAATGAAAACAATAATACATTTAAATAAATTAATGAATTTTCAAAAACTGATTTTTTTAAAATAGGAAATAAAAGTTATTTATAACTTTTAAGATTAGAAAAAAGATTATTTTCTGAATGTAAAAATAGTTTAATTAATGAAAGTGGAATTCAGAATGATAATGTGTTATAAAACTATTAAAAGAATTCGAGTTTAGATTTCCTCCATGTGATTAAATATAAACTAAAAATAACTTATTAATTAAAGTTAGAGATATAAATGATTTAAATTCTTGTATCCAGCAAGTAACAGGAAACGGAAGAATCACCTGAGTAGATGGACAGGCATACAAGTCAATCAAGTTAAGGGATTGAAACAATGAACAAACACAGAGCAAATTGGATCAAGCAGACTACATTTGATTCTTAGAGCTTCACCTATTCAGATGGACATAAGCTGGTGTAGAGCATCCCATATGCACAGGGACCTCAAGTGTGAAAATCTAGTCTACAAACATGTGAACTGTCAGCTAAAACTCTTACAGATCATATAGAACTATAATATGATTTATGTATGCTTGTGGACTTAGATATATATATATTGTGACAGGCACGTTTGATGTGGCCAAATTAATGGCTGAAAATACGTAAAAAGCCATTAATGGGGGGGGGTATACTATATATTATAATCATATATTTATTATAAATTAAGAGAGACAACTGTGTCTATAATATAAACTCACACACATATATGATTAAAGCCAATATTTAAAGGCTTAGAAATATGTATTTGCAATTTTGATTTTTGTTTTTTTAAAAAAGAAAAAGAAACGCCAAAATGTATTTATAATTTTAAATATTTTTGTTTGTTAAAGAAATGGCATATATTTAACAAATTGTTATTGTCTATTTATATTTTTTGAATGTTTACAACCTATGTAAAAAGGAAAATTAGAAATATTACTATTTAAAAATAAGTTAAAAATAATTCAAAATCGAAGTTTTAATGGTTGTTTTTCTTTTCTGTTGCATTTGAACAAGAGGGTCATTGTCTTAAATTTAAGAAAAGCCTAAAGGAATGCTTCCTGTCCATTCTAAAATAATTTCAACTGGACAAAAAGAACTTCATTAAACTTGTGATAATGTGGGGAGAGAAGAATGCCCAATCTAAGTGAAATATTTTTGTTAAAACTTTGATTGTAATAATGTAATTACTAAAGAAAAAATAAAAAAGATGTTATCATTCATTAAAATTTTCATTAGTAATATTGTGATCTGATTGGAGATAAAATTCTTAAAAGCCAATTAGTAAAACAAAAAAAATAAGGTTTAATTAAGTAATTTTTCTTTCTTGGATGGGATACTTGAATTAAGGGGTATTGAAGATATAGTTCTATTCTGAAGTTTGGAGAAAGCATTTCATTTTTGTTCTTCAAAGACAGATCTTATTAGTAGCTGAAGTCTAAGTTTATTGTTAAGCTAAGACTGTTAATGGAACCACGCGAAGTCTTGCAACCATTTGAGCAAGCATGCTGATTCTAATTCACCATAATCCATGGCATTTTCTCTAATGAAAAATTTATTCAGTCATTCTAAACCAACGGACACTAAGTCATGCAGTCATTCAAATAATCATTCGAGCAGTTAATCCGGTCAGTAGTTGACGATTTACACATCGGACAATTAATTGGTGTAGAGTAACATCAATTATCTAGCCAACTTGGAAAGCTAAATGATGATGAGCAGATGATTATTCCACCATAAACTCAGTTGATGCTGATGGAAGTTTAATTGCAACATGCCACTGAAACCCATAATAAATCTAGAATTCATGAAACAAGAAAAGGCTGTTTATAGTGTGTAATATCTATTGTCCAGCTTAAAGATGCAAATCAATAACTTTGCTGTATATAAAATGATTATGGAGTAGAAGCCCACTTCAATGCATCTGTCTAATTTCTCTCCTGCCATCCTATAAGAATGTAAATGCCGAGATTCGAACACCAAGTGATGATCAATTCATGAACTTGTGCCGCAGTCAAGTCCAGCTCTTGTTGCAGTAGATGAACATATAGCCCACTCAAAACCCACACAAGAATGAAATGTATAGACTTTATCGGGTACATTATTTTTTGTGTTTATTTTATTTTAAATTTAATACACATTTTGCAAATATATATTTTATGTACATAAACACACCTTTATATAACTTGTTAATTTTTCTTTATTTCCTTAATGCACATGTGTGAGTTTATAATCCACAGATCACTATCTTTCATGTATAATTATTTAATTCATTTTTCTTATTAAGAAAGAAATTTTCCTTTAGTTAGTTTAATGATTGCTTTGACAAGTATTTCTTTACGATTATAGTTTTGTTTGTTAAAATGATTTATATAGCGTGTAATATTTGTTTTGTATATTTAATAAATCTGGGGATATTAATTTTGTATTCATATTATAAATGGTATGGGGTAATGGGTTAATAAAATTGTTATATTATAATTTTAAAGTGACCACCGACATATATTTTTTTATTATTCTCTTTGTCATTTACTTTCTCTAACTGTATTAGTAATTAATTGTGCGAGTTTTCCGATACCCATTCTTTAAGTGAGAATAGAGTATGCTGAGCTAGAAAATGGGAAATCATCTTACCGTGTCTTAGATCTTTATTTGTCATGAGGATACTTGTTTATTAGTTTTGTTTGAATAATTATTTACCTGCATATATGCCCCATGATATTTGAACTTGCATATCCTTTCAGGAGGAAACTTAATTTTCCTACTGGGAGTGGTGCGAGGGGTTGGTTTAGAGTCATCCCCCAAAGATATGTAAGAATCAATCTATTTTAAGTATCTTTTGTGTCCGTAATAATATTATGGTAAAATATTTAAATTTCTCATTCCGGCATGCCACCATATTTCTTTTCATGTTCGATTTGTTCACATGCTCATATTAATGGAGTAAGCGGTTGACCGGTACAATATATATATATATTATAAAAATTAGACATGTCACATGACTCATATAACTTGCATTACCAATATGTAATATATAAAGAAGCTGCTAATAGCTCTAAACAAGCTTATTTTTTTATTTTTTTAATGATAATTGCTACAAAAGAAAATACCTGAAGACTTTATATATAGTACTATATATACTAATATATGGGATCACTTACTATATATTGTGCCAGGCATTATCAAATGGCCTTGAACAATGTCTGTATTAAGCACAACAAATATAAAAATGCGCTAGATTAATAATGGAGGTTCGGTCGGAGCAGTAGAATACCCACACACACAAATTTAAATATTGTACACATACAATAAACTCATGTATTTTTTTATTTTTGTTTTTCCTTTTTGTATATTTTTTATATGTCATTATATGTATTTGCTTTTTTTTATTTTCCAACATACTTGTACATTTTTTTTTTAATTACTTTTCTAAAGATTGTAATTTTATTCCATAAGCAAGTAATGTTAATTGCTTTTGCAAAAATCTGATCAAAAGCAAAAGGTTTGAAAATGCTATAATTAAACTGTCTCTCTTTAAAAAAAATTTATTTTGAATTGATTTTGTAAGCAAGTGGTCTGGGTTATTCAAGATGGATGTCAAACATAAAATGTAGAATTTAATCAGCAAAATATAAAGGAATGTTTGCAATCTAAGTGATAAGCTAAATTAAAAGGATTGGCTGATTCATTCTTCTCAGAGGGATATCTGAATTGGTTCTTATTAGTGGGATTGATAGTGCTGTGGGATTCATTCTTTCTTTGGCAGCCATTCTGGGCAAGTCATTCTTTTTTGTGGCTCCAGAATTCTCCAAGCAACCAGCTACTTAGAGATTCATTTACGAATAGGACTATTAGTGACATTCTTAAGAACAAATCCATTATACAGTTCTTTTAAGAACTCTTGTCTTTGTGGATTCGAGTAACCATTGGAGACAGCTTATGAAAATTTATTAATAATCCTAATTATTATTAGATATATATAAAAAAGAAGATATGAAGCAATATACTAGAGATTCCAGCAAAATGACTGTGGGGTAGACAACTAGTCGGTGCACCACCCTTTCTATGTCCCAAGCTGCCAAGATGTTACCACGCCAGTTCCAGCCACCCACAATGTCTTGCCTATACCTAAATAGATGAAATCCTCACCACAAAGCCAGTTGACTTGAAGCCCATTCAGAGCCCAGAGGAGAAGAATGAAGATGCAGACATAAGTTTATTTTAAGATGTTTTATTAATATTGAGATAATTAACTTTGATATTTCCGATTAAATATATTCTTATTACTTTATTATTATTATTAATCATTTAAAAAAAAGAGTTTGTCTCTCGCATATGTATATTGAATTTACAGTTATTACAGGCATAAATGTTAAAGCTTTTACTTAAATCTTTTGAGTCAATTTTTCTATTTTAAATTCTAGTATTTTCAACAAAGATTGCAATGAGATTCTTTTTTTGTTGTTGCTATTCATTTTTCTCTTGTTGTTACTCCTGGAATTTGTCATATATGGATATACATGTATGTATATGCGTACATATGCTTATAATATTCGGTAAATACGATATTTCATGCTGAATATCTAAAAATGTATTTAACCGTATATCCTTTTTAAGTTATTTTTTTGTCACTGCTGCACCTTATGATGAGTGCAAGAAGGGATTGATCTATTATAGATTCCCTGTAAGCAAGCTCTAATAACTTTATATTTAAAGTAATAGTGAGTGTATAATTGTGCTGCGCATATATACATGTACAGGAATTTATCTCTAGCAAGAGGGAAATAGATACAGTACCTTATGGTGAGTACGATATAGTATCTGAGCCAATGCAACCTTGTTGACTTGTTGAAAAATATGAAATTATTGAAATATCTCATAATGCAAATATACATATGCATAGTTTTTATTATTATTATTATTATTGCTATCAATAAAAGGGTTTTAAAGCACTGAGTAAAAGCGCATGCCTGTATGACTGAAAATCTCATATCTGTATATCAAATCACACAAAGTCAAATTTATTTCTATTGGGTAAAAGGAGCTCAGACCACTTCCATTACTTATAAACATTGTAAATAGCTTTAGGGATTTATTATTTTTATTATTTAAAATTGTATTTTATCTATTTGGTTTGTCTTGCGTTGTTAGCCGAGAGGTATCGCAGCCGCCATGCAAGCAAGTAGTTGGTTGCAGACGAGTGTGGGTTCGCGTCCCGGCAGATGCTATGACATATGAAAAAAAAAAAAAATATATATGGTTTGGGATAATTAATTATTTAGTATTTTGTTATTATATCATCATTAGTATGAAATGGTGGTGGGTATTTGGGATTAACTAAATATTTAATCATAATATTAAACTTGTTTTGTTTTCATATTATTATTTATATTGATCAAAATGTATTCTTTCCTTATCAACCACATACCAGTAATAATCATTTAACTTACCCATTTGAAGACCCTAGATTGTAGAGTGACTGAGCTATCCACAAAGGGATATCACTCTACCGGGGTGTTAAATCTTATTCTTATGCTCCGCTGAATATATGGTATTGCACATTCTTCTAGGTGGGTGAAAAATTCATTTTTGATTCTTTTCTAGAAGTGGCGCGCAAAGGTCTATTTTGTAAATAGATTTTTCAAAGGTGTGTACTTGCCATTGTTCTAAATATTCGGGCATTCAAATAAGATATCAACTAAAGGGTGTTTTTAACTGGAAGAGACCTGTCAATCCACTCTTTCTATCAATTTAGCTGGAAGTACTAATATACATGAGTACAGACAATCAGCTAGATTGATATCTATTTCTTTACCTGTTGAATCTTGGTCACTTCATGCTCAGTGCAAGATTAGGAAAAGAATTCCGCAGGGAGTATGGACTGGTACAATATATATATATATATATATATATATATATATATATATATATATATTCCAGATTATATTTTATATATAATATTTTTTATAATGGGTATTGTATTTTACATTTAATATATTGTGACGACCATGTAAAGTCGTCGACACACATATATATTTATTAATAAAATTAGAAAGTAATAAAGGTGAAATAAATTAGCTAATAATTTTTTTTTAAAAAAAAGGAAGGAAAAGAAAAAAAATTGAAATTCTAATGTCAAAATTACTGTGGATTGTGTAATAGTAAGAGAAGGAGAGGGGGGCTGCATAAATAAAGAAATGCATCTCTTTCTCTCTTGTAAGTCAAATGCTAGAAAGTTATTTTGTTTATTGTGGGAGAGGGGAAAAGGAAGCATAAAGAAATGCGTGTCTTCTCTCTTATTAAAAAAATATATATATTATAACAAATTAAAATAAATGTAAAACGTAAATGTGAAAAAAATGAATGAATTGTAAACTTTAAATAAAATAAATGTAATATGTGATATAAAAAAGAAACAATAAGGAGGTGTGAAAGTCTGTTGGACAAATTAAATTCCACGGACAAAGAAATGTTATCAATGGAAGATCTTTGCCTGATCTGTTAAATTAATTGGGACTTACATTCCGGCCACTAATTAATAAAATAACATAATGATAAGAATGGGTTGGAAATCTAAGTCTTAATTAAAAAATTTTAAAAAACAATGAACAAAAGAATGAGATTAAGAAAATTACAATTTTTGTTGGACATTGTTAGTAGAGACTTTAGAGAAGCAACAGCTAAAAGAAAATGGAAGAAGTGCGTGGCTAGTGGCGTTAAAGGGACATGGATTAGGATTCAAGCCATTTCATCACTGACTCACAATGTAAGATCTTTGCCTGACCTGCTAGAGGGACCGCCGCTTCTGTAGCTGTCAATTGAAACTCAACCTAAAGAATCAACCAGAAAACTGGAATGAAATAACCCCACAAACTGAGGAAGTTAATCAGGAGTGCTCGGAAGCAATACCCATGGGACAATTACAACAAAGCCTAGGTAAAAGCATGCATGCATTTTCATTTGTCTACTATTCATAACTAAATATAAAATTAATGATTTGATAAAATAGAACTCTATCAACAGGACTTTAAGAACTTTAATATCTGATCTATTTTCATATATTTATTATAGCCATTTATTTATAAGTGTGTGTTTATTATTATTATTATAATGTAATTTTTTTATATAAAGTGTGAATATTATTATTAAACATATTTGTCATTAAATTTCGTATCCTTGCTTTATTCTTCTATCACCAAGCTACGACAGGGGGGAAACTGTAATTAGTGATTAAAAAGGCATACTGATTTGTTTAAGATATTCATGTGCTGCTTGTTCGTGCAAAATCCCAATTCTAAAAAAATAAATAGCAAGCGCTGAACATTCGTTAAGTTTCTTTGAAATAGTTTGCTCTGTTCAGCAGCCGAGAGTTCTTGGCTGGGAAAAATAATGCCAAGATAATATGTATGTATTGCCTTGGGGTTCAGTCAAGGGTATAGATATGAAGGTAAATTTGTATTTGTATTAGCTCTCTGCTTGTATTGTAACGGTGATGATTAAAATAATAAATAAGATAATAAAAAATCTAAGTTGTAAACAATAAATGGATAGAAATAAAAGTTATGAAAAGAATTAAAATATAATAAATAAGTATAATATAGAATAAATAATCGAAATAAATATAATTGAATACACAAATAAATAAATCAACCGTACGAATAACCATTTCCGTTATAATATATATGTATTACCAGTCAAAATATGTTTATCTATCTAACATGAGCTGGAACTCACAAACTGTACTTCGAACCCAGTCAAGCCTGAGATTTAGGTCAGAGACCAGCCTGAATTCGAACTCACTTTCTAAGCCCCAGATCAAACACCTAATGAATAACATAATAGTGATGGCACATGAGAATTAATGTTAATCTGGCCCACCAGCAAAGCAGAGAAAATAGTAAGACATCTATTAACTATGATTAAACTGAAATATATATAGGCATGTCTGTACTTTTGGAAGTGGAGAAAAAAGAAATTCAAACTACTCAGACAAGATGGATAATAAAAATTAGTTTAATATAGTGACAAACTGTTTACATACATTTATAAATTGATTGTTAACATTAGTATGTGAGTAAATGAGCAAGCAGTAGATGATTACATAGTGTCATGCATGCTATTATTTCTCATATGCTCTTTATTAGCTGAATAATATATTATAAATAAACACACATCTTTGGTGGGTCCAATATTAAGATGTCAATCGATTATTAGAAAGAATTACATAATATTGCCATTAATGCTTTGATTTACGGTTCTGAAACATGGTGACTAATATTATTTTAAGAAGCATTCCAAGATTCATTACAGATATAATACAAACTATTTTCATGCCATTACAGTCATGAAAATACATAAAATACATTTGAAAACATATTTGATTATATGATAAAATACTTAATGAAAATTCTTTTAATTAGTGATGGTAAGAAGAATGTTTTATTTTCTCCTAGGCAAATACTCTTACATACAGTAATACATTATGATGGTGGGACTATATAAGATTGAAATAAATTTAATTAATTAGACTAGAAGTAGTGATACTTGGCATCTTATATATATTTAAAAAGAGCACAATTCTAATATTAGAGCATTAAAACTGGGTCATGAAGCAAAAGAAATAATAGGAAGAAGTTTGTGGTGCTGACATAATAGCCAAACAATAACAGGGAATGTCGTGCTTCTGGACAAAAGACAAAGTGGATAGGCATGCTGTGGATATCAGTGATGGGAAAGCCCTTTTTTATGAAGAAAGTGGATAGGCATGGTGTATGCCATTCTTAGGGAATTGCTGCCAGAGGCCTTTTATTATGAAATAAGTGGTCCTGGGAAGATTAACTATTCTCAGGACAAGGCTTGTAAAAAAATCTATGGCTTTGAACTTGTTCTAACCCTCAGATTAAAAAGCTCATATATATAATCATGAAGATGAGCCAAATGTCAGTAACGCAGTACAAATGAATGCCATTAATGACATGAAATATGATTTACTGCTTTAAAATAAATGACCCTTGTTTGAATGCCATAATTTACATAAATAATATGCTATGCTTTTTATAATATATACAGAGAGAAGATTTCATTTAATAAAATATACATGAAGGTTTTATTTAGTAAAAGAAACAAAGATTTACCCCATTTTTTTTCTACAATTTAAAACAATTCAATCCCACCTTCATGGATTTTATAACAACTGAGAATATTTAAGCTTATGATATTTTGAGAGTATGGAAAATATAAAAGAAAGCTAGCAGTTATGGAAAACAACTAATAGATCACCTTTTCAGAAATGAATAAGTAATATTTTAAAATTTCAAAGCATTAATGAGTCTAAGTTTTGGATTCACCCTGGGTAGAAAATTCAGAGTTATATATATATACTAAAACATAAATAAAACATTGGCTCGTAAAACAATCTGGCGAGTGTATTAATTAATAATGCATTATATTGTAAGGAGACATTAATTCACAGAGATTTACTTAAAAAGAAAGAGAAGATTTTAGAAATTCAACTTGTCAGATTGTGTGAGATTGGCATATTAATAATAAAAACATTGTGTATATATATATTTTATTTTAGTGTGCCTTGAAAAAGACTATAAAAAATAGTCGAGATGTCGGATTCCTTTTTCATGATTATAGTCATAATAAATCAAGTTTTAAAAAGAAGGAGTTAGTTTGTTTTATTTCTATATTAGATATATATGAACTATTTTGAAAAGAAGAACTGTGTGTTGGATATATTGAATTATTTGATTTATCATTTACTTGGATGTTTTTATAACTTTTTTTTTAAGTATATATATATATGTATGGATGCAGATATTCCAATTGAACTGAATTGATTTTGTTTTTATAAGGATTTTAAGTATAATATAAATAATCACAATTATAACATGGAAAAATTTATTGGATATTTAAAAGGAAGATTTTTGGACAACTTTATGGACAATTCGGATTTAAAAAAGTGTATTGATGTCGTTAATAAATGGATGAAGAATAAGCTGAAAATTGTCAAGATAACATTGGACATTAAATTTTTAAGAAAGTGTTTGTTAAATAATGTAATACCTAAATTTATTTCTTTAAAGAGATTTGTGAACATTTTTGGATATAAGTATGTATTAAAATGGGAGAAGATAATGTTGAAAAATGTTTTAAAATTGGCTTATTAAAAAAAGGCTAAATTGTTAAATTTTGTTAGAGATATTTATGAGAATTTAAGGAGATTAATTACAATTAAAGAAGAAGAGGAATTAAAAGATATTTTTGTTAAAAAGGTATGTTTTTTAAAAAATAGGATCTTAAAAAGGCATTGTAAAAAATTTAATGATTTGATGGTTAAAATTTGTGATAACAAAAATAACGATAATAATTATTGTGTATTTGGTTGTAATAATAGAAGGGAAAAAAAGAATTTTGTTGTTAATTTAACTGACACTATTTTTAGTGATGAAGAGATGAATGTTTTGAAAAGAGGTTTGAATTATGTACCATTAAATAATTGTAATATTAAAAAGCAGATTATTGAAATTATGGCAAAAATGCAAGTAATTGAATATAAATGTAATAAAATTAACGATAGTAATATGAATAAGGATTTTTTACTTAATGAATTGAAATTCGGATTTAAAAATTTGGTATTTGAATTAAAAAATAAATATAATAGGAAAGGAAAGGGAAATAATTGTAAGTTTAATGAATGGTATATTATTAAAAATATGCATGATAAATATGGGGATTTATTATTTTTAAAAGGTGATAAAACATCTAGTATGGTTGTTTTAAACAAGAGTGAATATAATAAAAAAATGTTAAACTTATTAAAGGAAGATTGTTTTCTAAAAATTAATAAAGATGAAAGTATGTTAATGAATAAAAAGGTTAATAATATGTTAAGTGTGTTGTATGAAAAAGGTTGTGTGGAAAAATTAGTCATGCTTAAATTAAAAAGAATGGATATAAAATGTGCAAAAATATATGGTTTACCTAAAATACATAAAATTGGTATTCCAATGAGGCCAATTATTAGTAGTTGTAATACTTATTATGAAAAAATTTCGAGGTGGGTGTATAATAATATTTTTTAAAAATATATTTCATTATTTGAAAAAAACTGTGTTAATAATTCTATTCAGTTTATTAGTAAATTAAAAGTTTTTTTAGAAGGTAAGGTTTTTAAAAATTTGTTTTTTGTAAAGTTAGATATTGTTAGTATGTATACTAACATTGATCCAGAGGTTGCTATTTGTTGTTTTATGAATTTATATAATAAAGATAAAGGGGTAAAATTAAAAATTGAGGGTTTTCTTTTATATGAAATATTAGTGATTTGTTGTAGGGACCTTATTTTTAAATATGGGGATGAATTTTATAAACAAAAAGAGGGTTTAAGTATGGGTAATAGTCTGAGTGGTTTTTTGGCAGGAATATATATGTATAAGTTTGAAGAACAATTTTTTAATTATAATAGGAATAAACCAATTTCTTATATTAGATATGTTGATGACTATTTTATGGTTTTCAATGGTAATAAAAGAAATGCAGATAATTTTTTGAGTTATATTAATGGTAGAGTTGAAAAAATAAAATTTACTATGGAAAAAGAATATATTAATGTTATTGAATATATGGATGTTAGAATTTAAAAAAAAATTGATAGGAATGGTAGTGTTATTATAGAAACATCTGTGTTTAGAAAAAAAACATTTTTTGGATTATCAAATAATTGGTTTTCAGATATTGATAGTCATAGTAAAATTAATATTGTTAATAATAAAATTATTAGGGCAATTAAGTTATGTTCAAATAGTAATTTGTTTGAGAATGAGGTTGATATTATTAGGAATGAATGTTTTATGATTATCCTAGGGGTGTAATTGAACATTTGTTTTCTAATAAAAATATAAATAAAGTAAGGAATAGAATGGGATTAGATAGGAATAAAAATAGAGAAAAGATTATTTAAGTTGGTTTTAATATATCTAAAGATTTATTTATTAAAGTTAAGAAATTAGTTAAAATGATTAATAGGAAATATAACGTTTCAATTTGTCCAGTTTATAAAAAGAAAGCAAATTTAAATTTTTTAATTAATAATAATGGGGATTATAATAGGTTACACATTATGAATTCAGTTTATTTGATAAAATGTTTGAATTGTTTTAGAAAAAATGTAGAAATGACATATATTGGGACTAGTAAAAATAAATTAAAAACTAGATTAAAACAGCATTTAGGTGATAAAAATTCTGCTATTTACATTCATAAGAATAAATTTAAGCATGGGGATTTTGAAATAAAACCTTTGGAATGTATTAAGTCATATAATGAAAGGGTAATAAAGAGGGTGTATACATAAATTAAATAAAACCAGAATTAAATAGGATGTTAATAAAAAAAGATAAAAGAAAATAATAGGTTTTTAATTAAAAAGGCTTTATTTGATATATATAGTATTTTTTAAAAGGAATTAGTTGTGTTAAAGTTGTGATTGTAATAGGTAAGGGGAGTGAGATAAGGTAAAAAAAAAGAAAATTTTTGTTATGGATATATTTTATATTTTGTAATTTTTAATTAATTTATTTTTTTTTTTTTTTTGGAATATGTGATATTTATTGTGTATATATATTTTATTTTAGTGTGCCTTGAAAAAGACTATAAAAAATAGTCAAAACGTCGGATTCCTTTTTCATGATTATAGTCATAATAAATCAAGTTTTAAAAAGAAGGAGTTAGTTTGTTTTATTTCTATATTAGATATATATGAACTATTTTGAAAAGAAGAACTGTGTGTTGGATATATTGAATTATTTAATAAAAACATACATATAAATAAATGACCACACCAGAGTTAAAGAAAGTTAGAGCATATGAGATAAAATTAAATATATAGATATCATTTAAGAGTAAATACATATTAGAAAAATTACAAAATTAAATTATACATTAGGAGAAATTGATAGTAGAATTTGAGACTAGTTAGGCAAGATAGATTTAGTTTCAATGGTGCTGGCTTGAAATAATTTACCTTGCACCATTTTAAGAGTCCATATTAAAAAGTTCAGCTCATGCATAGCAGTTTTTTGTGACAACAAGCTTCCATTTAGCATTCTAAAGTTCATCAGGCTTTTACTTCATTTCACAGGAGCATAATGACATGGCAGCAGATAACACTCACTAGTCAGAAAGGTGATGCGCTTTCTATGCTTACATTTTAAAACAGCTTGGATTCAGTTAACTGTATGGGTCTCTCAATAGTAGCTAATCTATTGGTGATTTAAAATATGGCCATTTTATACTCTGTTCTGGTATTTCTGGAATGCTTTTAATTACATAGTTTTAGCTTAAAATCTAATCTATGATCTAAAATCTTAAGTTTCCATTGTTCATTGTTTTTTGAAAGAAGCAACTGTAAGATAATGTCCAAAATAAATTCAAATCTATTTCCAGATTAGAAATAGATTTGACAAAAATGTTTATAACAAAAGAAAACCTTTAATCTTAATTCCATTTCATTTTAAGTAAAAACTTTAATTAAAAATACTTTCCCCAGATTAAAACAATAATGTTTCCAACCCTTTAATTATTTTTAGACAATTAACTGTAGCATCTTCCATCTTGGATTATATAAAATATATATTTTAATAAAAAAAAAAGTACCTTAAAAAGAAAAAGTTTAAAAATGATGTATAATAAAATATTTACAAAAAATCAATATTTTGTTAGTATTTTGCTCCTATATATATCTTTGAGCTGCACCTATAATACTTTAATAAAAAAGAACTAATAATTAATAAAAAAGAATTAATAATAATTTAAATTTTTTTAAAATTTTATAACTTAAGTGCGTATCGCAAGTATATACATAAAAGATATATACATGATAAAAGGAGTGGGGTGGGATATAGGGTTAGACAGGTTAGTAGATGGAACTATAAAGCTCAATCCTAAGCTAAGATTGACTGCTTCAATATATATATATATATATATATATATATATACACACAATTTTTAATGTAGTTAGATATTGCTAAGAGTATTTATAATTAAATTGTATTTAATCTAAATCTAATAGGGTTGTGTCACTATTGGAAAATTATTATCATTAAATGTCTGCAATGGTTTTGTTGCAGATAAGGTGTCCATCAGATTAGAAGGCCAGATATAGCACTATTTTTAAAAACATGAATAAAAAATTTCAGAGGTCAATAGTATTCTTAATAATTTTCAGTTTACATTATGGATAACTATAATAGCTACTTTTAATGATACAAATTTAATCAATATAAATCATATTAAAAAGAAGTGTTTCATATAACTATTATATAAATTTAATGCAAAGCTTTTTTTCTATTATTACATAAGAGGAAGACAATTGTATGGTAGCAAAAGGTAATAATCATCTTTAAATGTCACGGCTTATAAAATAGCTAATTGGGTTAAAAACTACTTATATATATAAATATAATTTTGTGTGTGGTAATTAAAGATGATCATTTTAGCATATAATCAATTATTAAAATTAAGTTAAAAATATAATCTTCCAAAATTTTGCGAGATTTGTTATATTATTTTTCAAAACCAAGTTAGAAAATGATAGGCAACCAAGGTGCAAAATCTAATCCATTTATTTTACAGAAACTCACTTTAATGTGAAAATATTAGCCATAACAAATCCTTCTAAATTTACATGCAATTATAAGAAGGTTATAAAACTGGAATGTAATAACTTTTATCCATTTAATTGCTTTGGGATGAAAACAGACTTTTCAACACATTACATTTTTTTGCTTTTCATCACACATTTATTGAAAAAAATTTATTCATTGCAAAAACCAATAATTTCTTAATGAATAACATATGTAATAAAATCATAAAGTTTTTTTTATAATGATATACAAACCAAGTCATTGCATCAAAATACAATCATGCAAACAATATTTGTTTATTTAAAAATATTACAGCTTGGTATTGTTTTGTTTAATCACAATTATACATATTGTACCGAGATACATCAGGAAGGAGTGTGCTTTCTACGGAGCTACACATAATTTTGAAAAAAAAAAAAAAATTAATAAATGATTTGTGTAAATATTTAATAAAAATAAAAGGTCTTGTAGAGTAAAATAAGAATAAAAGGATTTTTTTTCTCATAGATAGGTTTATCGTTAAAAGCATAGATTAGACAGTTTTATAAAATATAATTTTGAATCGTATTTAAATAAAACCTAAAGAACTAAAATTTGATTTAAGATTGCTTTAAGAAAAAAAAAAAAAACAAGGTGGAATTCGTTTTGTCTTATAATTAAAAAAAAAAGGAAAAAAATATATGTAATCAAAGGAATGTAGTGAACAATGGGAGCTAATGACGAACATAAGAAATTTCCATTAAACGGCTAGTTAGTGAAAATCACTTTAACAAAGAAATTGAAATAATTCTAACAAAGAAATTGAAATAACTTTAACAAAGAAATTGAAATAATTCTAACAAAGAAATTGAAATAACTCTAACAAAGAAATTGAAATAAAGAAATTGATATAACTCTAGCAGAGAGTACAAAGAAATTAAACTGACCAATGCAAACACCAGAAAGTCAGCACGGACCGTAACTGAAACACCAGAGGATTAGTTACGTATTGTAGATTGAATCCACAAGATAAGGACCGTAAAATATAAAAGGGCGAATTTTCTATTGTATTATTAGATTATTAAAAATATTTTTATAGATCAAGAGCATTGAATATTAATATATGTCTCAAGCTAAACATAATGCTGCACTGTTAAACCCATCGTGTGAACAGCCGGCCGAATCCTTCCTGCAATACCAACAGCCAACAGTTCAAATGTCGATCATGGTAGCATAAAACAACAAGGAGACGGAGTGTCCACGTGGAGCCCACAGGATCCCAACGACATCGGGAAAAGGAGTGCAAAGAGTTAGCGCTAACTGACCGAATGAGATACTATCAGAAGCAACGCTCGGAACCGTGCATAAGGGAGAAAGCTAGGTAATGTTTATTTCAATTTCTAATTCACTAATTAAAAGCCATAATAATAAATGGAATAATAAACTCTGAACTTTATGGTATGAACAATAATTATTAGTTGTCGTTAGCTCCATTACCCAGAGATTTTATTGTGACTGTGTGTATAATTATTTTTTATGTATTTATAATATGAAATTTTGAATGTATTAAATATTATTTGAACTTGAACGAAAGTGTAGTTAATTATATTATAAGACCAAACGAAGTGTAATAGCGTAAAGGGAGACTTCATGGATTAGTGATTACTTAAATTAGATTTAAATTAAATAATTAAATAAAAGAAAAAGAGAAAGCGAGAAATTTAGCGCAGAGAAAGATTCATAATTGATTTTTTTAGGTAGACGGAGTATATTTAATTGATTGTTGTAGCTGAGCTAGCGGGAGCGGGTACTAGATCATATTGGTCAAGCAGACTTGTCGACAAAGGTCGGCTGGTGCCCATTGGATTTTTTCCTTTAAATAAATAAAAAGTTTGATTGGCTAATATGTAATCTAGTAAACGAGTGTTAATGTTATTGGCAAATGTTTGCAAATGATATTGATTACTCTACCCGAGGTACCGACAGCCCCGTGATAGGATTTTGTGTAAGAAGGAGGTACAAAGTTCTGATCGAGTCGTCATTATAAACATTAAACATTTTATTGCTTTTATATAAATAATGTTATTTATAAAATTTATGAGACGACGTGTAAAGGGCTAGGTATAAATGGCGTCAACGTGGAACGAAACTAAATGTTTTGAATGGCAGAACCGATGGGAGTCATGACTGGACATCTTAAGCAGTGTGGCCAGAGTCGTGTATGAGTGACAGAAGTGATAGCTAGTAAAAAGAAGCGGGAGGGAGCGTGATAGTAGGATTAGAAAATGGTATAAGCAGCGCAACTGTAAAGGTGATTCTGCAATTATATAAGACGTGGAGGCATAGGGACACTCCGGGGAATTTTAGTATAAGAAAAAAAAAGGGGGAACTGGGAAGGTTAGGTTTTCGTTGTACGTACGTAAGTTTATTATTATTATTAAAAAGAAAAAAATGGACGAAAGTGGAAACGACGGGAGGGCAACGCCAGAAGTAAGCCTGATTTTTTTTAAAAATCTGCAAATAGTGGAAGGAAGCGCATTCCAAATTTTGATGAACATGATGGAAGAGATACATAAAGACATCAAACAAAATCAACAAGAAATGACGCAGGAAATAAATGAACTTAGAACAGAGATGAGAGAAATGAAACAGGAATTGACAGCAAGAATGGACGCATACGAGGAAGTGATAGGAGTAATGAAAAAGGGTGTAGAAGAAGAAAGGTATGAATTGTTAGAATTAAAAGAAAATATAGAAGCGAGGGAAGAGTCAAGCAGTATAGGGAAAAGCCAGCTAGAAGAGAGAATAGTACGCGTGGAAGAGATATGTCAAGACTTAATAAGTAGCCAGGAAATGACGCGAAAGGAATTAGGGAACTTAGAGAATGAAATATGGACCACCAAGAATATCAAAACTAAAGTAAAGGAGATATGTAAAGACATAGTGGGGGACACAGGGCAGAAAATAAGACAGGTAGAACAGAAGTATGAGGAGTTTAAGATTGAGAGTAGACACAGTGAACAGATGAGTAGATTTATGGAGAAGCAGTTTGCCATTGCGGTATTCAAAGCGGAGGTAGGAGAAAACCCACTGAAACACTTAGAAAGCCTGAATAATATGTTCCATAGTAAAAGTTTACTGGAAGAGGACAAGGTTGCGGTGGCCAGTAGTTACCTCCAAGAAACGGCATGTGATTGGTGGCACACCTTGGATGAGAAACCGCAGACCTTCGGAGAATACAGATGGGCTATGTTAAGGGCATTTTGGAATGAGGCTAGGCAAGACGGAATCCTGTATAAGATATCCCACGAGAGATATTCAAGTGCGCGGGGAGAGACGAATGTGAAATTCTTTTACCGACAAGTGTCCAAACTTAAGGCATTGACGGCATTCCCTATGTCAGATGGTCAGATAATCAGAACACTACGCAATAATATGCCGCCAAACATACAACAACTAATGTTAAGTAAAGATGGATGGTCAGTGGAGGAAATGGCGGACTTTCTAACACAGATTGATTATGACAATCTAGCTAGGGAACCTCCAGATCAATATAGGAGATGGGATGGGTACAACGACCCACATGGCAAGAAGGGAGAACCACCTGATCGAGCGTAAATAAATAAAAAAAATGATGAATAAATAGGTATAACGGGACCGCAAACTTAATGAGTAACACGGACACACGAGAATAAGAGAGGACGAACTTCCATCAAAATAAATCAAGGGAAATGTATAGTAAGAATAAAGTTAAATGTTGAAACTAAAACCTTCAGATTGATATTTTAGTTTAAAAAAAGGGGGACGGAGAAATGTACCGAGATACATCAGGAAGGAGTGTGCTTTCTACGGAGCTACACATAATTTTGAAAAAAAAATATAAATTAATAAACGATTTGTGTAAATATTTAATAAAAATAAAAGGTCTTGTAGAGTAAAATAAGAATAAAAGGATTTTTTTTTCTCATAGATAGGTTTATCGTTAAAAGCATAGATTAGACAGTTTTATAAAATATAATTTTGAATCATATTTAAATAAAACCTAAAGAACTAAAATTTGATTTAAGATTGCTTTAAGAAAAAAAAAACAAGGTGGAATTCGTTTTGTCTTATAATTAAAATAAAAAAAAAAGGAAAAAAATATATGTAATCAAAGGAATGTAGTGAACAATGGGAGCTAATGACGAACATAAGAAATTTCCATTAAACGGCTAGTTAGTGAAAATCACTTTAACAAAGAAATTGAAATAATTCTAACAAAGAAATTGAAATAACTTTAACAAAGAAATTGAAATAATTCTAACAAAGAAATTGAAATAACTCTAACAAAGAAATTGAAATAAAGAAATTGAAATAACTCTAGCAGAGAGTACAAAGAAATTAAACTGACCAATGCAAACACCAGAAAGTCAGCACAGACCGTAACTAAAACACCAGAGGATTAGTTATGTATTGTAGATTGAATCCGCAAGAAAAGGACCGTAAAATATAAAAGGGTGAATTTTCTATTGTATTATTAGATTATTAAAAATATTTTTATAGATCGAGAGCATTGAATATTAATATACGTCTCAAGCTAAACATAATGCTGCACTGTTAAACCCATCGTGTGAACAGCCGGCCGAATCCTTCCTGCAATACCAACAGCCAACAGTTCAAATGTCGATCATGGTAGCATAAAACAAGAAGGAGACGGAGTGTCCACGTGGAGCCCACAGGATCCCAATGACATCGGGAAAAGGAGTGCAAAGAGTTAGCACTGACTGACCGAATGAGATACTATCAGAAGCAACGCTCGGAACCGTGCATAAGGGAGAAAGCTAGGTAATGTTTATTTCAATTTCTAATTCACTAATTAAAAGCTGTAATAATAAATGAAATAATAAACTCTGAACTTTATGGTACGAACAATAATTATTAGTTGTCTTTAGCTCCATTACCCAGAGATTTTATTGTGACTGGGTGTATAATTATTTTTTATGTATTTATAATATGAAATTTTGATTGTATTAAATATTATTTGAACTTGAACGAAAGTGTAGTTAATTATATTATAAGACCAAACGAAGTGTAATAGCATAAAGGGAGACTTCATGGATTAGTGATTACTTAAATTAGATTTAAATTAAATAATTAAATAAAAGAAAAGAGAAAGCGAGAAATTTAGCGCAGAGAAAGATTCATAATTGATTTTTTTAGGTAGGCGGACTATATTTAATTGATTGTTGTAGCTGAGCTAGCGGGAGCAGGTACTAGATCGTATTGGTCAAGCAGACTTGTCGACAAAGGTCGGCTGGCGCCCATTGGATTTTTTCCTTTAAATAAATAAAAAGTTTGATTGGCTAATATGTAATCTAGTGAATGAGTGTTAATGTTATTGGCAAATGTTTGCAAATGATATTGATTACTCTACCCGAGGTACCGACAGCCCCGTGATAGGATTTTGTGTAAGAGGGAGGTACAAAGTTCTGATTGAGTCGTCATTATAAACATTAAACATTTTATTGATTTTATGTAAATAATGTTATTTATAAAATTTACGAGACGACGTGTAAAGGGCTAGGTATAATATAAACACAAATAAGTATACATATGTTTTATAATATATTTATGAGTAATATATTGATACACCAAGATACTCAATTTAACATTCTTATTTATAGATAGATAGACTCTGCCTGATACTATTGCCAAGATATAGTTTAAAGTTCTACAGTAAACTGTTGAAGAAGAAACTATACCTTCCATTATATATTTTTTTCATCTGTTTTTGACAGTCTTTTCTGAATCACTCTTCCAGCTGTAATGACAGCTTACCTTGAGTTGGCTTTAGTTATGGCAGCTTCAAGTCCTAAAAATGGACTTGCCTCACAGCATAACTATTAGATTAAACAGTTATAATCTGAAGAACAATCACTGCTTTTCAATTTTTGTTTTTTAGTTTAGTAAAAGTTTTCTTCCACTGTATAAGCAGAACCAGGCAACTATTAGTCAGGTTAAACAGTTATTCTCTGGCTTTACATTTAAAAAGGCTGACGATTTATTACCAGAGGCCTAACCTTGATGAAAACATTTGGATTCTTTCCACTGGCTATGCCATATCTTTTTATTTACACATTGGTTATTGGCAATGAATACTCAATTTAATGATGATTAAAAAAGAATCTGGAATAGTTCAGTATGTGAAGGCAAGATAAGAATATGACCTTCCCTTCAATGGCTAAAATTAACTCTGGAGAATGTCATGCAATTGTGTATAAAACATCATTTTCACTGTTTCTTCTGGTTTGGTATCTTCTCATCAGGTCCATGTTGTCATCATTTGTTTTTTAGAACTAAAGATTTATTGCAACTGGCTGGTAACCCATTACTTGTAGATTGCAACTGTTTCATCTGATGAAATTTTGCTGGTGGTCAGTTTTGGAACTGTAGGTTCAAACAGCTGCATGACTACATACCACTAGTGACTGGCCATTCTTTGTTGTATGATGTGATTTTGCTGATGTCTTAAACAAGGTCTATAACCATTGGGTGAGGTGGTGCAAATGAACCTGTGTCTTTCTGTAAGGATGATATTCTTGCCCATCAACAGTTTTAATCACAATTGTTTTTGACTGTGATGACTACTATAATCCATTTTGTTGTTCTGTTAAACATATGGCATAGAACTTAAGTACCTGTCCAATTATTTGCATTTCTAGCCTTGTGCATTATTTTAAGATTTAAAGATGGATGGGGAAAATTCTGATGAATTTATTGTTATGAGTGGGTTCATTTTAAACATTGTAAAACATAAGTAATTGAATGACTCACATCCTAGAAAATGACTCTTCTTACCAGAATATAAAAGAAGCAGATATATAGTTTTACTAGGCATTCTAACCTTCATTCTTGCCTGACTCAAGAGTGCTCATAGATTGCCTTGGTAATCAGTTATTGTTTAGCTGCTAGGATCCAGATGATATTTATTACTCTTCTTAATGAGAGACCATGTCTTGTTTGAAACTCTGAACACTGCATTTAGTTCACTGTGATTGGTGCATCATTAATTGTGATTTCTGAGTTTGAAAACAATCACTGTTTCTTACATTGTTCACGCAAGCAATTTGTTTGACTTTAAATAAATTTTTGCCTTTTGGATTGGATTTATCTATTCTGTCATTAGATATTTTTGTTTTCTTTTAACACAAGCAGTTTTTGTGTGACCAACTTTCTTGCATTATGCACACACTATATAACAGCATGGACATTCTATATGCATCTGTATCAGTTCATTACATGTTTAACAACATTTTTCACTTATTTTTGTTGATTTATTTGAGCTGTCTGCTGGAGGCTTAACTGACCCAGTGTTCTGATCAAAACTTTGAATATTATAATTCATTTTTTCCATGGCTTTGCTTGGTTAGCTTTGTTTGTGCTGCTGTTGCTTGAGACAAAGTGGATTCAAGGTTATGTTGGAAGGCATTGGAAGGTTGACCTGGAGATTATGGTCACTTTTACCACAGATAAATATATATCATAGAGATTGGTTAAGTAAGTCTTAAAATTGTATTTTAGTGCTAATGACCATATTCTAACAGCAAAATCTCTGGCTGTTTGTTCTTTTCCATAGACACAAAGATTTCAATGATATTTCTGCATTATCATTAAAAGCTTAGGAGTAAAAAACTTGCTTGGTACAAATAATCATTTGTCAAAATCTAGGTCAGCTAGTATCTCTCATGTTCTTTGTAATTTAAGAATCTCATAATGCAGAGGTCCAGTTGTTGACATAAGCATGACTTATTTTCCCTCAAATTTTTTGGTTTGATTATCCTGTAAATAAATTATGATTCAATCATTATAGTTTGAGTAATTCTCTGGATAGGTAAGATCGAATTTTAGCAATTTTATTTTACTTTTCTATATATCATGTGAGAAAAAAATTATTTAAAATCCATGCAAATCACCACCCAGAATAATCTTTTAATGGTTATTTAATGAGCTACTGTTTGTATAATAGCAATTTTCAATAAACACAATATCTAACAACCCACTAAGACCTTTTATCTTTATAACTGAGAGTAACCACCCATTGTGTGATTTTACAAAGTTTATTGAAATGACAATGTTTGCAATCAATTTCTTTTAATAACAAAATCTAATGACCTTCAGGAGCAAGATTGTTTAATAGTTTTTTCCAGCTGTGGGGTAAAATATTATTTTGCCTATTTTACCAAATCTGTTGAGTTTAGTGATGATTATACATATAAACACAAATAAGTAGGCATACATTTTGTAGTACATTTATTAATAATATATAGATACAAACATACACTTGATTTACCAGCTACACTTTACCTGCTACTATAGTAGAGTATGTTTTATATATTCTTATCCACTTCTAATTGTTCTTGACAACCTGCTTGTGTGTAGGTATGGTGACTCTTTCAGCTGTACTGGTAGCTTGACAGGAGGTGGTTTTGTTTCTAGCAGTTTCCAGTCCTAAAAGCAAAATTGCCTCACTGCCTAACCATTAACTTAAACAGCTATAGAATGAAAAATAATCACTGCTTTCAGGTTAACAGAAATTTCCTTCAACTGTATATGGAGAAGTAGACTTCTGTTATTCAGGCTTAACAGTTGGCCTCTGTACCTTATCATTAAAAAAGACTATTTATTGCCAGATTGTCAATGTTGAAGAAACATTTGCATTTTGCCATTGGCTATGTGTTATTTTTTATATATGCATTGGTAAGCAGCAATGAATTCTCAATCCAATTACAATAAGAAAGAAATATGGATAAATTCATTTCAAAGCTAGATAAAAAATATAACTGTAATATCAATAAATTGCTTACAATTCTATTGTTATTTATTAAAGTAAATCAAAAAAAAAAAATTGTGAAAAAAAATATTGATGCAAATGTTAATGAAAAGAGAGTTACAAATATTTTTAATAATTTCCTCAATCTTAATCATATGGTTTAATCTTCTGTTAAAAACATATTTCTTTTATAGAAAATATTATTGAAACATAAATCTCAAAAATAGATAAAAATATTTAATATCATATGTAATAATATTACAATTATAAAATTTTAATAAAGCTGGATAAATAAGATTCCTAAACAAGATTTATAATTATTATTAATTGTGAAAACAATTGTTTTTCCAGGCAAATTGATAAATTTTTAAAAAACAAATTAATCACATTGAAAGATTATAATAAACTTTAAAGATGGTAAAGGTTGTTTAAAGTTATGTAAAATTTGACAATAAAAAAAGTCATTCAAAATTTACTTTAATAAAATTTTGTAAAATAAAACATGTTTAGTACATTCATTGGCTTTATCATTCTCATTGTCTTGATTCTTTATTGATCATGACAGACCTAAAAGTCTTTAAATTTAGTTTTTTTTGATACATATTTTATTTCTTCCACACTACTCAAGTAAATATGTTTATTTTTCATTTATAAGACCTACCAAAATCAACCAGCTTCCAATTTATGACTTCAAGAATTGATATATTCTCACTTTTTCATTAATATATCCAGCATCATTTTATTTTAAGATAAAAAGTATTTGTAGACATTTTCAAAATATAAAAGCTGTTATTTTAGCTACACATAAATTTCATGACTTTTTCAACATTATCTTGCTATATTCATCTACCCAAAGCAAATTGTTGACGTGTGTGTGTGCATATGTACGTATGTAGGTATGTATATAGGGTACATATGTAGTTATATTTAACATAATAAATGAACTATTAAGAGTACTAACAAAATTCAAACTGACTTACCTCTTCATTTTTGTTTTGAATAAATGTCTTATTTTCTGACTTAAAAGTTGTCAGCTCATCATTAAGAAAGTTTATCTGCAATTGAATATTAATGTTATCTTCATCTATTTTTTGTATTACTTCCTTTGATTGTAAGTTAATTTTTTGTAGTATTTGTAAATCTTTCTTTAAAATATCAATATCTAACTTACAGACTACATTTTCCTTAAGTTGGCATAACGCATCTTGGGTAACAAAGTCTGTGAGTAACAGTTGGGATAGTTTCTCAATGTTATCTTGGTTTTCTTTTAAATTCTGTTGAATGATTTCAATATCTTTTAAAGTATTATATTTTATTAGATCAATATCTTTTTGTAAATAACCAATACCAATTTTATTTTTTAATGTAACTGATTTATCTTCATTTTGGTCATGTTCTAAGTTTTTCAACCTATTTTTATTAATAAATAAATCCTGCTTCAGTATTTCTATATCAGTTTGTAAAACAGCATTTTGTGATTTTATGTCTTCATTTTGAATTTTGATGAAGTTCTGCTGTTCTTTAATCAACTTGATATTATCTTTCATTACATCAATATTCTTTATGAAGGAAACTAATTCATCTTGAGTGTTATTTTTAATTTTGTCTATTTCGTTTTTTAATTTTTGATAATTGAAGTTCACATTTTCATTACAATTGTCTATCTGCATGAACATTTCATGTTTATCCATTTTATTTATTTGATTCATTTCATATTTTAATGCACTCTGCTCCGATTGTATGGTTTGCATTTGGCTATCCAATTTATTATGCAAAACAGTCATTTCTGCTTTGTTTTCATTTTTGATTGCAGATAAATGATTATTATATTTTTCCATTTCTTCTTTTAAAGCAAGACTTGTATTCTTTTTACAATTTTTAAATTCTATTTCAAAAGTATTAAGTTTAGTTGTTGTTGTATCCATAAAGCTTAAAAACACTTTGGCTAGGTTTCTCAGATATTCATAATACTTATGGTTCTCCATTGTGTGTTCTACAAAATAATAAATTATATATATACAAATTTAAATTCAATTAAGTATAAAGAAATCATTTAATTTTATTTAATATATATAACTTATTTAAATACATACAATACAGTTCAATAAAATTAACATATTATTATTATTCCTGCACATACAAAAATAATTTATTTTAAAAACATAAAGATTTATAAAATGTATCTTGTTTGTTTTGTAGAAAACTTAAATAAGTAACACATGAATAGTGATTCAACATGTGCAACTGTGACAACACTTTCTTTACAAATTTTAATAGAAGCAATGCTATTGCAAATATATGTACTCATTTTTATTTGAAACATGTACAAATGTGATGAAATAGAAATAAATACCAGCTATTTATTAGAAACTTAAAAATCACATATAAATAAGGTATAAATTAATACGCTGTCCAAAAAATCTTGCTTCACACAATAAAGCACAATTATTTAATTTGACATATGAAAAAATTATAGAAATGTTTTTGGCTACAAAAATAAATTTGCTTTTTACTATACACTTCTGCATCTTTTGTGATGTTTATTGTATCAAAGTAGAATACAATTGCAATGGTTATTCTATACTCTTTGTTGATATATCAGCTTTAAAAATAGATAGATTTTTCAGCAGTCTATATAATTTATCATTGTGTAATTATTGACATTTATCATTAATTTTAAGACAGAAAATATTATGGTCTTAAGCCTCATAGTTTTTAAGTCACTCAAATATTTCTTGCATTCATATAAAATACATGTGTAGATAAATTGTTCTCTTTTACAACAATGATACATAAAAATATGTTATTGTTGTAATTTTGTAAAGGACGTAAATTTATTGCTACAAAGTAGTAGTCTATTGAAGTCAGAATCTTTTATGAATCAGTGGGTCAAAAGCCACAATAGCCATTTAGTGAAAAACTATATTAGTTACTTACAATTGTAAATTATATTTAAGTAGAAAAAGATTGAACATATTTTAAAATAAGTGTGATCATAATGTGTGACATTCTTTGGGTTTAAAACAAAAATAAAATGAAGAAAATAATTAATTTAAAAAATGGCATGTACATTTCCTACAAGCAAAAATAAATTGCAGAAACAAATGCAATGGTAGTCATTTCAAATGAAATATTTCAAAGAATAGCAAAAATGATTAGCCAATATAATAAAAAATTTCAAATGCAGATATAGTTGTATATTATATTTTATGATTTTTATGCATTTATTTAAAAAACATTTGATTAGCTCAACATAATATTTGTCATAGAATATTTAAATGACAGAGTTAAAAAATAATTTAAAAATGGTAGTACTGTTAATATACTCTGAAAATCCACAATCTAAGAAGTGTTCATTAAATTTGAAAACTAAAAAATATAAACTATTTTTTAAAAATATCCAAAATGACAAATGTCGCATAAAGAATTAGATTAAATTTCATTAACAAAAAACATGTTATTTTTTGATTCAGTATTAGCGAGACATAATTTAAGTGTTAATATTAAAATAAACATAATCAGTCATTGGTGTCACTGATTAGTAAATATAACACAAGTTTAAAATAATCTAAATCATTAAAAGCAGTTTCAACAATATTTCAATTAACAAAGACAACAATCTTAAAATCATTTTAAAATAATAAGACAGAATGGTTCAGAAATGTTAAAATTTACTTATTCGAGTAAAGATATTTATAATTACAGCATTAACAGTAAAGGTAAAATTTACTAGTAAATTTTAAACTGGATACATTTAATAAAATTACATGCATTATACATTTGATTAGGTATAGGATACAAACTCAAGTTTTTACATTTTCTCTGATTACTATGTGCAATTAATACAATAATATTATTTATTAATTTAATGCATTTGTTTAAGTTTTAATCATATACCTCTGTGGTACTTTTTCAAATAATGTATAACTAAGTGCATATTAGGATTATTAAAAATGACATTGTAATTATTATCTGTCTGTTTGGACACAATTTTGTTGAATTTTTACTATGTTGAGATTTATATTAAAAATATTTATGCACACATTCATAGCACATTTTAATAAGCATTGTTTCCTTGGTGAATATTAAATAAATAATTGTATGGTTGGTAGATAATATATAAAATAAAATACGGTTTTACCCTATATATATCTATATTGTACTAGTCAAAACGTTTATCCATCTAACATGAGCTGGAACTCACAAAAAGTACTTCAAACCCAGTCAAGCCTGAGATTCATTACAGATATAATACAAACTATTTTCATGCCATTACAGTCATGAAAATACATAAAATACATTTTAACACATATTTGATTATATGACAAACATACTTAATAAAACTTCTTTTAATTAGTGTTGGTAAGAAGAACACTTTATTTTCCCCATGGTATATGTATACTCTTAAATATAGAAATAAGTTATGATGGTGGGATTGTATAATAAGATTGAAATAACATTATAAATTAATAAAGTTAATAATATTCAGCATTTATATAGATATATATTGAGCAGAGCACAATTTCAAGATTATTACAACATGAAAATTAAGTCATAAGCAAAAGAAATAATAATATGAATAAGAGGCAGTACCAACATAGGCAGAAAACTCAAAAATAAAGTCATGCTTCTGGATGAAAGACAAAGTGGATAGGCATAGCGTGTGCCAGACTTAGAAAATCACCACCAGATACCTTTTTATACGAAAAGAGTGAATGGGTGTAGTGTGTGCCAGACTTAGGGATCACCACCAAAGGCATTTTATATGAAGTAAATGATCCTGGGAAGATTAACTATCCTCAGGATAAGGCTTAAGAAGAAATCTATATGTTCAAACTTGTCACAACACCCAGATTAAGAAGCACATATATATATATAATCACAAAGATGAGCCTAATGTCAGTAACGCGGTGTGGATGAATGTCACTAATGACATTGAATAAGTTTTACTGCTTTAAAAATAAATGACCCTAGTCTGAATGTCATAATTTATATAAATAAAATGCTACACCACTAGAATATATATAGACAGAGATTTCCCTAAATAAAATATATGTTAAGATTTTCTTTAGTAAAAGAAACATTAAGATTTACCTCCTTCCCTTTTCTGTTATTTAAAATAAATTAATCCCACCTTTGTTGATTTTACAATAACTGGAATATATAAGTACTGTATTTCATATTTTAAGAGTATGTAACAAGAAAATAAGTAGCAGTTATATATAGAAAACAATAAGTCACTCTTTTACAATTGAATAAATAATATTTTAAAAGATTTCAGAGCATTAATTAGCTTGATTTCTGGATTCACCCCAGGTAGAAAATCTAGAGTTAAACAAATAACAAATTTTTACACTAAAACATAAACAAAATGTTGACTCTTAAAAACAATCTGGTGAGCATATTAATTTATCATACATTATATTTTATGGGGATGTTAATTCATGGAGGTTTACTTAAAAGAAAGAAAAGATTTTAGAAATTCAACTCGTCAGGCATAATAATAATAAAAGCATATATATAAAATCAAGTAATAAATAAATACAAATAAATGACCACACCAAAATTAAGAAATGTTAGAGCATAAGAGATAGGATTAAATTTATAGAAATTATTTAAGAGCAAATTACATTTACATATTTAAAAAAAAGGCAAAGTTAAATAATACATGAGAAATCTTGATAGTAGAATTCAAGATTAATTAGGTGAGCTTGACTTAGTTTCAATGGTGGTGGTTTTAAATAATTTACCTTGAACTATTTTAAGAGTCCATATTTTAAAGTCTGCTTGTGCATGGCAAATTGATGATCCAAATGAATTCTTTTTGGTGACAGCAAGCTTCTATTTTGCACTCCAGAGTTTTTTTTTTAGGCTTTTACTTTCTTTCAGGGCAGCAGTTAGATAGTATATTAGGTGGAAAAATGACCCACCAGGGTCAGCAAGATGGTGGATTTACTACTACATCATTTTAAGTTTCAAGCCACATGTAATATGTTAACAATACAGTCTCTCAATAGTAGCTAATCTGTTGGTGATTTGAAATTCGGAAATTTTATACTCTGCCCAAGGATTTGAAGAATGCTTTTAATTACATAGTTTTAGCTTAAAATCTAATCTATGATCTAAAATCTTAAGTTTCCATTGTTCATTGTTTTTTGGAAGATGTAACTGTAAGATAATGTCCAAAATAAATTCAAATCTATTTCCAGATTAGAAATAGATTTGACAAAAATGTTTATAACAAAAGAAAATCTTTAATCTTAATCCCCATTTTTATTTTAAGTAAAAACTTTAATTAAAAATACCTTCCCCAGATTAAAACATTAGTGTTACCAACACTTTAATTATTTGTGGACAATAAATGGGTGCATCTTCCATATTGGATTTTATAAAATACAGAGTTTAATAAGAAAAACAAGCAATTTAAAAAGAAAAAGTTTAAAAAATGACGTATAATAAAATATTTTTTAAAAAATCAATATTTTGTTAGTAAGTTTTGCTCCTATTTATATATATATGGACCACACCTATGTATTTTAATAAAAATAATTGCTAATAATTAATAAAAAGAATTAATAATAATTTAAAAAACATATGTTATTGAAACGTTAAAATTTTATAACTTAGGCGCAGATCTCAAATATATACATGACAAAAGGAGTGGGATGGGATATAGGGGTTGAATACTGGTTAGTAAGTGGAAACATGAAGTTCAATCTTAAGCTAAGATTGACTGCTTCAATATATATATATATATAATCATTAAATAAATGAGTTATTTTCCTAATACATTTATAATGCATTTACAGAATTTATAATAATGACTGAATTGATAATTTTATAATGACAACTTCTAGAAGCATAATAAGATAGAAATTGTAATAAAAACACTGACTGTATAATATCAAATTTTTAATAAATATTATTGTAACCTATTGAATCCAGAATTTTGTTCTCAACAAATACAAGACTCAGGAAACCATAATGTATAAGTAATTGTCAATGTTTTATTTCAAAAAAGTTTTGTGAGTTCTCCATGAGTTGTGAACCTAATAATTAATAGCAGTGGTTAGATAAAATATAGGGTTTGTAGTTATATCTTTACCCATAAATTTAAAATATCTTATAGGCATGAGTGTATGAATATTTAGTAAGTTTTAATTCTGCTTGGTAACACCACTTACTAATATAAAGAAAAAAATCTATATAGTAAATATTGTGGTATTTTCTGGTGATTGATGTTTAATCTATCTGCAAGTCTATTTTTATCATTGTAGTATATATGTATTGTAGGGTATTTATTCTAACCCCAAGTAATACCCTAATATTACAGAGAAGAAGAAAAAGAAAAAAAGGTTTTATTTTATTCAGCTATATATATTTCATTTGTTAATAAGAAAAAAACCACAGATATAATGCAGAAAAGGAAATGAAATATGGTTAAAGCACAAGATTTCTCCTAATTTTAGCTGGCAATTAGAAAATCAGCTTTTAACTATGTATGTGAGCATATCTGCATGTATTGATGATTTAACTTAGACTGATGTCTTCATATAACTCAGGAATATTAATTAAACTTTCAAATTTTAATACTGTGTAATGTTTTTTTATATATTTTTATTTTTTATGATAGGTTAATATTTTAAATAAAAAGAGAAAAACTCATTAGGAAGCATGTTAGTATCAAACAAACTGTTGGTGCTTAATGTTCAACTGCCAAAGTTAGTTTTAAACTCAGCTATCAATTAATCATAAATCAGCAGTTCCAAGATAAAGACATTTTAAACCACCCAAGTGGATAGTAAATAGATTAAATACATATTACCATCAGGAGGCTAGTGTCATAAATAGATCAGTAAATTCAGCAATACTAAATGATAAACATCAAGAGAGAAAATTAAATTTATTATTATTATTGTTTTTTTAAATGATGTTTCTAACTTATCTCACAATATTTTATTGTGGATAAAAATTAAAAAAATATTTTGCTGACAGGTCTATATTACATTGTTTGGAAAAGTAAACACTACCAGGAATCCTGATGTATCTGAATGGTAGGGAGAATAGGAAAATATATCCAAGGCTGACCATAAAAAGTGATGAATTTAATATATTAAATGCCTCATGCCTCAATCCACTGTGGTGAAATAAACATCAGAGAAGTAGCAAGAATATGAAGAAATCCTACTTTGATTCAAATTCATGATTGCATATGTATATGTCCAGACAGTAACCAGTCTATTTCTATACCATAAATACGCTATTATCATAACTATGTCTTTAGGAAATAATACCCAATATAATTGAAATAAATTTGCATGTAATAATAGTGTAGTGTGTGCTTTAAAAACCATTTTTTGTGTGTGATTTTTGTCAAGAAAATTTTGTGCCATAGTCAGTATGTCAGATATACATATACTTAATGGTAGTGAATGTCCTATATACATAAGCTCAACCATAGTGTGTGTTTAAAACCTAATTTTTTCCAAATGTAGGAACCAAAGCAGTCAGTAAAATGAAACAAAATTTTATTAATAGCTATTGACATTTTAATTCTCATCTTTTCAAAATCAAATAAAGTATTAATGACTACAGATTTTGTTATTACTAAATATTGTATAACTTTTATGCTATTTTTTGATTTTAATTGTTTTATCAATAGTGTTGTATGTCAATTAACACACATATATGATGGTTTATCTTTACATATTTGTTTTTCAAATAGATGTTCAATTTTTTAAATGTATAAACATTTTTTTGAAAAGGTACAAAGTCTACATTATGTGTGTATCATTTGTGGATAAACCTAAAATGAAGAAAGAGGGTGGTATGAAATAGTAATTATAATAGGATGATAAATTATTTTTAGTTAAGATTCAAAAAGTGCAAAAGTTACATAGAGCTATGAATGGATGCTGATTAACTCAACATATTTACACAGAATTATCTATCTAAGGAGGTCATTGTTGATAAGATGGGAAGTATGTATATGCATTTTATTTGATTTAGGAGGAAATTCTAAATGTCAACAAAATGACCAAATCATTCACACTAAATGAAACATCTAAATATTATAATTATATATGTGTGATACTTTCCATTTTTTTTCTTACTGCTATTAATTATTAAATGGTCATTATTTTGGTGATGTAATTATTATTTAGTAACATTAGAATAAAACTGAATCAGATGTCGAAAATAAACTGTTTGTAAAGTTTATTTGGCACCCAACATGGAGCTTGATACACACTATTGAAACAGTGAGATTCGTATTCGAATCTCAAGTTTCATCTTTTTTCTGTCGTCTCTCACTGACCGGTCTATCCCACCCAAATTTAAACTTTTTGGTATCGAATTGTGTGTGTAACAATATTAAAAATGTATTAATATATGTAGAACTCAACATAAACACGCACACATTTCGATCTCAAATTAAACGCAATAAATACGGATAAAATAATGTAATTTAGATTCCTTCTAGTTAAATAAACTTTTGTGTAATATGAATCATTTATTTTGAATTTTATAAAGTTCGTATTTGTTGCTTAGTTTAAATTTCGTTAAATAATAATTCTAACAAAATCTGATGCAATAATTAATTAAAGTTAAAATAATTTTATTCCCTTTTGTCTTTGAAAATTTAAAAGCATCGGTCAGTGATAGATAATAAATTAATTATAGCAAAATTCCTAGAAAAATGTAATTAACGAATGTAAAGAAAAACAAACAATAGACAGCAAATTTCTTTCTAATTAAAACCAGCAGAGCATTGATTATCCTGAGGGCAAGATAAATAAAACCTAAAAACATCTCAACAGAAAAATTAAAAGATTAAGATAAGAAAAGGAGGCCATCTTAGACTTGCTAAAGATTGGGACTTGAATTTTAGCTTTGCTCTCGAGTGGAGTGTTTAAAATATCTTAAATAAATTAATACTGCAAGGTATGACCGAGTAAGCACCGAAATTATTCTCCATCGGAAGATGGCCCACCATATGCTGAGCTTCACCTTGCCCATCGTAAAAACACCAAGATGATCTGCTGCCTGAAATAAACAAGAAAGCCGCTGCTGTTAAAAATCAATAAAACAATATGCCCAGGACAAGAAAGAAAACTTCTAACTACGAACAATCTGCTATTAAACCAATGGACGAAAACTTCTTATAAAACAGGTACCTGTGTTTGTGTATTCCAAATTATAGAGTACTCTAGTAATAATAAGCTATAGCTCATCTCCTATTATTTGTATAACTTCTAAATGTAAAAAAAATTGTAAATTTGTGAAACTAAAATTTAAGAATTCATGTAATCTGTAAACTTCTCGCATAATCTAGCTTACCCTCCCTCTATCACTTCTTAGGTGTGTATTTCTTAAATCTATATTTTATTTATAATTATCATTGAAATATTACCTTCTCATAATTGTCTTAGTTTTAAAGCTAAATCCATAATCGCTCAAACAGTGAATGCGTGTCGAATTGTCATTAATATTGCTTTTATAGATAACTTAAATTTCATATAAATCGACACGCATTCAAAGAATCAGTTATTGTAATGCAGGGTCGACTACTCCGTAATAGCTGGCATACTAGCTATAATAATTCCCTTCTTAGATATTTTTATCATTATTAAATGTTAATGAATAATTATGTAAATTTCATTTCTTTGAGAGTCACCAATTTTCTTTCAGTCAAAGTTGATAATGTTGGGCTGAGTTTGAAATCTAGTTAAATAGTACTGCAATCTTTTAGATATTATACATGTGTTACGTTTTGAAGCCCCGATGGCTCATTCCATGCCGTGAATACTCCGGATTCTCCATGATTGAATTAACCCCAGTCGTCCTACGCAAGCGGACATGATCAATGTTCCCGTAGGGCTTGACGACCGTCACGCAGCCAGCTGGCAAATTGTGACACGGACCGCTTGTCCCTGGTTATGCTCATGTGACACCTTACCTCTTCGGGTCGAGGCAGAGACCAACCCGAAACCCTTATAACTTCTTCACGGTCTTGCAGTTTTAGCGCTGCCATTTTACATCGCCCTTCTAAAGCGTACCACGTGTTCTTTTATATTAGTTATTATTCTCTCCATCACTCCACCTCGGCATTATCTTCGTCATATACTCTCAAATAAATGTTTGCCCTTAGTCGTAAAATAAAGATTTTTATTAAATAAATGTATGTCCGCCGTTACTGATGACTCTGGCAGTGCAAAGCATAAATTCCTTACAGCACGCATTAAAAATACTCACTCGAGAACCCTGGGTAGTTGGATTACGCCTTCCTATAAATAAATGCTCCTAATAAAGAAATGTATTTTCTATATATAATATTGCCAATTAAATATTGAAACTCTTAATTTAAAAATATGATCAATAACCTTACTAATGTTGTCTTTTATTAAAAATGTAAATAAATAATTGTAACTATACATCTGTAGTTAAGTTTTCATTTATTCGATGCCCATTATATATATTTCCTCGATTATATGTGTTAGTTAATATTCGTTTGATTGTTGGCCAACTCGGAAACAAAACCCATGAATCTCGTGCATCTCCCTGACCACCATGCCTAAAGAAGTGTTTACTTATGTCGCATCAGAGGCGTTATTCCGTAGATTGTATTGTGGAACCGATAAACTATGTTCGAACTCAGTATTACCGGTGGCTTCGCTACTCGATGGTGCTGCTGTTCTGTGTGGTGGTCGAATTCTGCAATATGTTAACGAGATACACGTGTTTTGACTGTTACACTATCTACTAGAGTGGAGTGGGCATGATAGAAGAAAGAGAGGTGAATTAATTTTAGGGTATGAGAAGAAAAAGTAAGAAAAAAGTAATTAATGTACTATTATTTTGGTCTTGTATTTTTAGTTAGACTTTTTATATAGCAGTCTTTATTGGTTTTTTTAATTAAAAAAACAATCTACCCTTTAAATGTTGACAAATGACATCAGTCATGTAATGTCTTAATACTTAAATGCTAAAATGTTAATCTACACACTACACATCACAGCTAAGGTCATGGTTTAAATGGACCATAAGTTTTTCAGTTAAATATTTTATTAATAAAGTATTACTGTGGAATATGATCCAAAAGTATTAATAATTATAAATAATTAAATAGTACTTTTCATGAATATTTAGAAGGTGCATGTTATAAAAATGTATAATTATGAAGATTGGATTGGGTATATAATAGTTGAAGTTTGTTTAGCTGTACTTTCAGTTTTGATGATGGACAGAAAATTTTGTCATTAACATGAAAATAAAATCTTTTTATGCAACATTAGGGTCTATTCTATCTGTCATTATTTCAACCAATTTTCTGATTTTGTATTGTTTATCATGATGCAGTTAACATAGCTGTGCCATGATCCCAGCCTCTAAGTCTCCAAGAAAAAGGGCAAGGCATAGTTTTTTTTATTTTCCAGATTTTAAGATGCAAATAAGCATAGCATAGTTTTGTATATTCTTGCCCCTAAGATTCAAAGGATCATGGCTTTGAAAAGTTTTTTGCATTTTTATTTTGGTTGTGGTAGCTTAGGTCTAAATTGAGATAGCCTTCTTGGTGTTCATGGTGTATTGTGTACATATATTCTGGTGGCTGAATTCTTTATCTATCTCAGAATTGTGGGTCATTATTTATTGTTAGCTGTCAGATCTATAGAAAACTTGATGTGTAAATAGTTTGAGGTATGAACTTATTGATTACACATGTAGATGGATGTTTCATTTTTATTTCTTTTTCTCTATGAGATGGGTGATTATGTCCTTATCAAAATTTCAGAAGTTAGTGATCTACAGAAATTAAAGTGTTTTAAAATATATGAAGGGCCATTCTGAAGAAAGAGAGAAATGCCTTCCTATTGAAATCTCCTAAAAATGAAAGATGCATCTTCAATGCACAGAGTCTAAAGCCAATGACAACCTCTCTCTAGATGAGTGGTTTTTGGATAAACTACCAGTGGTGTCCAATTTTGAAGCAATAAATAAATCATACTCATGTATTGATTACATTCACAGCTACAGGAGGTCATAAAAGTATTGTATTATTCTAAAAGCAATGAATAGTCAGAAAAAGATAACCAGAATTTACAGGATGATACCTAATAAAAAATTACAAGTGACAGGTTAGGTATAGAAATAAGGAAAAGGAATTTTTGGGGTTGTTTTTTTATTATTTTAGGGGAAAGCAGATGTAGGGTATTATTTCTAAACTCAAATAAGACCCTAATTATTTTAGAGGTAAAAAATAAACTTTTTCTTTGTTTTTAATTCAGTTATATATATATATATATATATAACTGAATTTATATAACAAATAATATATATATATATATATATATATATATATATATTATTTGTTAAAAAAAATTACTGATAGAATAAAGAAAAGAAACCAAAATGTGGTTAAAACAAAATATTTCTGCAAATTTTAACTGGCAATTAGAGAATCAACTTTTGACTATGTGTGTTGGAATATGTGCATACATGAATGGTTTATCATAGACAGATGCCCTCATAAAAGTCAAAAAGATCAATTAAATTTTCAAGTTTTTAGTCTGTGTAGCATTTTTGTATATTCTATTTTTTATTGGATATTATTTTGAAAAAAGAGAGAAATCTCATTAGCAAATGTATACTATCAAAGACACTTTTCATGCTTTGTGTTTAACCACAAAAGTTAGTTTTAAACTCATTTGTCAATCATAGGTTGGTAGTTCCAAGATAGACATTTTAAGTCATCCAAGTGTATAGTAAATACCTTAATTACTTATTTCTACCATTATGCTAGAGACAGTAAATGGATCACTGATGCCAGCAATACAAAATGATATCAAGTGAGATGAGGAAATAATTATTATTGTTTTATTTGAACTGGTATTGCCAACTTATTCCAATTATTGTGGGAAAAATTTAAAATTTTTATTTTCCTGAGACACTACATTAAGTTGTTTGGAAGGCTCAAGGCCACTGGGAATCCTGACACATATGATTGGAAAGAAGAATGGGAAAACATCCAAGGCTGACCACGGAAAAAGTGATGAATTCAGTATATGCAAAGCCATATATCTCAATTCACTGTGGGGAAGTAAATATCAGAAAAATAGCAAAAGAATGAAGAAAACCTATTTTGCTTCAAAATCATGGTTGTTTTTGATTAAGTTCAGATAGTAACCAGTCTATATCTATGCCACAAATATCATATTATCTTAAACATGATTTCAGGCAATAATAACCAATTTAATTGAAGGAAATTGCATGCCATAATCAGTATCTCATATATATGTATACTCAACCATAGTGTGTGCTTTAAAATATATTTGTGTGGGTATTGTCAAAGAAATTTGAGTGCCACAATCAATATGTCTGATAGACATATTCTTAATGGTAGTGTGTGCTTTAAAATATTTTTTTCATGTGTGTAGTTATAGTCAATGAAATTTGCATGTCATAATCAGAATGTCATAAATACATGCTCATCCATAGTGTGTTTAAAAGCTAATCAACAGTTCTTGCAAATGGAGGGACCCAAACAATAGGTAATATGAAACAAAATTTTATTAATAATTATTGACATTTTTATTTTTATTTTTTGCTCTCTCTCCTCTTTTTTTAAATATCAAACAATGTATTAATGATGAAGGGTCTTGTTATGGTTTATCATTATGTATTTCATTTTAAAATAGATGTTCATTTTTTTAAAATATTTATATAAGCATTTTTTGGTGTGGTGGTGATAAATAAACTTTAGATGATGTGTACATTATGGATGTGTCATTTGTGGACCAGCTTAAAATGAAAAAAAAATAGATGTGTATGAAATGGTAATAATGACTGGGTGATAAATTCATTGTTTTAGTATAGATTCTAGGAGTGCAGAAATTCGATAAGGCTATGAATGGATGCTGTTTAACTCAAACATTCTTAAACAGAATGTCCATCTAGAGGAGGTGTATATGGTAATATTATCAATAAGATGGGATGTATGTATATGCATTTTATTTTGTTTATGAGTAAATTTTAAATATCAACAAAGTGACAAAATTATTAACACTAGATATATGTGATACTTTCCATTTTTTTTCTTATTGTTATTACCTGTTAAAGGTTCATTAATTCTATATCTTATTTAATTATTTTGATGATATAATTATTATTTAATAACATTAGAGTAAAACTGAATCATTGAGAGTTGCTCATGATTTATATCATCACATAAGGATAAATTAACCTGATTAAAAAGGGAAGAAAGTAATTCCAATAAGTTATGATAGGTTAGAATATGCATCATGTGTATTTTAGTAATTACAATAAAGTCTTATTGGTGGGATAGGTGTTTGGATCTAATTTTCTTTGGTGCCTATGGAGGAAGATGGAAGTGATGCTATCTCCATAAATTATTAATACAAAAGTGTAAATATGCACAGAATAATGTAAAGGTAATTTGTTTTGTTCTATCTCAGAGATAGCTTAGTTGTTGGTTCTAAATTTACTTTAAGGTACAAAAGCCAGTCTGGTAAATGTGGGGCACACAATGATGTCACAAGGGGTTGAATATTAATCACATACTCTGATAATAATACCCAAACAGTGAGTTATAACTATATTATAATGGATAAGGGATTTGGGTATAGATGCTACGAGCCTCTATTCTCTAGATTCAGTTGAATAAAACCTTGGTGTCTTTAATACTATTGTGTACCAAGATTGTGTTTACCCTAATGTGGGCTGATGGTGATCAAATACTGGTGAACATCACTTCAAAATTGCCCCCCCTTGATTCAAACTATTCTGATACAGAATATATGACAAGAAAAAATCCATCAATATCATTTTTGTTTATTAGTTATCAATATTTTTATTAAATGTTAATGAATATATTCTGTTATTTAATTTATTATTAAATTTTGTTAAACTAATTATTAAAGATATCATATTTTAATTTAGAGTATATTTTAACACTTATTTATATCATTATTACATCCAAATTTTATCCTATTTTATTATTAAATTCATATGTGCTACAATTATTGAATATGCAGTGTTGTTAGAATACTTTTCTATGAGACAAATATCTATATTTTAAACTATCTTTCTAAAGAATTTTGTTAGTCATTTTCTTTTACCATTATATTAATTTATAATTATATTTTTCTGTAGTACAAATTATTAAAAATATTACATGTGTTTGGTCTCTCCTTTATGATATAATAATACACTTAGCCTGCAGTTGAAAACTAAATATTTACAATAAATCATTCAGTTTATAAATTAACTATTTTTTCTTTTTGTTTTACTATTTAAATTTCATTTTACAATTGTCTATCTTTATATTTGATGTCAGTGTATATACTTTTTTTCTCAATTTTCTTTACCCATTATTAAATATTTACTCATTAAAAATACATAGATTTGTAAAGTATTCACAATAATATAAAAAAAATGACGAATGTCATAAAATCATATTTATACCAATTTACTTTACCATAAATCGTCTACATTTACATTTGCATATCTTATTCACTTTTAATAATCTTTCTTTTTGTTGAGAATAATTATCATGAAATTCAATTGGTTTAAAGACCAAATATTTAAAACTTTTCATGTAATTTAATTAGTTTTATTGTCTCTATTAAAGAGAATATCAGTATTAAATATGATATTATTTAATTGGGCATCAATAACTAACAGTTTTGTTGCTTTATTTGCTAATTATTTATTTTACATAAATCGTTCACTTAATTTTAAATTATTCCCCACCTTAATATTGTAGCGGTCGGTTTTGTATGTTCATATAACAAGATCTAGCATCTAGGCAAAAGTACCTCGAATCCAATCATGTGCAAGATACATAAGTCAGGAACCCTCATGAACTTTGCCCTATTTGCCTATTTTCCAGATCTATCAACTTATGAGCAACAATCCCGATGATACCGATCTAATTTATTTCTCCACCGGCATCGCAAAGCGGAGACACAAAAAGACTCTAATTTAAATTCATATGATGGAATATTTTAGCAAGAAATATAAGTTTGAATCATTTGAAGGTCGTGACCTTTCATATTAATTATATCTGTAAGATTAATGGGAGATCATATAGTCAGAGCGAGCATAATTTAATAACTAAGATATTAATATTTAAATAAAAGAAAACAATGATTCTGCAAGTTTATGGTATAGATATAAGATTTATTCAATTTAGGTAAATAAGAATAAATACTTGTTTTATTTTATTAATCATTGGTCTCTTAACGTACATATAATTTGAATTACATTTAGACGATGACAGGTAAATCATATGACATTTATTTATAACTTAGAAGATGACAGATTTGATTGATTACTTTATTTGATTTATTATTGTGGCTAGCTCCTATGCCAATAATAGATAAATATACCAATAAGCAATTGATATAGCGCTATGAAGAAATATATGTTTACCAATCCATCCCAGAAAGAACAAAATATAGCACAACCGATTTAGCTTACAAACATTATTTTATGATTGTAACATTAATTTTTATTAATAGATAAAAAGATTTGTTTTTTTATTGAGTGAGAAATGTTTGTCGGATAGCTCGTTAACATATATATAATGCTGTTGCTAAAAGACGGGCATATGAAAAGATTAATAGATATAATATATAGATCTGGTTAGTAGAGTCATAACATTACAGCTTATGGATATTCATAGGTTTTATCTAGAAATATAACAGAAAGGATGTGCGTGCATGGTGGCATACTTATGCGATCCAGTCACAGATCTTTGCAGATGCTTCTGAGAATTCATTGAAGAAATAGACCGATATATGTCTACAAACTTTGGTGGAATAGGTTCACAAACGAAGAGTGGTCAGCTATGCGTTTAATGGGCTGGGTTTTTTCTCAGTGCGCTCCCATATAAAGCCAGCTTAAGTGACCAAATAAGTCCCCAGGGGGTTAAGAGCCTGGTTCTTGGACTTGAAGATACGAGACAGGGTTTGGCTTTCCGATACACCTGTGTAGAGAGAAGCACAAATATACATAAGCGAACAATGAGGCCTGTATGCAACGCTTGGAGAAACGCATATAACTTTAAAGAATATTTACTTAATTACTACCTATACATTATGGAATATCTTGTGTAGTGGTATGATTTAATTATTAAACAGTAATGGGTCATTTAAATTTATTAAAATACATAATTCATTGGAATTAAGATTCCCCTTTCCTCTTACTTTAATTTATCTATAAACTTCTCACAACATTAAATAAATATAAGAATTCGGTTATAAATGCTGTCATTAGAATAAACATAATTATACATATATGAATTTGAGAATAAATAGATTCGATTTCACATAATAAATTTGAATTTTTAAGATTAGCGCTTTATTATTTAAATAAAATAATAAAAAAGAAACTTAGAAAAACAGATTTCTACTATGTTTTTCTACAATAACCTTATGAGATAATTAATTTGTTTTTCTCCAAATTCGTGAGCATTTGCTAAAATATTCATTTATTTATCTTTTATTAGTATGTAATCACTATTTATTGTTAATAAAATTTTTATTGAAATAAAAACTTGTTTTTAATTAAACTTAATCTAGTCATTCCATAAAGTAGGAAGGGGAAAATAAAAAATAAATTACATACTAGCGAATTTGAAGGATTATCGGCATATTTAAACATATAAATATATAAAATATGATAATAAAAGTTAAAAAGGATTATTGCTGCATGAAAGTGAAAGAAAGCAGATTTATTTAATAGACGCTCAATGATAAAAAAGAAATTAAAGTTATATCGAGTTATGTGCAAACTAGTGGTAAGTAAATTATAAATCATTTTACATAATATTAATTATCTAATAGAATGATATCTTAAGTTATAGACAAGGTTATTATTACAGAAGGCTGAATTTAAGAGTTTATACATTAGGCAGTGGCTAAAGTTCCTTTACCTTTTTACAAATTAGTGGAGATTCTTGATGGTTCATTATCCATCTAAAATGGTGAACTAGATCTAGGTTTGGGTCAGTCAATTAGGTAGCATTTATCTTTTCAGTCTCTAAGCATTTTAAAATTCATTGGTAATGGGATCCAGAGTGGTGATTTCAGGAAAGAACATGTTTGAATGGAGAGAAAGGTGAAATTTCTTTACTCTCGATACATTGTATTGCTGTTACCATGAGTAGGGATTATATCTGCATTGTTATTAGAATATTATGTGTCTCTCACTGGATTCAAATCTAGCAGTATTTATACTATTTTTTCCAATGATGTTGGAAAACACTTGGCTGATAGATCTGAGGCACTTTATGCACTTAATGGATCTGGAGTTTTCTGACTGGATACATCTTTTGTTTGAGTAAGTTCTGAAGACAATGCAATCTTGTTACAATTTTTTCAAACAATTGTTTTAAAATATAGTCTATGATTTTAAAACAAATTTGAAGTGGATAAAATTTCCACTAATGGATTCTTACTTTACTGTTATAAAATTATAACATTTTAATTCGGAGTAATGGGTTTCTGGTAAATTGTCTTAATTACATTCGAGAATCTTCTTACATAGATTTCATCATTTTCTGACCACTATGATTAAAATAAATAATAAATCAAATATAATTTTTAAAATATACATTAATATAATATATTTTTATTTGAAATATGTTTTAAATTAATCTCCCCTCATCTATAATATGTACATATCCATTACTCATGCATATGAATTAAAATAAGATAAAATATTTAGTCATTAAAATTAGCTACATTAAGATATTTATATATGTCAGTTATAATTTTATTAGTTAAGCTGCAAAATATATGTGTTAATAAATATGTACACATGTGTAAGGATGGGGTTTGAATATGATTTGGTTGTGATAGATTCTTAGTGGGCTGTGAAGCTCGATCTGAGTATCAGGTCATCTGCTTCAATATACACATTTTTAGAAATCAGTTATATAAACTATTAGTAAAAAACATTGTGAAACTTTGTTTAAAATGCATTTCTCCAGATCACTTTTTATTTTGAAAGAGAATATTTGCAATTTAAGTAATGGGAAAAAATAAAATAATTTATTGAAAGATATAATTTTGACTTAATACTACTTAATGTTTTTTTGAAGCAAAAAATTTTTATGTGAGAATTAAATAAAATGTTATATAATTTTTAATATAGTTTTATTGTTATATTGCCAAAAGACTTTAGATATATTTGAACAGAGTCTAGTTTAACTTAAACAATGTTTAACACATTATATATTTTAATATTATTTAAGAATATTTCTTAAAATCATATACATAATTACTTGTAACTTTTGAATGTCAATAATAAATAAACAAATATACAATTTTGATTATTATCATATTATTAAGATAATAATGAGTTAAAATTTAGATCAACTAAATTTTAATTGTTTAATTGAAAACCCAAGCTATAATAAGATAAAAAATTTGGTAAGGTTGTGTAAATACTATAATAATTGTAAAATGTATTTAGATTTCTTAGTTAAAACATTTTTCAAGCATTATTATTATTAATTTCATTATTATTTATGAGAAATACTTATAAAATATATGCATGAATGAAACTAAATTTTTTAAGTATGGGTGGTTTTTAGTGAAGTATGGATTGCTAATAGTTATTTGAATTTTTCTAGATTTTGTACAATAAATTTCTTTCTGCTTATCATTTCAATAAGATGTACTGATATACTCAATATATAATTGTTTATGTATTGTGAATGTTCACTTATTTGAAATAGAAGTGCTTAATTTATTATGCATGAAAATTCATATTATTCCTTAGTATATTAATGTGATTACATATTTTGCATGTAGGTCAAAGCTTGTTATGCTCTGCTTATTTTTATTATTTTTGAATAGTATATTTATTCATAATTGTTTATTAGCATCTGGATTAATGTCTACCTTTCTGAGCTCTCTTGATATTTGAGTTATTTTATGTTAAAGCTATTCAGAATAAATTTTTTATATTTGTATTATTTTTTATGCTTATAATTGTAATAGAAATTATATTTATTGATAATTCAATTCAATTTATTTATTTAAGTGCTAAACAACAGCATAAAGCCAATTACAGTTTGCACATACAATAGAAGTGAAAATAAAACATATAACATAAAATGAAAATATAAATGTATACATAATAAAGTAAAATTTAACAGACAAAATCAAACATAACATTTAAGTTTAATAACATTACAAAATTTCTTATAATCAATGTCACACAGATTAAGGTTACTCCCAATCTGATTATATAAAGAGGGTAACCTAAATAAAGGAGAAAATTTAAGATTATTAGAACGACATGTTTGAATCTGATATACACAAGTAGACCTAGTATCATAACTCAAAGACCTAAATGAGATAGTTGAAACTATATTTGATAAAATAACTTGTTTATTAACAATTTTATAAAAATATTTTAAATCCCTATAATTTCATCTAAATGAAAGATTAATCATTTTACCCTCCCAAGAAACATATTTGAAAAACTTCTTTGAAATAGACTTCAATAAGTTACTTCCTTGCAAAGAACTAGGGTTCCAAATTACTGAACCATATTCAATAATAGGAAGAACCAATGAAAATATTGTTAATGGAAATGATTTACTTATATGGTTAATATACAGTGAAACATAATCCTAATCTCTTGCACATCTTTATCTTATTTTTAACAATTTTTTTTGTTACAGTCAAACACACATATATATATTTTTTAATAGATACATAAATCTATACAAACACAGATATATATTTTTTCTAATAAAGTAGATGTTAATGCCATACAATATTTGGAAATTTCTAAAGTAAGATGTTAATAAATAGATATTTGTTGTGCAAAATAAATTTTGGTAATATAACTATTGATATACTAAATTATTTATAAAATTTCTGTCAAAGAAAACTAAAAGTTAGTTCTGTTTTATTAACAATACATCTGGCATCAAATATTTGGCAATAACTGCTTTTTAAATTATTAGTAATTTGAAATATTTTTTATGTTAATTTGCTGATTTTTAAAAACATTGTTAATTAAATTTATGAGCCAACTTTAACAACTTTTACATACTTTCATATAGAAAACTTAAGGACTGAGACATCTGATATTTTATCTAGATTTCAACTGAGGCCACAACTGCAGCTTTAGAGTGCATGATAAATTATAACTATCATCTTTTATCATTACACATGTGTAGCAAGCTATTATCATAATATATATGCTTAAATTATAATAATTGTTTATATTTACAACATCCATTTTATTTTATTTTTTATGTATTTCAATATTTTTTAAATCTATCTCATAAGATTCTATATACGTTTACCTAAAATATTGTTTAAATGAATAAAATATTTTTATTGAAATTTAATAAGTAGAAAGTTATATAAATATAATATTAGTATAAATGACTTCTCTTATAATTGAAATATTTTTTGAATTGTGAGACATATAAACAAATTTATAAAAAAATTTATAAAATGTCAAAAACGATGTATTTTAAAAGTGGGGGGGGGGTGCAAAGCTATATATTAAATGTCTAAAAGAATTGCAATGACTATAAAAAGTTATTAACAAACTAATAAAGAACCAAATATTTTTTTAAAAATTATATATTTATAAATTAACCATCAGTTATACAATAAATAATAATTATAAATCATCTATAACATACAGTAAGGTCAAGCCAACCAAATACCAAAAAAAAATTGAACACAGCTGCAGCTTAGTTGATCACATCCAATTAGAAAAAAAATTATAAAAATGATAAATGAGAATGCATTATTGCCATTTTGCATTGGATATTTAGACTTCAAAAAGTGTTCAATACTATTAACAGTATAGAATTGATTACAGCTTTTGAACTTCAGAACATAAAGCCATAATATTGCCAAAATTTAAAAAATATTTATTCATAGAGAACATTTGTAACACAATAAATACTATATCAATGTTAAGAAGGTACAACAGCACAATTATGTGAATAATTTGAAAACTTAAAGTAAATGAAGATTATTTAAATCTTTTATATATTACAATGTATAAGTTACCTACTAATTATGTTTTAAGGCACCAAAAATGGTTGTAAAAACTGAAATAAAACAAAATAAAATGTAATTAAAAATAACAGTTTGAAAATTTGATTTGTGACTTTTCCAACAAAAGAAAACAATGTTTAATGGTATAATAATAAATGTAATTAAAAATAGAAAATTAATTAGTAAAATCATTAAATATGAAAAAATATGATTGAAATTAATCCTTGAAATAATCTTGGATAGAGTATTTTTAGGATAGCATACTTAACATTAAAGAAAAATAAACATAATTTTTTAAAAATAAATTGCTTTTTTTTCACAAATCTAATTAAATTTTATATAAAAATGTGGAGATGTTAAATTTTGTTAATAAATGTATCTTATTAATATTTATTTATGAATATGATCTTTGATAATTTAATAGTAAAGCAAACTGCTCTTTTATGTGAGACCAAAATGTGGTGGTAGTAACAAGAAATGATTTCAAGCAAAATACATGATATATTAATGAAGGTGAATTAGATTGGTACTGCGTATTATTCTATTACAAATGCCATTAGAAAAGCAAATTTATTTATTTAAATAGATCATTTAAAGATGCCTGGAAAAAATAAATTTTTTTAATAGATTAATGTGGAAAATAAAAATTATGCTAGATTTTTATTGAAAACATTTAATAATACTTGAAAATGTTAACAATAAAGCTAAATTCTTATTTTAGCAAGTTATATTAAGTTTGTAGTAAAAAGTGTATTATTTATATTGAAATATATGAATGAAAGGCTAGTTTGCATTCAAATATATTGCAAAATGTAGTACTTTTTATTTATTTGCACAAAAGTTTCCATTTAAAAATTATAGGCCAATTTGTTTTATGTACAAAATATTTCCAATTACATACATCTATGAAAAATTTTGTAGAGCGTATAATCAAAATTACATTAATAATGAAATGTTTTCTTCAATATCCAAAAAAATCAATAAATGCAATGCTGAGCACGTTATAATTTAATGACTATCAATTCACCACTTTAGTGACATTTTGAATGCTATGGTGGGAGGAATATTATTTTAGCTTCTTACAGTATTTTGCTTCTTATAATTCTATTTAGAAAATATAATCTCCAATAAAAATTCAAATGACAGTAAATGATAATCATATTTAAAAGTATATTCTGTGAAATTCCATTCTCTGCCCTACATGTTTCAATATATTCATCAGTGTCTTCCATATGGAAAATGCATTCATCTACACTGATGCAATTACTGTGATATTTCAAGATAAAAAAAATTTGAAATAATTGTTTCTCAATAAAAATATAAAAAGATTAGAAAACTTTTCCAAAAACACAATGTCATTTTGTAATGCAATAAACATTATATGTGCAGGGAATCATATAAGATTTTTAATAATGATTTAAAACACAATCTTACCCCATAATTTTTAGAAGTAACCTTGGATCATTACCTAAGTTATATTTCTAATTTATCTAATGTTAAATAGAAATAAATAAATAAAAATAATATTTTTGAAAAAATACTTAACACTTGTATTTGCCTGAAATATGTGACAATGTATTTTGATTGCACTTTTACATTGAACTATTACTATACTATAACATTAAATAATGAATATATTCAAAAAAATTTAAACCTAATTAAAATTTTCCAATTACATTCAATTTTTAATAATGGAACTCTGGTTTGTATATATATATATATATATATATATGTTTTAAGTGGTATTTTTGATTTCTTTTCTTGAGGTGTTTTTGAGTTAAACTTAACATTTAGATTCTTGGCTATTGAATTTTGAGATACATCTCAACGATACTATTTTGTCAAAAGCAAGAATCAGTAGACATTTCATATACATAATCATGTTCTGACATTTCCACTTTCTCCTAACTATATTAATTAGTGGATGCCAAATATTATGTATTGCTATAGGAGTTTGACTTATGGAGTTGTCACTGTCAAGTGAAAAACTTCTTTGAATTTTTTTCTTTTTCCTTTTCTGTAAAGAATTTTTGTATTTTCTTAATTGAACATATGTTCATTGGTTCATACATATATTACTACTGTAGACAAATTTTTTTCTTATTAATCAGTTGGTGTTTTTCAATCCATTTTTAATGGGGCAACTGACCTTCTTAATATATATTCTTTCACATTCACTTGGTATTGTATAGATGCAGTTTTTTAGCATTTCAAGTTAAGATTTTGTAGATGTTAGAATTTCTCATAGTGTAATATGTCTCTGGAAAGATCTTTATGGTGTTACATAAATTGCAAATTTTTTATAGTTTATATAGATACACTATAGTTCATATAATTTTTATTTTGATGTTTACTTTTGTTGTCTATTTACATTTTGTAAATGATAGCTGAAGTATAACCATTATTTTAAGAAATTGTTCTAATTAAATTTCTTTAACACAAATCATTGGTTTTCCAAATAATATTTTTTGCTCTATTTCTAAGTAATAATATAATTTCTTATTTTGTGTTTCTGGTGTCATAGCAAATATATGCTAAATATTTTACTGAATGTGTATGTTATGTATCATCTATAACTTTGATTTTGTCATGAAAGAGTCTTGTCACAAAACAACTATGAATTTTTTTTGTGTTCTATTGAGAATTTAATTAAAAGAGATACGTTGATGTATATCAAAAGTGTTTTTAATTGTGCTTCACCATTTATCTTTCCAACTAATATATCATAAAAATAGCAAAGCTAAATTGTAGGTAGATATGGAGTAAACTTTATGGCTATGGTTTCAAGTTCTTGTATGTAAATAATGCTAATTAGAACAACAATAGGTGAGCTCATATGCACTCTTTAAATATTTGAATTTTATACTGTATTGAAAATTGTTTTTATGCAGCAAGTTTCATTATATTATCAATAACAAGAGTTGTATTGATTTGTGGCTGTCATCATTATTTAATTATTTTCTAATATAAATATTTTATAGACTTTCTTACATGAGAATATTTTTGTGCTGATTACTGTATTTCTGTTTGAATAAAATATTCAAATAAATTACCTGATAATAAAATAAATACTATATAAATATTAATTACATACTCTAATCTACAACTTTGCTATTGTTTCTTTTTATATTTCATCTTTCTCCACCAGCTATCAAATAAATGTTGCATAATAGAAAGTGTGTCCAAAACCTGTTAAGGAGAATGAATTTTTTAAAAAGTCAGATATATAATAATATCATCTAAAACTAATTTCAAATACACACTCTGTTTTTAAATGAAAGTAAGAATCTGTAATCAAAAAATTATGATGTAAAAAATTAAGATGTTTCAAATAAGTTTCTTTTTCTAGGATCAACATTAACCTAGAAAGATTTTATCCCTCTAGTTACAGCTAAATTTTATTATTAGAACTATCTATCTATAGCTTTGAAAATGAGGGCACCGTTCCTTTGAAAGTGCTAAGTATAGAAATAAATAAATAAATATATAGGAGTTTTAGTGTAGAGATATTACCGTAAAATATCTGATCATTAAATAACTTCACTGTTTTTCTGCTTTATAAATAAAATTTATCAGGTATTGATTTATGTAAATATGGAAAAATACAAACTAGAAGCCACAAATTTAAATGCCAGAATTTTGCCCACATTTTTATAGAGCTCTGTTTCTATTTGAAATTTTTGGCTCATACCCTATGATATTTTGAGAGTTAATGTTGTATCCAGATTCATTTCCAAACCAGCAAACACAAAAAGAATGAATATGTACAATTTATTACTTCAAAAAATATACACATGTTAGTCAAACAAACAAATAAATACAGTTGATACAATTGAATTCTGAGATAGTTGTAGCAAATATGGAACTCACTTCTAGCTAAATAATTAGCCTGCTTTGTGAGCTCTGGTAAGACTCTTCCAGCTACATATTTAGGTTGCCTTGAGTCAGCTCTAATTCGGATGTAGAATTTTTCAGTCTATAGGTGGACTTGCCTCACTGTGTGGATGTCACAACAATAAGGAGAGACTATCCTTGCTGATGGCAAAGGCTTTATTGGAGATCATATTTAGTCATTCAGGTTGACAGAAGCATTTGCACTCTGCCATGACTCCCAAAAGGCTGACTATATAATGGCAGATCCCCTACTTTACTAGAAACATGCAGATTTCTGTACATGAACCCCAGTGAAGGATTTAATGATTTTGGATAGCAACTGAGTGCTAAACAACAGGAAAAGAGTCTGAAATAGTTCACTTCTAAAGGCAAGGTCAGATATGACATCACTCTTAAAATTAGCCCTGGAGGACATAGTCATCAAGATGTCACTAGATGATATATTGTACACTTTTTTGGTTTCTCTGGTTGATTGCTGTTCCTATCTTCATCTTCTTCACTTGATGAACTTGTTTATGGTTGTTTGCTACTGTCTTGATTTTCTTGTTTATCTTATCTGCTTGAGGCACTTGTCCCAGGTTGACCATTGCTCTTGTTAGCTTCTGAAGATTTTTAGCTGGTTATAATGATGATAATGATGATGACCATCTTCTGTTTGCTCAACATCAGTATAAAGACCCTTTATTTGGGTCACCACTGCAGGTATCCATCTTGTGAACCATATGGCATAGTACTTGTATCCATATTTTGAGTTTTATTTGGGTTTTTCTCTTCTTGTTCAAGTTTGGCATCAGGTTTCAGGGTTGGTAGGATAGTTTTTAAAAGTCTGTTGAGTAACAGTTCAGTTGGAGTCTTCTCTGTTGCTGTGAACTGTGTGGAAGGCATGCTACAAAAGTCCTGCCAATTCTGGTGTTCCCTCTTCTATTCATTTGCATAATCAGGTTTTTGTTGATGACTTCTGAGTAATCAGTTTTTTTCTTTGATACTGTTGCAATGTGCTTCATTTTTGTCACTTTGAACTCTAAGTGTCTAAACCAGTCACAGCCTATTAAATCACTATGGTTATGTAATTCCACTACCAGTGGTAGGTATATAGTTTTGTTATGCATAGTAATTTTTCCTGTTGTTGACTCAAGTTTGATTTTATTACCTCGATAGACTGATATTGACCCACTGCTAGGGTGCAATTTATATTTATCCTTTATTATTAATGATCACCCAGGTCTTTCTTGAAACTATAGACACTGCTGTCCATGTGTCAAGGTCCACTATGGTTGGCATATCATTAATTATGACAGTGTGTATAAATCCAGACTTGTCATCTCTGGTATGGTTTATACAGGCAACTTGCTTTTGTTTCTTATAAGTGCTTTTACTGTTTTTAGGGATATGTTTCTATTTTTTGACTTGGCTGTTTGTCTTTTTCAATTTTAGACATGCTACCTTTATATGTCTGACTCACCAAAGGTGCATGGTGCCTTGTAGTACAGGCATTATGTATGCCTGTGCATGTGCTCATTTCATCTATAAAAAAGCCATGGGCTATTTAATGCTGAGTTCTTTGAGCTGACAGCATATTTGGGTGACCCAGTGTTATGCTCAATTTTTTGTGCTTCATATTTAGTAAGTCTTTTTAATACAATAGCTTGACTAGCTATTGTCTCTGCTAGTTCTGCCTGAGCTACCACTGTCTCAAAATCTAAATCCAGAATCATTAACATTTTCAGCCTCAAATTGTAATCATTTATGCTGCAAATAAAATGATCATGAAGTGCTTCATTCATGAAGTCTTTGAAATCATACTTCAAGGCTAAAATATGGATTCATGTTGCAAATTCTCTAGCTGTTTCACCCTGTTCTTGTATGCTGAGATTAAAATGGTATCTCTGCATTATTGTAAAGGGTTTAGGGAGAAAATAATCTGTGAGAATTTGTCAACACTCTGTCAAATCCAGCTCAGCTGGGGTTACAGCCACAGATTGAGACTTGAGTATATCATACATCTGCAGACCTTTAATGGTTATTAGTGTGGGTTATTTTACCTCAGGTTTTTTTATCTGGTTAGCCTGTAGTAAAAAATCAAACACTCTTTATAATTTGGTGAGCTCTCAAGTTAACACGGATCAAAAGATTCCATAGAGCTGATTGTTTTAGCCATCTTTATTTATTTATGTGAAAAAAAATATAGACAAAATTGAGAGGAAGTTGAGGAAAAAGAAAAAAAAAAGAAGGAATTTATGTATAGTGGGTGTAAGAATAAAAAGATAATGAAGGATATGAATAACAGATATGGAAAGGAATGTGGTTTATTGTTGAAACCAGTATATAAAAGGAAATGTAATTTAGGCAATATGATACAAAATAGGAATGTTGAAATATATGAATGGTATTTATAAAATAGAGTGTTTGGATTGTAAAAAGGATAATAAAGATGTATCATATATTGGTACAACAAAGAACAAATTAGAGACAAGATTGAAACAGCATTTGAGAGATAAGAAATTTCTAATGTAAATATACATTGTAAGGAAGTTGGACATATAGATTTTAATATTAATATGTTGAAGGGGATTAGATTATATAAAGAAAGAATGGTAAAAGATAGTTTATATATAAAAAGATATAAACCTGCTTTGAATAGAATAAACTGGATAAGTAATGCATAAACAATTATTTTTGAAAATGTAATTTTGAAAGGTATATTGGATAAACAAAAATGTAAAAAGAGAAAGTTTTTGAGAAGGGAGACAAGTAAATGTGGTGTATATTTTATGTTTTAAATTGATTTTAATGTATTTTATTTTAATTTTTATGGGGTTTATATATTTTTAGTGTTTTTTTTTATATTTTTTTGGTCTCTTTGGTTTTCTTATATAGAATTAGTTATAATGTAATATGTTTTTTCTAGATTTATGAAAATGACTATAAACTCAAATAGTTGAAATGTTGGAACAGGTGGGTATATATATATATATATATATATATATATAAATAAATAGTTGAAATGTTGGAACAGGTGGGTATATATATATATATATATATATATATATACAAGAAATAATGTTTTGGTAAAGAAAAGAGAAAATTGAGACTTTTAATTGTTGTTTGAAGTGTTTTAATTATAGAATTATATGGTAATTATTTTTTTTTTTACAGTTACATTGTTGTAAGTAACTCAACAAAGCTTTTAAACCACTAGGGCTAGCTTTTTCGCTGCCTTGTGAGTAAAGCTCTCGTAATTAGTTGTAGCTTCAAATTGACACAACTTTACATGTTTTTTTTTAAAATCACCTAATGAAATTACGGCAAACACAAATTTTTTAGTAAATACAAAAATAACAAAACAAATACACACTTGCATATATATTTTAAATGTTTAACAGTTGAAACTGGCGTATTTTATTATAATTTTTCCAGCTATGAGGGAAAATTTTTTCAAATGTCTCAGTGTGCCAGAACTGTTTTGTTTGGTTAGGCTTAGAGGTTTGTTTCCAAACCAACTGACACAAAAAGAATAACTACTCAGCAATTAATATGTACAATTTATTAGTTCAAAAAATATACACATGTTAGTTAAACACAGCCATGAGGAAAAAATTTTCCAATGTCTCATTGCACCAGATTTGTTTTGTTTAGTTAGGCATACAGATTCGTTTCCAAACCAATTGACAAAAAAGAATAACTACTCAGCAATTAATATGTACAATTTATTAGTTCAAAAAATATACACGTTAATTAAACAAATGCTGAGATAGTTGTCGTGAGTATGGAAATAACTTCTAGCTAAATGATTAACCTGCCTCATCAGCACTAGTAAGACTCTTCCAGCTATGTATTTAGCTTGCCTTGAATCGGCTCTAAATTGGACATAGCAGTTTTGAGTCGTAGGTAAACTTGTCTCACTTTGTGGATTACATGACAATGAAAAGACTACTTTTCCTGATGGCAGAGGATTTATTGGAGAGCATGTTCATTCATCGTTCAGGTTGATAGAAGTAATTGCTCTCTGCCTTGCCTCACAAAGGCTGACTATTTAATGGCAGATCTCCTGCCTTACTGGAAACATGAAACCCAGTGGAGGATTTAATCCATTTGGATAGCAACTGGGTGCTAGCCAATCAGGTAATAAATCTGAAATAGTCCACTTCTAAAGACGAGGTCAGATATGACAGTTAAGCTGTTAAAGTATTCTACATTGTTAGATAAATAATTACTATCTCAATAAAAAATTTAGTTTTAATCAAACACAATATTAGATGTCCTACTAATATTGTGAGTGCACTATTTTCCAAAATCAGTAATGAAAATGGTAAAACAAAATCAATATCAAGTTACCATAAAATCTAATATTAAAAATCAGTTTTAGCTTATTATATGTTTAATGTTTTGTAAAGACACAAATATTGGAAATATAAGTAAAGTAGAATTCATTAAAAATAAAAAAGTGGAAGAAGTATGGAGATTGATGGTGTATCGGACAAAGTGGCAAGATTAGTTTTACAACTTAATAGCAGATACCAAATGCAGATAACTCAGGTTTATGCCCCAATAAGTTCTTATAGTGATGAAGTAGTAGAAAATTTTTATATGCATGTACAAAAGGCTTTTGATCAGAATATTTAACATTTTAAAATTGTCATGGGTGACATTAATGCTAAAATTGGTAAACAAATGAAAGATGAAAATGCTGTAGGTAATTTTGGTTATGGTAATACAAATGAGAGAAAACATAGACTTATGGACTCTGCAAGAAAAAGAAAAACTATATTATGAATTCTTTTTTTGAAAAAAATGTTAAAAGGAAATGGACATGGATGCATCCAAATGAAGGTACAGCAAAATTGGATTATATTTTGACTAATAGAAAATACATATTTGAAGATTATAATGTTCTTAATAAATTTAACACAGGAAGTGATCATCGATTAATAAGATGTAAGACATGTGTCAATTCAAAACTAGAGAGACAAAAATTATTAAGAAAAACAATATTTATAGTTGATACTCCTAATCTTCAAAAACATTCTAATAAATTTAAATTAGAACTTACAAATCAGTTTCAAGTATTTTTAGATTTTCAACATGATTCAGACTTGAATGAAATTAATAAGAAAATAACTGATACACTTTTAAAAACTGCAACAAAGATAGCTGTAAAAAAACAGCAATTGACCAATAAAATTTCTACTGAGACTAGAGAATTTATGAAGAAAAGATAAAAATATGAAGATATACAAAAATGATGCATTAAAAAAGATTGAATATCTCGAATTTTGAATTTGTGTGGAAAAGAGTTGAAAATGACATAATAAAGCATAATTGTGAACAAGCAAAGAAAGTTGTAGAACATAATAAAAGTCTCAAGAGTGTAAAATAACATTTTGGTATTGGTAAGACATTTATATCTGAAAAAAGTGATGGCATTATTACTAAAAAAAAAGATGACATCGTGAAATGTGTAGTAGATCTGTATCAAGAATTATATATTAATAAAGAACAAGTACCTCCTATACCTATTATAGCTTCTCAATTGCCCGGAATTTTAAATGAAGAAGTGATACATGCAATTAAATTTATGAAGAAAGAAAGGGCTTCAGGTAATGATGGAATTATAATCGATAAATTTTTTTTTAGCAAAGTTATATACCAAAGGTCTAAATGATAAAGATGTACCAGATGATTGGAAGAATGCAGTATTAATATTAATATTTTAAAATGTGATAAAGAAGATATTAAAAATTACAGACCTATCAGTCTTTTATCAGTTTTATGCAAAATGTTTACTAAGATAATTACAACTCATCTACAGAGAACACTGGATTTCCATCAACGAGAAGAACAAGCTGGATTTAAAAGTGGTTTTAGTACAGTAGATTATATCCAGGTATTGAGAGAAGTTATAGAAAGGACAAATGAATATGAGTTGCCATTATGCTTTAGATTTATAGATTATGAAAAGGCATTTGATTCAATAAACATATTTTCAGTGATTAAAGCATTGGATCATCAATGTATAAATCCAGGATATTATCATATTTAAAGAATATTTATAAAAATGCAACAGCAATAATTAGATTATATAATGGTAGTAGAAAAGTCAGCATTGCAGGGTGACTCCATATCTCCAAAACCTTTTACAGCAGTGCTGCAGATGTATTTTGTAAATTAAAATGGTAGGCTAAAGGAGTGAAAGTAAATGGAGATTATTTAAATCATTTAGATTTTGCAGATGTAATTGTTTTTGCAAATAATGTTTTCGTGCTACAGGAAATGTTGCAGTAGTTATCAAATGAAAGTAAACAGGTAGGACTAAAGTTAAATGTTAAAAAGACTAAAGTAATGTTTAATGGATTTTCTCAAAATATGAAAATAAAGATTGATTATGATGAGTTAGAAGATGTTAACTGTCACAAATACCTTGGTCAGAGTATTCGTACAGATGGAAATATAATGGATGAAAGTAATCATAGAATTAAACTTAGGTGAAGTGCTTTTGGTAGAAATAACTTGATGCTAAAAGGAAATATGCCTATGTGTTTGAAAAGGAAGGTTTTTAATAAATGTGTTTTGCCAGTTTTTACTTATGGATCTGAGGTTTGGACACTTAATAGAAGAGCAATACAGAGACTGCAGACCACTGAAAGAAGGATGGAGAGGTGCATGTTAGGAGTAAGAAGAAGAGATTGAAGAACAATATATGAGTAAGAGAACAGACAGATGTTACCGACCAATTGAAAAACAAAAAGAATAAAATGGAGTAGGCTGGACATATTGTTCGAAGATGATAATAGATGGACAATTGAAATCTTGAACTGTTTGCAAGAGATTGTAAAAGACCCAGAAAGAGACCACATGTGAGATGAATGGATGAAATAGAAAATTTGCAGGGGTGATGAGGAGAACAGAAGCTATAGATCAAAAAAGATTGATTGAACTTGGAGAGATCTTCATCCTGCAGTGGATTGATAATGGTTGATGATGATGAATGTTTTATGGTCTGCATATTATTTAAGTAAATTATAATTGATATGAATTTAAGTAATTATATAAAACAGTCATTCTAAGTAATAAATATAAACATTTAGACTAAGAACTATTGATACTATACTAGTTTTATTATCTATTTTCTTTATGATTCATAAGTCTTAAATGTTTAGTAGAAGAATGTTTAACATAGAAATGACATTTGCTTTGTCCATATTGTACCGTTTATTTATATATAGTACAAATATATTGGCATTTGGTAAAAGCTAAAGGAAATAGCGATCTTATCAAAAGACGCAATTTTAATTTTTTTTTAGTTAGTGTAATTTTTTTTAAACGTACAATGAAAGTTAATTGTTTGTTTCGAATTATTTATTCAATTAAGTGTTAAAATTGGAAAGAATAAATGACATGCTGATTACTAATCCAAACAAATAAAAAGAAAAATTCATAAGTGAAACACTACAATCATTAAAACGTTTATTTTTGGAAGTTAAGTAAAGATGGCAGAATTATGGTGAAAAAAAAGACTTCATAACTTAAATTTAAAAAAGAGTGTACAAGATTATTATCTTGTATATTGATAAAAGGACAAAAGAAAATTTGCACAGAAGTCGGAAAACCGGACCTCTAGTTTAAAAGGAAGAATACCCAGTGTGATCAGAGTCTTGTTTTTTTTTTTTTTTGTCTCGTCCTGGGTCATGAAAGATCCAGGACCACTTTATGCTGAAGTAATTCTTCATGCTGAAGTAGCCCAAGGTTTTTGTCAACATTTATCATGAAAACCGTCAACGCCAGAAAAGCTTTCGTGAAGTTAAAGCCAATGACCATAAGCTCATTCTACCTCATAGACAAAAAAAAACATGCATGGTAATCAATTGTTTACAGAAATTTGCTAAACTTAACGGTAAGCTAAGATTAACTATTCCCGATTGTGACTAAATTAAGCGTTTGCAAGCAATCCTTCCTATAAGCTTCTAATATTACTATTGATAGAGACATTAAATTTTATTATTCGAGTCTTTTGTTTATCTAATAAATCTAAGTGTAATAGGAACTGTTTTAATTAATTGTTTCATATCTGGGTTAGCATACATGTATTCTTTTCAACTGATTAATAATTTGTGTTTTTAATATTTTAATTTGTTAGAATAAATATTTATTTCTAATACCAACTATTCATTGTGCGTTATTAATGATAGTTATTGAATTTATTAATGTTAGTTTATTAGGATTTGAATGTATAATTTACCTTTGCCAATATTTGATGATAAAGGCCCGGGAATAATACTTCTGAAAAAAAAATAAAATTACGGGAAATCATAACTGAGGATACGCGGATGTGATGTGATGTACTGTAGCTTCCCCTTAAACGAAGTCAAGAATCTCTCAGCAATTATGCCGCTAGAAACCTGTTAGCCATTTTATTTTCCATTGCTCACTCTAAGGTTTTCCATATTCTGCTGCATCCCATTTCCATATGTCATGTGATGTGATGCGATGCATTGTGGCTTCTTAAATGGAGTCAGGAATCTCTCAGCAACAGTGCCCAGAGAAACCTCTTAGCCAATTTTTCTTCCATTCCCCATTCTAAATTTTCCCATATTCTGTTCCATCCCATTTCCACAACATAATCTTTGTCAACTCTATAGCCTTTATATCTAAACCCCCCTTATCTTTTCCCAAACCCAGCATAAAAAACAATAATCCACTTTCTGTATAATCACTTTTTTCATATTTATACTTCCATAACTTGATTATTTTTACCCTTTCTGTCTTCAAGCATTCACATTCAATTAACAAATGCCTCATATTTTTTCTTCCTTCCTTATATTTACATGTATATTTTCTTGTTGCTAAAGATCCCATTTTAGCCATAAACAATAAACTACTTTCCTTACTATTATCATATATTAACTCGCATGTAATATTCTGTTTACTTCTATATATAATAAGATGCTTTTTACTCTCCATACTAATTCTCCATCTCTCTAACTCTTTATTCTTTATTAATAAATGTATTCTTTTATTCCATTCCTTTACCACTATAACACTCAACAATCATCCCATCTTTTGTACAAATATACTGATATAAATTCTTTATCCAAATTTTCTGCATACCACATTACCTTTCTCACCCATCTTGTTGCCTGCCCTTTATTTGTAACCCAATTAAATACTATTTTGACTATTCTTTTATTATCCACAAACTGCAATCTATCAAAGATTTTCATTTTATTTTTTGCATCTCTCATATAAAAAACTTGACTATCCCATTTCTCCTTGAGTTGCCTCCTTTGCTGTCCATACATCTGCTTTCAATACATGTCTTCCTACTTCTCTTTGTAGTTTTTCTAAATAATCTAATAACTCTTTACTAACATATAGCACTTTATTACCATATGTTGATCCTACTACTGCAAATCCCATATAATACTGAAACAGTAAGATTCGTATTCGAATCTTAAGTTTCACCTTTTTCTGTCATCTTTCACTGACCGGTCTATCCTGCCCAAATTTAAACTTTTGATATCGAGTTGTGTGTGTAACAATATTAAAAATGTATAAATATATGTAGAATTCAGCATAAACACGCACACATTTCGATCTCAAATTAAACGCAATAAATAGGGATAAAATAATATAATTTAGATTTCTTTTAGTTATATAATTTTGTATAATTTTAATCATTTATTTTGGATTATAAAGTTCGTATTTATTGCTTTGTTTAAATTTCATTTAATAATAATTCTAAAAATATCTGATGTAATATTTAATTAAAAGTTAAAATAATCTTATGTTCCCTTTTTGTTTGTGAAATTTAAAAGCATCGATCAGTGATAGATAATAGATTAATTAAAGAAAAATTCCCCAAAATATAATTAGTAAATGTAAAATGTAAACAATAGAATGGCAGCTTTCTTTAATTAAAAAAACCAACTAAATGCATTGATTATCCTCAGGGCAGATTAAATAGAACCTAAAAATATCTTAACAAAAATGTGAAAGATCAAGATAAAAAAAGAGGCCATCTTAGACTTTCTGGAGACATTCACTTAAACTTTAGCTTTGCTCTCGATCACTGGGAGTCTCCAAAAATATAAAATAATTTGTTCCTGTCAAGGTATGACCGAGTAAAGCACCTAGATTATTCTCTATCAAGAGATGGCCTATCGGATGCTGAACTTTCCATTGCCCGTCATAAATTCACCATGAAGATCTGCTGCCTTAAATAAATGAAAAAGCTGCTGCTGTTGTGAAATTAAATGAAATATCTCAATACAAGAAAGAATTGCCACTCGTGAACTATTTGCTGCTAAACTCATGGAATATGAAAACTTCTTATAAAACAGGTACCTGTCTGTGTTCAAACTCTAGAGTACTCTAATAATATGCTATAGCTCTTCTTCATAATACTTATCTAAATTATAAAATGTAAAACTACCATATGTATAACTAAAACTGAATAATTAATTTAATATGTAAATTTCTCGAATAATCTAGCTTACCTCACTCTGTCTTTCTTGGGTGCATATTTCTATAATCTACATTTCTATCTATAGTTATTATTTAAATATTGCATGCTCATAATTATCTCAATTTTCAAAGTAAATCTATGATCGCTTGAAACAAAGAATGCGTGTCAAATTTTCATTAATATTTACTTTCTTTAATAACTTAACTTTCCTATAAATCGACACGCATTCAATGCTTCATTTATTGTAATGCTGGGTCTACAACTTCACAAATGGCTGACGTATTAGTTATAATAATTCCCAATTTATATATGTTTTGTATTTATTAAATCATTATGAATAATTCCAGAAAATTACATTTCTTTGAGAGTCACCAACATTCTTTAGTAAATGTTGATCATGTTGGGCTGAACCAGAAATCTACTTAAATCTTATCATAATCGTTTATAAGTATACATGTGTTACGTTTTAGAGATGTGATGACCCATTCCACCGTGAAATTTCCGGATTCTTCAGGGTTGAAATTAACCCCAGTCGTCCTACACAAGCGGGCATAATGGGTGCTCCCGTAGGACTTGACAACGTCATGCAGCCAGCTTGCAAAAATGCAACACGGACCACTTGTCCTTGGTTATGCTTATGTGAAACCTTACTTTGCCAGGTCGGGCAGAGACCAGCCTGACATTCTTATAAACCCATTCGCGGCATTGCAGTTTCGATATAGTGCCAGTCTATATCGCCTTTCTAAAGCATACCACATGTTCCTTTGCTCAATTCTATTATTCTATATATCACTCCGCCTCTGCATTATCTTCGTAATTCACTCTCAAATAAATGTTGCCTTTAGTCATAAAATAAATAGTTTAATTAAATAAATATATGTCTGCCGCCACTCTTAAATCTTACTTTAGACTCTTGCATTGCAAAGGTATAAATTCCCGAAGGCATGCATTCGAAATACTTACTCGAGAATTTTAGGTAGCTAGATTACGCTTTCAAATAAATGTATTCCTTTTGTAAACATTACAGTATCGGAAATACTGCTACTGAAATCCTCAATATAAAATAATGTCCAAATAAATAAATGTATTCTTTAAAATATAATCATGTCACAAATTCCACTACTGAAGCTTTTAATCCATAAATATTCATTTATTCGATACCCATTCTATATAATATTTCCTCGATTATGTAAATATGAATGTTTAATTAATATTAGTTTGATTATTGGCTAACTCGAGAATAAAATCATGAGTCTCTTGCATATCCCTGACCACCGTGCCTAAGGAAATCTTTACTAATGTCGCATCAGATGCGTTGTTTCATGGATTGTATTGTGGAACCGATAAACTATATTCGAACTCAGTACCATGGGTGGCTTCACTACTCGATGGTGCTGCTGTTCTGTATGGTGGTCGAATTCTGCACTATGTTTACGAGTCACACGTTTTCTGACCATTACAATACTAGCAACATCATATTTATTATATGAAAACACTGTTAATTTCATTATTAATCCCTTTCTTTTCTTTGCTTCATTTATCTTTTTTTCCCATTCATCCAAACAATTTTTCTGATTACTTAAGATAATTCCCAAATAACTATATCTATTCACCATACTTAAGTTTATATCCCCTAATAAAAATTCTACATATTCTCTTTCCCCCGTATTAACTATTATTATATTTGTTTTTTCTTCACTAAATTTAATCCCCATCTCTTTATCCACCTTTGCATATGTCCTCAATATAACTTCCATATCTTCTTTCTGCACACAAAAATATATCATCCACAAATAAAATCCTTACCACTTATTAACACTATCTCTATCCCTCTTCCTAATCTTTCTATTGCTCTTTCTATTTCACTCAAATACAACAAAAACAAAATAGATGACATAGGGCATCCTTGCCTTAGTCCTGCCCCATTTTTAACTTTAACTGATTCTATATTCCCTAATTGATATATATATATATATATATAGTAATTATTTTCATATAATTTCTTAATAATATCCACTAAAGCTTCATCCAATCCCAAATTTGCTAAACTTATCCATAATCTATTTCTATTAACTCTCTCATATGCCTTCTTTATATTTATAAAACTGATATATAACTGTATACCTGAATTCCTACTCATATCCATAAGTTGTGTAACAATGTTACCAGATGGCTGGGCTGGCATACCAATTAGTTCCTTTATCTATATGTCAATGTCCTTAATTATTGTTATACAATAAAATAGCAATTCCTTCATTTAAGGTAATTGAATAATAAGAGGGATTTTATTAAGATCCAACCATCTTAATAATAACCACAGCTAACATTACAATACAATTTTGATTATTTTCTTACAACTTGCATATCTTTTAACAACTCGAAGAAATTCCCAATTATTGCTTATTACCATATTTTCCATAATTATGAATTAAGAATACTAATTATAAAAATGAACACTTTATGATCACCATAAACTATATACATTAATGAAAATAATTCTTCCCTTTTACTAACTTCAGTAAATTAATTAATCACCTTACACAGTTTTATATTTCCTCTTAATTTAAAATGTAAGCTATCTGAGGTATTCCTATACCAATCTCTGATAAACTCATATATTATACTGAATTTGTTTTATTAATGAATTCAAATTAATTTTACAACAAATTTAATGTGACTTTAAAGATATAAGTATCTCAGGTTAAAACAATAATGCTCTTAAACATTATTTTTTAAGTAATTATAATTTAATTTAATTAACAATTAATTTATCAAGTTTTGTTCTTTATAATATTCCCATAATTTATGTATTCATATATGACAGTGTTGTGTAAATAATTCGGAGTAGAAACAAAACCATTAGTCTACATTTGTACTAAAACATTTGTTTACTCCTCATATCTCTCCCAGCCGAGTTCAAATCAGTTTTCACCCAAAATAACATGTTTTTTCAATTGTTTCATTCTAAGCAAATGGCCACCACTAATCAAGCAAAAGCTAACATAAGTAACCACTAAATACAAACTGTTAGATTTTATAATTGGAACCCTAATTAAGCATCAAAATTAGAACTCAACTTCGATTAGAAAAACTTAATAGGATCAGTAAAGCAAAATCATACCTGAGGACCTAGTGAGACCATGAATCTAATCATTGGTTTTTGCCTGAATTCTCAGTCTCAAGGGTAGAGATGATGGCCATGGACGATTTGTTTCAGTGGGATCAATCAGCAATCATCACCACACCCAGGTCTTGAGAGATGGCAATGTTCTCATGGCCCTCTCTGATTTGATTGGTGTTCTGGACATGCTGAACCTACGTCACACCCAGACTAATTATAACCCACTTACAACAGAGGCTGAAGTGGCTTAACCTTGTCCAAGGAGTGGGTCTGGGTTCTTGCTAAACTGAGTTCTGTCTGATGGGTCATGGATGGGTGGGGGAGCTGCTTGGAGACTTGCCAGGTGGGCTGAGAGCTGGTTATCCTGCATGAACTCTCCTCAAATAGACATAGCTTCCCCTTGATTGACTAACATTTGATCTGTGATAATTCATATCCTTTTTTTCTCTTTTTGTCTTTTTTCTTGATGTTTGTACTTGAAATGCATTCTTTATATACCTGTAATACCTAAACTACTGTATAAGGTGGCTCTGTTGTTTGAGCCACCACCCAGTTTCAGAATATCAATGTAACATTGTAGCCTCTATGGCCCATTGCTGCAGGCGACAGAATGTGATCCCTGCACAGGTGGATCATACTTTAGTGACTTAATAAAGTTGCTTTGAGAAAAAAAAACATTTGTTTATTTAAACAAACAACAATAATCCAAAACAAAATTTTGACTATTACTTATTATAACAAAATATATATATACACATATAATATAACTAACATCTTTATGCAACTATTTACATCAATGAGAACTATTGATTCCCATATGCTTAGCAATTAAACTTTTAATTTACATCAATGCATTATATTATTTAAATTTTCAATTAGTTATTGCAAACATATACTTTTTTCTTGTTCAAGTTTTGTATTAATTTTATTAGTTTTAAAATGTGGATTCAATTTTTAATTATATTTTATTCATTACACACTATATTATTCTTTTGCTTCATTCCATATAACACTACTGTTTCATAAATTCTGATATTTTTGTATGCATATAAATTATATTTATAATTATACTAAATTTTATAATTATGTTGTTTATTCTATCATATAAAAATTATAAGATTAACACAAGTAATAGAACCAAGGTTAAAACACTCTTTGATAATAATTCATTCGATTCATATTTTTCTTAATTTTATTTTCATCATTGATCTCATTTTTAGTTTCATCTGGTATCAATTCAAAAAATACAACATTAGTTTTGTATTTACTTCCATTTCACATGAAACAATTTTCCATAACATAATCTATTGACTATGATGCTGGCTTATAAAGTAAAACTAACTTCGTCAGCAATCCCAGTCATAATAATTAGTAGGACAGTTAATCAGGAAATATAGCTATGCTATTTGGAAATAAGAATAAGATATTTTCTTATCCCTAGCTTGACTAACTTTCACTTAATAGTGTGTAAAAAAAGGCCTAACAGAATCTAGCAAAAATGACAATAAACTTTACAATATGTATGTGTACTACCTGTCAGTATATTTCCTAGCCCTAATTATTTGTAAAAATAAACATTTCTTTATTTAACCCATTTATTTATTTATCAAAAACTTAAATTTTTTTCATCATCAAACATTATCAATCCACTTCAGGATGAAGGTCTCTCCAAGTTCAATTCATATTCCCTGATCTTTACTTCTCTTCTCCACATCACCCTTACATACTTTTTTATTTCATCCATCCATCTCATATGTGCTCCCTTTCTGGGTCTTTTACAATTTAAGATTTCAATTGTCCATCTATTATCATGTCTTATAACAATATGTCCAGCCCAACTCTACTTCAGTCTTTTATTTTTTTTCAATAAGGTCAGTAAGACTTGTTTTGTTCTCTTACCTATTTATTGAGTTTTCAATCTCTTCTTGTTATTCCCAACATGCATTTCTCCATACTTCTTTGAGTGGTCTGAAGTCTCTGTATTGCTTTTCTATTAAGTGTCCAAGTCTCAGATCCATAAGTACAAACTGGTAAAACACATTTATTAAAAACCTTCCTTTTCAAACACAGGCATATTTCCTTTTAGTATCAAGTTGTTTCTATCAAAAGCACTCCAACCAAGTTTAATTCTATGATTTATTTCATCCATTATGTTAATATCTGTATTAATAATCGGATCAAGGTATTTGTAACTGCTAACTTCTTTTAACTCACCATAATCAGTTTTTATTTTCATATTTTGAGAAAATCGATTAAACATTACTTTAGTTTTCTTATCATTTATCTTTAGTCCTACATTCCTACTTTCAACTGATAACTCCTGCACATCTAAAGCATTATTTGTAGAAACAACTACATCATCTGCAAAATCTAAATGACTTAAATAATCTCTGTTTACTTTGACTTCTTTAGATTCTCATTTTAATCCACAAAATACTTCTTGCAGCACTGCTGTAAAAAGTTTTGGAGATATAGAGTCACCCTGTCTTACACCCTTGTCAATGTTGACTTTCCCAGTAGCATTATGTAATCTAATATTGCTGTTACATATTCATAAATATTCTTTAAAATATGATAATATCCTGGATCTCTAACTTAATTATGCAATGCTTTAATCACTGAAGAAATGTTTATAGAATTGAATGCCTTTTCATAATCTACAAATCCAAAGTATAATGGCAACTTATATTCATTTGTCCTTTCTATAACTTCTCTCAATACCTGGATATGATCTACTGTACTAAAACCACTTTTAAATCCAGCTTGTTCTCTTGGTTGGTGGAATTCCAATGTTCTCTGTAGAGGAGTTGTAATTATCTTGGTAAAAATTTTGTATAAAACTGATAAAAGGCTGATAGATCTATAAGTTCTAATATCTTCTTTATCACCATTTTTATATATTAATATTATTACTGCATTTTTCCAATTATCTCATACATCTTTATCGTTTAGACATTTGGTATATAACTTTGCTAAAAAAAATCTATTTCTTCACCTGCTTCTTTTAATATATCAATTATAATTCCATCATTACCTGGAGCCTTTCCTTTCTTCATACATTTAATTGCATGTCTCACTTCTTCATTTAAAATTGTGGGCGATTCAGAAGATGTAATAGATATAGGAGATACTTTTTCTTTATTACTATATAATTCTTGATAAAAGTCTTCTACCCATTTCATGATGTCATCTCTCTTTTTAGTAATAATTTCATCTTTTTTTTTGCAGATATAAATTTTCTACCAATACCAAAATGTTGTTTTACACTCTTGACACTTTTATTCTCTTCTGTAGCTTTCCTTGCTAGTTCACAGTTATACTTTCTTATATCATTTTCAACTCTTTTCTGCACCATTTTACAAAATTCGAGATATTCAATCTTTTTTAATGCACCATTTTTATATATCTTCATATTCTTCTCTTTCTTCATAAATTCGCTAGTTTCAGTAGAAATTTTATTGGTCAATTGCTGCTTCTTTTTACCAGCTATCTTTGTTGCAATTTTTAAGTGTATCAGTTATTTTCATATTAATTTTATTTAAATCTGAATCATGTTCAAAATCTACTAATGCTTAAAACCGATTTGTAAGTTCTAATTTAAATTCATTAGAATGTTTCTGAAGATTAGGAATATCAACTGTAAATAATGTTTCTCATAATAATTTTTGTCATTCTAGTTTTGCATTAACACGTATCTTACATCTTACTAATTGATGATCACTTCCCATGTTAAATTTATTAAGAACATTACAATCTTGAAATATATTCTTTCTGTTAGTCAAAATATAATCCAAATCTGCTGTACCTTCATTTGGATGCTTCCATGTCCATTTCCTTTTAACATTTTTTTTTTCAAAAAAAAAATTCATAATATAAAGTTGTTGTTTTTTCCTGCAAACTCCACAAATTACCTATAGCATTTTTATCTTTCATTAGTTTACCAATTCTAGTATTAAAGTCTCCCATAACAATTTTAAAATGTTGTTTACTCTGATCAAAAGACTTTTATATCTACTTCATCGCTATGAAGACTTGTTGGAGCATAAACCTGAATTATCTGCATTTAGTATCTGCCATTAAGTTGTATAACTAACCTTGCTACTCTGTTTGATACACATCAATCTCAACAATATTGTTCTTCCACTTTATTTATAATGAATCCTACTCCACTTGTAATTTCCATTATTTGTGCCTTTATAATAGAGTCCATGTCCACTTTTTAAATCAATTGTCTCTTTACCTTTTCTTCTAACTTCACAAATTCCAATAATGTCCCACTTAATGTAAGATAGTTCTTTCTTCTAATTCTTGCAATCTTCCTTCACTTGAAAGTAATCTGCAGTTATAAGTACCTAAATAAAATGTTGTCATCAAATGGTAGCCTGGGTTTGAAATCAGAGGATTATTAGCACCTTCTGCCTTTGGCCACCAACTGCTGCCTTGGTTTGTGACTTTACAGCCTCCTGACATGATTTATTTTTGTCTGTCATAATTGTATAAATATTGGAAAATATTTATCATTTACACTTAATTCATTCTGCCTTATCAGGCAACTTAGAAGAAAGATCATGGTGTTGCTTGATCTTAAACTCAGAAATAGAAATTCAATAAACTCACCACACTTGCCAATGCATGTTGGTGAGCAGCTTATCCATGTTCATATACTATATGAATAATAACATAGTAATAACAGCTGCAATGACAAAAATGTATGGAGTGAACATTAGGAATTTGCCCTGCTTGGTTCCTTTAAGGTCTCCAAAATGAGTCAAAGGGTCTCCTTTCAGTTAATAATTTTATATTTTCCTTTCAATGAATGACATTTTTTTACAATTTTAAATATATATTGTCAAGCATATTCAAAAACATATTCAAATAAAATTATTCTCAATTATGTTGATCAGAAAATTAATGTGATCAAGTACTTCATGCATAATACAAGTTTTAAATCATCATTTGTATTCAATAACAAAAAAAAATACATTATATTTTAAAAATAATTGTTATCATAAAATGATAAATATTAGTTTGTTTGTTTTTTTGCAAATTTTTATTAATTTGTAATGAAAAGATGCAAGGAATCATTTATCTAGTTTCAATCTGAAAATACTATTTCAAAATCGAAATATTTATTATTTTCATTAATTTTTTAAAAACTTATGACAAAATAAATTAAATCGTATATGGTATAGATCACATTTTGCAATATTTATATATTATATGTTTATTGTCACATTGATTATATTAACATAAATAAAACTTAAATTAATTCAAAGTATATTCAAATTATAAATCATTTAACGATTTCAAATTTTGTTCATACATCAGAATTGAAAGTTGAATTTTAATAAAGAAATCATTAAAAATTTCAAATTTATTATTCTACCACAGCTCTAAAAAATGTTTGTATTACTACATTCCCACATTTATTCCTTCACAATTGTACATTAAATATAAAAAATACATTTAATACCTGTTAAAGAGGTTGCAATATTCATTACTGGCTCCATTTCTTTTGTTATCATTTTCACCAATTCACTTTCTATTGTAGTTATTGCTGCTTTAGTACTAGCCTCTGTAAAAGAAATGTTTTTGTTATATGTAAATTTTGGTATTTGTTTTGTAATTAAATAATTTTTGAAGTATCAACAGAACAAAAAGAATGAAAGAGTACATTTTATTAGACATACAAATTAGTGACATCTACAATTATAAAATGAAAAACTACTATTAACTGAATGATTCACCAGATTTATTATTAATGTTATGGCTGTTAATAATCTGTAATTTTCTACATCATAATTCAACACTGATACAAATCTCATTTACAAAAAATTGTCACTATTGTGAGTATACTAGCCTAAATCTGTAATTACTAAAATATCAATCTCTCATCTCAGGCATTGGTTGGGATTTCCTTCAGAAAGTAAAACAAAGTGTATAAATGTTAGTGTTGGCTTTTTATATATTTAGACTAATGATAGATAAAAATAAATTATATGTACATATTTTTAAAATATCAAAGCATTTTTAAAAGCTAAAGCTGACCAGTGAAGACATATAATGTCTAATAATTATCAGTCACAGACTAGATTATCACTCACTAATGAAAATTTATTTAGTTGCTGAAAATATAGACCACAGTCAAATAAAAAATAGTAATCATAAAAACAAAATAAAAATTATTCAATATTAAATAAAACATTATTTTAGTTTATGAAATTATAATTTTATAAGTTTATAAAGTTCTAATATCATCAGCAAAAGCAAATAAACATGCTAACTTTAACATTGAAAAAAAGTACAATTACATGTTTGGTCAGGATTGCAGACTCAGACCAACAGTAACAAAAAATATGAACACTCACAAAGTTAATATGTATAATTTATTGGAACAAATATACATACATTTACAATCAATAAATACAATTTTTTTAGTCAATAATGAGCTGGTGGTTCCCCAATGACTGGACTCAATCCCAGCAGTACATTGAGCTTGCCACATGAATTATAGACAAAACTCTTCTGGGTGTACTGGACAGCCTGCCTTGAGTGAACCATAGTCTTAGCAGCTTCCAAATCTGTCATGGACTTGATCCACTGCATAAATGTATCAAATAATGACTATAATAACAATTTTTATTTCACCTTCACCTTATAATTAATAATACGCTCATGCGGTGCAGTGAAACAAATTATTATATAAAAAAAAGTTTCACCACAATGCATTAGCATATTATTAATAATGACTATAGAAGAAATACCCTCAGTGTTGGAATTGGGTTCAATTGAGAGCACACATAATTATTCAGGTTAGATATTCTCTGGATTGCCTCCAAAAATGTGACTATTTATTGCCAGATCCCCTATCTTGCAGCAATCACACTCAGAGACCATCATTGCCTATTGGCCTATATTAACCAATTGTAAGCTCATCCACATGTTTACCCATTGGCCATACTTATGTTTTACCATTTGGCCATGTTTATACATTGGTTGTACATATGTTAACACATTGGTTAGCACAATAAGCACTCAATATGATCTGATAAGGAAGGAATCTGGACTAGTCCACTTCTGAAAGCAAAGCCAGATATAAAATACTTTTTCCTGGCTAAATTTAGCCCTGAAAAATATAGTTGATGAGATGAATTGAATGATGTATTGTCCACTTTGTTGGTTTCTCTGATTTATTGCTTTTCATGTCTTCTTCTTTATTTTCGTTTGATGGACTTGTCCATGGCTGTTTGCTGCTGTCTTTGGTTTCTGTATGATTTGGTGTTAGTTGGTTCAAGTGGTGGTGATGTTACACTTTTGCTGTTTAAACTACTAATGTACAGTCCCAATAGTTGATTAAACCTGCTTATATTCATTTTGTGTATCCATTGTACATTCCACATATCACCCGAGTGTCTATCTGTACTTTGCCCTTACTATTTTCTTTTTCTTCATGTTTAGAATAGGTTTCAGGGCTGACAGTTTAGTTCTGGGCTCTTTCCTATTGCTGTACTTGCTGTGGACTGCTGTGCTAGTAAAATTCTGGCAATCCTGGGTGTTTCAGTTTCTTGTATTCATTTTTGTTATTAGCTTTTTTGCTCCTTAAACTAGTCACTCTGCCTGGATACTGCTCTCAGAATGGAATGTTGGTCTATTCACTAGCCCAATACCATTAGTGCAAAAGCTTTTGAATAAACTTGCTGGAAAGTGTCTCCTTATCTGACACAATTGTCTCAGGTAAACCATGTGCTGCAAATAGCTTTCTAAGAGCTTCTATTGTTGCTGTGGACTAAAATGATGTGACTTTCATTACATCCAGCCACTTGGAGTATGAATCAACTATTGACAGAAGCTTACCTTTCCTAGGATTTGCAGGATCACATGGAGTCCAGACCAGGCCACTTCAGGTTTAGGCCACTGGGATGTTTTGCCTTTCATTGGCATGTTTTGATTCATTTTGCACTGCCAGCAGTGGTGAATTTGATATCAATATCAGCATTTAAGATAGGCAACTACACATATGATCTTGCCAGCATCTTCATTTAGATTATCCTTGAATTCCATTATGTAACAGACTGAGCACCTGGGAACATCCAGCTGGGGAACTCACTATTCTGGATCACAGATAATGCAGCCTTGTTCAGTTGAAATGTTAAGCATACCTGTTCAATAGGTTGCATGCAACCAGCTGGTTTTCTATTTGGACAACCCTATTGGATACATTTTTGTATCTTTTGGAATGCAACTTCATACAGCTATTGTTTTCCCATTCCGTGGTATGCTTGAGTTCAAATCAATCATGTTAATTGATTGATTTGATGTTGTTACATTGTTTGCAACTTCTGCCTGCAATCAGCTTAATGCATCTACATGGGTAATATATTTTCCCTCAATGAAATTTTTATAGAGCAAGGTTATAGCCTAACAAAAATTGAACCACCACAGCATTCATCATGAGACATGCTGAGGGATTCCTTTGTCAGATACAAAATATTCTCAAAAGCATTCATCATGAGACATGCTGAGGGATTCCTTTGTCAGATACAAAATATTCTCAAAAGAATGATCTAACATATAGGTAGTCATAAAAATTTTTGATGATATTGATCAAAGCCGGGCATCTCTATCATATTGAGTCATATGTAGGCTATAGGATTGGGGGGTCCCATCATTATTTCTATGGAACAACACTGCCCCTGTTCCAACCAGTGTTGGATCACATTAGTACTAGCAATTTTTTTGGGTTGAAATGTGCCATTACTGCTGTTTCTGATTTTTTTTATTTTATCAAAGACTTTATCATGCTTACTGTCCCACTTCAATGCTGCCTTTTTGTCCAGTAACCTGTATAGTGGTTTTACAGCCTCATTTTTATGATATAAGAATCCTCAATAATAATTTATGGCTCTTTTATTGCCAACACTTTTTTTAGTTGGATGATTGTCACTTATATCAAGTTCATTGACTTCAAATATGCACTTATCCAAGTTTCTTTTAATGTCAGAGGCTTTGAATTTGTCTAGGAGTTTATTTTTGTTGTTTGTGATGTTAATAAGCCATCAAAATATGATAGTGTACCTAGTATTTTGGGCAGACAGTTAATTCATGACTCTGAAATATTGCTGGAGCAACTATTATACCAAATGGCAACTGGTTCATGTTGTTGAATCCTTTATGAGTTGTTATTGATAATGCACTTGAAGCCTGATCTTCCACAGGTAGTTGGAAGTATGCATATTTTAAATCAGTTTTAGTAAAAACCCTACCACCTGATAATGGGCAAGGATTTGTTTGACTGATGGAAGTGAGTAATTATCTGGACCAAGAGCTTTGTTAATTGTTCATTAACAATCCCCACATATATTTGTGTCAGTATTTTCTTTGATTATTGGTAATACTGTAACAGTCATATTTGTCTATCTCACTAACACACTGCAAAATTTAAATCCAGACACCAAACTCAACACCAGGATGGAATGCTTCCTGGAAATTCTAAGTTTGAATCTAAGTTTTATGCTCCACAGTGCCACTTATGTGATAATGCATCTGATGCTACTAATAATATAATCTTTTTACCAGTGCAAGTGGTCAGGAAGAAACAAAGAGACTCTATACTACATGTACTGGACCATACTCCCCTGTGGATTTCTAATCCCAATCTTGCACTGAGCATGAAGTGAACAAGATTTAACAGGAAAAAGAATGGATACCAATTTAGCTGATTGTCTGTACTCATATATATTGGTACTTCCAGCTAAACTGATAGAAAGAGTGAATTGACAGGACTCTTCCAGTTAAAAACACCCATTAGTTGATATCTTATTTGAATGCCTGAACTTTTGCACGCCACTTCTAGAAAAGAATCACTCCTAGAAGAATGTACAATACCATATGTTCAGTGGAGCATAAGAACAATATTTAACACCCTGGTAGAGCGATATCCCGTATGGCTAGCTCAGTACTCTACATCTAGGGTCTTCAATGGGTAAGTTAAATAGTTATTACAGATATGTGATTGATAATGAAAGAACACATTTTATCAAATAAACAATACGAAAACAAAACAAGTTTAATATTATGATTAAATATTTATTTAATCCCAAATACCCACCACCGTTTTATACTAATGATGATATAATAAAAAAATACTAAATAATTAATTATCACAAACCCATATATATATTTGATGCTTTTAAATAAATATGAAAATAGATAAACCTCTAAAGCTATTTACAATATTTTATAAGGAATGGAAGTGGTCTGAGCTTTTTTTACCCTGTAGAAATAAGTTATACTTTGCGTGATTTGAGATACAGATCTTTTAAGAGATTTACGGTCATACAGGCATACACCTTTACTCAGTACTTTAAACCCTTTTTTATTGATAGCAAAAATAATATAATAAAAACTATGCATACATATATTTGCAATATGAGATATTTCACCAATTTCATATTTTTCAACATGTCAACAAGGTAGCATTTACTCAGATATTATATAGTACTCAACATAAGGTACTGTATCTATTTCCCTTTTGCTATAAATTCCTATACATGTATATATGTGCAGCACAATTATATGCTTACTATTATTCTCAATATAAAAGTTATTAGAGGCCTTGCTTACAGGGAATCTATAATAAATAAATCCCTTCTTGCATGCACAATGAGGTACAGCAGTGACCAAAAAAATAACTTAAAAGGATATCTGGTTAAATACATTTCAGATACCCAACATGAGGTATCGTATTTACCGAATATTACCAGTGTATGTGTGCATATATACACATGTATATTTACGTATGACAATTTTCAACAAATGGAAAAAAAAACAAGCAGCAAAAAAAAAAAACTAATTGCAACCTTTGCTAAAAGTACTAGAATTTGGGATAGAAACATGAATTAATAGATTTAAGTAAAAGCTGTATCATTATGCCTGCAATAACTGTAAATTCAATATATATATATATATATAAATTATTAATCAATGTCTGTATTCCAATTATAATAAAATATATATAATTATTCAAAACAATACAATAATTAATACAGTAACAATACTTTAAACAAATATATACCAATTTAATACATAGATAGTTGAAAGTACTTCTATTAAATTGGTATATATTTGTTTAAAATATTGTTACTGTATTAATTATTGTATTGTTTTGAATAATTATATATATATTTAAAATAAAAATGATTTGAATGCCTTCTCTTGTAGTAGCATTTATCATAAATAAAAAAAAAAGCTTGTTTAGAGCTATTAGCACGCTCTTAATTTTACATATATATATATGTTAAAACGAAGATTTGCACGGGTTAAATATATAAAATACATATTTTGCGGGTTCATCCGTGTTAAAAACTTTTAATATCAAAATACTGACGTTTCGACTTGGTCACACAAGCCATCCACAGAGTTATAAAAAGGTAGAAAGACGGTTGTAGAGGCGCTACAATCACTGGTTTGAATAAAACATTAAAAATCCCACCAATAGCAAAAATGTTAAATTTAAGAATGTTTTTTAAAGAAATCTTTCCAAATAGGAGGAAGTTTGCACGTATCATCTCGCTTATTGATACAATCTGGCCTTTTAAGTATCTCAATGGCTTCTCTGATTTTGCATTGGTAGAGATTATCACATCTGGATATGATCCTAGTACTAGAAAAATCTATTTTATGACCTGAATCTATAGTATGGCGTGAGAGTGCTGATGGTGATGAGTGTTGTTTAGTTGCATTAGCATGCTCATCTCTCCTAACACTGATGCGACGATTACTCATACCTATGTAAGAAGCTTTACAATTTTTACATGAGATTTGATAGACACCATGAGATTCAAGAGGGATTGAATCCTTAGGCTTGGTTATTATATTGCTGATCTTTTGATGAGCAGAAAATGCTGTATCTATGTTATAGCGTTTTAATATACGTCCGATACTGTCTGTAGTTCCTTTTACATATGGAACACAAATCCTAATAGCTGATTTATCATCTTTTTGTTTCCTATTTTGTCTATTTTGGGCTTGAAATAAGGCTTTTTTTATAAATTTGTAATTATAACTATTTGCTAATAAAACACTATTAATATGATTTATTTCTTCTATCAGATGTGTGTCATCTGAAAGGTTAATTGCTCTATTTAAAAGAGTTTTGGCTACAGAAACTATCTGAGTTGGGTGATGATGAGAATGTAAATGTAAATATCTGTCTGTGTGTGTATCCTTTCTTCTAAACCTAACTGGACACTGTACTCCTGAAATCAACAAGCTGGCCATGAAGGACTAATAAATTTTAATTTTGATTAAACTGCAACTTTCCAATCTATTTATAAACTTTTTTGCTAGTTACATTAAAAATAATCACTGCCTTAAATCTTAGCTACTCATGTATTTATGCTTAAAATTGTTACACAGTAATTCTTTATGCCATTATATCTCTAGTTCTAAATTAATACTTTAATAATTTTTCTTTCTTTTATTATGGCTGTTTATTTGACTAACTCTTATTTGTTTTAATGATTATTAATATCATTTATTTGTGATATATTATGACAATAATACTTCCAACTCGATAGTGTTTTCATTTTCATTTATCCTAAGAAAATATTTACTGTATAAAGTTTTACAGAGTATTTCTTCCCTATAAGGCCTAAATTAATAATAGTTCTACTAATTATTGGGTTGAAAGATTTATTTAATCATTTCGAATTTATATATTTATTATCATGGAGCTATAATTTAAAAAGAAAAAGAAGTGAAAAGATGTGTATATAATTACATATAATTTTACCAAGAGCTGATATAAATTTTATTAGCTTAACTTATAGCCGCTATGCTTCTGATGAGATTCCTTTAATTTTAAACAAATTTATTCACACATATTAATTTAAAGTCATTAAAGGTTTGATGAAATTTTAGAGAGAGAAATATGCCTTCTGAGTTAAATCTAATCTGTCAGCATTTGTGTTTGGGGAGAGCATGATATAAGGGATACTATTATGTAACTGGGTTTAGGTGTTTGCCTATGTTATGTTGATTTTAATATTATTAATCAAGTCATTACATCAATCATTGGTATTATATATAATTTGGGCATTAATCTTAATATTATGATGATGCTATTATTTCTGTTCCTAATGTTGCTGGCACGAACTATCTCCTTGATTTCTTAGGTTTTGTCATTCCTGTAGTATTATTTCTCTTGATTAAAATATAACATAAATGTTATTTTCTCATTGTTTGTCACTTGTTTGGAACACCAATGGTTTGTGGCTAAGTCCCTGCCTGAATTTCCTGGTGTTCCAAAATTATTCACATTGCAAATGTACTTGTTGAAACAAGTAGCCATAAGTCATCTTGAATTGTCAACAAAACGATTCACTTTATATTCATTCCAATGCTCATGTGGTGCCAGTACCATTTTCATTGATGAATCCAAATAAAAGTGGGCATTTTGTTTTGCTTTGTAATTCATGATGAAGTGATTCCCTTTAAAATCAACTTATTTTATATTTCTATGCAAGTCTAAATAATCGTATTTTGCCAATTGCTTTATTAAAATCATATCTTTATATTTCTCATGCTTTCCATAAACTGACTTTATAAAGGGGTGGAAAATAATTCTCACTTTTGTTTTTCTTTATATAAATTAGAAGCGTATTTTTTTTCCTAAACAAGCATCAAATTAATATTTAACGTACATAATTCAGTTGGCATACATACTATACATATTGTAATCACACAGGTCTGTTGTCAGAATATAGATTAGACACATATCTAACTATACCATAGATATTGAGGTATTAATTATTGGCATATATATAAAACCTGCCATTAGTTTTGTATATTTGTAGTTTCATGTTTTAGACTAAAGATAAGTTATGCAATCATCATCATGAGATTTTCACCTTTTATTTTTAACCCAGACATTTTCTAATTATTTCCAACAAAGACCTGGTAAACTTTAATTTATTTGATATTTTGATCTAGCATTATTTGATTTTATTTCATTGAGCATACTTACAAAAAAAATTGTCTTTATTTTTTAATTTTTGATGAAATTTGTGATTTTTTTACTTATAGTCAAAATAATTGGAAAACTGTCTATAGTCATCAGTCTTATTTAACATCATGTAGCACTCAATTGTGTCAGAGATGAGGACACTCCTTAAAACTATAGTGATAGAGAGCACACTCTAAATTATTACCATTATATATATATATATATATATATGAAATCAATTCAATTTAATCCTAAAATCTATTCAAATGTACATCTAATGTATAAATAATGTTTTATAAATAAAAATATCATTTAAAAGTTATCTATGCATCTATATATTTATTTGATAGTTGCATTGAAAAGCAATATCAAAAAATACCATCTGTTAATCACAGAATCAAAAAGATATTTTTAAATTGAATATAAAAATGTTTGTGTTATCTAATAAAAGTTTTAATAATTAAATATGTTAATATAGAAATAATAAACACCTCCATACTTCCCCATTCTTTTTAAATTCATATAAATAAAGATACAATTAAAGACAATTGCCCCCCAAAATGCATTTCGTGCTGAACCAGCACTCATCAGTTGGCCCAGGTCACTATTTCTCATATATATCTTTATTATATGCAAAGTATTTATCTAGAGTAAATTGTTACTTTTTCATTTACCATTGTCAAACTGTTAAGTGCATACTCATTACATAAAGTAATATATATTAAAACTATAACATTAAGACCATGCACATGAAAAACAATAGTAGAGACTATTTGTAGTGGTCCCTACTGTTGTTGTTTTTCAGGTGCATGATCTTAAGGTTATAGCCTTAATATATATTACTAAAAAAAGTTTCAAAATTTAAATATTTCAGTTCATTTTTACAATTGTTTATTATTATTACAGTTTCCATGATAATTCACTCAAAATGATTTGAATTATAGTTGTGAACAAATAAAAATCACTAAGATAATTCTATACTAAAAATTTTTACAAACAATTCTCATTGAATATTAAAATAGCTTTTATTGTTTTAAAATAAATGCATTGCAATTTTCTTCTACAATCCTTACCAGAAGTATATTTTTTAACTAAATAAAAGGATCACACCATTTATTGAAACTTTATGTCATAACTGTGTTTTAAAAATAAAACAAAACAAAAAACTGTATAACTTAAATGCATCTTAACAAAACCATCACTGATAATAAATCATGATTCTCATTCAGTACTTGACTTTTCATTTATCACTAATCAGTGTAAAGGTAAATTGTGATGGAAAAATGTATTTTAATTGTAGAAATAAAATATTAAGTAACCAAAACTGAAGAGAAAAGTTTCCTACAAATTATCTCTAGACAGTACAATTCAAAATTGACCAATACAAATCAAGAAACTAGTTATTGGCTGTTAAAATCTAAACATGACAATGATTTAGAATGAGGTAAAGTGACTAATATGATAATATGTTGGAATATTTCCATCACCTATCATTAAAAGGCAACTGATAATATCATTAATAATCAACACATTTATTCTGTGGCATGTACAACAGTGTAACATGACTCAACATTTTTCACAAACAATTACATTTACACTCAATATAAGTTTTAAAATTAATATTCAAGAATAAGTCAGATTTCACATAAATTATGAGTAAAGACAAAAATTATATATGATATGTTCTGGATATAAAATTGAAAACAATTAATGTATTAAAAAAAAAAAATTCTTTAAGTATGTGTGTGCATATATAAATTATTAGAGTAAAAAAATAAAATAGCACTCTAGAAAAGTTAGGATGCACAAAAATGAAGTTCAGCAAATATAAAAATTAATTACAATTTGCTAATTTTCAAAGAATAAAGAATAAAACCAATTATCCAAATTAAGTAAAGCCATATAAAATGCGCAAGCATCATGTGAGTGCAGTATTTCATAGGCAAAGTTACAAAAAAGTGCAATACCATTTGAGTAAAACCATTTGCACCAGTCAACTACATTGAATCAGTATATTGGCACACTATTTTGAAGTAGTTGTAAGCATAAATTAAGATAGAGATGTGTGTGTACATGCTAGTACAGTCATAAAAAATCCAGGAAGATTCTTTATTTTGTCTGCAAGTTTGATTAATGTTAAATTAACCAGCAGCCACTAATGTTTTTACTCATCCAGTATATATTTTGTAAGAAATAAATATAATCATATTGTTAAGTTTAACATTTTTACTGGAAAATTCATTTTTAGTAAATAAATTTATGTTTATACAACTGTCCAAAGTCAATGTTGCCATTTCATGAGTGTGTGTAAATAATTACTTTAGCACAACCAAGAAGTAATTAAACAAATCATAAAACTGTTGTGAACATTAGCTGCTGAGAATCCTTTGAAAGGAGAAATCATGACAAACAGCATGACAATAATGCAGTGAAATGAAAATATATTTAGCCCATGTTAAATAATAAATTTTCATATCCCCATCCATCCAACTTCTGATCAGACTCCTAAAGAGCACTATATCCCATGCCCCCAAATTAGTTGCAGTGCCTTATACTATGATGAATCCCGAGCATCTCTTTCCGTTCATGTCTCTCAACACTGTTATTTATATATAAAGTTGTTCTTAAATATAAATCCATCTTTTTAGAAAACCAAAGATCCACTGGCCTCATATTTAAACTGTCTTTTGGTTTCATTGCATGCTTCTAATACCATGACTCTAATCATAAAATCAAACAAGCATGGCTTATATTTCACAATAGCTACACAATAAACAGAAAAGAAACATTTTTTTCTGTCTCCAAAAAAATAATATTTCTTATCAACTTTGTATATCTATAAATATTTACCAAATATATATTCTATTATTCTCACACATCCCATTAGTTATGATTATGATAAGATAAAATTTATTGGAAGTACTCAGCCAATTAATACTACAATTTGTATTTAGCTTCATCATTGCCTGCATTTTAGCACATTTAGATATAATATTATCAATAATAAATTTGAAAATACTATATTAATGGGGATGTGAGAAAAAATGAGATGTGAGTTTCCAATTGCCTATATGTTCCAAAAATGTTTTAAGATATTTGAAAAACAAGTTGGTATAGATATTAAATTCTAAATTCAAAGCCAAAGACATCAAAACATATAGAGTGTCTGTTTTCAAACCACTTCCATTCATCAAGGTAAAATGTATGACAGTAGGATATTGGACTGCATTAGCTAGAAACCAATGACACTTCAAATAATATAGAAGATATGTTATATCACTTGCTAAAATATGGAATAATAAGTTCAGTTAAGTACTACACTAATTGAGTCTAGTTTTATATACATCAGTCCAGCAAAAAGAGGAATACTGTTTTGGGTATTTTTTAAAATGTCAGAATTTTAAAATACATGTAAATTTTTTCTAAATATAATACATAATATACAGTGAATAAAGACATGATAAATATTAATAGTTTGGTGGTTGTCTACATTTGTTACTATTGTAGCAGTAAATGATATATTACAAAATGTGTAGATTTCAACATAAAAACTGTTATAATTGTAGAATGAGAAGTCATTTGTAAAAACAAACAGAAAATAACCAATGTAATTTATCAGCAAATAATAAATCATGGGAATGAATCTACATGTGTCTTAAGTAATGTTAAAAAAAATTAAAAAACATGATATATGTAACTTAGTGAATGTGATATTTAAGTATAAAAGAAAACATTGATACATGTAATTGTTTGGAAAAGAAAATTTGCAACATACTATTGCAATAAAGATAGTGTTGCAGAAGTAGCATTTTCTTTCAAGGGATTGGATAGCTATCAGAAAAATTTAAAAATAAAATATCATTCAATAACAAGATTTGGTTATTACATCAGATGAGAATGGCTAGTAAATTCCCATCAAAGGGATATTTACTGTATCGGTACAAAACAATAAAAAATATTACTGCTATACATTTATCAAAGAACATGAATTCAATATTAGTGATACTTGTTTTAAGTTTTTCCAATAAGATTTAAACAAGATTCTTTTGCTGCACCACACCCATCCCACAATGAAGAAAATGTTACCAGTATGCATACAACTAATTATAGAACAGGAATGATAGTTTATTTACAAACCTAAAGTTAAAGCACTAAGTGACCTGGTTAAAAAGATACAATTTCACCAATAGAAAAGTCCCTCTAAGCAAAACCCTTAGTAATAATTTTAAAAACCATTATGGTAATATATGGCTATACTGTGATTATTGTGTAATGATATCCAGTGCCAAGCATGAGTGACTTCAATAACAGCTGAGGTACTAAATGTAAATTCAAACTATGGTATATAACAATAGTTTCTAATATTTTCTAAGCTACAATGAATAGTCTAATGAACATATTAAAAGTAGTTATTGCATACATAGATGATAAACTGTTATTTTTCAAGACTAAGAACAAATTAAGAAAATGCATTAAACTCATATGGAAAACTGAAAAAATTAAGACTAGATTTGATGCCTTAAAATACACATGTTCTACCAAAAAAAAAAAAAAAATTACTTGGGCATATTATTATAGATAAGGTCATATCTCTCAACCCAGAAATGATTAGAACAGTAAAAAATCTTATGAAGTAAAAAATGTATGAATGTTTAATGTTTTATAAAGACTATTAAATTTTTTGACAGATTCTTGCAAGTCATTTCCCACATTGCAAGTCCACTTTATGAATTTAAAAAAAAATTCAAAGATGGAAGTGGAGAGCTTGTCAAATGTTAGTCTTTGAAAATATTAAGGGCTTATAAATTTGAATTTTTGATTTGTGTATTTATTTTTAAAAATAAATTAATATATATACAGCTGTAAAAGATCAATCTTGCCAATATAAATGTCATAATGTTCACAATAGAAAAGTAAATATTTTTTAACATAGTATATATAAATACAAAATAACACTGTACTAAACTTATAATTGATATACAGTGTATTTCATTTCCAGAGTCAACCTATCAATGTCCATTTTTCTTGTTATCCTAATGTTTACAACTATAATGCATTTTCACAAATATTCAAATTTGAAGATATTTTTTCTACTCATATTTTATATTTCAGCAATATAAATGTTTTATCTAGTTTGATTTTTTTTACCAGAGAATATTTTTTGAATTTCTCACATTATTCTAAACTCAAAATTATTTCATATTCTTGAAAAATGAGCATGATATTAGACTTCGATTTATTTTGTTAACAATAGAAAAGTAAATATTTTTTAACATAGCATATAAAAATACAAAATAATTTTTGTTCGGCCAATTGTTCTTATTTAGTATTCTATGGCTAGATGGTGCCTTAAATTTTTGAAATCTTGCATTTTCCATTGTAAAATGAAGATACAATTTGAAAATCGATAATGTGCCTGAAAATTTTTTATACATGCCACATGTGACACGCATGCCATAGATTCGCCACCACTGTACTAGACAGTATGTCAAGATTACTTATGCATGTTAATGGAACATAGCAAATGCAAATAATTCTGACTTTGGCATCATTAAGTTCTCAAAGAAAAAAAATACTTAAATAAACAAAGACTCTTGATTAAAGAAATATTTTGAAATCATCACGGGGGAGACTTTAATGCTAGAATTTGTATCTGGTTATAGTGATAGAAATAAGATGGGGTGAATGACAAAATTTATAAAAAAGCAGTATTTCCAACTGATACTTTTAATTGTCATAAACATTCACATGAATTTAAATTACAACTGGCAAATTATTAAAAATATTATCAGATTTTACATATTGTTTAGAATTGAAAAAAATTAATAGCAAGATAACTGATACACTATTAATAGCTGCTTAATAATATAGCTATTAAAAGAAAAGCAATTGAAGAGAAACATTTTTACTAAGACTAGTCAAGTTATATTAAAAAGAATAAAAATAATTCTTTAAAAAATTAAATAATTTTTTTGTAAAATGGTAAAAAAGAAATAATAATATAAAAAATATAATTGTGAAAATTAGCAAAAAAAAATTGTTAAACAGAATAAAATTCTGAATAGTATATAACCACAATGTCATGTTGGTAGAATTTTATTTCTATTATGGAAAAAACAAAATGTTACTACTAACAAGAGTAATCATTAAAAGCATGAAGCTAAACTAGTCAATAAAATAAGGAAAATTATCCCAATTTAAACTCTAAAACACAATGAATGGTTTCACTGCAACAACCAGTCTTCTCAATAGTAAAGAGCTATACTTAAGAAATTATTTTGCAGCAGAGAAACCATTGTTTGTGTTTGAGAATTTAATTTTTTGGCTAGTCTTATTGAGTTGTGAATTTGGGGTAATTTTGGTTACTAAAAGGAGAAATGACATCAAATATGTGTAACAGAGTTCAATAAAAATTATATAGTAATAACATGCAAAAAAAGCTATTCTACAATTACAACATCTTCTGAATTACTCAGCATTTCATAAAAAAAGTGAAACAACCAATTAAATTTATAGGAAGAGGAAGTTGTTGAAGTGAATAAAATTATGCAAAACTATATAACTATCTTGTGGTACTGATAAAAAGCTTATTTGTTCAATAATAAAAGCTGCAAGTAATCATGGACTTGTAATTGATATCTTAACAGAAACAAGTAAAAAAGTAGAAAATGTATTGTCAAATATACAGTGAATGTCTAAGTGATATAGATATACCAGATAATTGGAAAAATCAAGTATTAAAATTGATATTTCAAAAAGATTTTAAAAAGAAATTATAAATTACAAATCTGGTAGCCTTTTATCAGTTCTTAATAATATTTTTCTAAAATAATTACAAATTATTTATAGGAAGGTTTATATTTTAACCAAACAAAAAGCCATATTATGGATTGGAAAATAGTTTTAGCTCAGCAAATTGTATCCAAGTATTTTGAGAAATTACAAATGGCACAAATAAATAGTGTTGTCATTATGCTATAGGCTTATAGAGAATAAAGGGGTATTTGATTTTGTAAGTATTTCTTTATTAATTAAAGCAATCTCTTTTTAAGATATACATCCAGAATATTGTCATATTCTCATATTTCTTAAAATGCAAAAGCAGTGATTAAATTATTTAGGAATATTAAGATGATAGATATCAAGAAGAACATGCAACAGAGTTACTCATATCTTCAAAATAGTTTCAAGCAATCTTACAAAAAGGATTTGTGGTTTAAAATGGGACACTAAAAGATTAAAGCAAAATGAAGATTATTTATGTCAGTGATTAATTTTGCAAATAATGCATAGCTTCAGAAAGTGTTGTCAAAATTATCATATGAAAGTAAATGAGTAGGACTAAAAATATTTGCTAAATGGGATTACCATAATCATCAATAAATGTGTGGGGAAAAAATAAAGATCGATAATCATAAATTAAAAGTTAATAATGACGAATATGTTGTCAGAATACCAAGACAGATGGGCACATAATGGATAAAATTAATCACAGAATAAAAATGGAATAAGGTGATTTTTGGTGGAAATGATGTAGTTTTACAAGAAAATATTTCTATATTTTCAAGTGAGAGAATTTTAATAAATTTGTTTTATAAGTTTTTTCATGAATCTGAGACTTGGAGACTTAGCAAGTACTGAAACATCATACCTCTATAGAAAGTATGGAGTGATATATGTGAGAAGAAATGAGAACTGATCATAAATGCAAAATATGAATAAGAAAATAAACAAGATATTATTAATATAATTGAATGAATTAAGAAACTGAGAAAAAATCAACTGGTACTATATTGATTGTTAAATTGAAAAACTAAGTTTCATCATATTTGTAAGAGATCTACAAAAAACATATAATATAGATGGATAAGAAAATGTTTTGTATTATATATAGATGAAAGATTAGAGATTGGAAAAATTATATTAAACTTGGAATGACATTCATGCTGCAGAAAATAAATAATGGATGAAAATGATGCTGGTGATAAAGAATTGATGCCATTTATTTTATATAAATATAATAGTTAAATAAAATGATTTTATGTATAAAGGATTATAAACATATTGTATAAAAAGTTTATTTGTATATTCAGATGCATGTCTATACTTTGGTCTTCAAATGATTGCTTGTCAGATAAAAAATATAAGATTGGTCAAGTAAGAAATAAAATTTAGCACTGTACATCATTAAAGAAAGGAAGTTTTTGTTTTATAAAACTAGTCATTGCATAAGGGAAGTATAAAAAGAGTGAATAATAAAATAGTTCAATTTTATTAAACAATGAAAGATTGTCATGTCAAAATATTTTTTTCATAATACTTTTATATCTGGAAATAATTCATATAATCTTTGATATGACCAGGAATTTTAAATCCAGCAGATTAAATTGTAACAAAAATCTTCATAGATTATCTCAGTTATAGAAAGCAAGTAAATTCTTTAAAGATCTTATGATATTCATCAGTTATGCCTAGTTTGGGATAATAATGAGCAGAATTCTTTTTTGCATATAGATTCCAAAATGATATAGAAAATAGATGGATGTGATACAAGATTAGAGCATGAATATACAACTATCATTTTAAATTTAAATCCGAAGGCTGGAGTATTTTATTTTAATAGTATTATGATATTTCATGATATAAGTGTATATATGATCATACTTTAAGATATATTAATATTATATAATATTCAATTGACGAAATACTTTACTACTTTTACATTGCATTATTATCTACCCTTTCCTGTAATTTACAGTTTCGATTGCCCTAACTATCTTCTTCAGAACGTTATATCTCTTAATCTCAACTATTACAATCAAATTTTAAAATCTCAAATAATATTACTACATATCCATTGATAATTGCAATATATATATATATAATGGATAAAATTTTAATGATGGAATGTTATACATATATGCAAATCAACTTGCAAATTGGTATTTATATTGAAATTGGTTATCACAATAAAGCACAAATAACATTTTTCTTTTAAATAATAACAATTATAGCAAAATAAAATGACAATTAGCTATTTAACTACTCTTTTACGAGCAAATGGCATTATATATAATACATGCGTGCTTTGCATAAAATGTTTATAATCAGTCAATACATTAAACAACACCATCAAATATGATTCAGTCTGTAAGCAATTTTTTTCTTTAATAAAACTATAATACCATCTGCATTCAAACTTTTTAAATATTCTCTTAGGTATACTTGTTTTGAATTAAATATAGAAGAACAAAAGAGTGTTAATATGATACAAAATAATGTTAATCTTAAAAAGAATAAAAAGGGGAAAGAGATAAATAATATATATCCAGAAAATTGAGACAAATAAAAAAGGAAAGACTTCAGATCATTTGTAATGATATAACAATAAAAACTATTAAAGATGAGAAATATAAAAATCATTTTTATTAACATTGATATAAGATCGTGAAAAGAATATTGCAAATGACATGAAATTTAATAGGACCTAATTGATTAAAGAAAAGAGACAAAGCCTTTGACAACTAAGATAATGTTACAGAAGTCAAAACAATGTAGAAGTTGGAAAGATATAAAGAGCAAGGAGAGCAAGTGATGTATAAAAACTAATAATGAGCTCAGAAAAAAATCTCATTTAAAAAAAGATATGGTTGACAAAATTGTGCAGAAAAATAAAAAGCAATTTTATGGAAATAAAAAATATTATATATTACTAAAATTAACAACATAATTTGAAATAACATAAGTTAGTTAATGAAATAACCAACAGGAATGAAAAGTGGTTAACAGATAATAATGATATATTAAAAAGATAAATCAATTATGTCAGTTCATTTATAAATGATAATATTACAGATAATTATGACATTTAACAATGACAATCATCAATAATACATCTCATATTTTATTCACCTTTGCTTCATCATTATATGTCTTTCTCTTATAATTTTTTTTTCTTCAGATCATTTAGCATTAATGATTTTTTTAAAATTTAATTTTACTCATAGAATGATATTCTAAAAATCAAAGAAAAATATGAGGTTTTACAAGTCAAATACTAGAATTTCTTTTCATTGAGATACACATACTGTTATTTAAAATTCCAAACATAGTAATGGATCCTGTTCAAAGATGTAATACATTTGTAAATGTAACTTTTTATACAATTCATCAGATCATTTAGAATAAAGCTTCTCCATCTAAGCTTTAACAATTATCTGATTTTCTACACAAATGAATAATTATATCGAAATGTGCACAAAGTAAATAAACTACAGTTATTCTTTTAAAAACAGTTTATAAATCTGGCAATGAAACATTAAATGAATACACTGCAATTAATACCATAAATGCTTGAACAAACATCATGAATAATCTAGGCATTATATTTATTGTGTTGTAGGTGATCTGCTTATAATATAAAATAGCTGCCACTAGGCAATCTACCTATATTATAAAAATAAATTGCAAAACAAAGAAAATTTTATAAATACTCCTCATATATCTTGGAACACAAAATGATGACAAATTTTACACCAAATAAATTTTTAAAAAATTGCATCAATGCCAAGATCATTTTATCCAATTATACACAGTTTACCACTTTTTGACTATCCTCATTTAAGCCAGTTTACAAATAAACTACAATCAAATTTAGAATAATGATTTTAGAAATCAACAAAATACTTTCTTGAATAAAGTACAATCACTCAGACCAAGTGATAAATCATTGACACTCAATATTTACTCCAATATCTGGTCCTTGATGCAAGTGCATCTAGGATGCTAAAATGAAAGAAGAAAACTGTTTTTTTTATAAATATGTAATATATACAATGAAGTAATTCTATACACAACTAATTGTAAGATGACATTAGGTTTTATTGCTTTCCTGAGTATCATTTTATAATATAAGATGAAACAAAATCATTAAAACTAAAATAATTAAATATTAGAAAGATTGATACAACATGAGGCTGTTGAAGCTATTGCAAAAACAAAAATATTGCTTAGAATTATTCAATTATTATGGAAGTATTACAAATAGAACTTCCTATAGTATGCAAATGGTAGTAATGTGTAATTTAAAAATTTACTAAAAACTTATTGAATATCATGGTTCTGAATACAATGAAAAGCATTTGTTAGATGAAAAGAGTATTCAATATTAAACCTTATATTACTTTATTCAAATATATTTAGATTTTTAACTCTGAGAATGTATGACAAAATACAATACTATATTGCTGAAAAAGAATATATTGAAGGAGAAGGGGTACAAAAAATATTAATGTAAAATAACTGCATAAAAATACATTCATTGAAAAGGAAAAGGCATTAGTGTGTATTTTGTGGACATATAAAAAGCATTTGATAAAATAAGCAGAAATGTGCTATTTAAGAAGTTATTGGTCAATAAAATATATGTAAGAAAATATTAATGAGAAATGTGTTTATTAAACTAAAAAAAAACAATAGTTATGAAAACAAAAACAATAATAAAGAAACTATTGGGAAATAGTGTTAAACAGAAAAGCTGAGTGTCACTTATTATTTTATATCTATTTAAAAATATGACAAAATTAATATTGGAAATAGAAAGAAAATTGGATAAGATTTATAAATAACACAATTCAAATGAATGTGAGCATAAGATAAAAAATTTAAAAATTAAATGTTTTAAATATGCACTGAAAATTAATGTGGATGAGATCAAGACCATGTAGTAGATAAAAAATTAAAACAGATGAAGTTTGATAAAAAAAATCAGTACATAAATGGATTTAAATATTTAGAATGTTAATTGGATTAGACTTTTGAAAGAATATTAATTAGGAAAAGAGATATTTCCCAAAAAAAAATTATGTGGACATTTAAAGATAAAGTTTGCTGTTCATTCACAGTGAGATAGATATTCAGATATCCTTTGATACTTTTTTAATACTGAAATATTTTTAAAAAAGCCAGTGAAATTTTTTAAATATTGATATAAGAATTGTAAATGTTATTCTTTGATTACTTTTTCCACAAGCATTAAAATATAATATATTTTTTTTATTTGTTGAAATACAATTATGTAATATTAGGTGAAGATTCAAGATAGAAATTGAATATTTTAACAATAAATATTTTCTATATTTCTATATATTTTTATTTCTATCATTATATTTTTAATATACTATTTAAACACAATTATATATATATATATATATATAGTGCCCTTATCTATAGGTCATAATAGGGTAGAATGGTCAATTACTAAAAAATTTTAAATTTTAAGATATTTTTGTATGATATATAAATAATAGTAGGATAATTAGATTTTAAAGTACAATTTAAGGCTGAAAATACCTGGTATATAAAAGTGTAATGGATTGTTTTAAGAGAAAACAATTAAATAAAGCTTAATTATATCCTTGCTTATGGTTGTAAAAGCTGGCCATATAAAATAACACAGCTATAAATAGTTAAAAGTATATTAATAATTCGAGTATGATATTTTAAAACTAATAAATTAAATAAATGCTATATGTAGTGTTATAATTATATTTAATAGTCAAAATTAATAGAGTATATTTTAAAATAAACTTTAGGATGGTGAGAATTATATTTAGTTCTACATTTTTAAATTATTTTCCAAATTTTTTATAAAATATATCAGTTTTGGTAATTTAGACCGAGACGTAAATTAAAAAATCATCTGATAAAGTTAGTAATCATGTGACTGTATATTATAGACCTTCACACACACGCTTGTTAGAATATAATAATAAAGTTTGTGAATTATGAAACTAAATATAATTGCTATCTATCGTTAAAGTAAAAGTTGAAATATTAAATGATATTTTAATAATTGTTTTAAAGTTTAAATGATTTTGATAAAATTATAATTGAATTTAAAAATACTATTCTAAGTAATATTTTGAGACATGATGTCATAAATTCTTCATTTAAAAGGTTTAATCTATTATAAAACTAAAATGTGTAAATTTGTTCGTGCTAAAAAAGTCATTAACCAATCAATGGAGGTAATTTTAGCAGACAAAATATAAGAATTAGACGGAGCGGGAGAAAGTAATGTGTAAGTGAAGGGGAGAGTAATATATTTTTTAGCTGGATAAGACCGTAAGCTAGAAAAGTGATATAATTTTAAAATTTTGTATTTATTTTAAAAGTTTTTTTTAAATATAATATTTTGAACTGCCTTTACATGGAGGGCTAATTTTTAAAAGTTTTCTTGCCAGTAATTTTATTCAAGTTTAGCCAAAACCTTACAGTAAAAATGGAAATACTACAGAAAACAGTATATAGAAGTTATGATAAAGGAAAAATATTTGTAAAGTGCCTTGATACAGCTTTATTTATGCTCAACCAGAAACTTATAATTGTAACTCAGAGGAATATAATTTGGACGCTATACGGAAAACTTAAAAGAGAAGTTATTTGCCGTCAGGAAAAATTATGACGCACAATTTTATAAGGCTACTCTGAAGTTATTTTATTCTTCTCTATGGAAAAATTAAGATGCGTTTATTATAAAGAAAAAATTATGTAAAAGTTATAACAGAGAAAGAATGTGTGTCCTTTTTAAAGGAAATATTACAAAGTATATAGTTACCAGAATTTTAAAAGAAGGAAAAAATTACCGAATAATGATATGAAAGAGTCATTATTTTTTTTTAAAAAGAAAAGAAAAAACTTTATCTAAGAAGAATTAAAATATTATAAAGTGTTCATTATAAAAGCACTTAATAAAGATAGAGATTAGGAATGGAAATTTAAATTACTTAATGAAAATGGATCCAGGGGAGACAGAAAATTTTACTGAATATTTAAATAAAAGTACCTAGAAGATGCATCATAAAAGTCATGCGAGAAAATATTAGCAGAAAATATTAGAAGAGAATATGTAGACGTTTTTCTTTATGGGATTAACTAATATCATAATTAATAATTGTATTAAATATTATGAAAAACCAAGGATTGTCATCTATGAATATTTATTAAACAGAGCAATAATTGTTTTACCTTAAAATAGAACATTAAGTGACTGAAGAAGAAATAATAAACTTTTTTTTTTTTTAGCTTTAATATGAACGGTTTTCAAGAAAGTTTGATAAAGAAGTACAGTAAATATAGTTTAAATATTTTACTAATTTATTTAGAATATAAAATGTTATGTGAGATTAGGGAAAACATATAAACATAAATTTAGTAATATTAAAATTTAAATATAATAGCTTGATAAAATTATAGAAATATTGTTTAAAATAAAGTGTATGGATGTGAATATTATATCTACAAGAATCAATGGGATGGTGAAGCCTACTAACGCGATCGAGAAGATAAAGATCGTTTAGTAATTTTGATAGTTATTTATAATGCATAATGTATTTTTTTAGATCATCTAATGATTAAGAATGAAGTGTGAAAGTTTAAATTATATGTACACATTTTATACAACATTTTTAACATATTATGAGATAGGAGTAATTCGGAATATGCATGCAATAATTTATTTAAAGTATATTAATAATATAATTTAACAGAACAATTGTGTGATTCTTTTGAACTTTCATGTGATAAAGTATTCAGATATTCAAATAGTTTGTATATGATTAAATATATGAGGAAAGTAGTAAGCAAGCTGTCTTATAGAACAGTGGAATAGTTTTAAAATAAATGAATTTTATTATTGTTAGAAATGCAGATATGTATTTGTCGATGTACAGTATAGAAAAATCTTGAGAAATAAGATCGGATAGTGACTTGGAAGTACTAGTGGAAAGGAAACCAAGATGATGTTTTTTTTAAGAAATAAGAAAATAAAGTATTTGGATCATATTTAGTTTTTGTGGGATTTCAGTATAGTTAACTAAGCCCTATGACTGAACACATATAGTTTGGACAGTGTTTTTTTATATATCTTTAAACTTTTTGATGTTATAATAAAGCTGAAGAAATAGCTTTAGCATCGTTCCTATGATAGAGGTTGGTAGACAGGTAAAGGTCACTCCTCTATAGTGTTCTTTAATTCACTGTGCCATGATTGTCAAGATATATGACGAGTAATATTCTAGTTGCATTTTGATCCTATGCATCTATCTTCACTATTCTTATTTTGTGAATCTGCATCGGTCAGAAAGATATTTTCAAAGTAAATAATGAATAAAATAGAACTGAAGATATGTTATCGTTTATGTAAGAATAGTTTATTTACTGGAATGTATAGAATTGTGTAGCTTTAAAATTGAAAGTCCAAAATATCATAAAGAGAGAAAGAATCATATAATACATTGTAAAATTAATTAAGAAATGAATATAAGATTTTTTGAAAGAAAAATCTAAACCAAGTATTTTAAAAGTGATAATAAAATTTGAATGAATTTTTTTTTAATAATATTTAGAAAATAAGTATTGCATATTTATTAGGAAATAATTCAATAATGTATAATAAACATATACTTGTGCATGGTATATTAATAGTTGTAATTATATCATCCGAAGTAAGGCTTGAATATGAATGTTAGGATTAATAAACATCGGATAATGAACAATAAAAACCTAATACCGAATGTAGAACAATGTTTTGACTTTGTAAGATTCCATACAACCCATATAAAACTAAAATTTGTTATTTTGTAGAATTTTACTACGAATGTAAATTTGTAAAAAATATAATTTTAATAATATTAGGGATGCAAAGTATTAGTGATAATCATATAAGAAATGCATTTTGTAATAAGCTAACCATAATAATAAATCGAGTAATAATACTGTATTTTCTTAAGTGTTAAAAAGATAAGATTTAACTAGGAAAAATAAAATAATATTTTGATTTCATTTTATAAACTAATAAATTAAGTTGAGATAGGAGAGTAAGGGATATCCAATGTATATAGTGTAAAAAATATTGTTAATTTATTTATGTTATTAATAAACTTTGTTTTAAATTTGTTTTAAAGTTTTGTGTCCGCGTTGTTATTTCTCCACATGGATGCATGAAATCACGATACATTTATAATTGAAACAGACATATAGTTTTTGCACAAAAGGTAAACATAAAAGTGTTATAATAATTTTGAGAATTTATTGGTATGTTAAAATTAAAAGATCATAATTTTATATTATTTATTGGTCATAAGTCGGTTGCCCCAATATTACATTTAATTATATGCTAATGTTGCCACACGTATTCTGTTGTCAGATTATTAAAATACTACCACATACGTATTTATTTATTTCATTTAGGAAGAAATAAGATTATATATTATATTATTATTGTTATTATTATTTTATTATTGTTAGTTGATGTGTAGTAGATTATGACATAAAAATTCCCTTTTCATATTTTACTACCGTAATTTTAAATCAGTTAGAATACAATTTATGAACCTGAGATTTTATTTTATTTTACTTCATTTTATTTAATTAAGCTAGATTCTTGTTATAAAGAAGATTAAGATATGATTATTATTTTAATCGTAGTGAATAGAGCTTAGAAAGTCGTAAGAATACTATGAGTTAGTTATTTGGTATAGTAAAAAGGAGGAATAGTGTTCTTATGCCATTGAGGTAGTATCGTGTGGATAATAGCTCAATGTAGTCTATCTAGTTCCCCGTATTGTCACTCCATGTCTCATGAAAATAGTAAATATTTGTTAATTAATTTTAAAAATTGAACCGTATTTGTATTTTAAAAAATTAGAGCTAGTAATCATTTTAATTAATGCTGAATATTTCAGTTATTTATTTGTTAACTGAGCTAGAACCCGGAATATTCGTAATAAACAGTATATTTTGGGGTGAGGATGTGCGAGGGGAGGTTAGAATATATATATATATATATATATATATTCTAACCTTAACTCTAGTGCAAGTAGCTAATCGATTGAAAATAACCCTGGGGTTTAACAAGAAATGCTAGTGTGTTTATCTAATGATAGTAATAGTAAGATTAAGTATACCTGGGCACCAAATTGTAACTATGAAATCGTAATGCCCACCAGAGATCATCATCATCCATGCTTATGACTATAGAAGATAAGGAATAAAGTAATTAAATTGTCTCTCAAAAAAATATAATGTTGATAAATCCAATTCAATTTATTGTGGTCTTGGTTTCAAACCTGGTAACAATTATTCAAATACTTTCATGATAAATTCCTATTACTAACTAAATAATACAGAGACAACCCTCTTCAACAACTTTATATAGTTACATGATCTTGAGTGGCAACTACGAGAATATTATATACATTTCTAATACATACATTACTAGAAATAAGATACGGAGAAGTCATAACTTATGTTTATGATATAAGATTACCATTAAACTTAAAGTAGAATAAGGAAATATTATAAATACTTCCCATTTAATCCCACTACATTATTTTTCGTTCTCAGCATCCATCATTTTCAATAGTCAAAATTACATAATATCGAATGTCTGTGTTATGTTCTCCTTTATATATTCTTAACTGATAACTTTTAACCCTATTTTATTACCACACATATATGCTTTCCAACCAACTATAGATTCATTATCATTATTATAATAGTATTTCCCGAATTTTAATATTTGCACTACTTGACTTTCAAGCTAGCTCTTAAATTTAATAATCTAAGTACTCTTTCTCAAGGTCATATCTGCTAATGAGGTGCAATTATTAACTATTACAATGCAGTGGATATGATCCTTAAACTTGTTAAATTAAACTTTGATGTGAGTTTACCAGTGGGAATCATATTAAATACCAAAATCAGAAAAGGGATTTTATGTCTGCTCCCAATATTCATAACATTGCAATGAACTAAATGACTAAATTTAATATACCTAAATTGACTATTTTCTCTCATCTTATTCTATTTCATATCATCTGTTTGCCAAATTGAATTAATACTTTTAAATCTATTAGACTTTACAAGTCGGGTTTATTTTTTGTCCACACAAAATGATTGCTCCACCTATTTTAAAAAAAAACCTTTCTTGGTTAATATTTTACAAAAGTGATTTATAGAAATCATTCATGGAAGCAAACTATGGAAGTAAACCATGAAAATCAATCATAAAAATGAATTATGCAAATCAACTATGGAAATCAATCAATATAAGACAATTCCTAAATTTAAATGTGATCTGGTATTAATTCTAGGTAGAGATGCTGGATATAGATTCTGGAGATATTTAAAATACCGAACACAAGCCCCTCATGTAAATTCATAACAATAACAAATCTTTATTACAATAAAAAAACAACACATATATAATATCACTACAATCTCAAATATTATATGTAATTCACTTAACTAAATAATAATAATAATAATAATAATAATAATAATAATAATAATAATAATAATAAATATACATATTTTACATTAGCTAAATTTCCCTAAAACAACTATTGTCTTGACCCATCCTTCAATTGAATATTAATGCACTTATGCATGGAATCAGAATTCCGCATTTAAGTATAATATGAAATTGTCTTATTACATACATAATTAATGTGCATTTAAATAAATTTATAATTACTTATAACTTTACATAAAGCCTATAAATTTGGCCCCCCTTCCATTACAACAATTATAAATTGAACTATTCTAACAAGCTATAATATATCTTATATTTCTTATGAAAAGATAATGTGATATGTAAAATCTCTAATCGGACCAACAAATGGGTTTAAATATAAAACCATAATTTTACATTCATGCATGCTAAATATTCACAACTTTCTACTTTGGCGACTGTATACATTTTGATAGGCCAGAATGTTGCCACTGCTTGATGATGTTCAATTTTATTATCCTTTACAAACTCTGACCACAGATCAGTCAGCTTTGTCATCCCCCACATCAACACACACATCTGACTACAACCCTAATCCTGTCACAGCAACTTTTATCCTTTTCTGCAAAACCCTCCAGATACTTTGTATCGCTATGCAGCACTTCATAATGCACACATCAGTGTCTCAATAAGGGAAATTAAACAATTCATAACTTGAAATGTCAGCATTGACCAGAGAGCAGCCTTTTCCTGAGGCTAGTATTATGTGAGAAACTATAGTTTCTACACATTTACTCTATATAGGCATGCAAAATATTTTCCACTACTCTACCAATAATTTTCTACTTAAATAAAAACAAATGAAGCTGGGATCTGGTCCTTGGATCTCCTAATACTGCATACATAGTGACTAAATTATGAGAGTTATTTCCTATCTATTTTCTCAAGGTAGTAAGATAACTCTATCTCAGTAATAATAAGCATTTACAGCTTCACATATACATACACATAGGGCAATTACAGTCTTGATGCAAATGACAAAGTCTGACCGATTATGAACCAAACCCATGAACTATCTTAACTTAAAAAGTCAAGCACACAGCAATACCTATCCAATCTTTTTAATCATAACAGGTCACATCACTATATTAAAGCATAGTATCAAAACCATTCAAATGATCATTCAATTTTCATATATCCAATAGTCATATAATTTTTCTAATAATAATAAAAATAATCTTTTCTATCTTTTTTTTGACAATTATGTAAGCATTTATTCTTTCCCATTATTACACATTATCATTTTTTTTAAAACTCAATGGGTCCTTATGGGTAAAAATCATTTCGCTTTTTTTTAAAAAAAAAATTAGTACAATTTAAATCTCTATCAAACATACTAAGAACATATAAATAAAGCAAAATAAATAAATAATAAACATTACAAATTGTCTCTTTGGTTTGCTTTCCTTTGAGGCTAAGTCTGAGGATTTTGATACTATTTGTCTACAAACACCAATTGCTATTTTAGTTCACTTGTCTTGGAAAACAAATTATTTTATAAATGTACATAAAGTTCTTTTATTCAAGATGTAGCTACATTGATCACAATAATTAAAAGTGGTTGCAAATGAGTCCTGCAGATTACTTTCACATTTTGAATATTTTTCTTCCTGGGTTTGAATTCAGATGCTTGGTTTCACATTTTAGTTTCTTTAAATGTCATCATTTTTTTCTTGTTTTTGGTTTTTTTTCTTCTTTTGTTAGAAAAAAATTTTTTTTCAAATAAAATAATGTTCTAAGTGCTTTCTCCTTTTATCATTCTTAGGTTCGAATCACAATCAAAAAAAAAACTTTACTGTTAAGAATGTTGATTAGTCATCTAACTTTATATTAAAGTCTGATCATTCCTTGGAGTTTTATTAACTAAGCCATGGATACAATACTGTTCTTGAGATGTTTTCTTTAAACAAACTTGAAAGAACCAAATATTAAAATTGAGGTATTAACAATAAAATCTTTTATTACGAGCTAATTTGATCATAATTGATCTTGGAGAGAGAGAGAGAACTGCACACCATTTATAATTGAATTAGCACTTCATCTTTAAGTAAAACTTATACACTTCTTAACAAATTGAAACAATTGCTGCTCTCCAAGAGAGAAAATGATTAGCGAAAGTCAGATAAGAATTAGCAAGAGCAGTTCCCCCTTCACTAACATCTGCCAGTTTGCCTTTTCTCATGCCTGGTTTCTTCTAATTTATGATTTTCTCTCTGAAGTTAACCTTTGACCTCATCTGTTAAATGTTAAATTTGGTTTATTGTCTTCAGCCTTGATTTAATTTTAATTCCTTCTTTCTTAACACATTGCTTTTGATCCTTGAAAACTATTCAAAAAAAATATAGAATTACTGGTCATTTTTATAAAACAGGTATTGTATAAAATAATTCCTTTCTTTAAAACTTAAATCAAATCTAGAGCCGAAAACAATAACCAATTCCTACAAAAATAAATTCATTTTACATCATACTATCAAATAATCTAGAGTACAATGTGTAAATTTCCACAAAGAGAAAACAATCTATATATGCATCGTACATGCACATATGCATGCACAAACTAAATAGAGAACTGCTTGTTCATATTCATATTAGCACAAAATATTTTTAATGATATTAGTACAAAATGACTTTCCTAATTTTCTATAATTTTAAACCTATTCTCATGAAAAGAACGTCAAACCAATGTCATTTATAACAAGCTCAATTTCAATTTGTACTAACATTTTTATTGATAAATATTACAATTCATGAAGACTTTTTCTTTTAGACATATAAATAAATATTTTCAGATATTACAGCGCATGCAATAGTCAATCCCCCTTTTCTCTACATAATGCTAGCTATAATTTAAAATAAACACAAACAGATTCTTCTATCTGTATTTTTATATTGGACTATTTCCATCATCTAATGTGTGTTGAATGTCTTTAGAAAAGTTTAATTTTAGTTAAATATTCCAAATGCATTCAACTGTTAGTAATATCACAGCAAACAAGTTAGTATAGTGCATATACTCACCTGTTTGCTGTCATATTACTAACAGTTGGTGCATATACTCACCTGTTTGCTGTGATATTACTAACAGTTGAATGTATTTGGAATATTTAAATAAAATTAAACTTTTCTAAAGACATTTAACACACATATTAGATGATGGAAATAGTCCAATATAAAAATACAGATAGAACACCATCATCACAAACCTTCAGAAAAACAGATTCTTCTATATATGTTAAATCTAAGCCATGCAGTTATTAATCTCTCCAAATAAAGCCTTTCAACTTTTCTTAAACTAAAAAAAAAATTTGCTTATAAATAGTTCAGAAATTAACCCTACTATTTATTTCGCATCATTAGTTTCTGTACAACAGAAACCAAGGGTTACAATATATATATATATATATATATATATATATATTCCTATAGATAAGGGCACAATATATATATATATATATATATATAAACAAACATAAAAGAAAAATAAAATTCTGAATTAATTTGTATAATGATTATTAGAGAAGTGAAATATATAAAAAAATATTTCCCTTTTATTTTATAAATAGTTTTTATGCATGACATAAAATATGATTTTTATAATAATAAAAAATTATAAATTGTACATTTCAATTATGAATTTGTTGCAATTATGGTCATTATAAAAAATTTACAATCTTATATATGAAGAGCATAAAATATATAAATTTGCAATTCATCAAAAATTATATTCTTGTCATTGATATAACAGAAGTTCAATGATTTTTACTTCATTTATTACATTCACAAATATAACTTCTAATTTCCGTGATTTGTTAGTACTTCATCACACATTTCTTTTTTCCAAAAAATAAAATTGTTTGTTTTAAAAAATTGAATTCTCTCACTAACTTTAATTACTTTTTTCTCATTTTTTATTATGAAATAATTAATTTTTCATTTTGTAAAATAAACGTATTCCTTAATTTACATTTTTCATTTGTATTCATTTTAAATATTTTGTAACAAAAATGATGATTTTAATAATTTGTTTACAAAATATTTTATACATTCTTTGTTTAATTATTCTATTTAATTAATCCACATAATTCATTTTTACTATCTTGGATATGATTTATTATCTGGTTTAAAAAAACAAGTGTGGATATATCACTTTCATTTTGTAATTAGATTTTTAATAAAAAAAGGTTGTGTTAAGAAGAAAAATGAAATTTATTTGCTATTTGTTATTTACAAAAAAGAAAACCAGAAATATAATTGTTATATTTGTAAACATTGTTTCAAAGTTTTAAAATATTAAATTATTCAGAGAACTACACATAATTTATATATAAAACTATGACATAATTTGTAACTATTAAATGTACAATAAATGTAATTCCAAAAAACTTAAAATTAGTTCAAATATTATATTAGTCTGGTATATAATCTAACAATTTCCAAGAACTTTGTAGTGATTCGATACCATTAATAATTAAAGAAACATTTAGTCTTTTATTTTGAACTTTTATTTATATTAAAGAAAATTATATTTTTAAATTATAATTTTACATCAATAAGCTTAACCAATGATTTTACATTTTAATCAGGATGACTTTCATCACTTTCTTAATAAACATCAAGTATATGGCATATTGTAAGTAATTATAGAATTGCCGAAATAGCAAATGAATTAATGGAATAACATTTAAGAAGTTGCTTTTACAATATCACTCTTTTGTATGCATAATCATATTTGGGTAAATTTCATAAAATCACTCAAACCATATGACTATATAAATTTTAATCTTGTTATAAAATACAAAAAAAGATTATTCTATAATTAAAAAACTTACCAAATGAAAGACATGATTGATACTGGTCCTCATTTTCTTTCAATGTAGTTAATAATTGAGAATGTGTTTCTTGGTTAGATTCCATTGTCATCAACTAAAAAAATAATATTTTGGTTAATGGAATAAAAGTCACCTGAACATTGATTGCATCTTATTATTAAACATAAATATTAATTCAACTTATTATTAAATGTAAATATTATTTTTTTAAATTTTCTAACAAAATTTTATTTAAATATTGTACATATAATGTCAATATCAGCATATGGGATCTGTCTTTAATATGAGATTACTAAAAGCAATAGCTTAATAGGTTGTGTATTTAAGTTATTCCACTTTCTTTTAATAATGACAATTACTGTTTAATATGCAATTAAATTAGAATTCGGAAATATACCAAAGCCTACCACTACTAGTCAAGTCATAATTATAAAAATATTATTATTGTATCTCTGCTTTCACTTACTTATTAAGTAAACAAATCTTTTTTTTCAAGTCACACTTACAATCTGACATATATATACACATATTTACCAACTTTTGCAATTGTAAAGCAATTATTTGTCACTTTAATATTGAACATGTGTAATGAGACAGATAATCTTAGATCCAAAATAATTAATCAATAGTCTTTTTGATCTTTTACTGGTTTTAAAATAATCACAAAACAATTTTTACTTCATCTTAGGTTGTTTTAAATAGAGGAAGTGGCTTGAAAAAGACTATAAGGAAGTAAATAGTCGAAACGTTGCTCTTGAAATTAAAATTCATATAGTCATAATAATAAAAAACAAGTTTTTTAAAGAAAATTGGTTTGTGATTTTATATTTTGATGAATATTGTTTATACTGACTATTTTTAAAAGAAAAAAGAAGTTCAAGATTAAAGGTTATGCTAATTTTTACTTCATTGTATAATATTTTGCGACCATCATTGCATTCAGGAATGTATAAAACTGAGCTAAATTATCTATTTTATTCTAATTTTGTAACTTTATTTTATAAAGAATTAATTGACTTTTACATACATATTCTATTAAGGAAAACCATATGAAAGTTGAAATAATATTTAAAAAAAAGGATTATAAAAAGACAAAACCAAAAAAATCTATTATGATTTAAGGGACTGATAAAATATGGATAATAAAAAGTTATAATTTGAATTAGTTATGGTTAAATAACCTGGTCAATAATTGTATGTGCATACAATAATAAATAACTAAATAAAATTACACATTTCTATATTACAATATTTTATATAAAATTAATTTTGGTTTTTAGTGTTTAAAATAACATATAATAGTAATAATTATTATTGTGGTTGGTTAGTAATCATTATTTTTAATGCAATCTATAAAATTATTTTTTACAATTTTATTTATACAAATGAATGTATTTAAAAAAATTCTAAACAGGATTTTAAAATTCATTAAAAATCTTTTTGAAATATTTGTTTGATCAATAAAAAAGCATGAGTTTTGAATAAAATTGAAACAGGAAGTAGATATTGATTCTAATAACATATCTTCAAATCTCTGAATTTAAAAAAATGATATGAAGAAAATCCCTATATTTTAAATAGTTGAAAAATCAAAGACATACATTTCTAAGACAATGAGATAAATGGAGAAGTTTACCTCTATTACTATTTTATTTATCCAGGAAATTGGATAGAAAACATAGCATAGAATAAGTGAATTGTATAATTCAAATATATCTGCATCATTAATGAATATTTTATAATTTATGATATCGATCAATTATGAAACAAAAAGGATATAAAAAATGTTTAAAATAAAGTGAGATACTTAAAGGTAATGGATAATAATAACAATAATAATTCATTTCACTTGTTATGTTATCAGTTTTTATATGGATTTACCATAGGGCCCAATGTTACAAGCAAGAACAATTAATTATTATTATTACTACCACATCATTTATGGTAAATGAATAAAAGAAACAATATTATGTTGCTTTGACTTTATAAAGAAAATTATATAATTTCTGAAATGCTTTGTATAAAATTATAATATTTTTATTTAACAAATATTAATTCAAAATAATGTGTATTAATTAATGTAAACCCATTATTAAATGGACATACGTATATAATTTTAGTTAAATGTTTTATCATTATTAATATGATAAACACATAAATTATTTAAAAAGTAACTATGATTGTGGCTATTAATTTTTGTTTTATGTTAGATTTTGTTTTTACTTAAAGCAGAACAGATATATATATGTTGATGCGAAGATTTTCAAGGGTTGCATATATAAGACATATTTTGCTGGTTCATCCGTGTAAAAAAAATTAAATATTGATATACCGACGTGATTATTAAAGAAACGCGGAAAAATCTACACAAAATTGATAATGTATTGCTGGATTTACGTTTATTCATTAGTAATAAAATACATCCTTTACTATGGACTAGTTTTGATTGTATTGTAAATTTTAGATCGATTAAAGATTCGGAATTTGTAACAGCAAAGCAAAAGAAAAAATTACAATGCTAATTAGAACACAGTCACCAATCGTTACGTATCCAAATCAAAAAACCGTTTATGATTTATCTAAGAAAGCCCTTTCTACGGATGAAATTTCGGTTTTAGAAAAAGATTTTAATTTTGCCTTAACGCCTTCTCGGCTGCCTTTTGAGAACATTGTTTGTAATGTTCAATCAGCTCTCGATAAAATAGATTCTTCATTAGCTGATGTGGCTAGAGCCGAGATTTGCAATATTTTAAAAAAAGCTAAGCTTCCTAAATATAATATTTCAAAGAAAAATAATGCTACTGTTGTTATAGATCGTAACATGTACAATAATAAAATTTTAGATTTTCTTAATGATAAAACTTATAAACCATCAAAAAGATATCATACAAGGTATTTGGGAAAAAACAACAAAAGCCATTATTAATAAATCACCTATTGAAACAGTGATAAAAAAGAAAATAATCCCTCGTGAAAAATCATGTGTCTATTCAAAATTTTATGGACTTCCAAAAATTCACAAACCAGATACTCCCCCTTCGTCCAATAGTAAGCACAATAGAATCTCCAACTCATATTTTAGCTAGATATTTATCGGATTTCATTAAACCTACAATCTCATCTATTAAATCATATATTAAAAACTTTTTCCATTTTATTTCTGTTTTAAAAAATTTAAAAATTAGTGCTAATGACATGCTAGTCAATTTTGATGTCGTGTCTTTGTTTACAAACATTCCAATTAATTAATCAAAGCAATAATTTAGTCTCGTAACTTGCAACGTTGTGAAATTATAATTAAAGCTTTAACATTGTCTCTTGAACACATATTTTGTATATAATGGACAGCATTACAGACAAGTTGTTGGTATTCCTATGGGTTCACCTATCTCAGGAGTAATAGCTGATTTATTCATGGAAAATATAGAAACTCGTGCTTTAGAATCATCATCTTCAAAACCTCTCATTTGGCTCAGATACATAGATGATACTTTTGTCATATGCAACATGGAAAAATAAATTAGGTGATTTTTTTTTTACATTTAAATAATATGCATCCTCATATTAAATTTACAATGGAGACAGGGTCTGACAGAAAACTTCCATTTCTTGATGTTCTAGTTATCAGAACACCAAATAGTTTATCTTTTTTGATTTACTGAAAGACTACACACACGGACAAATATTTACATTTACATTCTCATCATCACCCAACTCAGATAGTTTTCATCGTCAAAATTCTTTTAAATAGAGCAATTAACCTATCAGATAAGTCACATCTGAAAGAAGAAATAAATCATATTAATAGTGTTTTATTAGCAAATAGTTATAATTATAAATTTATTAAAAAAGCTTTATGTCAAGCCTAAAATGGACAAAATAGGAAACAGAAAGATGATAAATCAGCTATTAGGATTTGGTTCCATATGTAAAAGGAATTACAGACAGTGTTGGATATATATTAAAATGCTATAATTTAAATACAGCGTTTTCTACTCATCAAAAGATCAGCAATATAATAACCATGCATAAGGATTCAATCCCTCTTGAATCTCATGGGGGTTTATCAAATCTCATGTGAAAATTGTAAAGCTTCTTACATAAGTATGAGTAATCACTGCATCAGTGTTAGGAAAAATGAGCATGCTACTGCAGTTAAACAACACTCATCATCATCAGCACTCTCACTCCATTCTATAGATTCAGGTCATAAAATTAATTTCTCTAGTTCCGGAATCATATCCAAATGTGATAATCTTCACCGGTGCAAAATTAGAGAAGCCATTAAAATACTTAAAAGGCCAGATTGTATCAATAAGCGAGATGATATATGCAAACTTCCTCCAATTTGGAAAGATTTTTTTAAAAAAATTCTTAATTTAACATTTTTGATATTGGTGGAACTTTAAAGTTTTTCAAATTAGTGATTGTAGCACCTCTACAACCATCTTTCTACCTTTTATCATCCAGTAGATGACTTGTGTGATCAAGTCAAAACATTGGTATATCAATATTTAAAAATTTTTCATGAATGAACCTGCAAAATTTGTATTTTATATATATGAAAAACAAATTACGCTTGTATTTATGACTATAGATGGCGTTATACCAAAAACACCTTCAAGCGTTTGTTTACATAAACATCAGAGCGAGTATTTCACTATCTCTAACTTAATTTCCACCTTCATATCATGATTTCAAGCTATTTGCTATCGTCAGTGAAGGACAGGATTAAGAAACTAGATCTAAAACACAAACTCTGAGCGTTTAAGAAACAGTTTCTATTCAGCTTGCAAGCGTGAATCTTTTAGACACGTAATGTCTTCAAACTCAGCATCGCATGCCAGATAGCTACATGGGTCTGATATCAGTTCAGCATCACCACATAGTAGAAGTCTCTGCAATATATATCATTGCAAGAAAGACCTCAAAGGTACATTTATGAAAAACAAAAAACACAAGTTAAAAACTTGCATACGCTTGTATTTATGACTATAGATGGCGTTATACCAAAAACACCTTCAAGCGTTTATGTAAACAAACGCTTGAAGGTGTTTTTGGTATAACACCATCTATAGTCATATATATATAATCACATGTGGAGACTTAATGACATATATGTCTGTTACTTCTGAAATACTCTCTGATTATAATATCCAAAATGAATATAAATCAAATTATAAATGGTATATAAATATGTTTGATTATTGAAATTATTATTGTATAATAATAAATTCTAGCACAAGAGTTTGAAATAATATTGTTTTTACAATAGTACATAATTTTGCATTTTAATGGTAATGAAATCCAATTTAAGGTTGTGTGATTTATTATAATGATTAAAGGAGTGCATAATTATTTATTTACTGTTTTAACATTATTTTACTGTTTTAATTATCATTTATGTTGTATATTTGTATAAAAAATAGTATTATTATTAATTGCAATGGTGTCTTTGGTCTCTAAGTTTTGTTTATGCCTTTACTTTTAAATTAATGAAAAATCTATTAGTAATGGATATTGCACTGTGTTTGTAGCATCTATTCATTGTGTTACCCTCATAATAAAACTGATATAAAACTTTAAATACTCACGTCATGATACATGCATATTGGCTAACAAGCCATAAAGCTATTGTAGCTGAATAAATAAGTGGAATATATAGTATTGCAAATATATCTGACATGCATGGTGTTCATCATCATTATCAAATTGTAAATGTTTACAAGTGAGAATATATATGCTTTTAATGACATGCTTCATTTCCATGCAACAGCAGTTGCATTAAATTGCATTTTTTTATTAATTCTATTAAAAATATATCACAAAATGATTTAGTAAAACGTTACATGCTTTTTTTAATATATTTTATTACCAACTAATTTTTTAGAATTATTTAATAATGACTTCAACTCATGACTGTTGTGCCAAAGAACACATGCCTGCTGACAATATTTATCAGACTTCAAATTGTTTCTTTAAAAGTGACTAAATACATTATTTGTTAGCATTACAAATAATGACCATGTTCATATGAACATTTTGCATTTTTTATTAAATAAAATACTTTTAATAAAATTATGAGAATACACTAAATGAATGTGTTTAATACCAAACTTTTATGTGACTCCATGCATTTTTTTTATTTAATTAATCTTTTTTTTACTAATACAGAAAACCACTGGAAACTCAACTCTTCATTCAGCTGCTATCCAGACAGTTTCCTCAGGTTTTGGTCTTCCAATCTTTGTGGGTCTATTTAGATATGCTCATGAACTACATTTCTACTGAGCGCTGGACATTAACCAAAGCACTGACACTAGATCTCTCCTAATGGAATTGAACATGAAAGTCAACTGGAGAAGTGTTTTCTGATAACTGCAACAATTAATTACATTCTCCAATAAAGTAAGGTATCTTATCTAGAATTATCTAGAAATATTTGCAATCAGCAAATATTTCTTGGAATTTTGTCAATTGCCATTATGTTAATGCTTTAATTAAATCCATCAGTTATCAGTACACAATCTATCAAATAAATTCAAATTTTTCTGGAGTGCACAAAGTTGTATGCAATTTTTACGAAATACAACACCTTCCCCCACTCCAGAAAAACCCTTGCTGTGATTCCTTGGTGTTTTGTTTTTCTATTACTACATGAAGGAAACATATTTCCTGTTATTTCACTCAGAAGTGTTCTATTCAAAACTGCTGCTGAATTTCTTCATCAGTTACAGGTTCAATGGTGACTGCAAAAGCATGGTGGAACTCATCTTCCAATGATGACTGCACAAGCATTTTATTTCCAAACTTTCACCATTGTTTCATCTCATAGACTTGTAGCAAATACTTTAATCATTCACTTCCATTATTAATGTTTTACTAACTGTGATTTCCATTTTCACCTGGCTTCTCCATCTACGGCTAAGCTTGTTGTAATGCAAAACTTGTTTGTTACTCACAGGTTCAAATTGTGACTGCACCAATAATTTGCTGTGTCTGCAAGCATGACTGGGTTGCCAGCAAGTGAATATATACAATAAGACAATATTTTAAGTAATCAGAATAGAAAATAGTTTGTAACAATACTATCTCTACTGTTCGCTAATGTTCAATTCTCTTGATGTACATTCAGGCTGGCTGATACAAAGTGGTTCACAATGGGCTAGGTTCATACAAATCTTGGCCCCAGTCCACTTTAGCTGTACATGAGCACATTGTAGTGTAGCACTGTGACCAACTATAAGCTTACAGCTTCTGTCTCTATAACAGTCTACCAGTAACTCCACTTGAAAACTTCTGGAAACTCAACTCTTCAATCAGCTGCTATCTGGACAGTTTCCTTGGGCTTTGGTCTCCCAATCTCTTTGGGTCTATTCAGCTATGCTCATGAACTACCTTTCCACTGTGTGATGAACATTAACTGAAGCACTGACACTAAATTTCTCCTAACAGAATTGAACATGAAAGTCAACTGGAGATGTACTCAAAAAATGGCCTGACATACTTGTTAATACTCTTTTTATAGCTTTCTGATAACTGCAACAATTAATTACATTCTCAAATAAGATAAGGTCTCTTATCTAGAAATATTTGCAATCAGCAAATATTTCTTGGAATTTTGTCGATCACCATTATGTTAATGCTTTAATTAAATTCCTCAGTTTTCAGAACACGATCTAAAAACAATTTCTCAAATAAATTCTAGTTTTTCTGGAGTGCACAAACTTGTGTGCATTTTTTACAAAATACAACACTTTTTTACATTCTATCTTACAGGTTTACAGATAGCATCTTAAATTTGCATTTCTATTTAAAGAAATATAAGCATTTTTTTCCAAATAAAAAATGAAATTTTAAATTATCATTAGATTTTTTCTTTATTCTATTTTTCTGTTCAATTAAAATTTGATACTATTTGACTGGAGTTTTACATTTTTTTTTAATTGAAAATCAGTATTTCAGCCCTAATTCTAAAATCTGACCAATCTCTATTTATTATATGCAATAATTAATAGTCCTTTTCATTTTTTAAAAAAATTACATACTTATTTTCTGAATATTTATAAAATATGTTTTAAATATTATTTACGTGATGTGTATATTTTACATAATTGTTATGGCACTCTTCCTACTTTAGAAGACCAATTTTAACTCCAAATGCTTTATTTTATAAAAAAAATTTATAATCACCTAATAGTTAAGTTACAGAATGAGGGCAACTTACAGTGAGTGTTTTAAGAGTGGTGTCCAAATTAATGACTTGGCATATCACATACAGATTATTACTGTGTTAATTAAATTGCATTTAATTTCTTGTGGATGTCATGATGACAGCACAAGTCCAATTTTTGTGTAATAGAGATGCAAAACACAGACTTTAAAATTTTTATCTGTGAAATGTCACAACTATTTTTACTGCACATTCAACCTATTATATTTTTGGTTAATAGGTTGGGAATTTTTCTTACAGCTATATTTTCAGAGATAGGACTTTTTTTATATTGGTGCATCATCATTATTATGGTGAAGTTTTAAGGCTAAACCCATTTGCAGCTCAATGCCACCACAAAGAAAGTTTGAATCAAACATAAAATAGATATGATTTTCTATATTTATTTATATACACAGATAAACCACAATATATTATTTTTTTACTTATAATTACTCAACATGTTCTTTAAACATTATTTTTTCCATTCATGTCTAATATTTATATGGATACATTTCACACATTTCATTTTTCCTTTTTATTTTCAACTTTAACCACCTTATATTACTTCTTTTATTTAATCATGCTCCACTGTATTTCACCAATTTATGAGCTAGATTATTAATAAATTTTGATTCATATAATTCAAAGTTTCTTTTTTATATGCTTTCAAAGTTTCTATTTGTACACTTTATCATGACTTATTTATACTAATATAATTTTCGTCACAATATCCAACTCCTATTACCTTTTATAGTTCATTTTTTTACTAGGTTGCTTAAAAAAATAGTGTTAATTACATTCATTCTAAAAAGGTTTCTAACTTTAATTATATTTTTGTTAACAATATCAAAGACCATTACAAATAAATCTATACCTGCTAATCCTTCTGATTACTATACAATCTTTTTATCTATCCCTTTTTTTGTTTTTATTTTCTAATTAATTTCAGAAATTGGACATTGTACATTCTTTTTTTTATACCATATTTGGTGACTACAAAGATATTATTGTCATACTGATGATATCTAGTATATCTTTTGTAAATTTTTTGAAATTTCATATAAATGTATTTCTCTAACTTATCAATATATTCAATGGGAGGTTCACTTACATATGTAAAAAATATATGTATCTTTAGAAATTGGTTGAAAATTGCAAGTAAATAATTTAGTGTGGGCATGTTTACATCAAAGCTCTCTTATCTATAATTATTAAAATCTCTATTGGCTTTCTGATAGCTTGTCTTACAGACTTCTCTAATATTATAGTTTGTCTAATGTTATTTAAATCTATTCTATCAATTTTATTTGTAAAATTATTCATTTCTGTCCAGATATTTTCTATTACCTTTTCATTTTCTAATTTATTCTGTTACATTTTCCTGTAACAGTTCAATGTTTTGCTGTTATACTTCACTTACACTTTCACCTCTTTTTTATAATTTCTTTCATTTTTTATAACCAATTTTAATTTGATGCTTTAAATTTAAAAACATTTGAGCTTGTTTTTCGAATTTTATATTTGTTTTATTATTTTGATCTTCTTTATTTTGTTTTTGAAGATTTTTGACTGTCTCCTTATTTTGGTCTTTAAATTCTTCAAATGTTTTAATCATCATTATCATAATGATATTATTTTCTTGCTTATTTGAGCATTTAGTTTTTCAATTTTACTTTGTGGTTTCTTGCTAAAAATACTTTTTAATTGTTTATCTTGAGTTTCAATTTTTTGTGCCTGTTCTTATAAGCATTTCTACTCTTTAATTTTATTATTTTTAAATGAAAACAGTAACCCTTTTTTGCTCAATATTGCCATAATTTTACTATTTGCTGATTTATGTCGTTTCTTTAACTAATTTATTACACTTTTTTCTCATTCAATTTATTCCTTTACTCATTGGTTAAGTTCATCTGATATTTCATATGATAGTCCCATCTAACATCTGCTTGCTAATTTATGACATCTACCATTGCTGCCCTGAGACATTTACTTACTAATCTACCGATTTGAATTACTTATATTAATCTATCTATCTCCAAAAGTTTATTTATCTGTTCTTTTAACTGTACACACAAATATTTTTTAAAATTATTATCCTATAACACAAATATTATTTGCTGATAACCCCTTACCCCATTCCCACATTTCTCACCAAATTACTGACCATTTATTTTTTATTAACTTTATTTGACAGCTATGGTCATTTTTGTGATCATATGCTTTTAATGCCAATTATAAAAAGTTTCCTTTTATAAATATGGCTTTTGTGCAATTAATTTGGAAGACATATAATTATTCATTTGGACACTCACATTTGGGAATCAACTAGATAATTGTTCATTCAGACCCTCTCATTTGATGCCAATTATATCAGAAGATGGGTACTCATGTTGGGTTGTAATTATAATGAAATGTCCATTTTCTAATCAATTTATAACCGAACAGTTACACAAGCTGAAAGGCAAATATAGTCAATATTTTCCATATTAACTATACTAATGGTCAGACCAAGATTGACTAGATATACACAGTTGATGGCCAAATTTTCTGACTACTACATGTACTCTAAAACTGCAACAGCAAAATACTTCTCGTGTGAATTCCTTTTACTTATACTACATATAAAAATACCACGTGACATTCAAAGAATTATCTGGCATATTTACAAAAAAAGATTTTTAATGCTCATAGCACTTGATTCCACAGCTAGCTCAAATAAACAAGATAACTCACCTAATTTAGGTTATCATATAATGCGTATTTAAAACACAAACACTATAATTGACAAATTTTGTTTTAACTGAATTTTATAGAATGGCATATGGAGAGAAGGAAATCAGGCCAAATTAAGAATTAAAACAACATATATATTTATAGATCAAAGTATAGCAACAAGAATAAAATAAAATTGAATGAATTGCAATTATTATGTTTTAAAAAAGAAATTTTCTTTAGACTAGAAGAGCAGGTTACCTTAATACTTTTCATATATGTGTTTACATTCATGTTTCTGAGGATTATGTATATTGTGTCTATCTAAGTTCTTTGCAAGTCTTTACTGAAATAAACTGGGTGAGTAGTGGATTGTTTGTTCCATGTTATAATACTAAATTTATATGGCTTCTGTCAGCTCTTTTTTAATTCCATTGTTTTTCTTTAAATTGTTCTGAAAGATAAATCTGAAGAATAAAAAATAGGGATGTGCAAATGTTTTTCAAAATTGTAGGCAAATATTGGTCTATGGATATTTAGTTATATAGTAGAAAAAATTATATAGAAATTTGGAAGTTTTGATTAAAATGTAAAATAAAAAAATTGGATTAATTTGTGACAAACATAAGGTATAGAGATTAATTTGAACAAGTTATATGATACATATTTGGAATGATTCATTCTGCATTACAGATATTAAAAATGTTGAAGTTAATTGCAAAACATAAATGCATAAATTGGAAGATTATTTGGGACTGCAAACGAGGCTATTCTTATTAAAATGGAATAAACTTTAAATAAAAATGAAGTTATAAAAATATAGAATTAAAATATTTGTAAAAATAACAAATGTATGACAGAAAATTTTATAACATTGAAAATTAATAGATAAATAATTTATTTTCATGTAAAAAGAGAAAAATTTATGAGAATGTTTACAAGGACATAATTATGATCGTGAAAAAATTAAATTGGTCAAAGAAAGAGAAAACTTATAAAAAATAAATGTGAATTAAAAATTGTTGGGAGTTAGAAAAATAACAGTTATGTAAATATTTTAAAATGTATGATACTGCTAAAACAAGGTTATAATCATTTGATGCAAGGACAGGAAGTTAAATATAAAACAAAAAAATAATTTACATTGCCAATACAATTTGTGATAATTAGCCATAGTAGGAAATAGTGTAGGATATAGGAAAAGGATTAGAAAAATATTTTATGAAAAGTGGGATAAATTTAAAGATATCAAAGGTTAAGAAGTTGCACTTTTATTATTTATTGCTTAGGTCTTTATAACAAAGTTATAAAAGATAAGAATAGAATTATGAAATTAATAAAACAGCTTTTATCAAAATGGAATATTACATAAGAAAATAAAAAAGGCTGAAAAATGTGCATAATAAAAAATATAAAAGACATCAATTTATTATGATTATGAAAGGATTTTGAAAGAGCAAATGTTTAACATGGCTATCATTTTGTTTAAGCATTTAGCTAATGCACAAATATCTGCATTTTTTTTTTAAGAATAAGCCTTTTACATCACGTTACATAAAAAACATTCATTTTCTAATATATTGTGAAAAGGGAAAATCAGAAGCAACTGTATTTAAAATAAAATAAATATAAACAATAACAGTATAAAAATATTTTTTTTTACATTTCTTATTTCAAAAGGAAAAAATATGATATTGAAATTAACAAAATATAATGGTATTGTTTGTAGATTTGAGGATTAAAAGTCATAAGAAAAAAATAAGTAGAGAAGTCATAGATAAATTTATTGTAATATATAATGTTTCAAAAAGAAGGAATGTTTAATTTGGTTAACAATGTAATTTTCCATATGATCAATGCACAGGACCTTCTGTATTTATTCACATATAATTATTTATATTATGATAGATAATTAGTTTATACATTCAAATATCAGCCTTTTAAGCTAATTGTGCATATGCTTTGCGAGTGTTAATAATAAATGAATACTTTCTCACCAATACAAGATATAGTATTTATGCAGGAAAAAAAGGAATCCTCTTATTCCTACGACTCAAATGCTTATATATGAGCAAATCTGAAGTACTGGCAAGTAAAGAGTGAGGACGAAACTGGCACTTTAAATTACTATATACAATGTCTGAATGAATGACGTGGGCGAAATTGTCTAGAATTTACTAAATGTCATTTCAACTGAAACTTAATCATATGTAAATAATTATTTATTTTATATAGCGTATGTTTACAATTGTATACATTCAAATATCAGCCTTTTAAGCTAATTGTGCATACGCTTTGCGAGTGTTATTAATAAATGAATACTTTCTCACCAATACAAGATATAGTATTTATGCAGGAATAAAAGAAATCCTCTTATTCCTACGACTCAAATGCTTATATATGAGCAAATCTGAAGTACTGGCAAGTAAAGCATGAGGATGGAACCATCACTTTAAATTACTATATACGATGTCTGAATGAATGACATGGGCGAAATTGTCTAGAATTTACTAAACGTCATTCCAACTGAAACTTAATCATATGTAAATAAGCATTTATTTTATATAGCGTATGTTTACAATTGTATACATTCAAATAATTAGTTTATATAAATGTGCATATTCACTAAGAAAGAATTATTCTATTGCTAAGCATTGTTGAGCCAATAAAGTCTTAATTATTATTAAAATTCTATCATAGTATTAACTTAATAGAAAATACACTATTTAGACAAAAATATTTTTTAGCTAGATGATACATTATTTCATATACATTGCTACTCTGATACATATTTTTATATAGTTGCCAAGAAACGGAAGTCACATGGGAAAAATGGCCAATCATTTCTCTTGTATTATAATTTGTCAGTGAATCATATATTCATCAAATATTTTATAATATTCATAAAAATAACTGGCCCATTCTGGAACTTTTTAAAACGACAACAATATCTAGTTCCGAAGTATTAATAGTAAACCCCCACATTTTAGCACACCTTCAGTTTGCAAAGCTAACAATAATTTGTCAAAATAAAATAACTAAGTGAGTTTTAATAATTCAGTAAAAATAAGTTTAATTTATTGTATTTAGAATTCATTTTTGTCTACATATTACTATTAATTTTTTAATTTAAATATTTTGGGCATTTTTGCAAAATAATAATTACTTTATTTTTCTAATTTAAGACATCAATTAAGTTAATTGTGAATTTTTGTGAAATATGATAATAACAGAATTGTGCACATCTTTTGTATATGAGATATTAAAGATTCTTAAATATAAATTGTAATAATTTGTACTTTAAACTATTAAGCAAATTTAACATAAATGAAATCATTTTTTTTTAAATGTATGATAATTTATTTTATTAGACGAATAATTGTAGATACTGTATTTTAATGTAGGATTGCACAGTAAATTTTATAAATGAAACTGAAAGTTTTAATGATAGCATTTTTACTTTTTTATTAGCAATAAAGTTTATAGATATATCTATCTGTAATTTAATAAATTAAAATGAGAACTTCTTATAATAACAAGTCAGAATTTTTTTTAATAAAATGAGTAATAAAATTATAACTTACTTACTGTATTAATTTATAAACACGACTGATTCAATCAATTCAATTTGTTGAAAACGATGATTCTAGACCAAAGGTTAGAATAAGAAAAAATGACAGAATTATAAGATAAGATTATCAAGAAAACAGAAAATTATCTTTCTTTAATTATTATCATTTAAATTTATAAAAAGGATAAAACACTACCACTATTATATATATATAATTTATCAGAAATGTGAGTTTGATGTTAATTTCTAGTTAGCATATGATAAATAAATATATCAAAAGTGCAAAAATATGACTATAAAATATAAATTCATATTTTAATGACAGACAAAATAGCTAAGCCATAACATTAAATGACTAAAAACAAAAATCTTTTTTTCAATTCTTGAATAAAACTTATGACATAAAAAGTAAATTATGTAAATCATAGGACAGGATAAAATTTATAAGAACATGTAATTCAAAATAGAGATAATATCTTTGTGGATATCAAATAACTAAATAAGTAAAAATTACATTTAGATCAAATACTGTCTATTCATAATTTACACTTTTTTAAAACTACTTTTGATCGTTACCTCAAATTATATTTTTTAAAGTTTTTTTTATCATAATTCATAATTTATTAAACTGTATTTTAATACAAGTTAATAATGTTTTAACCATCTTTTATATATATAAAATTGATATACTATTATTAACACATTTATAAAACATGACTTAAACACTAGATTGCACATTTGATTAAGTTTTCTTGTATTTATGATCATGAATAAAGTTTTATTTGTTAGAGTGGCCCAAAGATTGTGAGTCTAACTTGTTTAGGATTAAATAGCTATATTTTTTAATAAGTTCTGAAGTTAGCTAGCCTAATAATTATTTGCAAAAATAATTTTAATTTTTTATAATGGCTGTTAGTAGCTCTGACAAATCAGCCATTGTGGAAGATTCAATGCATTCACTATCAAATGATGGTAAAATATATACATTGTAATCACATTTTATGAATTACTTTCAATTAAGAATAGAAATTATTATCCAGCCCAAGGTTTTGGATAATAGAAAGAAGTCGTCATATGCTCATAAAAATATTTTAATTTTAATCCATTTGTAAGTGATATTAATAATGTAAAACAATTTCCACTCTTGAATGTTAACAATGATAGCAGTATTAATTTAAATAATTCTTTTTAAATCTGACTTCTTTTTGCAAATCATTTGTTAATAATAATCACATGTTAAAGAAGACAAATATATTAATTTATTAAGTGCAAGCAGATGATATAATAATAATGTTAAAGGCTGAAACCTTTAACAGATGCACCTTAAAAATGCATAAATGACAGCCAATCAGATGTAATAATGACTGCATAGGGAACTCTCAATTCAAAACACAAGGCAGAGATTTTATGAGAAAAAGATGGTTCCACCTTCTTCTCTACTTAAATTTATACATAAATAAGCCAAACTCAAAAATTTTGAACTGAGAGCATAAAGCTTTAATCCCCTTCACATTTAATTCACTAAATATTATATATAAATAAACAATGTGAAATCTTTTAATTTATTATGCAGTAATTTTTAAATCTAATGAAATGATCATAACAAATGAATATCTGAACAAATTCAAATGTAGATTCAATTGTTAATTTTCTGAATCTTAACACTTGTAACTATTTTGCAAGCAATTGCAATGTTTTATGATAATAATAACCCCAAACTCCATCATTCATCATAACAGAGCATTCTTTTTATAAATGTTAACAATTGCAAATAAATGTGGAACAATCACAGCTGATAGATAAATCCTCAGATATTTAACTCATAAATATTTTACCAACATATGGGTGAAAAACATTACAAACAAACTTGTCTATACATACATCTAACTTATAATTCTCTACTTGATTAAATTTCAAATTAACAACTTGCTGAAAATTTTTCTCTTTATAAATATGATGAAACAATATTCTTTGTCTATCATTCTATTTTACCTACTATACACCATAGTAGTATCTGTCCCAGTTCAAACTCTTTCAGTTTATGTATATAAGCTTACAATAGTTTGTTTTATTCTGTAAGAGCATATATTCACGCATATGTGTGTGCATTTGTATCTGTTCACATATATAATAATAATATTCATATTTATATGCATATAATGTATATGCATTTATAATTTTAAAAATTAATAAAGTTAATTTAAGTTATGAACATCATTGTATATGTGAAAGCATACCTATGTATATATATAAAGGGAATTAATATAATAGATTTACTAAATATGATGGATTATCTAAATTCTTCCTAAATTACTTTAAGTTACTTAATTTACAGAATTATTGGTGTTCGCATATAATTCTTAAATTCAGGGATGTCTGTCTTATATGTATACTGGAATGTTGGCAGCTTAATTCTCTTTTAAATAAAAAAAATAAAAAATTCTAGATTTTTCAGAATGACTTTTCATTAAATGATAATCTGAGAAACAAAATTTAAAAGATGTTTTAAAAATAATGTTAAAATAAAGACATTAACACAGTCCTGCTTGTCAATAATTAGAGCTGGATCTTTTGTCTTTGCTAAAATTAATGTGCTTCATTAAAATTTAAGAATTGGAAACTAAAAATCGTAAATATCTTAATGGCTTGTGAAATGGCAGTGGGATGAGAAAGACTTAATAAAAACTCACAAAATTCAGTCAACAAGGTTCACTCATAAAAAAATTTGTTACCATAAGAACCATGGGCTAGAGCAATTACTGCCCTCCTTTTCTGGAATTGGTCCTGAATGGAGATTGAGTGCAAAACCTACAGCTTGCCTAGGAGTCATCATAAGCCAGTCTAAAAGAGAACACCACCAAATGATCTGTAAATTTTTTCCTGCAGAGCTCTATAAAATTAAACTAAACTATTAAATAAATTGATTTCTAAAGCTAGCTAAATGAAGAACGTTCAAATTAATAATTTGTAAACTCTTTTAAAACTAAATTATGTAACTTTGTTTTAATAATAATGTGTAATTTCTTTTAAAAGTAAATTATGTAACTATTTTAATGATAATCTTTGTAAGATCTTGCCTGCTCAATAAATATTAATAACAGATAATTTTCTTAAGATAATAACTGTAATTAGTTATTATTATTTATCTATCTTTCTAATCTGCAATTATGCCTATTTTTTATTTTATACATTACTAACTTATTTATTTGTGTTATGCTCCCATGTGGCTAATTATGTTGCTGATTAGCACACTGTATAAATCACCAATCTGAAAATCTACACTTATATATATTAAAGCTACTATGTTTTAGCTTATTGTTTAAGTTAGGTTTGCTTATTAAAATGTCTGTTTAGTTGGATATGAGAGTGATATTTTAAAGCACACTATGAGTTATTAGTTAATTTTAAGTCCCAAATATGATTTACACTTCCTTAGTTTTTCTTATAGATTATATGGATTACTGGGTAAACTAAGTCACTCATAATTAATCCCTTTTAACATGGTTTAAGTATGCTAAATTATGAATAGGTATATAGTAGTTTCACAGAATGAAACTATTGATTTAGTGCTTTAATTTTAATGTTTATATTTTAGAAAGTGTTATGAATGTGTTTTTATAAAGCACATAGTTGCAGTATATCTCTTGCTATTGCATTTTATTAAAATGGCTTTGGTTCTAAGGGCAATCCCATTACTTTTAGTTTGGACAGATCACTCTTTTAGAACTGGAACACAAAGATCCAGATTGATTTATAAGCTGTTCCAATCACCCAAGATAAATGTTCACTTATTTCAGGTAGCAATTCATACAATCCATGGTAACCAAGTACTTGGTACTGAATCCCATGAGTAACTTAACATTTGGGCTGCATCTCTTTCTTATTTTATGCAGTACTGTAGTCTCAGAAGTTATGCTACAAATTGCCAGTTCACTTTTCATAGTATTTGTTCAGCATTGATCTGAAACTTTGACCTAGCTTATATTATGCAATCTGCATAAAGAGCACATTGACTGCTCATTACATAAAATATTAAAATGTTACTTATATTAGCTATCATTGAATAGATTGTAAAATTAACTTGTAATAAACTCATTTTAATAATAGTGCATAAAAGATGAGAACCTGCTCTCATCGCTATAAGATACCTGTGTGTGTAAGTCCAATGCACTCTTATATTTATATTGTTTATCTTATATTTATAATTAAATATTTCAAAATCCATAAATGTTTAGTGTGTTATTTGCAATTACCAAATCTTATCCAAATCTACTCAATATAGTATTACTTACTGATATATGCATTGTCTCACTAGCCATAGGTGCATGTGTGTATTGAAAAATAATAGTAATTTAGTTAATATTCCCTGAGCTTCTTTCTCCACTCTTTTCTACTGCTGGCACATGAACATAGAAATTCCAAGTGTTGCCTCATATATGTCATTCATAGGATAGTATGTCATGGAGTGTTGGTGGAGGAGCTGAGGTGCATTCAGATCTGAGGTCTCAACTCTCATCTAGATCAGCCTTGGTATGATTTGTCAGAACTCTGGATTTTGTTGCATGTATGAATAAATGTGACCGTTACAATGCCCATCCATTAACACAAATGTATTGCCTTTATCTTTTTTTATACAAATGATCTTGCAAGATAAAAATTATTTCTATAAAGATAACAGCAATATGTTTGTGTTAATGGATGGACATATATATAAAAAGAAAATTTCTGAACATGTTTTTAAATTCAAAATGAAAAAAGGGGGAGAATTATAAGTTTAGAGTGTGTAAAGACAAGTTTGTTGCAATGTTTAACATTCATATGTTGGTAAAATATTCAGGAGAGAAAAATTTCTGAGGAATTATCTGTCAGCTGCAATTGTCCCACATATATTTGTAAATGTGAAAGTTTATAAAGAGAATGCTCTGTTAGGATTAAAGAAGAATTTTGGGGCTTGTTATTTTCAGAATGCATAACAAATGATTGCAAAGTGAATACAAGAGTTGATAGGATTTAGCAAACTTACAATTAAATTATACATTTCAATTTGTTTAGACATTGAAGTCTGCCAAAGTTGTTAGCAATTTTTCAATGACTTCATTAGATATGAGTTATACAAATCAGTGGACCATGATAAATTGATAAATATAATTAGAAAACTTTTGGTAGATTATAATGTAAAAGTTTGTAAATCCAGATTTATTATAGAAAGGTTGGATTGCATTAATGGTGATATTATTTTAAGATATGGGAAGAATTATTATCAAATAAAAAATGATTGGCTGATGGGGTTGGCAGTAAGTGATATATTGTGTAGTTTGTATGTTTTGAAAATGGAAAATATCTAATAAAGCCATTTATATAGAGTAATTGTGATTTAGTGTATAGAAGATATGTTGATGATATTTATGTGTATGGATTAAGATATATGGTAGAGAATTAGTTCAATAAGTTAAATGTGATTTTTGTTTTGTCATTGACTATGGATATTGAGTATGATGGAGTTTAAAATACTCAGATGTGAATATATATAGATCCTGTAATATTTTTGGTATAAAATAATTGTTATTCCATTAAATGTAAGCAGTTTTATACATCCATCATCACATATTTCTATAAATTATAGAATGATGGTAATAAAATGTTTTCTGTATCACAATTTGTATCTGTAAATTTGAAGCAGATAGAAAAAGAAATATTGAGATATATTGATGCCTTAATCATCATGAAATACAAGAAAACTATATTATACAAGCAATTGAAGTTGTTTTATAATAATGTGAAGTTTGAAGATAATGTTTGAGAAAATTAAAACAGACAATAAGTGGATTGTTTGGATTATGTGCCATCTACAAGCATGAAATTAAAAAGTATAATTGGTAATGATTATAACATAAAATTCCAATCACCTTTGTGTTTAAACAGACTAGTAACTAATTCAAAAGATAGTGTGGAAGAAATGAATAAGTATAAAGTAGTTTATTCAATTGCCTGCAGAGAAAGTAATTATAATGCTATTTACTGCAGTGAAATGAAAGCTAATGTATCAATGCAATTACAACAGCATGTTTATTAATATAAAAAAATATAAAATTGATTCACAAGTTAATTCTGTTTTTTTCAAATTATGTAAGTATTTGTGGGCATGAGGTTTATCCTTAAACTATCAGTACTATTCATAATGAATCGAATGATAGAAAGAGGAAGTTGAAAGAGGCTTGATTTATTGCTAAGTCTAATAACATTATCAATCTGCATAACAATAGTATTACATCGAGCATGCACTGGAATATTAACTCTTCAGTTGCAATATGTAACCAGGTATTCTGTACATGATACCAAAGTGCTTGGCAAAATAATAGTGTTTAATATTTTTTGAATTTTTTCTACTTTGGTTGTCACATTTTATATGTGTACAGTAATTTACATCATTTTCCAGAGTTAAGTATTAATTTTTAAAAGAAAATTTATGCTAAAATAAAACAAAATTACAAGACAAAATATAATTTATAAAATATGTGTTCACATATTTTGATCGACAGACACATTTGTACTTACTTTAAATTTTTTAAACTTTGTCTGATAGGTGTTTTTATATTAAAATATTTCAAACATTGTGAAAGTATTCAAATTTAATCACTGTCACAATATATAAATATACATATATAATAAATAAAGCAAGTCACATATTGCATGACATTGCATTTATAAGCTTGTATTTACAAATATATAATATAGGGAGTATACCAATATGTTAAACAAGCTCTTAATTGATAAGCGTGATAAGAGAAAAATATTTAAAACATCTATCTAGAATATTCCTATCCCCAGACCAATTGGTTTAAAGCTTTTGGCTCACATCAGTGAGAAGCTAGAACATTCAGACACTAGATCCAAAATATCAATTCAAAACCCTGTACCTATTTAACAAGTAGAAAATCTGAAATTTTCAGAGATGAAAATGTTTTTAAATCCAATAACTCTATATAACTAATCTATATTAAGCCTCCTATAAAATGTTTTTTCTTTTCTTTTAATTCCAAGCGGCAAATAATTTTCATTTACATTTATGTATTTATATTTTAAAATAAATGCCAATAGTATTCTAAAATCACCAGCATATAATTCATTTTCATTTCCCCACCCATCCTTTACTGGGTAAATAATTTATAATTTGATCAAAACAAGTCTTATTCGACTTGCCCAAGTGCTCATGGTTTTAGATAAACTAATTATATTTTTCATGTTTACTGTAGAAAAACGGATTTGATGTCTGTTTTTCACATTCTTTTTCCTAATTAATGCACTATCTTTTATTCTTAAATTATATTATATATGTAAAACCCATCTTAGCTATTACCACCACCCACATTTTGTAATAATTTATATATTTTCACAAGGGCATTGATTAACCAAAATGGAGATTTATTAAATGTGTAAGAAGTAATGAATAATATTAAGTAACATAATGTAAGGGGGAAGGGGATCTTAACATCTTAGTTTTATATTTAAATATAATTATTACCCATGTTTGCTTAGTGAAGCCATGTCATTATGCCGAATATTTCATAATTTATGGGCAATAAATACGTTTCGATAATCTTTACTTTTTAGAATTATATTTATATTATATCATTAAGCATTACGTGCATAAAGGTCACTTTGTTTTTATATATTATAACGATCCAAACAAAGGGAGATATACCCCCACTACCAACATCTAATTTAGCTAAAAATTTATAAATACAGATACCTGTTAATTCCACTTTATTTACATATTTAGATCTTACCCATTTCACTACTCATGATACAGAGATAATAAAATATATAACCTTAGATATAAATATAAAAAAATAATAAAAGCCACTGCCAGAAATTAACACAAAAAAATATTTATTTACACATATAAAATCATTCTAAATTCAAATAATTTAAATTTAGATTTTTATCTTAATTTTTAATTTTACATTTAAAATACTTCTATAATTTTAATATTTTATTTAATCTATAATAGCTACATAGATCTATTTAAAAACAATATTCTTCCCTTATTTAACCCTCTAAAATTCAAAATCAAACTACCAATCATCCGATAATTTATTATTCAATTACATGAAAATACAATCACTAAATAACTATACTGTCAAATCACATCTGAACATATGTAGAAAATTTTCTCTCCACCACCAAATTTCTTCTATCATAAACAATAAACATAAACTCCATAAATATTTTTTCTTATATCCAATTCCATAACAACAATTATATATTAATCCTCAGTATCTCCTCTACATTTACTACCTACACAAATATTCAAACCATTACCAATTCAACCACAAACAAATAACCTAAGATTACCCTCCCTTAATATAACCTTACAAAACTATATACTTCCCCCGACTTAAATTTATCATTTAGATATTTTCACAATAATTTTATACAATTTGTTTTAAAATTAAATATAGATCCACAATTCCATCAAAAACATCCAAATTAAACACAATCATCAAAATACAAAATCATCACAATTCAATTCAAAAGAATACACAAAACCCATCACTCACCATAAGGTTCATTAAATTGTTACCATATATTCCAATCACTAAAATCTCAACATCATTAACCTAAATCTACAACTCTATACCCAACTTTAAATTTTATCATTTAAAATTTAAACAATAAATAATTTATACAATTAAAATAATAAATATTTTTTATCAATAACAAACATATAAAATTAAACATCAATTATTTTAAACTTAACATCAGATAGAAATTCCATTTTAACATTTAAATTCTTCACAAATTCTTAATTATTTAAATTTTTAATTCATTGTTAAAACTTACAAGAAATAGTTCTTTTTTATCTTTTTAAACTCAATGTTCAAATTATGTTCCTTTTATCACAATCAGTTCATTTTTAAAATAGAGAGAGATTATATTCTCTCTATCACCACTCTCAAAACAAACACTAACTCCCAATACTCAATATTTCTCCTTTTTATATTATCCACATATTCAAACAACAAAATCACCAATCCATCATTTTCTTAGTCGAGCCAAGCTATCTTCATTTCAACTAATTTCTCTTATCTAATTTCCATCTGACCCTTTAATTAATAAGAGCCTTGAGATTTTTTTCAAATAATAAACAATCATTTCCATTTATAGATTACAAATTAATTAATACCTTTTTTATTTTACTTATATTAAATATTTTAATATTTAACTCTTTATTTTTTATTAAAAAAAATACTTCAAATACTTTTTTTTATTTATCTAAAAAAAATATTTTTAAAGTTTACATCTTCAATATATATATTTAACAACATTTTAATTTTAGCGTTTAGTTTTTTTATAGATTTTTAATATATTTATTTTTATTTGCGAACTTTGTTTTTCTTTTAAATTAATGTAACAACATATTTATATATCGTTACAATATGTTTGTGCTTCTTTTTCACATGGAGGTCATCGCACAGTCAAGCCCCATCATCGTTCTCTATGTCCTTAAACCAGGCTGTAAAACCACCCTGGGGACATCCTTGGTCTTATGTGCATGCTTTATATGGGGATCGCTCTGAAAAATCCAGCCCGATAATGACATTGCCGACCATTCCTCATCATCCATGATTTGCCTGTACTTCACTCTAGGGAATCTGGACTCTTTCGTTCATCAAACTGACCCTGTCTACGTTTTCAGAGGAAATCGGTCCATTTCGTTATTAAAAATGCATGAAGCACACTCTAGGATCCATAATTGGACCAACCCTATCAGCCACCATGCATGCACCGCCTTTCAGTGTCTTATTAGTCACCCAGAAGTATTCATATGCCGTAATGAAATGATTTCTTTAAACAGACATATTTCCATTAGTTTAATATAAGTATTCATGCGATAGATTTAGTATCGTTTATATAATTATTCATTACCCATCCCACGCATTAATTATCTATAACTCCAAATTAATAATAATATTGAATGTAACCAAATATAATATCTGCTTGTAAAATTATTGTTGTTTAAATTAAGTAAATGCTCTTCATCTGTGGGAGTGTAATAGTATTCCAGTAATGTATTCTAATAGCGCTAATTCATGAAATCACATATATTATTGGCATAGCCACAAATTATAATGTTATCGTTAAATATAAATCAAACACACCTATATATATATAATACTTACGAGGCTCATGTCAGGTAAATAACCCAACATAATTTTGTTATTAATAAATCTTAAATATATATATATATATATATATATATATCAAACTCAAACCATTGCTTTCTTTTAGTTAAGTTAAAATATTAAGTTATTACTTATGCTCAATATGACTAGATGATCTCCGATCAATACATAATTAATATGCTAGGTCACGAGCCTTCATTGCTCATAAAATATAGCTAGTTATTAAGTTATTCTATCATAAGCTTAGCTTAGAGTCTTTTTGTATCTCCAATGATCGATGCCGGCGGGTGAGAAGTAAATTAATCGATGTCATCGGAATTGTTGCTCATAATGTTATAGATCTAAGAAATAGGCAAATAGGGCAGAATTCATGAGTGTTCCTGACCTGTGTATCTTGTGCACGATTGGATTCGAGGTACTTTTGCCTAGATGCTAGATCTTGTTACGTGAACATACAAATCCGACTGGCACAATATATGCATACAATAATGATAATCACAAAGGCTAATGCCGGTAGGATAAGAAAAACAGATTTAATTGCAATACACAAATACATACATATTTACACTAATACATTAAAACAATCATAATATAATTATTTCAACAAACCCAAAGATATACCAGAATAAAAATGAAGATCTATGTGACCTACTTTATTATCCCTGTGCTGACTCTTGGACATTTGGAGGCCAGCTGTGTACTCTGGGCCTACCATGCTAATTAAGTGACATTCAGCATCTTTCCCAGTTCATCTGCATCCTGATCAATGTGTTCTGAGTATTTAATGTAAAATAGAGACTCTGACTCTGAAAATCAAAAAGCAGGACTAGGGTTATTATATGCAGGTCACCACTACCTTTTATTATTTTATTATGCCTTATAATAGGCAATGTCCATATATAAAAATAATCGTATGTGTTTAAATGAAACTGCAAGCCTACCATCTCAATTCTGCTTTTGTCAATTTTTTACTTGCTGGTTGTAGAACACAGCAGACTTCAATCAATATTACCTGCACCCAACTGTGAGTACCCACTGGACTTGTCTGTACCATAAGATATATTATTTTATATTCTTGCCATAATATAAATCTCTAGTTAAACCTCTGATCAGTCTAATGTAATAGTATTCATATGCTGTTACATTTTAAAATTAAAAGAAATGGGAAAAACTCACAAATAAAGATTGATTTACTAAAAGTGGAAAATTAAAATACTTGTTTAACATATATATATATATATATATATATATATGTTAAACAAGTATTTTAATGTGATAATATATATATATATATATATTATCACACAGAGGTAAAACTATTAAAAAAAGTATTTAAAAGTTAATGTAAAAAAAAGTAAAGATGTATAGATTAATTAAATATTTTTTGTTAAAAGTAACATAATAGAAAATAAAAAATGTTAATTAATTTCCATTTAAAAATCATTTTTTATGGCTTAGTGAATGGACATGATTAAAATATAATTGAGTGTAAAGCAAAGTAGCCCTTGGGGCACTTAAAGGATTGTAAAGTCAGATAAGAGATAAAAATTAAAGATTGTTTCCCACTTTGAATTAGATTAACCAATGCAAGCACCAAGCGCACAGACCACAAAGGAAAGCATCAGAAACAATAAGAAAGGATATCATGTGCGATCAATCTGTAAATTTAATAAGTGAGGCTTAGTACTATAAAAAGAAAAAATTATTGATTTAAGAAAGGGATTGACTATTGATCTTCTATAAATTGAGACTGTATTGCAGACTCCATGATATAGAAGTCTTGCAATAGATTTAATTTCCTCTTATACACAAGCTGAGAGAGCCTCCAGATTGATGATTACTGAATGGCAGCAAACAATGGACTGGTCTTCCCAAAAATAATATTAAATGGACTTTGTTGGGATAAGTGTGCTGCATCATGGACAAGACAGACTTCAAATCTATCACAGGAAGTATGAACTGATATTCAATATGAACTTTTAGATATTCTAAACTTTCAACTAGTAACATTTAATGATCGCTTATCTGACTATCAAAAGAATTCTAAATGCATTGTTAAGATTTTTTATGAATAATGTTTGCTTTAATCATTTCCAATTTTTCCTTTTATTATTTTGTTTATTAACTAAATTATTAAATTTAAAGTTGGGTGTGAATGGATTCATTAAAGTTTATGTTAGTTTAAGAGGGTTAATTTCAGACTATTTGTTTTGTAGTTGATTCGATGCTGGTGGATGGATGTATAGGTATTTACGCCAATCATGTTAGCATACAAGGCACCATGTCCAAATGAATGCATGGCCCAGAGGTGTAGCCATATCATTGCAATGAATATGGATGTATTTTCTCATGACATTAAATCCCCTTTTGTTCTATGGATAAGGACTATAAGATGGCAAAAATTGCCCTCCCTCTATACTGTAATGGGCCCACACAGTGTTACATTATTTATTTTAAAAATTTTGACATTAAAAAGAAAAGTTTGCATATAAAAACTTTTTTAAGAAATAAAAAATTGAAAGTTAAAAGTCATTTAAACTTTATATATATAAAATCACACAGATGAAAAATTATTAGAAGAAAACTTTATTTAAAAAAAAAAAGTTTTAAAACTAAATATTAAGAAAGAAAAAAATTAAGAAGCTTGAAAGATTTAAAGATAAAAAAATTTACAATAAATTAATTAATGCTATTGTAAAATGGAAATGATTATTTTAATTAGTTAAAAGTAAGCTAGCCCTTGGGCATTTCAAAATGTAAAACAATAGAAACTAATAGCCAATAAAAGAAATCCCTCAGAAAACGGACCTCAATGAAAATATCATCATCGTCATGACGTAATGTCCACTGGATCCAAAAGTTTACAATAAAAAGAAAAGTTTGGAAATAATTAGAAAAAAAAGAAAAGGAGAAAAGAGATGTGAAAGAAGTGTGCTATATGTGTTAGTGTGGAGAGAGTTGAAAGAGAAGGGATTGAAAGACGCACTTTCAATTCCTTCAGTTTTTTCCATATTGCGGACTACAGGCTATCAGGACCTGGAAATAAAATACCAGTTAAAATAAAATACCTCTGGATGGATCAATAAAATGACCAACAGCATATTGGTCTCCCCAGTACATCAGGACAATTAACACTGGAACCCACATTGCAAGAAACTATAGAAGATTAACTTTTCTAAAAATAAGAAATTTATGAACTCTAATGAACATTAATTTGAAAACAATAAGATCTCCAAATTCTAAACTTCTCAATATTTAAATAGAAGAAGAAATTCCTATCTGACTAAATTATTTATTAATTGTTTTATTGAATGTATTTTTTTAATAAATCATTTCCATTAATTTATTTTTTCATTCTTTTAAGTTTTTATAATTTTTTTTTGTTAAACAACTTTTAATAAACATTAAATTAAAGTAGGGCAGGAATGGCTGCATAGATTCATAAAGTTATGTTAGTTTAAGGGAGGGTAAATCTTAGGTTATTTGTTTTGTAGTTAAATTGGGTGAATCAATTGGCTATATTGGTTAACCTATGGAGTTTTTTATTGTTCTCACCAGACAGATGTAACATTCCTGTACTGGATGAGAGACAATTTCTTCTTTTAACCATGCTGTTCAGAGGTGAATTTCTGACAGTATGTTATTGTGCTGTCATATTCATGCTGCATTGAATACATCGATATGTCAGATAGATTGGCATTGGTTTGACTGTGAACTTTTGGCATAAGGTTTAATCATAGATAGAAATTTTTTTTCAAATGCAAACTATGTAGTCTATTCATACTCGACACTAATAAAATATTAAATTCATCTGTGTGAACTTCAAAAATAAAAATAGGTAAAAATATAAATTAAATGTTAAAATTAATGTAAAAGTTAGACTAAAATAACAATGCTAAATTTTATATATGTGTAATAAATGTTTTTGTGTGTTATTACTGGCAGTGGCTTCTTTTATTTTTTTTATATTGAAATTATTTTTGGATAAGAATTTATATTTTATAAATCTCTGCATCTCACTGAGCTAGTGGCATTGGGCTGATGGTCAGATCAATAATATAATATAAAATAAAATTAGATGTTAACAGCATGTATCTGCCTACTCTATAAATTTTCTGTGATGTGATGTATTTGGCTTCTCCTTAAATAAAGTCGACAATATCTCAGCAATTATGCCCAGATAAACCTGTTAGCCACTTTATTTTCCATTCCCCACTCTAAGTCTTCCCATATTCTGCCCCATCCCATTTCTACAACATAATTTTTGTCAACTCTCTGGCCTTTATATCTAAATCCCCTTTATCTTTTTGCAAACCCAGCATAAAAACTAATAACTCACATTCTGTATAGTCACTTTGTTTATACCTATTCTTCCATTACTTAATTATCTGTACCCTTTCTGCTTTCAAGTATTTACATTCAATCAACAGATGCCTCATATTTTCTATACCTTCCTTACACAATTTTGCATACTAAATGACCCATAGTTTTTCACTTACATGTATATACTCTTGTTGATAAAGATCCCGTTCGAGCTTTAAACAATAAACTACTTTCCTTACTATTATCATAACTCGCATCCAATATTCCATTTACTTCTATATATATTTAAATCTTCTTACCCTCCATACTAGTTCTCCATCTCTCCAACTCCCTATTTTTTATTAATGCTTCTATTCTTTTATCCCATTCCTTACCACTGTAACACTCAACAATCCTCCTAACACAATTATCCCACCTTTTATATAAGTAAACTAATATAAATTCTTTATCCAAATCTTTTCCATACCACATTACCGTTGTCATCTATCTTGTTACATGCCCTTTACTCATAACTCAATTAAACACTATTTTGGCTATTCTTTTACTATTCATAAACTGCAACCTAGCAAACATTTTCATTTTACTTTTTGCATCTCATATAAAAACTTGACCACCACATTTCTTCTTGAATTGCCTCCTTTGCTGTTCTCATATCTGCACCTAATTCATGTCTTCCTACTTCTCTTTGTACATTCTCTAAATAATCTAAACCCTTTTACTTACAAATAATGCATCATTACCATATGTTAACCCTGCAACAGCAACTGCCTTCCATACAATTCTAGCTACATCATATTTATTATATGAAAAATACTGTTAGTTTCTTTACCAAACCCTTTCTTTTCTTTGCTTCATTTACCAATTTATTCTCCCATTCATCCAAGCAATTTTCCTGATTACATAAAATGATTCCCAAATACCTATATCTATCCACCACACTTAACTTGATATCCCCCAGTAAAAATTCTACATCTTCTCTTTCCCCAGTATTAACCATCATTATATTTGATTTTTCTTCACTAAATTTAATCCCCATCTTTTTAACCACCCTTGCACATGTCCTCAACATAATTTTCATATCTTCTCTTCTTTCTGCACACAAAAAGATATCATCCGCAAAAATACCCGACAAAGTATATACTCCCTTGCCACCTATTAACGGTATCTTTACCCCTCTTCATAGTCCTTCTACTGCTGTCTCCATTTCACCCAAAAACAACAAAATCAGTGACATAGGGCATCCTTGCCTTAATCCCACCTCATTTTTAAATTTAACTGATTCTATCTCCTCTAATTGGTAAGTATAATAATTATTTTCATATAATTTCTTAATAATATCAACTAAAGCTTAATCCATTCCCAAATTGTCTAACCTTACCCATAATCTAATTCCATTTACTCTATCATATGCTTTCTCTATATCTATAAAACTCATATATAATGATCAACCTGAATTCCTACTCATCTCCATAAGTTGTGTGACTACAAACTATCTCCTATACGCTTATCTGACCTAAAACCTCCTTGCATTTTCCCCACTACATTATTCTCTTCCATCCATTTTAGACTCTTCCAGCTATCATATATGAGAAAACATTATATAAAACTGATGTTACCACTATTGGTCTGTAATTATTTAACTTTCTATGATCCTAACCCTTTCTTTTAATTAATAATTTTATTCTTGTATTACTCCAACTAACCGGAAAAACTATCTTCTCTGCCATCTTATTAAAACATAATAACTTTGCTTTTGCTCTATGTCCTAAATTCTTTACCATCTCTGCTGCCCATCCATCTAAACCTCTCGCCTTTCCACTTTTCCAATCTCTTCTCTGCCTCATTCAGTTCATTTTTTGTGAACCTAATATTCCCATTACTAACTGCTTTCATGTTTTTTACCACTAATTCCTTCACATCTAACATCTTTTCTATAACCATTACATATCTATTTAAGATTCTCTCTACCTCTTCTCTAGAGCTACACTCTATTCCCTCATCATCTATTAATATTATCTCTTCCCCCTACATTTCTCTATTTAATGTAATTCCAGAAATTTTTACTCCCATCTCTTCCACTTTTATTAATATCCTCTAACTATTTACTACTTAACTTCATCCTCTCTTTATAATTATCCATTTTAGCCAACTTCTTTTTTTCTAATACTTTCCCCATTTAGCATTAATATCGGTTTCACTTTCTTTGTTTTTAATAGCACACTTATATTCTCTGCATGCTTCTTTCATCTCTTTTACACTTTTACTAACAATCATTTTTATTACTTTTATTCTTCTGCATATTCTCAACTAAAACCCTATTTGCCACTTTTTTCTATTTCACCACACCAGTCCTTATACTCATCCCCAACCAACTGCTCCATGGTTTCTTCAACTTTTATATTATATTCTTCCAACTTAGTCTTATCATTCACTCTCCATCCACATCATTCACTATTGTTACTACCTTTATTTCTATCCTCCATTACATTACTAACCATTTCTATTATGATAAAGTTATGATCACTATTACATACTCTCTCTTCATTATCAAACACCTTAATTTTTTGTATTTTATTCATTCCCTCTTTCTCTACCAATACATAATCTATTGTGTGAAACACATTATTCCTAGACCATATGTATTGTCCCTCATACATATTTTAAATTCCCAATGCTCAAATTTACTCTTTGACAAAATTCCTTTAAAAACTGACCATTCTTATTATCTACATTATCAATTTCTTCAATATGTCCATTTATAACCCCTATAACCATTATTCTCTTCCTGGTTTCTTTAAAACTTTGTATATTTTTAACTAAGCACTCATATATACTACTGTTCCACTCAATTCCAGTTTGATTATCTCCAGTGGCTAATACACTACAGCCACCATCCACTCTTGTCTACCAAACCTTATTTCAAACCACAAATGCTCTTGACATTTAACAATATTTAAATTTTTTTTTCGATATAACACCTATACCACCACCCCTTTTTTCTTTTCTGTTTATACTCTGCCATACCACTTCTTATAAAATAGATTCTTCTTCTCTTAGATGAATTTCCTCTACTGCTAATATCTCAATCTCTTCATTTTTAATTGCTTTATTTAATTCCAGCCACTTTTCTGGTCTCTTACCACTTGCATAATCAAAAACCCAATTTTAACCATTTCTTCTTACCTAACTACTCTTTTATAAATTCTTTTCCTTCTTTCTTCTCTATTACATTTATAACAAACTTTCTTACCATTAATCTTACAGAAGTATTCCCTCTCCACATCTACACTTATATCTAAATCAACCATCTTTTGCTTATTTCTTATATGCCATTCATTCTTCCTAATTTTTGATATTACCAATTTAAAAGCCCACCCCCCTTTTTTATATTCTTTAAATACCAGACTCCCTAAAACTTCACTTCCTTGTTTTCTTAAGTGCAATCCACCTTTACTATATAACTCCCTCTTTCCAATAAACCAATCTCATACATCCACAAACACATTATTTCTCTCACACAATTTTTTCACTCTCTCATTTATAGAACATGCCCTATCTAACAAATACCTCTTATCACATCTTGGTAATACTCCAACTACCCCTACTCTTCCTTTAATCTCCCTCAAATTCCTAATCAATTCTACATACTCATCCATTACTCTCTACTCTTCCTTTAATCTCCCTCAAATTCCTAATCAATTCTACATACTCATCTATTACTCTCTCTGATGGCTCTAACAGATTATTAGTCTTTACCATAACATATACATCTCTACTACCTTGCTTTCTTACTTTATCTGTCACATCCCTAATTTTTGCTCCAGGCAAACATACTCTAACATACCTGCTTCTATTTTCCCTTGCAATTATATCCCCACATTCTCTTATTAGTGAATCTCCTATCAATACTGTCTCATAGTCTACTTTTTCTACTCCATCTGTAACCTTTTCTACCATCTTCTGCACCTCCTTGTCCATTTCTTCCTTATCATTTTTACTTAATAACTCCTTTATTTTGTCACACTTTGTCTCTAACAATTTTAATTTTACTTCTACATCCTTCACTTCTTTCTTTATCTTACTTATTCTCTAGCTAACCAACTCCATTGCATTACTACTTTCTCCACCCATATTTCCTGACACTCCACTAAAACCATACTTTGTCCTATTTTCCTTAACTACATTTTGCACCCTCTCTTCTGACTTTCTCTATAGACTATCTACACTTAGAAACCACTTTCTCACCTCTTAAATCACATTTACACACTGATTACATAACCAGAAACCTGTTACATTCTTACTATTCTTATTCAAACCTTTCAAATGATACACCTCAGCACACACTATACTCTCTACCAGTGCTCATCTAATTCCTTTCTGCCAATCGTCTATACATTGTGCCATACAAATGCAATCCATATTCTTATTTTTCAAGTTACCTATTTTATATTTGACTTTACAATACCTCTCCTATTCTTTAACCACACTTATATGGAAAAATAAAAATAACTTTTTTACTTTTTCCCAAACCTGATCAAACTATACCCACGTGTTTTCTAATGTTAGGTCTCCCAAACGTTGCCCTTTCTCTCAAAATAAATGTCTAATTTAAAATTTACAAAACCTTCCATAACAATCTTAACTAAAATAAATTAAACTTACAAACAATTTTTTTTATAAATATCCTTACGCTAACACACTTTCAACAAGAGCAACTTTTTTTCATTTTAAACTTCTATACCTAAACTGGCAAACGAAAACCTTTCAAACAGTTAAACACAAAAATTTTCAATCTTTCAAATAACTCACTCTCTCGATCACAATTTAGACTTTCATATACAATAATTAGTCTTCATAGTGCTGCTCTCAAAAGATCAATCGTACACTTACTCAACAATATACTAAAAAAAAATTTAAACTTCTGGATTCAAGTAGCCTAGTGGTGCCCTGTAGTGCATATATTGTAAGACTACTAATTTTCGATCCACCCTGACCATTATAATACAAAGCATTTTTTAATGTTTTATATACATGATTCTTTTGCCAGACAGACACACATTCCAGTACTAGATGAGGACCATTTCTTTTAAATATTATCATGCTGCAGAAGCACATTCCTGTCAGCATGGTTTTATGCTAGCCTCAGGTTAGATGTTTTGAAAAGTTTTTAATTGCTTACTCTGTGTAGCCTCTGTGCTCAATATTCTAAAATAAAATTATAAACTGTTCATCTGTGCAAACTTACTAAAATAGTTTAAATTTTAAATTAATAATAAAATCTAAATCAATATTAATGTATTCCTCAAAGTTTTATGTGTATGAATAAATGTGTTTGTGAATATTACAGGCAGTGGTTTATTTTTATTAAAAAAATATGTCTTTAAAAAAATTTAATTATAAATCTTTGCTTTTTTTGAGCTTAGTGACTAGGGCATATCAGTCAAATAAATAAAAATAGAATCTGTACAAAGAAGTATTTATCTACATTATAAATATTCTACATTCAAATGGCCTGGTGGTGCTCTGTATGGCAGATAGAGAGAATTCATTTTTCCCTGAGTGTTACACTAAAGTAAATATCTGTGTATATTTCTCATATATCTTAATCATTTAATGAATTCTTTTATCAATTTGTGTGTGAAATATATTATTATTTTGTTTTAATGCTATATTTTGGCAATTTTAAATTATTCTTTCATTATGTCATCAGATGTGTATTGAAAATTTCTTTTAATAGCTATTTAGCTTTCTATTTGTGTAATTTACATTCTTGATAAATGCTTGGCTGATATTAATAATTTTTTTATTAATTACCTGTCTCCATTTGAAAGACTTTTAACTAATTTACAGTAGTTTAGTAAATTGCCATCATTTGGCTGATGATTTCTTGATTGGACAGTTCTGGTTTTACTGAAACTGGGGATTTTGATTTATTTTTTAAAATTACATATTCCATAATATATTCACATTATATTTACTCTTCTTGTAAATGGATCAACCTTGGTAATTTTACATGAATTATCCATGAGCTGACCTGCAGACATATGTCTCTAGTTTCAATGTAACTAGAAAGTGCTTGAACATGTTGATTCTTTACAAGACAATTTTTTGTGTTTTAGAAAATTTTTGGATGGGAAAAGTTAATTTTTATTTGTGAATCGTCAGCTGAAGTAAATTTATTTCTCCCTTCAAGAAATTCTATGAGAAGATTAGTGTATCTGCCAGGATGTTTATTATTTTCTTTTTCTCTCATACACATGTCACTAGAAAATACAGTCAAACTTTGGTTTGTCTGCAATTTAATTTGTTTTTTATTATTATTGTTTAATAAACTATACAATTATTATTATAAACTTGATAAATTTTAAAATTATTTAAAAATTATATTCGCTAACATTTGTCCTAGTTTTATTTTCACAATTGCCTGAACAATAGTTAAGATTTCTTGTTTTTTCCCTGTGTCTAGCCAGTGGCAATCGTCACCATCAATTTTGAATAATGGTAAACCATACTTCAGGTATTAATTGACCTGGTGATGCCTTCAGTGGTCAAAATAGATGTAAGTGACCAGTACATAATGAAGCGGAATCTGTTGCACACATTCAGCTTCACTCTCCAATAATGTTTGAAACCACCAAACATGGATTCAAACCTAACCATTTAATTATAGACTACCGGGGAGTGAAGGTATACCAATGCGCCTGGTTGTTTATGTATGTGTAAAACTTTAAATTCGTTTAATATTAATAGGCATAAAAAACAATTATATATTTTCATTACGGTAAACAATCGTGCGTATGTGTGTGTAACAGATCAATTTTAATAATTTAAAGCGTTGCATAATGTATATTTTATTTATACATATATTTTCATAGAGAGAAAGTTCGAGAGGGGAATGTAAAATTAGTAAATAAAAGACTTACCGTCTTCCAAATTATAAAAGAAATTTGTTTTATTGTAATATAGATTGATTTAGCGTCATGTTTAGTTAACGTTGATTCCGCAGGTCTATTTTCAGCTTAAATTAGACCAAAACCAACTCTCGAACTTAATCTCGTTTATAGTCCAAAATATGCTGTATCATTGTAGTTATTAAAACATCCGGGAATTACCCAGCGGCGGTGATAACGAGTATAAATACAACCACCTTTTCTAACTCAAGAGGAGACATGTCATTTTTCTAACGCATTGCTAAGGGGAAGCCACGCCCCTCTGAACGGCAACATGACGGGCTAATAAACATAGATTTGCTTCCCCGGATCTCTCCAAAAATCTAACCGATGCCTAAATACTCGGAAACCATCGTTCATCAATTGCTGCCAAAATGAACTTAATATTGAGTAAAGAATGGACTGAAACCTTAATTTCGTCAATTTGTCATAAATTAATTCCTTTATCAAACATGGAACCAACACGTGCGCACCCGGCTGGAAATACATCGGAAAGAAGGTAATTCCTTGCCGTATAAACGAACTTTCATCTTAATAACCTTTTCTATTGTAAAATCTAAATGTAAACATTTCTAGTTCTGAAATTCCTCCTAATGTAAAAATGTAATTACTTATTTCGTGATCGGTAATGCTAAGCCGATTAACTGCCTAAATAATGACCTCTTTTCTTTGTTTTATTATTTCTGTTTGTCGTATAATTAAACTGTAATTCTCACTTTCTAAACTCGATCACTAGGTTCTCACTCTCCTTGTATCTTATTTTAATGCGGCAATGTTTATTTAATATTATGCAAATCATATCAATTTTTAGTATGCTAATAACTCGATCTGGCTGAATCAATCCTATTTATTTTTGCTATTCTGCCATTGCGGAATATTTAATCGTAAACGTAAGAATATTCACATTATAAAATTCGCCCGATCGAGAGATTTTCCCAAACTATGTTTTCATAATGAATACTATGCTTTTCATTACTATTTAATATCAACCCGTTAAATCACATTAGCATACTAAGCCGCAGAGTTCAAATAATTAAGTTATCATTATGTATATTTATTGGTGCATATCCATCAAACCTTGTTATGTTATCCGGTTTGACATGGAATGCCCAAGTGACCAGAAGTGAAACCTAAATCGAGTGTTCAACATATATAATTTCTAATTCATTGTAAATCTCCATATCTAGTGATTCACATGATTAATCAATTATTATTAATATTACGTTTAATAAATTTACATTTAATAAGCTATCTTTTGGATATTTTTGTTGGTTTGTGTGTGCACATCTATCATTACTTTGCGTTATCAATTAGTTAAGCCGTAGGTCTCTTGTATCTTTGCTGAACCTTCCTGGGCCGGAGTAAATTGAGGAGTATGCTGCTATCATCAGAAATGTTGTTTGTAATGTGATAGACTTGGGAAGTGGGCGATAGGGCGGAGTTCATGAGTATCCCTGACCTGTGTATCTTGTATATGATTGAACTCTAGGTACTTTTGCTTAGGTCCTAAGTCTTGTTAGACGAACATACAATTCTGACCGGTACAGGGTATTTTTTTTTTATTTGAATTTTAGCGCTACCAAATTGGAACTTCAAGTTTAAAACCAATGTGAGATTTTGTGTAGACAATTGAGAAATACTTCAGGTGTAGGAAGTAAAATGTAAGTACTTGAAATAAGTTTGTGTTAGATGTTATGTATTGTTGGAGCAGCTTGGAGTTGGGGATTGGTTCTTTTATTATCAGAAAATAAATAAATAGTAAAGTAGTATTTTTTTTCTTGGGATCTATTTTGAATGAAAGAAAGTGGTAAATAAATAAATATTAGTAGTCATATTTCTAAAGTAAAAAGATAAGAGTTAGGAAGTAAATAAATATAAAGTTATAGGAAGAGAGGCATACAGAAATACTAAAAGGTACCAAGATGGGATGGCAAACTCATCAGGTAATAAAGATAGTAGGTCAGCAAAATAGGCTTTACTTGAAGAGAATGATAAATCAGACACTACCGAAATTGGACAATGTCAAGAAGGGTAAAAATGAACAAGGAAAGCCCAGACAGAAAGTTTAAAATAGACAAATTAAACCTAGACTTATAAAACCAATCCAGATAAAAAAAATTACATGTCCACTATCTCATGCTAGCACATAATTGTTATTAAACAATTCAAAACAAAGCAAAACTATCTATATAGTAGTGTCATCTTGTGCTAGCAAGAGCAATCAATGGATGCCAGAAGGCTTGTGCATAAAATCCCTATCTAGTGCCTACTCATCCAATATCCCCAGACTAGTTTCTGGCTTGTGACCTTCATCAGTGAGGAGCCATTGATCTGAGAGCACTGCACCTAGATCTTAGGATCTAATGCAACCCTCCAGCACCAACCTTTTAACTCTATTTAACTACAAAACTATGAGAATGAAATTATAAACACATTTTCAATCCAAGCTCAATAGCTTATATAGTCATATGGGTCTGAACTCAATTCAGCACCCATACATTTTGGTGTCTTTGGCTCTTTTGCAACCATAGCCACCACTATCCTATTAGGCAGGATTGGTGCTAAAACCACTAAATATCACATGATCCCTATCTCATACTAGCACATAATTGTTATTAAACAATTCAAAACAAAGCAAAACGATCTATATAGTAGTGCCATCTTGTGCTAACAAGAACAATCAATGGATTCCAGAAGGCTTGTGCATAAAATCACTATCTAGTGCCTTCTGGCATCCATTGATTGCTCTTGTTAGCACAAGATGGCACTACTATATGGATAGTTTTGCTTTGTTTTGAATTGTTTAATAACAATTATGTGCTAGTATGAGATAGTGATCATGTGATATTTAGTGGTTTAACACCAATCCTGCCTAATAGGATAATGGTGGTTATGGTTGTTAAAGAGCCAAAGACACCAAAATGTATGGGTGCTGAATTGAGTTCAGATGCATATGACTATATAAGCTATTGAGCTTGGATTGAAAATATTGTTTTCAAATTTCATTCTCATAGTTTTGTAGTTAAATAGAGTTACAAGGTGGATGCTGGAGGGTTGCATTACATCCTAATACATAGGTGCAGTGCTCTCAGATCCAAGGCTGCTCACTGATGAAGGTCACAAGCCAGAATCTAGTCTGGGGATATTGGATGACTAGGCACTACATAGGGATTTTATGCACAAGCCTTCTGGAATCCATTGATTGCTCTTGTTAGCACAAGATGGCCCTACTATATAGATAGTTTTGCTTTGTTTTGAATTTTTAATAAAAAAAAATCCTGGCTGATAGAAAAAAATTCTGGTTGTGCATGTTGAAAGCCTTCAAGAAGTGTTTCACTTTTACAAATGAAATGAACAAGAAAAGATTGTAGTGGCCTGTAATCATTTATAGGGTGTGGCAAAAGATTGGTGGCATACTTTAAGTATAAAGTCACGGACATTTGGGGATTATAGTTATACCATCATGTACAGTTTTTCAGTGAATAGAGTCAACAGTGCATCTTTATGAAAGTGTTGCAGCAAACATATTGCAGAGGGAAGGGAAGAAACTATATACAGTTTTTCTGCAATCAATCTGCAATACTGAAGTCATTGATAGCATTGCCTGTTTCAGAAATCCAGATAATCACAATAATAGAAAGCAATATGCCAGCAATGGTACAAGTCATGTTGGTCAATAATAAAATTTCTATGGAAGAAATGGTTACATTATTGAGAAAAATATCGATTATAGTATGCATAGAATGGAGAAGGAAAGCATACACAATGGAGATATAGGAACAGGGTCCAATGTGGTTGTGGATAAAGATGAAGCAATGTTAGTTGGAGCTAACCAGACCTGTCCCATCATAAGCATGAAAATTGGATGTGTCTTGGCACAGGCTTTAATTGATTCCAGGAATCAGATGTCTTTTATTTTGAGTCATTATTATTTGAAATTAAAACAGGGAGAGCAAGCTACATTGGCTAATGAAAAAAAGCAATGTAGAGATGAAGCAGGTTTGAATATACCTCCATATGGGGAGCATGAAAATGGACCGGGTCTTTTTCTAATGCCTGGGTTGATACAAGTTGTTGTAATAATAACAGATTTTGTATATCAGCGTAAATGTATTCTTGATTATGGTCAATGCTTATTTTGGTGCAGAGAAAGCATAATACCCTTGGAGGGGTTGAAAAATTATCAGTCATTGCAAATACACTGTATACAACCAGTCTTAAGACACTACTGAAATGAAGAATGTGGAACAGTCCATCCTAAATAAAATGGGTCAATATCTTTTCATGCAGGTGTTAGCAGGATTATATGGAACTTTGGGCTATTGAAGTATATGTTCTTGAATTGCAGTAAAGAAAGGAGTCCATTTTCAAAGTTGATCCTACCCCATACTGTATCAATATAAAGCCAAGTTGAATAGTCAGATACAACATGATTGAATGGGGTGTTATTGGAAAGCAAGCATCCTTCCATATTAACCCTTTGGTGGTAGTAAAGAAAAAAGATGGGGCTGTTAAAAAATGTTTGGTTGCTCACTGTTTAAATGCTATCATTATTCTGGAAAAAGACATTTTTTCTACAATAAATGAAATTCTGGTTAGGTTTCAAAGAAAAACTATCTTTACTACATTGGTCTTGACTTCTAGTTATTGACAGATACCACTTCATCCATATGATCACCATTATATAGGCTTTCTGCATGAAGGGTATATGTCTTTAACTGGATGCCTTTTGGTTGATCCAGTGGGTCAGAGCTTTAATGGTATTGAGATCAGATATTGTCTGAGAAAGTCAAAAATATTATTGTAATGTACATTGATGATGATGTTATTGCTTCCAGAAATATAGAGCATTTGAAGATATTTTTGGCAGGATGCTGTCAATAAAAAGTTATGATCAATCTGCAGAAACCTTATTTGGCCATGGATGAGGTGGAATTTTAGGCTTCTTAATCAGTAAAATGGTATTAAACCTCACCCTGATAAGCTTGCTGTGAATGAGTGTTATCCTACACCTTTTAACATACTTCAGGTGAGATTCTTTTTTGGAGCTCTGCAACTTTTGTCATCAGTTCTATGAAAACGTTGCTGTAGATGTGTCAAACATGATCCAGTTATTAAAAAAAGATCACAAATGGGTTCGGGGATCACAACAGAAGCAAAAGTTCCAGATCAATCAAGAAGTTTCTATAACAAGTAGTTCTGTCTAACCCTGATTTTTTCAAACATTTTATGTACAAACTGATAGCAGTAGACATGGGTTGGGTATAGTCTTATTCCAACTTGATGAGCAGAAAGGTAACAGGGTATTATATTTTTGTAGCCAAATATTAAAAAGGACTGAAAATAGTTATAGCACTACTGAAAAGTAAGCTCTGGCTATTGTATGGGCCTTTTGAAAGTTTAAACAATTTTTGCTGGGCTCAGGTATCATTGTTATTACCGACCATAACTGTTTGGAATTTCTAAACAATAGTTACCTGACAAATGATCAGTAGATTTGTTGGAGCTTGATCTTACCAAAGTTTCAATCTATTGCTCTGGCTGTAATAATGGCAATGTCTTATCTTGGCATCAATATATCTTTCTCAGTGTCACCTCTGCTCTGATAATTTAAGTATTGCTGCAATTACATTGGTTATAGATGACTCAGTGGAACAAGATTTACAGAAACTATGTAAATACAGGCAAGTGATCCAGATTATGCTCCAATGGTAGCATACAAAATAGGAGCACTGAATCCTTCACTAATCGACCTATTCATGTTAGAACAACATGGAGCCTATCATATCAAGGATGGTATTTTTCAATACAAGGTTACTGTGGAAGAAGATTTCTGGAGAACACTTATACCTAAAAAGCTTAGGAATCATTTGATTTAATATGTGCATTGTCTTTATGGACATTTTGGACTACATAAGATTATGTGCTCCAAAAATTATTTTATTGGCCAGGGGATGTATTCTGATATTTTATCAGTTCTCAGAACCTGCCACACTTGTTCCCAAACAAAACCTGTAAATAAAAATATTGCAGTTGTCTTGCAGCCAATTTAGGCTCATAATCCTAATGTATTACCAGATTATACCTGCTACCAGTTCTTAGTTGTCAAGTATGATGTCTTCTCAATGTATGTGATAGCTTACTCATTAAGAAGGGTGGATGTAATAAGCACTGTCAAAGTTTTACAAAAACAGCAAATCACTAGAATGGGCAAGCCTCAATGTATACTTTTGGACCATGGGACACCCTCTAAATTTTACCAATGGAAGCATTGGCTTCAGCAACATGATATACAACATTTATTAATGTCCATATGTAACCTTCAACCTCACCCCTGAGAGTGGGTTATGAGAGAACTTAATGATCTGTTTTGTCTGTATGTCAGCAAGATTCACAGAGAATAGGTGAAACAGACTGAGAATTGAACATTAAATGTTCACAGGTTTATGCCCATTTCAGAAGGATTTATCCTATACTAATCAAGACTCCATTTTCCATCAATCATGATAATATTAATAAGGAAAGAGGTAAGGAAATGGATAGGATAAAATTAAAGCACATGGCTGAATGCCTTTCTTCTGGAAGATGTTGGAAGTTTATGGGTCATATAATGCCTATAATCTTAAGCATGCTGAACAAAGAATTGATAGTGATGGGTTCAGTAGTAAAAATTATAATAGAAGTATAATAAAGTGATTGTTTACTTAAAACAGAGGACAAACATTCAGCCATCTTCCCTATGGGGGGAATAAATATTTAAGAGTTTTTTTTTAAAAATGGCAAAATGCATTTATTTTTTATGACATGATGGGGCAGTTGAACCAAATAATATCAACTTCAATGGTTCCATAATGACATTTACATTTATTTTTAATTTTGACCTTTATTCTGTTACAAGTATATAGTAGCATACATATGTATTTATTTTTCTTTCAAAATTTTTTTTCAAAATTGTAATTTAAAATCTGTTTTAAATTAATTTTATAAAAACTTTAAAAAACTAACATTTTGCTTTATCTTTTGAAAAGTTTTTTTAAATTAAAAGAGAAGTTAATAGCATTGTTGTTTATGAAAAGTTTTTTTTAATCAAATGAAAACTTAATTGCATTTTTGTTGCTTAAATATAATCTATTTTAATTTATTTTGAGAAGTGGAGATTTAATTTTGTGCAATTAGTTTTTTTTAATAAGTTAAGCCTTGGCCAGAATTATTAATTAAGATTGAGCATGAGATAGTGATTTCTCCTTAGCTAAAACTATTAATTAAAAAGAAGATTATGTGGGAGTTAAAAGTAACATATAAATAGCCCAGAAGTTTAGATCTTATTGTTATTATTTTTATTCAGGTGACCTTTATTCTGACCTGTGATTATTTTAGGTGTCGTGACCAAGATTATTCTTGAAGTAACAATGCAGCTCATTTTTGTCAGCTGATATATGATTATTTTATATTAGTTTACAGAGATTCTTATTTAATTGGCAGGCTTGCTATAAATTTTAATACATTGCTGTTCACTTCCATGACCCACTCTGAGGGGACTGGATTAATTTATCTGTTGAAAATACCTTTGACCAAACTCTTAGAATAGCTTACATTATGTTGATTGTCTTTGCTTTACCAGATGACCAAATTCTATGCCATATGTATTCAAACATCAAGAATGCCCTGCTAAATCAATTCTAAGGTGGATCCTGTTCTCCAATTATGCCTTGAAAGCCTAAACTAAAACTTATTCTCACTGTATGCCTTCACACTTGTCACCATTAAAAAAATTATTTGAAGACTTCAATCAATATTACCTGCACCCAATTGTGAGTAGTCACTGGACTTGTCTATATCTTAAAGTGACATTTTATATTCTTGCCCATAAATCTCTAGTAAAACCTCTGCTCAATCTAAAGTAAACATTTACATAGATTTCTCATATATCATAATCACTTAATGTATTCTTTTATTTTTTGTGTGTGAAATATATTATCTTTTAATTTTAATGCTATATTTTGTTATTTTAAATTATGCATTCATTATGTCATGGGACATGTATTGAGAATTTCATTATTAACTATTTAGATTTCCATTTGGGTAATTTACTTTCTGAATAAATGCTTGGAAGCTATTAATAATTTTCTTATTACTTACCTGATTCCTTTTGTGACAGTTTTAGATAATATAGAGTAGCTTAGTAAATCACTATCATTTGCCTGATTTCTCTATTGGATAGTTTTGGTTTTACTGAAATGGGATTTTGATTGTTTTTTAAAATTACATACACCATAATTTCTTCACATTATATTTGCCCTTCTTGGAAATGGATCAACCTTTGTAATTTTAGATGTAATTTATCCATGAGCTGTTCTGCAGACATATGACATCTCCAGTCTCAATGTACTAAAAAGTGCTCATCCATGCTGATTTGTTGATTCTTTACAAGGCAATTTTTTTATATTTTACAAAATCTTTGGATGCGAAAAGTGTTATTTGTTTATTTTTTTGTGAATCATGAGCTGAAGTAAATTTATTTCTCCTTTCAAGAAATTGTATGAGAAGATTAGTGTATCTGCTGGGGTGTTTATTTTTTTACTTTTCTCTCATACACACATTGCTAGAAATTTATGTCAAATTTTCATTCTTTGGGTTGTCTGGGATTTATTTTTTTATTATTATTATTGTAATTTTAAGAAACGATGAAATTATTATTATAAACTTTAATAAATTTTAATTATTATATTAGCTAATATTTGTCCTAGTTTTATTTTCCCAATTGTCTGAACAATAGTTAAGATCTCATGCTTTATTGCTGTGTCTGGCTGGTGGAAATCATCATCATCAATTTTGAATCCTCATAAATCAAATTTCAGGTACTAAATGACCTGGGGGGTTCCTCAGTGATCAAAATAGATGTAAGTAATATATTGTATTTTATGAAATCATTTCTATTGCTATTTTAATATATATATATATATATATATTGTAACGAGCACAGACGTTCGTTACATTGTTTTTTTTATTTATTTATTAAACATGAAAGTAAATTAAAAAGTTCGCATTTAAAAATTTTCTTTAAGAATTAAAAATTGAAATTAAATATCATCTTAAACTCTTATATATTAATTAAATCGCACAGATAATGAAAAATTATTAAAATAAAACTTTATTAAAGAAAAAGTATTTTAAAACTAAATTATATCTTTAAATTTATCTTTAAATATATTTTTGATTTGGAAAACAGGTTAATTAATCAGAAATGGAAATGATTGTTAATTAGTTAAATGTAAACCAGCCTTCGGCATTTAAATGTAAAAACACCGGTCAGATAAGAAAACAATAGAAACTGTTAGCAAATAAGAAGAAATCCCTATGGAATCGGACCTCAATGAAAAGGATCATCTCATCGATGACGTAATGTTAAGTCAATCCTACGAATACGTATAAAAGGAAAATTTGGAAATTATTAAGGAGTGACTAGTTATTGATGATTATTATGATGTAACAGCTAGGTGTTAGTGCTGAGGGGATTGAAAAAGACACACAGCTTCAATCCCTTCAGTTCTGCTAAGAAAGGAAGAAAAATGAGCCATCGTTTCTACATTGAGGACCCACTAAACTAAAAAATCTCCGGATGGATAAATAAATCGGCCAACAGGATACCAATCTTTGGATGACGTGGGAATTCACGTTCAAACGGCAAGGAATATATGAAGATGAACTATTTAAATAACCGTAAGAACTTTAAAATTTATGAACAGTAAATTAAAAACTTTCCAGATTTAAATGATTGCAATTTTATTCTATCTGACCAACATTATTTATTAATTAGTTATAATTTTATTTAATGTATTTATTTTGTAAAATCATTTCCATTTATTTATTTTTTGTTCTTTAAGTTTTATTATGATTTTTGTTTTCCGTTAAATTAATTATAAAAATGTTAAACTTAAGTCGGGTGTGAATGGCTGTATAGATTTGTAAAGTTATATTAGGGGAGGGTAATCTTGGGTTATTTATGTCGTTGTTAGATTGGGTCAATGGATTGGATATATTGATGTAGTTAGTAGATGTAATCGGAGATTCGCTACAGGCAGAGTTGTTTATATATACGCCGCACTCACCCGTTTGCCTATGGAAGGAATTATAAGATGGAGAACGCAGTTCCTTTCTATGGAGTTTTTTTTTATTGTTCTTCTCATTAGATAGATGTAATATTCCTATCTCATTGAGAGTCAATGTCTTTTCTTAATTCTTTTGGTGCTGCCGTATTTCGTATTACATTGAATACATCGATGTATCAGATGGATTGATGCCAGTTTGACTGCTAATTTTAGCCTAAGGTTAAATAGGGATAGAATATTTTAATTTCAATGCAAATCTATGTAGTATTCAGACTCAATTCTAAATAAAAATGCATTAAATTTAAGTTGTTTATAGACGCTTGCACGGATTGTTTATCGGTTAACTATGTTTTGCGTTTTCATATTTGATCAAAATATATAGACATTCGATAAATAATGATACCTTACGGTGAGTATCTAAAATGTATTTATTCGGATGTCTTTTAAGTTATTGGTGACAATGCAAGTATCTTATGGTGAATACTATTGGGTTACATATAAATTTCCCTCCGCAATTGTCAGTAATCAATAATTTTATATTTTGATCGCTTATGTTTACTTTGGAATGTTTTTAAATGTGTAATCTATGTAACCGATCTATAGCAACTTATTATAACAAGCTTTTATAATCCCATCTGTGCGAACTTAATAAAAATGTAAAATTAGAATGTAATAGTAATTAAAGGTAAATTAAAGTCAAAAATCAAAGTTAAAAAATAATGTTAAATGTTAAAATGTAAAACTAATAATAAAATAATTTTAAATCTTATATATATGTGCATAAATAAATGTTAGTATGCTAATTACTGGCAGTGGCTTATTTTATTTATTTTTTAATGTTGAAATCTATTTAGATAAGATCTTATATTATTTAATCTCTGCTACTCCACTGAGCTAGTGATATGGGCTAACGACCGGATGCAAAATTTAAAAAAAAAAAAAATTTTTTTTTTTGACTTACGTATCTGCCTACTTTATAAATTTTTCTAGGTTCAAATGCCTAGATGGCGCCCATAGTGCAGTTTACGTAAGTCGCTTTCTCCGGATTGTTACAATGGCGCCCAACGTGGGGCTGATCTTTAATAAACCACAAATACCCTGAGCAAATTTGGTCAAAATGAAATATTTTATCTGTTTACATAAATCGTATACTTTAAATCTTATAAAAGCTCTGCCAGTAAAATTAATAGCACATATATTAAAAACCAACGGAAAGATATAAATAATTTTAAACTGTATTTTGTTAAAAAGAAAGTCAAAAGGTTGCAATTGATATGTTTTTTTGTTGTTGATATATATTATGCTTTAACGTGTATAGGCGCGCACAGCCCCGTAAGTTTATGATCGAAATGTGGTGCCTTACGATGAGTTCCTTTGGGAATTACTTCAGTGTAACCCTATTTAAGCATTTTAATCAGTCATAAATAAGTTGGCGGTATTTATAATTGTGCTGCAAATATACACGCATAAACCCATTATCTTTCCAAATATATTTACTTCAATGCAACCTTCCTAAATAATTTAAATAATTTGCTTGTCATGCCGTGAGTAAAAATAAAATGTATAAAATAAAATAGAAATCTCGGGGGGAGGAGGTGTAAACGTAAATGGTCCTTAGGTAAGCGATAGTCAACATTTTCTTTTTCTTTTTGTATATAGTCTTTTTGTAAAATTATTAACCGGATGTTTTGTAAATGTCTTCGTCAATCGTGTACCGTAATTACTAACCCTAAGTAAAATATTTTTTTTTGATCATTTTTTTTAAGTAACTTTACTGATATGTAACGAGCACAGACGTTCGTTACATTGTTTTTTTTTTTTATTTATTAAACATGAAAGTAAATTAAAAAGTTCGCATTTAAAAATTTTTTTTAAGAATTAAAAATTGAAATTAAATATCATCTTAAACTCTTATATATTAATTAAATCGCACAGATAATGAAAAATTATTAAAATAAAACTTTATTAAAGAAAAAGTATTTTAAAACTAAATTATATCTTTAAATTATATCTTTAAATTTATCTTTAAATATATTTTTGATTTGGAAAACAGGTTAATTAATCAGAAATGGAAATGATTGTTAATTAGTTAAATGTAAACCAGCCTTCGGCATTTAAATGTAAAAACACCGGTCAGATAAGAAAACAATAGAAACTGTTAGCAAATAAGAAGAAATCCCTATGGAATCGGACCTCAATGAAAAGGATCATCTCATCGATGACGTAATGTTAAGTCAATCCTTCGAATACGTATAAAAGGAAAATTTGGAAATTATTAAGGAGTGACTAGTTATTGATGATTATTACGATGTAACAGCTAGGTGTTAGTGCTGAGGGGATTGAAAAAGATGCACAGCTTCAATCCCTTCAGTTCTGCTAAGAAAGGAAGAAAAATGAGCCATCGTTTCTACATTGAGGACCCACTAAACTAAAAAATCTCCGGATGGATAAATAAATCGGCCAACAGGATACCAATCTTCGGACGACATGGGAATTCACGTTCAAACGGCAAGGAATATATGAAGATGAACTATTTAAATAACCATAAGAACTTTAAAATTTATGAACAGTAAATTAAAAACTTTCCAGATTTAAATGATTGCAATTTTATTCTATCTGACCAACATTATTTATTAATTAGTTATAATTTTATTTAATGTATTTATTTTGTAAAATCATTTCCATTTATTTATTTTTTGTTCTTTAAGTTTTATTATGATTTTTGTTTTCTGTTAAATTAATTATAAAAATGTTAAACTTAAGTCGGGTGTGAATGGCTGTATAGATTTGTAAAGTTATATTAGGGGAGGGTAATCTTAGGTTATTTATGTCATTGTTAGATTGGGTCAATGGATTGGATATATTGATGTAGTTAGTAGATGTAATCGGAGATTCGCTACGGGCAGAATCATTTATATATACGCCGCACTCACCCGTTTGCCTATGGAAGGAATTATAAGATGGAGAACGCAGTTCCTTTCTATGGAGTTTTTTTTTATTGTTCTTCTCGTTAGATAGATGTAATATTCCTATCTGATTGAGAGTCAATGTCTTTTCTTAATTCTTTTGGTGCTGCTGTATTTCGTATTACATTGAATACATCGATGTATCAGATGGATTGATGCCAGTTTGACTGCGAATTTTAGCATAAGATTAAATAGGGATAGAATATTTTAATTTCAATGCAAATCTATGTAGTATTCAGACTCGATTCTAAATAAAAATGCATTAAATTTAAGTTGTTTATAGACGCTTGCACGGATTGTTTATCGGTTAACTATGTTTTGCGTTTTCATATTTGATCAAAATATATAGACATTCGATAAATAATGATACCTTACGGTGAGTATCTAAAATGTATTTATTCGGATGTCTTTTAAGTTATTGGTGACAATGCAAGTATCTTATGGTGAATACTATTGGGTTACATATAAATTTCCCTCCGCAATTGTCAGTAATCAATAATTTTATATTTTGATCGCTTATGTTTACTTTGGAATGTTTTTAACCGTGTAATCTATGTAACCGATCTATAGCAACTTATTATAACAAGCTTTTATAATCCCATCTGTGCGAACTTAATAAAAATGTAAAATTAGAATGTAATAGTAATTAAAGGTAAATTAAAGTCAAAAATCAAAGTTAAAAAATAATGTTAAATGTTAAAATGTAAAACTAATAATAAAATAATTTTAAATCTTATATATATGTGCATAAATAAATGTTTGTATGCTAATTACTGGCAGTGGCTTATTTTATTTATTTTTTAATGTTGAAATCTATTTAGATAAGATCTTATATTATTTAATCTCTGCTACTCCACTGAGCTAGTGACATGGGCTAACGACCGGATGCAAAATTTAAAAAAAAAAAAAAAAAAATTTTTTTTTTGACTTACGTATCTGCCTACTTTATAAATTTTTCTAGGTTCAAATGCCTAGATGGCGCCCGTAGTGCAGTTTACGTAAGTCGCTTTCGCCGGATTGTTACAATATATATATATGTCATATTATTATTACTATTTGCGGGATATTCCGTGTAGTGAAAAAGCTAAATACTGATGTTTCAGTACAATATCAAGTACCTTCCTCAGAGCGTCCTCTTTCTCAAATCATAAGAATGCATGTGAGATTTAAAATCGTTTTTATCGTTTTCTTTCTCTTCATATTTAAATTCTATTAGTTGAGAAGTTTTAAAATTTATTTTCTCTTTCAATAGTTTCTTCCAAATGTTGTTAATCTTCTTTAAGTCACACCTTTCATTTATGCTCTTGGGCCTTTTAAAAATCTCTATAGCTTCTCTTAGCAATCTCTGGTCATATTGTTCAATTTTTGCTAAAATATTTGTTTTATCAAAATTGATATCATGATTTGTTAATTTTATATGAAAATAAATAGCTGATAAATTGGATTTTTGTCTCACAGCTAGAATGTGTTCTTCCTTTCTAATATTTATTCTATGATTAGTCTGTTCTATATATGTATGTGGACAGACCCTACATGGAATTTCATACACACCATGACACTCCAAAGCAATTTTATCTTCAGGAAGAGGAAATATTTCACTAATTTTTTTATAAGTAGTGTAAATTGTATATATATATATATATATATATATATATATATATATATATATATATTGACAGTAAGAAAACCTAATATCTAATTATTAAATTTCTATGTATATTAATGTCTATATTAGGAAATATATATTAATAAAATAGTATTGAATTTTTTATAATTAAAAAATATTGCATTTATTGACATCACTTTTTGCTTTGGTTACACTTGTCTTAAAATATAATAATAATACAAATAATCATGACATGAATTGTATAAAAAGTATATTTTTAAAAGAATATTTTTGTGTATTACAATAAAATGAAATAAAAAATAAACTTTTCTCCAAATTTATTTTATTATAGACTATACCAATACCAAAATTTTCTTTCACCTATCATAAAATAAATTAGTACAAAACAAAATGTTGCTACAATAAATGTAAGACATTATCTGACATATAAATGAATTGATTATTTAACTTCTATGTAAATATATTAGTGATCAAAAATAACATAAAAATAAATTTTATTAAAATTGACAAAAAAAACTTGCTTTAAGACAAATAGTTACAAACTGGACTTTATTCAAATTGTTCACTTTGCATCATGCTGAATTAAAAATGTTTTGATATCCATATTCTTTGCAAGAGAAAGAGCCGTTTCATTACACTACAAAAAAAAAGTAAATATACATTATATTTAATTAAAGCTATTTAGAATGTTTTATTAATAAGTAGAGTATACACAAGAAACAACACTAGATACACAATTGTTAAGAAGAAATAAACAAAAACTACATAGATTCTAAAAACGAATTTAAAAAATCATATTGTTTATTTGTAAAATTTTAATATAATTTATTAACTCATATATTATTAATTTTACATTCTTAGTTTATGTTTGTATTGGATAGCAAAAATTTCTCCTATCCTCCTTAGAACAACGTTTATGTAACAATTGTTATTTACTCAACAGTATATTGCATTGCTAACAGAAATGCCCTTTAGTAAATAACTAATTTTACTGTAAGATTGTGCATCCCATTTATCTAACAATAAAAAAAGCTTACATTTTGCTTATGATTATTATCAATAATATATGTATTATTTTAATCAGTGTTATATAATTATAATTATCCAATAAAATGCATTTAATTTTATATGTTTAAGATAATTGAGTAGTTTAAAATAACTAAATTATGATGCCTTATTGATAAGATTTAAATCAAATGCTCCTTTTAAAATATATCAATTAACAGGTATAGTCATCAAATTTAATTGCCATTTGGTGTTGTTAACTATATAATGATTATTTAAAAATATTAATATTGTTATAAAAAGATTATTGTTATCTAAAAAAAAATGTGTTTTGTTATTGTAATCACAAAAGAGTGAATGAAAAACAAGTTAGTGATCAACAACATTGATGAAATATTAGCAGTAATCAAAGGAAAAGTGAAATAAAAAAAATACAAAATAAGTCAAAGAAATAAAAAAAGTGAAAGTGACAAATATAATAGTAACTTTTATATCACATTTTATCAAAAACAGTTAAAAAACAGAAAATTACAAATTAAATAATTAAAATAAATATAAAAATAATATTGATAACACTTTGGAAATATAAACATTTTACTCAAATAAATAGGCAGAGAATTGTCATTTAGTATTACACAGATTTTGTAGGGCTATCAAAAAACTTAATTAAAAATATGCTATTAAAAATCAATTTTTAAAAAACATTAACTTTTTTTTATGGATTTAAAGATTTATATAATTATTTTAATTAAAACCATTGGTAAATTCAAGAGTCATACTACAACTTTATATTCAGATCATGCTATTGATTTAAAAATACTAGATATGCTGACAAGTAAAAAAAATATTTTTTTGAAATCTGATCATTGAATTGGAACATTAATTTAAACTGCAAAAAAATATATAAATATATAAGCTTTTATTAAAATATTAAATTATAAAGAAAGATATTATTAATCAACTACATGATTCTACACTCCTATATCACCAAATAGTATTTGAATAATTTATTAAATGATTCACCAGAATGTAGGTTTCTATAATAAAGACAATGTTCAAAATATCTTTTGTGATTTTGTGTAATTGATGAAAATTTGAAATTAATTTCAAATAATAAAATTATATATTAGAGTAAGACATGTCTACCACAATTGAAATAAAAATGCACCAAAGTAATTTATAACTAGATAAATTATGTTACTATAAATGGAATGTAAATATATGGAATGTTCACATTACAAAATTTGTTCATTATAATAAAAACTAAAATAAACTAGGTCATATGAGTATAATATTTTTCTTATTAGTTACTGGTGTACATTGAATTGTATTACATTAGTCATTTGGTTTATTAATTCATTTAATCATTATTTTTATAATGAGACAATTCCTCTCAATCTAATTGCTGTGTGATATTCAGTTACTGAATAAAGCAGATACCAAAATTATTTGCCTATAAATTGATATCTTAATGAAAAATTTAGACTGCCATAAAAATTCTCAAACAACGTTGATTTAGAGAGCAGATAATGAGCATGGAATGCAGTATCAATAATTCCTGTACATGAGAAAGTTTTATATTATTGAAAATAAGAGTTTAAAAATTACTGAAAAAAACTCTGTAGTTATTTTGATAATAAGAACTACATAATTGTGTGAAGTGATCATTTTTCAAATTAATGAAATGATTGATACAAGGTACGAAAACGAACATGAATCTTTGTTGTTCTTTAGAGTGCTGATAAAGTTTGCAAAAAAACAGCCCGTAGATTTCTAACACTTTCTTTATTCTTACAAAAAACATATTAAAACTATTAATTTTATTGACAGTTTAAAGAACATTTTAAATATATTATTGTTCGACCTATATTAAAATGCACATTATCAAATAAGTGAATCATCATAGATATTCATTTTAATAATAATCATTAAAAAAATTTAAATAATTAATATAGTTCTCAAATTTAAACAAAACACTTATTCTATTTAGATTTATTGACATAGTTTATGAAAATGTGAATTATTTTCCACAACTACAGTTTGAATATAGTAGCCATTTTTAAACTTCAATTATAAGTTTGAAATAAAGACATTTTGTTCATATGAGAATTCAATTTTTATTCCCAAACTAAAATAATTAAAATGTCATAAAAATGTCATATGATCTTCAAGATAAATGGGTTATTTTCTTAGAATAAAAAAAATTAATTTATTATTTGAGTTGATTGTTAATATCAATCCTGAAGTATTGTGGTATGCAGATATATATATATATATATATACAATATTTGTCTCAATAAAAAAGTAATAGTATTCTGAAGTATTGTGGTATGCAGATATATATATATATATATATACAATATTTGTCTCAATAAAAAAGTAATAGTCATAGATTTGTATCAATTATTGTGGGTACAGACACTATCATTAGTACAGATTATGTTGAGCATTGTGCCATGCTGGTAATGATCTTAATATATTTGTTTATTTTTTGATTCTATTATACATGAAGTAATATTTATGCATGTCAATAAACAAAAGTTTATGAAGTAGGCATATAGCCTCATAATAATTCACAGTTAAACATAAAAAAGGTTAAATATTAGTCACCAAACAATGTCATATAGTTTTTTTGCAATAGGAAATTTTACATGTTTTTGTTTTACAAAATTAATTTTTGTACTATACTGTTATAATATTGTTATCTGAAGATGTAATTCTGAAGTAGTTTGACTATTAAGAAATTAAAGTCATTATTGAAAAAAAAAATTGAAAAGAAAAAATATGTAATTACTGTATATAGTATAAAATGATTTGTGTAATAAAAAAATGAAAACTAATTGCCAGTTAAGCATTTTCAAATAGTGAAATTATCAAAGGTGGTTTGTTCTTAGTTATATTAAACAGATTAAATAAAATAAAATAAAAACAGGATATTAGAATATATAGCTTTTCTAATAGAAAGAATGCCAATATATTAAACTTTCTGAATCATTATCATCATGTTCAAGCATTATCAGTCTATTGCAAGATTAAGATATCTCAACATTTAATTCCAATTTTCTCATGCAATGTTTTTTGATTCTACATCACATTACACACTTGCTAAGTAGGACTAAGGATAATTGTCAAAACAATTAATGTTCAATGTTTTTTTCAGAAGAAAAACACAAACACTAATATTGTTGAATTAGAAGAAATTAACAATTATGAATACCATGGTCAACTTATCACTACAGATAGAAACATAATAAATAAAATTAATCATAGTATTGAACTTAGTTTGAGTGCTTTTGGTAGAAATAATTTAATATTAAAAATAAATATGCCACTGTGTTTGAAGAGAATGGTTTCAAAAATGTATAGTTCTGGTTTTTACTTTTAGATCTGAAACATGCACATATAAAATAAAAACCATACAAAGACTTCAAACCACTTAAAAAGTAATAAGGAATGTAATGTTAGGAGCAACAGGAAAAGATCTAATACAAAATACATTGTTGAAAAAATACATGTTACTGATATCATTGATGAAATTGAGAGTAAAATGCAGTAGTGCAGGTCATATTGCTTTGCATTCATAATAAATAGACAGAATGTTTAAAGTGAATTCCAAGAGATTGTAAAATATCGAGAAAAAAATGCAGATCAGAGAAGATGAACTGAACTTAAAGAAAAAGCTTCATTCTGGAATGAATCAATAATGGCTGAAAATAATTATGATGATTAAAAATACTCTTCTTATTAAAAACTTTTCAATGATTTATAAATGTAGTTAATATAATTGTTTTATGGATAAGGAACTGGATATTAATGGTTGATATATAAGTCTGAATGTTTTAATCAATTTTTTTTTGGTTGCATAAATATTATAAAATACAAGAGTTTATAAAATTATAGGCTCTTTTAAAATTATCCAGAAGTCTGTTGTTGGATTGAGTTTATGAATAATTAATACTTCATCAGTAATGTCATAATTCTGTATTATGTCACTCATAAGTACCAGTGTAAAACATATGCTATATTCATTTTATATAAAGACCTGATTATAGCATTATTATGCCTAAACTTAGGGTAAAATCTGAAATACTGTCCTCTGTTAATAATAACTTATACTATTAATTTAATATATGATATCATTCTTCCAACCATTGTGCAATTTTATTCTACTAATAATAATTTTTTTAAATATTCAAGTTTATATTAAAATATAATTGAAAAATATTCCAAAAATTAATCACTATTATTTCATTTATATATAAAGTTTCTGATGAATATTTTAAAAAGCAATTGAGATACCCAAATTTAAAATCTCACTTAGGCCATGCTTCATTGATAACACTTTTGAAAGTTGGTCTTATAGTCAAGAAAATTAAAACACTTTTTAATAACTGAGTGAAACATGAGATTTCAATTAGAATTATAGGAAGAATGTATCTCAAAGAGTCATTTTTTTCTAATCATAGCTTCTCTTTTACACATTATTACAAAAAAGTTCTTTATTTTAATCACTGACATATTATTTATTTTGAATTCCTTTATCATTTCAAAAAAATCAGTTGTGGAATTCCAATGTTTATCTATTGTGACCATTTCTTATCTCTATTGTAAATTTCAATTTCTTTGCATGATGTGAAGGTTATATTTTGATCCTCACTTTTGTACTTTATAATCCTTCATTATTCTGCAGTCCATTCAAAGACCATTTATTTGTAGTTGTAGTTGACTCATATTCAGGGTGGGCCGAGTATAAAATAGTAAAAAATCCAGCACAGAGGTAACAGTTAGCACTCTGTATGAGATTTTTGCTCATCATGAGTTCCCAGAAACTTTAGTCTCAGATAATGGAACATGTTTCACATCAGAAAAGTTCATAAAAGCAATGCAAGATTGGGGAATAAAACATGTACTCAATCCCCATACCACCCTCAATAAAATGGACTGTCTGAAAGAGCAATGCAAAGCCTTATGTCATCTATAAAAAAATGGGGAAAATGAAAATCGACGAAGCTGTATTGACCATTCTTCTCCACCATCATTCTACACCAGTGGCCAAATCTGACAAATCACCAACAAAAATATATTTAGGCAGAAAACTGCAAACAAAACTAGCAAAAATAGTGCCAACAAAACAATGAGACAAACAACAGAGTTGTTCATATAAATTCCAGCCGCAAGAGAAAGTGTGGGTAAAGAACATACTAAAAAATCGATGGTTTCCAGAGGAAGTTATTCTCCATCTGTCAAAACAAGTCATGACAGTTTGCATGGGCAATGGTAAGATATTAAAAAAACATGTGAACCAGCTATGGAGAAATGAAAGTGATGACTGGATTCCAAATCTAGGCACAACAGAAACCAATGATACTCTAAAAAATGTTAATAAACCGGAAATTTGCACCACCCAAGAAACGATTTTGAATTAAATATTTTGTCTACAGAGAAGTCACCACTACAAATGAAAAATAATTCACAGCAACAACTAAAAAGGAAAATAAACCCTCCCAAATATGTAAATGATTATATTTTAAGTTCGAAGACTAATAAATAATTTTCGAATTTGGGGGAAGTATTGTTATGTATGTGTATAATTAAAATACACATACACGTTAAAAAAATAATAGTAAATGTTGTAAATGGGAATTTAAAATTTACATGTAAAAGGAATATAAACCCTCCCAAATATTTAGATGATTATATTTTAAGTTTGAAGACTAACAAATAATCTTCAAACTTCGGGGAAGTATTGTTATGTATGTGCATAATTAAAATACACATACACACAAAATAATAACAGTAAATGTTGTAAATGGGAATTTAATATTTAAACATATGTACGTGTATAATTTGTCGCATACACATATGTAAGTTATATATACACAGGAAGATAAAAATACTTCATTCATTTAAAATAATATTATACTTTAATAGCTGTGTGATTTTTTAAAATAGCAAGAAAACAAATCCTTTTAGATAGGAAGGTTAATTAACGAAGGAACTTTGCAGATAAACAAGTTGAGTAATTAAAAAGTAATCAGGCTGCAAAGGGTAATCAATCAAAGTAAAACTTAAGTCTAAATCTTCTTCTGCAAGTAAACTGGGAGGGAATGATCTGATCAGGATGGACAAGATTTGACCAATCAAATCCAGAAAATCAGGACTGGGGACATGAATGAGAGCGTAAAGCATCTGGACACTTACAACTGGGAGCTCTATCGATGCAGATAAACTGTGAAAGGCACTGAACATCACTTATTTATCACAGTAGCTCCAGAGCAGACTGTTGGCCTCCAAACATCCAAGAGTCAGCATAGGGACTATAAAGTAGGTGACATACATCTTTATTATTATTTTGGTATACCTTTGAGTTTGTTGATATAAATATATAATGATAGTTTTAATGTATTCATGTAAATATGTATATATTAGTGTATTGCAATTAAATCTGTTTTTCTTATTCTACCAGCATTAGTCTTTGTGATTATAATTATTGTATGCATATATAGGCAGGGCAAGGTTGGCTTACTGCATATATTGTTTGTAAGTGAGTATTATAACTGGGGGACATAACAGTTATTAGAATGAAGAAGGTAAAATTGAGGTATGTTGATAGAAACCATGAAATGTAATAATGAATATATTTCCATTCATTAGTTCTTTTAACTTGATTAAGTGATAAAATTTAATAATGTAGACCTGAAATTAGGTTCTAGTATAATGAATATAAAGTAATATGTGTCAAATTGTTAAATCACAACCTGCTTATCAAAATATAAAAAGTATAATGTAATGATTAATTTAAAATAGACATACTCTGATATTTGTATAAACCGTAAATGCTTAAAATTTGCTTACTAAAAAAATGTACATCTGTATACATGAATTGAATACGTGAATACATTTGCATCTAATTAATGACTGCTAAACAATTGAATGAAAAGAATTGATTCACATATAAATCAAGCTTGTCTAGAAGGATACTGCAATAAAGAATCAATGGACATATCTATGATTATATATATATAATTCTCTCTCTCTATATATATATATATCACCAAAACTGTCTAACACTATACTAGCAAAAAATAATATATATATATATATTGTAACGAGCACAGACGTTCGTTACATTGTTTTTTTATATATAATTATTAAACAAGTTAAAATAAAAAGTTCGCATTTAAAAACTTTCTTTAAAAATTAAAAATTGAAATTAAAATATCGTCTTAAACTCTTATATATTAAGTCGCACAGATAATAAAAATTATTAAAATAAAATTTTTATTAAAGAAAAAGGTATTTTTAAAACTAAATTTTAAAAAGATTTGGAGATAAAATTATATCTCTAAATCTGTCTTTAAATATATTTTTGATTTGGAAAACAGGGTAATTAATTAGAAATGGAAATGATTGTTAATTAGTTAAATGTAAACCAGCCTTGAGCATTTAAATGAAATAACTTCAGTCAGATAGAAAGAAAACAATAGAAACGGATTAGCCAATGAAAGAAATCCATTTGGGAAATCGGACGCTCTTCCGATCTGAAAGGATCATTACATCCATGACGCAATGTTAATTCAATCCTTTGACAAAAATATAAAAAGGACAAGTTTTGGAAAGCAGAGGTTAGTGACGGGAAATTGATTGATTATTGACGATGTAACAGCTAGGTGTTAGCGCTGGGGATTGAAAAAGACGCACAGCTTCAATCCCTTCAGTTCTGCTAAGAAAGAGAAAAAATGGGCTACATCGTTTATACAATGAGGACCAACTACACGAAAAACAAAATCTCCAAAGGATAAATAAATAAATCAACCGGATACTAATCTTCGGACGACGTGGGAATTCACGTTTAAACGGCCAGGAATATAATAGGATGAACTATTTCAATAACCGTAAGAACTTTAAAACTTATGAACAGTAAATTAAAAACTTTTCATATTTAAAATGATTTTAATATTATTCTATCTGACCAACAATATTTATTAATTGGTTATAATTTTATTTAATGTATTTAATTTGTAAAATCATTTCCATTTATTTATTTAATTTTGTTCTTTAAGTTGTTATGATTTCTGTTTTCCGTTAAATAAATTATAAAAAAATGTTAAACTTGAGTCGGGCGTGAATGGCTGTATCGATTTGTAAAGATAATTAAGGGAGGGTAATCTTGGGTTGTTCATTTCGTGGTTGAATTGGTTCAATGGATTGGATATATTTATGTAATTAGTAAATGTAATATGAAAAAAAAAAAAAAAATCTGTTTGGATGATAATTACTGGCAGTGGCTTACTTTATTCTTTTATATACTAGTAAATGATATTATTAAATCTCTGCTATTCCACTGAGCTAGTGACAATGGGCTAACGATCTAAATATGTAAATAAAGTGGAATCCTAACAGCGCGTATCTGCCTACTCTATAAATTTTTCTAGGCTCAAATGCCTAGATGGCGCCCTTTGGTAGTGCGGTGCGGTGTGATGCGATCTACCACTTCGTTTGGATCGTTATAATTGGTGCCCAACGTGGGGCCTTACCTCAGAGATTGACCCTGAGAAGGGGAATTAATGCTGAAATTTCCGATCTTTAATAAACCACAAATACCCTGAGCAAATTTTATCAAAATGAATGTTTTATCTGCTTACATAAGTCGGATATTTTTAAATTTTATAAAAGCACTGCCAGCAAGAAATTGCGCATATATATTAAATAAAAGAAAGATATAAAAAAATTTTAAAACTAATTTTTGTTAAAAAAAAAAAAAGTCAAAAGGTTGCAATAAATATGTTTTTTGTTGTTGTTGATATATATTACGCTTTAACGTGTATAGGCGCACAGCCCCGTAAGTTTATGATCGAAATGTGGTGCCTTACGATGAGTACCTTTGGGAATTACTTCAGTGTAATCCTATTTATGCATTTCAATCAGTCATAAATAAGTTGGTGGTAGTTATAATTGTGCTGCAAATATACACGTATAAATCCATTATCTTTCAAAATATATTTACTTCAATGCAACCTTCCTAAATAATTTAAATAATTTGCTTGTCATGCCGTGAGTAAAAATAAAATGTAGAAAATAAAATATTCTATCCCTATTTTTTTGACTTGTTTCGCCCAGATCGTCTAAATAACTTTCTTTATTCACACCCTTATCGTTTAACGCGACTGGTGCGAAATGTACAGATTTCTTTTCCTTCTTACTTTCTTTCTCTGACTCACTACATGCTTCTCCACAGTTTGTACTTTGGGCTTGTCTCTTTTTAAAACTAATTTTTTCTTGGTAGACACACATTATACCTTTCGCATAATCGAGATGGCACTGATACATATTTAAAAAGTCATTTCCTATTACAAGGTCATGTATTAATTTCGCCATGACCAAAAATGTATGGCCAAGAGTCGTTTTACCCCACACTAGTTCTAACCATACTTGTTTTCTTTCCGTTTTAGTTTTCCTACCGTCGGCTAGTGTGATAATCATTTCTTTTACTGGCAATGTTGGTACCCCAGACGTTCGCTCTTCCACCTCTGCTAGCCATCCTTTTGACACGAACGACAATTGGCTCCCAGTATCCAGCAATGCATCTCCCTTTACTGTATCAATAGTGATCTGTACAATGGGGCATGGCTCAAGTGGGACACCTGGACTGGTCTCCTCTGCGATAATTCCTGACATAATTAATTCTGGAGTTGTGTCCCTTAAAGCATCCCTTGGACTCCAGTAGAAGGAACTGACTAGCGGTGTCCCCTGTAGTTTAACGTTTTATTTCTATAAGGTTCTTTCACCCACGTCTGATTATTTGATTCCCATCTGGTAGGCCTGTAATATGTTTGGTCATCTGTCATCATTGTTTGACACCTTGGGGCTTCAATCCTACGTATTTTCTCTGGTGGCTCTTTTGGACTTGGCGTAAAATCAATGGTGGTTAAGAAACCAGCCATATCTTCTATCGTACGTATTCTGCATCCCATCATCAATTGCTGTACTCGAGCAGGCATGTTTTGCTGTATGATACGGATCCTCTGAGTGTCAGTAAATGGAAACGCAGACAGGGATCTAAGGGAGGCTATTTGTCTCAAGAAGAATTGAGTGTGGGTTTCCTTCATCACTGATCCATAGGTTTCTTTAAGTATAGAGTGATAGATTCCCTCCTGGCGTTCCTCACTCCAGAATGTCTTCTGTATGGCTTGTGCATATTGCTCAAAGTTCTGGGGTTTTTCACTACAGCAGTCCCACCAAGACTTTGCGTATCCATGTAAATAATGAATGGCCAATGCTACCTGATTAGCTACTAGGACCTTTTGAAATCTGAAGAGTTCCTTTAAGCTTTCTAAATGTACCTTTGGATTTTCTCCCACTTCTCCCTTAAAAGCTTTTACTTGGATAAATTTAGCCAAGCCCATGGGTATATTCATTGATGATATCACTGATTCATATATCGTTGGTTCTCTATTTTCTAGTGTTAACTCTATACCACTCCTGCATGGGATGGAACCGTGTTCAGATTCTTTATCCATAATGTTTTCCATGTTGATTTTCATCTCCCTTGTATTAGAAGTATCTTTTACACTATCTGTAGTCTTACTAATATCTGGTACAATGTTTGTCTTGCCCTGGTTGTAGGTTTGGGAACCAGTAGTTAAGTTACATTCTACAATGTCCATTTTTGCTTCCCTTATTTGTGTAATTTCTCTCTTCAATTCCTGGATGTCTTCTGTAATGGCATTTTCTTCTTGGGCAAAAACATTATTTCTATAACTCAAGTTTTCTTTTAACTCAGAAATTTCCTCTCTGATCTGTTTCTGTCCCTCTTCATATTCTTCAATTTTTAGGCAGATATCTTGCCCCATTTTAGAGACTTTCTCCTCCATAACCATTTCCTGATGCTCGGTCTGCCCTCTAACATCTGTGAGTTGTTCTTTTAGTGATTCTATTTCCTTGTTGGTTTCTTCTCGGTTTTGATTTAATTTTTTTGTGACCTCTACTTGAACTTCTTCATATTTTTCTTGGCAGCTGATGGACAACTCCTGCCAGCTCCTACATAGCTTTTCTTCAAGTCGTTGGCCTTGCATTTCCATTTCTCGTCTCACTTCTACTATCCCTTCCTCATACCGTTTGTTTCCCTCTCTAATTTCCTTTCCCAACACCTCAAATCTCTGCTCCATTTCTAACTTATTTTTTTGATCTCTCTGCTCCATTTCCAACGTATTTTTTTTTATCTCTCTCCTCTAATTTCTGACTATTTACCTCGTCTCTCTTTATAAAAATTTGAGTCATCCTCTCCAACATAAAATTCACATCCCAATTTTTATTTTTGGACTCTTCCACCTGTTTATGTTCTACTTCATTATTTACTGGTTCTTCTGAGATAATGGCAGCTCCTCCTGTAGGACTTTCCTCATCAGGGCTAAGGCTCACTTCCCCTCCTGTGCTGCTGCTCTCTTCTGCGATCTTTCTCCCTGACCTTAACGTGATCCCTAAACATTTCCCTTCTATTTCCTTCTGTACTTCTTCCCCTTCACTCATTATTTCTTGGTCCTCCTCCATATTATTATTATTTTTTATTTTTTTTTACTCTTATTAAACTAGATCTCAAACAATATGTGACAACAAGGCTTCGTCTGATTGCTTAGCTGAAAACCGTGAAATAAGAGGGATTAGCATAATCTGCCCCATAACTACAATGCAGTGACTGATCAATAAGATAATAAAGTAAATGATGAAAACAATATTTAACTTCATCAAATAAAATAACAAATGTAAAATAATTTTAATTGTAAGGAGAGAAGGTTAAAGCGCTCTCCAAAATGTTAGATGCTACGCGCATTTTAATTGTAAAATGCAAGAATAATATAGATAAAATCGTCAAATTTAATCTGCAAAAATAAACATACAATTTAATAAATTAAAAAAAAAAAAAAAAAAAAAAATAATTTGTAAAATCATTTCCATTTATTTATTTAATTTTGTTCTTTAAGTTGTTATGATTTCTGTTTTCCGTTAAATAAATTATAAAAAAATGTTAAACATGAGTCGGGCGTGAATGGCTGTATCGATTTGTAAAGATAATTAAGGGAGGGTAATCTTGGGTTGTTCATTTTGTGGTTGAATTGGTTCAATGGATTGGATATATTTATGTAATTAGTAAATGTAATATGAAATCCGCTACGGGCAGGATTTCATATTACATTTACTAATTACATAAATATATCCAATCCATTGAACCAATTCAACCACGAAATGAACAACCCAAGATTACCCTCCCTTAATTATCTTTACAAATCGATACAGCCATTCACGCCCGACTCAAGTTTAACATTTTTTTATAATTTATTTAACGGAAAACAGAAATCATAACAACTTAAAGAACAAAATTAAATAAATAAATGGAAATGATTTTACAAATTAAATACATTAAATAAAATTATAACCAATTAATAAATATTGTTGGTCAGATAGAATAATATTAAAATCATTTTAAATATGAAAAGTTTTTAATTTACTGTTCATAAGTTTTAAAGTTCTTACGGTTATTGAAATAGTTCATCCTATTATATTCCTGGCCGCTTAAACGTGAATTCCCACGTCGTCCGAAGATTAGTATCCGGTTGATTTATTTATTTATCCTTTGGAGATTTTGTTTTTCGTGTAGTTGGTCCTCATTGTATAAACGATGGCCCATTTTTTTCTCTTTCTTAGCAGAACTGAAAGGATTGAAGCTGTGCGTCTTTTTCAATCCCCCAGCGCTAACACCTAGCTGTTACATCGTCAATAATCAATCAATTTCCAGTCACTAACTTATGCTTTCCAAAACTTGTCCTTTTTATATTTTTGTCAAAGGATTGAATTAACATTGCATCATGGATGTAATGATCCTTTCGCTGAGGTCCGATTTCCCAAATGGATTTCTTTCATTGGCTAATCCGTTTCTATTGTTTTCTTTCTATCTGACTGAAGTTATTTCATTTAAATGCTCAAGGCTGGTTTACATTTAACTAATTAACAATCATTTCCATTTCTAATTAATTACCCTGTTTTCCAAATCAAAAATATATTTAAAGACAGATTTAGAGATATAATTTTATCTCCAAATCTTTTTAAAATTTAGTTTTAAAATACCTTTTTCTTTAATAAAAATTTTATTTTAATAATTTTTATTATCTGTGCGACTTAATATATAAGAGTTTAAGACGATATTTTAATTTCAATTTTTAATTTTTAAAGAAAGTTTTTAAATGCGAACTTTTTATTTTAACTTGTTTAATAATTATATATAAAAACCTATGTAATGAACGCCTTGTGCTCAAGCTACTGTAGTTCTAAAAAGAAAGTCAAAAGGTTACAGTTGATATTTTGCTGTTAATATAAATTAATTAATTTGTAAAATCATTTCCATTTATTTATTTAACTTTTGTTCTTTAAGTTGTTATGATTCCTTGCTTTCCAGCTAAATTATAAAAAATGTTAAACTTGAGCCGGCATAATGGTTGTATCGATTTGTAAAGATAATTAAGTGAAATAGATCATTTCATGGGCTGAATTGGTTTAATGATGGATATAATCTTATGTAATTAGTAAATGTAATATGAAATCCAGCTACGGGCAGGATTTCATATTACATTTACTAATTACATAAATATATCCAATCCATTGAACCAATTCAACCACGAAATGAACAACCCAAGATTACCCTCCCTTAATTATCTTTACAAATCGATACAGCCATTCACGCCCGACTCAAGTTTAACATTTTTTTATAATTTATTTAACGGAAAACAGAAATCATAACAACTTAAAGAACAAAATTAAATAAATAAATGGAAATGATTTTACAAATTAAATACATTAAATAAAATTATAACCAATTAATAAATATTGTTGGTCAGATAGAATAATATTAAAATCATTTTAAATATGAAAAGTTTTTAATTTACTGTTCATAAGTTTTAAAGTTCTTACGGTTATTGAAATAGTTCATCCTATTATATTCCTGGCCGTTTAAACGTGAATTCCCACGTCGTCCGAAGATTAGTATCCGGTTGATTTATTTATTTATCCTTTGGAGATTTTGTTTTTCGTGTAGTTGGTCCTCATTGTATAAACGATGGCCCATTTTTTTCTCTTTCTTAGCAGAACTGAAAGGATTGAAGGAAGAGCGTCGTTTTCAATCCCCCGATCTCTAACACCTAGCTGTTACATCGTCAATAATCAATCAATTTCCAGTCACTAACCTATGCTTTCCAAAACTTGTCCTTTTTATATTTTTGTCAAAGGATTGAATTAACATTGCGTCATGGATGTAATGATCCTTTCGCTGAGGTCCGATTTCCCAAATGGATTTCTTTCATTGGCTAATCCGTTTCTATTGTTTTCTTTCTATCTGACTGAAGTTATTTCATTTAAATGCTCAAGGCTGGTTTACATTTAACTAATTAACAATCATTTCCATTTCTAATTAATTACCCTGTTTTCCAAATCAAAAATATATTTAAAGACAGATTTAGAGATATAATTTTATCTCCAAATCTTTTTAAAATTTAGTTTTAAAAATACCTTTTTCTTTAATAAAAATTTTATTTTAATAATTTTTATTATCTGTGCGACTTAATATATAAGAGTTTAAGACGATATTTTAATTTCAATTTTTAATTTTTAAAGAAAGTTTTTAAATGCGAACTTTTTATTTTAACTTGTTTAATAATTATATATAAAAAAACAATGTAACGAACGTCTGTGCTCGTTACTGTAGTTCGTTAAAAAGAAAGTCAAAAGGTTGCGGTTGATATTTTGTTGTTAATATAAATTAATTAATTTGTAAAATCATTTCCATTTATTTATTTAATTTTGTTCTTTAAGTTGTTATGATTTCTGTTTTCCGTTAAATAAATTATAAAAATGTTAAACTTGAGTCGATGTGAACGGCTTGCATCTGATTTGTAAAAAATAATTAAGGGGGAGTGGGAACTTGGAATTATCATTCTGGAATTGGTTAATTCAATGGATTGGATATATTTATGTAATTAGTAAATGTAATATGAAATCCAGCTACGGGCAGGATTTCATATTACATTTACTAATTACATAAATATATCCAATCCATTGAACCAATTCAACCACGAAATGAACAACCCAAGATTACCCTCCCTAATTCTTACAAATCGATATAGCCATTCACGCCTACTCAAGTCTTAACATTTTTTTATAATGTATTTAACGGAAAACAGAAATCATAACAACTTAAAGAACAAAATTAAATAAATAAATGGAAATGATTTTACAAATTAAATACATTAAATAAAATTATAACCAATTAATAAATATTGTTGGTCAGATAGAATAATATTAAAATCATTTTAAATATGAAAAGTTTTTAATTTACTGTTCATAAGTTTTAAAGTTCTTACGGTTATTGAAATAGTTCATCCTATTATATTCCTAGCCGTTTAACGTGAATTCTAACGTCAGTCCAAGATTAGTATCCGGTTGATTTATTTATTTATCCTTTGGAGATTTTGTTTTTCGTGTAGTTGGTCCTCATTGTATAAACGATGGCCCATTTTTTTTCTTTCTTAGCAGAACTGAAGGGATTGAAGCTGTGCGTCTTTTTCAATCCCCCCAGCGCTAACAGCTAGCTGTTACATCGTCAATAATCAATCAATTTCCAGTCACTAACCTATGCTTTCCAAAAACTTGTCCTTTTTATATTTTTGTCAAAGGATTGAATTAACATTGCGTCATGGATGTAATGATCCTTTCGCTGAGGTCCGATTTCCAAATGGATTTCTTTCATTGGCTAATCCGTTTCTATTGTTTTCTTTCTATCTGACTGAAGTTATTTCATTTAAATGCTCAAGGCTGGTTTACATTTAACTAATTAACAATCATTTCCATTTCTAATTAATTACCCTGTTTTCCAAATCAAAAATATATTTAAAGACAGATTTAGAGATATAATTTTATCTCCAAATCTTTTTAAAATTTAGTTTTAAAAATACCTTTTTCTTTAATAAAAATTTTATTTTAATAATTTTTATTATCTGTGCGACTTAATATATAAGAGTTTAAGACGATATTTTAATTTCAATTTTTAATTTTTAAAGAAAGTTTTTAAATGCGAACTTTTTATTTTAACTTGTTTAATAATTATATATAAAAAAACAATGTAACGAACGTCTGTGCTCGTTACAATATATTATAACGATCAGGGAGTTATGGAGTCTTGCTGCATCTGCCATAGAAGGGCGCAACCAGGCCATTTTAAACTGGAAAAATTTATACAGTAGGCAGATATGCAATGTAAAGATCCAACTTTAATCTTATTATAATTATATATTGACCATTAGCCCATGGCACTAGCTACTTATTTAAAACATTTTATATAAAATAAGAAATAGATAAAATAAGCCACTGCCAGTAATATCACACAAAAAAACATTTATTGATGCACATATATAAATTTAAACTTGAGGAATATGTTAATCTTAAAATTGATATTTATTTTAAATTTAAATTATTATGTTATGCCTTAGTTAAATGGATAGTTGATAAAAGTTTGTTTATAATGTTGAGTATAGATAAGCCACATAGATTACTCAGTTAAAAGCTTTTCAAAAACAATCATTCAACCTCAGACTAAAAGTTCATAGCCAAACCAATGCTTGCTTCCTGATATACGAATGTAACCAATGCAATATGAAGATGCTAGCATAAAACCACACTGACAGGAATGTATGTCTACAGCATGGTATTATTTAAAAAGAAATGATTTTTGCCCAGAACAGGAATGAGCATCTGTCTGGCAAAGGAAATCATTTAAAATAATATTGAAACAGTTTCACTGTTCCATGTATATATGTTTACATCCCCTCCCATCAATCTAATAGTAATGTTTTTAAGAAACACTAACAATATTTAAAAAAAAAAAGTGATGAAATTTGACCGCAATTAAAATGATAATTTGTTAATTCATGACGGTTCGGTCAAATTAAAAGTATCTCAAACTTATTAAAATGGAAAAAAAAGCAAATACATTTATATTTGCAATTAAGAAAAAGTATAATTCTTTCGTTATTAAAATTCATAAAATCAAGTTAAAAATCAAACCCGTTTATAATGCAATTAAAAAGTAAAAAATGTATATTTTTTTAAAATAAAACTATTTAAATAAAATCAGATTCAAAAACACATGTAAGGCAGAATAACTGTAGGTGTCATGCTACTGCTCCAGACAATAAAAAAAATTAAGATTCAAAAACACAGACTCACTAATCAAAAGGCTGTTCATGCCAAAAGGAAATTATCCAATGATCTGGGGCATTAAACAATGTGGACAAAAATGAAAAAGCTGTAACCAATGAAAGAAAAGAAACATGTAAGCTGAATCCATTTGTCAGGGAGAAAAAATATAAATAGACTGGAAAATCAGTAGAAGATTATTATTATTATTATGATTATTATAGTTAATCGGTTCAGAGACACAAGATTTAGCTACAAGAGTACTAAAAACTGACTAAATGAGACCATCAAACAGCCTAATAAAAAACCCAATATGACCATCATCAGCTAGAGACTACATGTCCTCTCTCCATCGGCCCACTATGTGAACTCCAAGCATTTCCTCGAAAGCTAACCATTCAGCTTCAACACACCCACAGTTATTCAGTAATGCAGACATGAAATTTAAAGGTACGCAATTAAAAATGATTCAATTACAATAAGATATAAATTAAAATTTGTAACTTAATTTTTTTATAAAATAAAAGAGAAAATCTTGTATATTATTAAATTTAAGAAAAGTTTTCACAATCAATCAATAACTTCAATCAAAAGTTGATGGTAGCTTTTTTTATCTTTATGTAAAACAAAACAAGAAATAAAAACTATTACTTCATTACAAACACTCACACACATATTTATGTGTTATATATTTCATTAGTTAAATGCCAATTGTTTCATATAATTTAAGATTTGTCCAAATAATAGAAATATTAATTGTATTAGTTATTTCAAATGAACTACCTAAATGGCAATCATAGATATGGTTAAACTAATAAAATGTTATATAAATCAAAATCATTACTTGTGTATTACTTATATCTGAATAAAACAATAAAACTTATGTTTATGAATATACATCTATACTTGATTAATTTATAAATGCTCCACAAAACTACAATTGCTGATACTACCTGTTTACCTACCTGTAATAATTCTGGAAATAATAAAATGCTATATGAATCATAAATGCTTTCATGCATATTATTTATATCTGAATAAAATAATAAAACTTATGTGTATAAATATACATTTAAACTTGACTCAATTATAAATGCTCCACAAACCTGGAACTGCTGATATTACCTGTTTACCTATCTAAAAGGGATACACAGACCTGGAACAAATAATTAAAAACATTCATGCATTAATGGTATACAGATTGTTAACTAAAGTGCTTCAAGACTTCTTGTCATAATTGAATTAAAAATGAACCTTCACATGAATACAAATGAACTTTATTGGAAGGAATTGCAAATAAATTATTGTGAAATAAAGTTCTTCTAGACTTCTCATAATTAAACTGAAAATAAATCTTCACATGGATACACATGAACTCCTTTAGAAAGACTTGCAAATAAATTATTGTAATTAAACTGAAAATAAATCTTCACATGGATACACATGAACTCCTTTAGAAAGACTTGCAAATAAATTATTGTTAAATAAAGTGCTTCTAAACTTCTTCTCAAAATTGAACTGAAATTGAATCCTCACATGGATACAAATGAACTTTATTGGAAAGTCTTGCAAATGAATTGTTGTTAACTAAAATTTCTAGACTTCTCATAATTAAACTGAAAATAAATCTTCACATACACATGAACTCTGTTAGGACTCACAAATGAATTATTGTTAAATAAAGTGCTTCTAAACTTCTCATAATTGAACTGAAAATGAATCTTCCATGGATATGAATAAAATTTATTTGAAGGACTTGCAAATAAATTGTTGTTAAATAAAATTGTTGTTATTAAAAATTAATTTTAGTTGTGTAGTCCCATTTTGCATCACTAGTTATTCAGTGCATTCTTGTCTACAAGAATCTCATGTTTCCTGAGCTATGTTCAGCATAACCTAAATGATGCTAAGTAAGGTTGTAGTGAGATGGAACTCTAGTGGTGCCATTTGGGAAACCAAATACATAAATTTCTAAATGCTTTCAGTCTTTATGGTGCTACATACTCTGATGAGCAGGAAATGTTGTTGTAGGTGGGGTGATATCTGCATTTGGGAATGCCAATCGATAGCTTCTTCCTACAATATGCTTATCAGGAAATAAAACCAACCAAGAATGCGGTTGGTTGTCCATCCACTTACATTTGTCACCCTATTGTGAGGCCTGATCTAGCTAGCCTGCACATAGGCATAAAAGCTAGATGAAAATAAAGAAATATGGAAAGTCAAAAGCAAATTATGATTCTGTGAGTGTGAGCAGAGCACATGGTGCACTGATGTGAAATAGACAAAAATGGGGGGAAATTAAAATTTTAAAAGAGCACAAAAATGAACAGCATAAATGGTGAAATTGGCATAACAAAGACTTGGATTCAAATCATGGAGTGGATGGAAAGAGTAGAACAATGACAATATTAAATAGTAAAAAAAACATTAGAAAAGAAAAATAGTAGATGATTACCAAAGCAAAAAAAAAAAGAAGAATATAAAACTGAGAACATTCTTCCTGAGGAAGAACAAAAACAAGAAGATAAAGAACTAAAAGAAGAGGATAAGGAACAAGCTCAGAAAACAGAGGGAGATTTAATGATAAGCCAGCTATTAAAAATGATGAATGAACAAAGAGAAAAAGATTGCAAACAAAGAGAAGAAGACCGTATAAAAGAGAAAAAGAAAATAGAAAACGAGATGAAGAAAGAGAAAAGAATAAAAAAGAGATCATAAACAAAGAGAAGAAGAGTATAGAAAATGAGATGACCAAAGAGAAGAAGATAATAGAAAATGAGATGAACAAAGAGAAAAAGATAAAAAACAAATAATAGAAGTGAATAAAACTAAGTAAAAGCCAGAATGAAAAGATCAGTAAGATAATAAAAGAAATGACCGATAGAATATTAAAAATTAGGAGGAAGTTATGAATAAAGTAAAAGAGTCATTTAGTTGAGCAAGAAGACAAAATAACCCAAATGTGCGAAGCCATGAATACGATAATGATAAAAATCCAAGAATCCATGCAGGATCAGTGGACAGATTGACCACCCAAATGGAAGAAATAAAAATAAAAAAAAGTAGCAATGCATTGCCAATAAAAGAAAGAACAAAGATAATCCCAAAATAAATACAACAAGAAAATTATAAAGTTAATCAAGAAGTGCTGGTAGACAAACATATGCCAGGAATTGTAAATCAATTCCTAAAAATAACATTTACAGGCCAATGACCCACCTATTGAATATGTAAAATGTTTGGACTGATACTTCAACATCAATGATATGTCAAAGAAAGCAAAACTAGCAATAACCTGTAGCCATCTTCAGGGTGTGGCAAAGGCATGATAAGACTCCCTATTCAGTGAGTGTACAAATTTTCAGGATTTCAAAACAGCACTAACAAGCTATTACTGGAGTGACGATTGTCAGGAGGGCATTAAATAAAGGTATCGCAGGAAAAATATCTATCTGGAGAACTTTACACACCCTTGTTTAGAAGACAGGTGGCCAAGTTAAGGGCTCTGACATCTGATCCTCTATCAGACCTCCAAATCATCAGGTTAATATGCCACAGCTTCCCAAGTTATATGGAGCAGATGCTGATCGGAATAGATGATCGATCCATTGGACAGGTGGCTGAACTACTAACTGCTTATGATAACTGCAGTACATCAACAAATAAAGGAGATTCTAGAATGACAAATAGACCACCATATAAGAGAGCTGATAGACAATATGTTGGAGCCATCAAGTACAAAAAAAAAATGATTACAGTAATCATGACACATCACTGTGGTATTATGGTTAGAGAAAGTACCATATTGGAAAAGAAAGAGAAGAAACTTTACAGGAGGTATACATAGTCCATATCAGACCCATGTAATAAAAAAAACCAATAGTAACAAGGTACTACAAAGACAACATGATGCCACAGAAGCAAGTCATCATGATGATATCTGGCCTGATAAACAATCCAGAAGTGCACCATCATATAACACACAAAAGTGTTACAGAAGAACTGATCATGATTCTCAGTCTCCCAAGCCAGGATTCAGCTACAATTCTAAGCAATGAAGCAAAAGTAGCTGATTGCAGAAGTTAATGAGTGGGATGTAGCATTGCATGAGTTGCATTTTTCATTTGATGAATGAATGTTCAAGTGGGATGGTCTGGATGCATTGTGTTTATGATGCTCTGAAGTGTATGCTTGGCACTGTCTAGATCTAGATGTTGAGATCCTAGAGTAGCCCAGCGGTATATATATGTAGGCCTCATGAATAGGCCTTGGTCTCATGAATAGAACTCATCATAGCCCCTAAGACTCACAAGAGATGAGCAGGGCTGGCTCAATGCCTGATATTTTTGGAGGATAATACTTGTGGATGATCTATCTAGGTACTTAGAAGGGGGCATACTTAAAAATGAAGTATTTTTTGTGACATCATTGGGAATTGTTCTGTTAGTCCATGCTTAGCCATCTACTCATCCAGGCATTGGTTGATGCAGGACACGTATTCACTTTCCCCATCTTATCTTACCAATTTCATCAGCATATGTCCAAATCCAAGTGGGAGCAACAATGATATTTCCAGGCAATTTCATCCCAGAAACATGGTGGGGGGGTAATTAAACAGTTACACTGTTTCATATATATGTTACATATATATATATATATATATATATATTGTAACAGTCAAGTTTGTACATTTGCATAACAGAATTCAGAATCCAAGCAAAAGAGACCAAAGCTGACCAGACTAGGACTGTGACATCCCAAGTCGGACCACACTTCAACTTGTGAGCCAGGATTCCAACCCTACGAATGACAACCTTGAAAGTACACGTAGTGAACCTCCTTCCACATAGCCAACATAGGTCACGGAGAAGCAATAAGACTCTGATAATTAAAAGAGGTTCTTAATTGAATAAAATATATCACTAATCTAATTTAACTTAATGCATAGTTTTCACATATATAGGCTATAAATAATAATTGGAATTGGATTGAATTAGATCAATAATGAGACAGAGAACGGAGGCACATTAAACTAATTATATATTTATTTACAAGTGGCATGAAATTGATAAGTTTTTACACATTTCAGTGTCGAATGTATGCAAACATTAGGTGGATAAGAGAACACATTCTCTTTTTATATACAATTCATAATAGCTTTATATAAATAATTTCATTTAATTTACATACATGGGTTTAACATATGCCCATATTATGAGTTGCTTTACAATTAATACATAATCAAATCACTACGATATGTCTATAAATCACGTGAAGCCAAATCCTATTATATTGGTGGCTGTTATATAAATAATTATATTGAACTTTGATCATGAATTCATTTACTAAAATATACAATATAATTTAATAATGAGCGCATAAACCAGCTCAAGTAATGTTCACATAATCAAATCACTACGTTATGTCTATAAATCACGTGAAGCTAAATCCTATTATATTGGTGGCTGTTATATAAATAATTATATTGAACTTTGATCATGAATTAATTTACTAAAATATACAATATAATTTAATAATGAACGCATAAACCAGCTCAAGGAATGATCGATCGAACATGGCTTTCAAGAGAAAATTTCAGAATGCTGAAAGCATTATGGTAAGGTGGGAGAGTTGGTTGAAATAAGATTTTACCAATGCACTATGGCACAGGTAACAATAATAGGAAAAGTTGCTCTGCGGATAGATGAAATAACTTCAGGGTTCTTGCGACAAATGGTGGTACCCTGTAACCGATTGCAATGCTGTGTGAAAAGGAACATTGTGTTCAGGAATGGCGGGGGACTTACATGCTAACCTGGTCTTGACTCAGGCTTCACTACTGCTCTACCCTATAAAAGAAGATGTGCTGGCAATGCCGTGGCTCCATCTTGAGATACGTATATTACATATAGCAGCAAAATGAGAATTTTATAAAATAATATATCACATCTGCCAAACAAAAGAATAGTATATTTCATACTATGAAATACGAGTTAATAGCATATTAGCTCTATCAAATTGGGACCAACTCTTGTTGTTGATAATAAACGTCTATGCTACGAAAGGGAATATTACTACATCTGTACTTTGACATGCTCGATCTATTAAGTTACTTATAGATAATAAATATTTAAGGAGGGAAAGTATATTTCTATGGACTTAAGAATTTAAATGACAAATATACTTATAAATACGATCAAGGCTAAATTTAATTCTAAATAAAACTATAAGGTTAAGTTTTTAACTGGTTGATTATAAAAGAGCCACTTTTCACATATTAAATCATTTAAATAATAAAAAAATAGGATTTCGAAACAGCGCAGAAAGTTGACACTATAAACAAATTACACGAAGATTTTCAAATAATATCTTCTTAAAAACATAAAATTAAGTGCCCACTGTTTCGAAATATTGGCATATAAAATATAATAAGCATTTAAAATAAGCAAAGAAATATAGACACAACCGCAGTGATATAACTTTAAATTAGACACTTATAATGTACTTTAAATGAAAGGAAAATATAAATAAATCAGATTGTTTAAACTTTAACACATTGAATTTTGATAGCAATTGACATATTTAAAATATTAAATGGATTTTTAAGTTTTTGATTACATTTAGCTTTCTCATTATTTTAAAAGAGAGTTAGCTAACTTATATAGATATATTTACATTTACACAGAGCTCTGTGGTTTGAAAAATAAAATGGTACCGGTATTATTTATCTGGACTGCAAGTTCTTGCTGTAGGTTTGGTGAGTTTTACTGGGCGGCTGGTGGCATCATGTTTCCCATTCTGTTAGGCTTATCTCTGCTAGCAGCATGATGGTGGTTTAGGCATTTCGATGAGAGAAACCCCATTCTCCCGCGGAGTAACAGCAACAAGATGCCCGCTTTTAGCCAGACATGTTAAAGATTAACAATTGTGAAGACTGGCTGCATTTCTCACTAACAATATGGCTGTCTTTCCTTTGCTAAAAATACAGAGTATTTATATGTTTTCCTTATCGGAATCTATCACCTCAAGACTCACTAACCTCAGTAATTTAATTAAATATTTTTCAATTTATAATCCAGATCTTAGATAACTTATGTTAGAAACATTCCATAAGCTATTATTATAATTAAGATTTTTCGTTGCAAACAATTGTCCAATTTAGATTTTAAAATAACTTAATCTTATCTAAGGAGATTTTAATTAGTAAATTTTGAACTAGTTTTACTTTTTATGGATTACAGGTGTGGTCGTTAATGACACTTGTTTACAACCAGAAATCTTTTTAATTACTTGACCAGCTTTTTATTTTTATCTTACATTAAAAACAACCTTTTAACATTTTTTAAAATGCAAACCTTTTTAACATATTTATTTAAAATAATTTACAAACACATTTTGATATAGCTTTTAAATATATTTTTGAGAAACTTTTTCTTGAAATATATTTAAAACAATAAATCTTTAAACAATTTTTTAAAGACATTTAATATTATTTTTAGATAACGGCTTTTACTATTTTACATCATGTCTCTCTTCTATATAGCACAGATTATATATCCACATACGAAATTACAATATTAAACAACAAAATGGATAATTTACTCTTAACTTAAATAATATAACGAATATTTTTAGAAATATTAAATAAATTTAGTACGCTATAATTTTTACTGAATCCTATCTAATTATAGCATTGGTTCGCATCACAAATATATAATAATACTGTTTATACAGACATGAACGAATTTTGAATTTATTAACATTTAAATAGGTTTGTCCTTTGCACAGATGAGTGTGTCATTAGGTTTGATGGTGAATGGATAGGGCTTGGAAAGTTATCGTTTTAATATATATATATAGATTCCCTCCCATCAAACTAATAATAATATTTTTAAAAAAACTAAGAAATATTTTTTTCAAAAAAGAAAAATTATTATAAGATTTGATGCAAATTTATTCAACAATTAAAATGATATCGTGTTAATTCATAATGGTTTGATCAAATTCAGAGTGTTTCAAACTTGTTAAAATGAAAGAAAAAGCAAATATGTTTATATTTTGCAATTAAGAAAAAGTATGTAAATCTTCCTTATTAAAATTCATAAAATCAAGTTAAAAATTAAATTGTTTATAATGCAATTACAAAAAATGTATATTATATTTTTTATTAAAAGTACTTAAGTAAAATCAGATTCAAAAGCACATGTGGGGCAGAATAATTGTATGTGTCAAGCCACTGCTGCAGGCAATAAACAATTACTGATTCAAAATACATAATAACTAATTAAAAGGTTTGTTCCCACCAAAGAGAAACTATCCATTGACCTGGGGGATTATGAAAACAACATGGACAAGGATGAAAAAGCTGCTACCAAATGAAAGAAAAGGAACATGTAAGCTGAATCTGTTTGTCAGGGAGAAAAAATATAAATAGACTGGAAAATCAGTAGATTATTATTATTATACTTATTCAGTTCAGAGACACAAGATTTAGCTACAAGAGTACTAAAAAGCACTAAATGAGACCATCAAATTACCTAATAAAAAACCCAATATGACCATTAAGTTATTTCAAATCACATGTCCTCTCTCCACATTGACCCACTATGTAAACTCCAAGCATTGCCTAGAAAAACTAACCATTCCGCTTAAGACATTCCCAATTATTCAGTAATGTAGACATGAAATTTAGAGGTAAGCAATTAAACATGATTCAATTACAATAAGATATGAATTAAAATTGTAACTTAATTTTTCATGAAACAAAAGAGAAAATATTGTATATTATTAATCTTAAGAAAGTTTTCACAATCAATCATTAACTTCAGTCAAAGTTGATCATAGTTTTTTTTATCTTTTATGTAAAACAGTACAAGAAATGAAAACTATTACTTCATTACAAACACTCGCACACATATTTATGTGTTTTATATATATATATAAAAAACAAAAACCAAGTTAATCACGTAACCTGCTATCACTTGTTATTTATGTCCAAAGGATTATTTTATACAAAAACCGCTGAACAAGTGTAAGAGATTTGTTTTACATAAACGAAAAAAGAGTACTGAGTGATAAAAAACCAGCTGAAACTGGGCTGATCTAGGGGTGAGCAAATGAAAGAGGTAGTTAATTTCTGACTCTTTTTTCGTTTATGTAAAACAAATCTTTACACTTGTTCTAAGTGTTTTGGTGCTAGCACCATCTTTTGGACATATATATATATATATATATATATATATATATATATATATATATATATATATATCATTAGTTAAATGCCAAATTATTTCATAAAATTTAAAATAATATGTCCAAATAATAGAAATATTAATAGTAATAGTTATTTCAAATGAACTAGCTAAATGGCAATCAAAGATATGGTAAAGTAGTAAAATTCTATATGAATCATAAATGCTTACATGCATTTTACTTATATCTGAATAAAATAATAAAAACTTATGTGTATAAATATACATCTATACTTGACTGGATTATAAATGCTCCACAAACCTGGAACTGCTGATATTACCTGTTTGGCTCATCTAAAAGGGATATACAAACCTGGAACAAACCATTAAACACATTTATGCTTTAATGGCATACATATTGTTAACTGAAGTGCTTCTAGACTTCTCATAATTGAACTGAAAATGAATCCTCACATGGATACGAATGCACTTTATTGGAAGGACTTGCAAATGAATTGTTGTTAAATAAAACTTCTAGACTTCTCATAATTAAACTAAAAATGAATGCTTCACATGGATATACATAAACTCTGTTAGAAGGACTACATGAAAATGAATTATTGTTAAATAACGTGCTTCTAAACTTCTCATAATTGAACTAAAAATGAATCTTCACATGGATACAAATGAACTTTATGGGAAGGACTTGCAAATGAATTGTTGTTAAAATAAAGTTGTTATTAAAACTTAATTTTTAGTTGTTTAGTTCCATTTTGCATCACTAGTTATGCAGGTGCATTGTTGGTCACAAAAAATCTTATGTTTTTTGAGCTATGTTTGGGTATAACCAGACAATGGTAAGTAAGGTTGTGTGAGATGGAAACCTAGGTGGTGCCATTTTCGAAACCAAACACATAAATTTCTAGAAGCTTTCAGTCTGTATGGCACTACATCCGGTAGATCAACAGGAAATATTGCTTGTAGGTGGGGTGATATCTATATTGAGAAATGCCAATCGATAGTTCCTTCCTGCAATAAGCTTATCAGAAAACAAAACCAACCAAGAAGAGTGGGGTTGAGTGTCTGTCAGTTTAAAAATATATATATATATATATATTGTAACAGTCAAGTTTGTACATTCGCGTAACAGAATTCAGAATCCAAGCAAAAGAGACCGAAGCTGACCAGACTAGGACTGTGACATCCCAAGTCCGACCACACTTCAACTAGTAAGCCAGTATTCCAAGACTCAAGACCCTACGAATGACCACCTTGAAATCACACATAGCATACCTTTTTATTCGCGGCCGACATAGGTCAGGGAGAAACAATGAGACACATAATTAAATTACAAATTGATTGTATCTAACGAATAGCTAACTTAATGGAGACCTTTAATAATGCATATTCTATCACATAATGAGAATTGGATTGAATAATGAAACTGAGAGTGGACTAGGTTGATTTACTAAAGTTTAATTTCTTCAATAAGAAGTTTGATCTAAAATATATCTTACAAATTTTACACATGTAAAAATGCACGCAGGCATTTAATGGCTGAAGAGTTTGGACAGATTCTTTGGTAAGATTAATCAATAAATTTACATTTTAAATAAGATGAACGCAGCCGTTATTCATCTTACAATTTGTATACAATTATTTTACGAATTTATATCTAATCAATGCACGCAGGCATTTAAATAAATAGCTTATCACTACGCCATGTCTGTCGTGTAACATATGCGGACTCCTCTTGGTATGTGGCTAAATACTAATAATTAAACTAAACCTTGGTCAACACTTACGGTAGACGTTTCTTGTCTGTTTATATTTATTTATTTAGCCTAAATAGGGCTGCAATAACTTAGATTGACCGGACTTTTAAGAATATCTCAGCCAATTGCTGGAAGAACTAAAATAGGGAGGTAGAGTTGGCTGCTCTGGATGTACTAATGCATTATAGCACCAGCAATACAATAATAAAGTCGCTCTGCGGATGGATTAGTAGATCAAGGGTTTCTGCGACAAATGCCGGGACCCTGAAAACCAATCGTTAAGCTGCATGAAAAGGAACGAATAATTCAGAAAGGCGGGGGACTTACGTGCTAACCTGGCCTTAAACTCAGGCTTCGCAACTGCTCTACCCTATGAGAGGAAGATGTGCTGGCTTAACTGAGGCTACATCTTATTTACGTAAATATACGTGGCAGCAAAACGAGAAAATATTAAAATGAATAATCACATCCGCCAAGCAAAGCATTTGTAAAATTTATATTATATAGACAAGAACAATAGCTTATTAGCTTAATCAAATAGAAGCCAACTCTTAGGTAGCATGATAAAACATATGCTATAGACGGGAATAATTACAGATAATCTTTGCTGTTCCAGCTAATTCTAATTTGTTATTGATCAACTGACAAGTATTTAAAAGGAAGGAAAAGTATATTTGATGGGGTTTACTAATAGCTTAAATAGAAAATATGCTTATAAATATTTATCAAGGTTAGTCTATTTCTTAGTATTTAAAATTTAAACCTCACTAAAATAAGCCACATTGCAAAAATTTACAATTAAACAATTATCAAAAAATAATAATTAAATAATAACGAGCGAGTCGTTACTATTTTCTTAAGAGGGTTTCGAAACAGCGCACAGAAATAAGATTATAAATAATTACGTGAAGAGATTTTAATTAATCTCTTCCTAAAATATTAAAATTTAGTATTCGCTGTTTCGAAGCGTCAGCATATCATAAAATAAATATAACAAATATTAAAAACTATGTGATAAAAAAAAATAACTAAAGACATGACTGCAGTGATAGTTTAAAGTAGAAACATAAAGGAAGGAAATTTTAAAAGCAAGTGAATCATTTTTAAAATAATAAAAGAAAAGCTTTAACATTAAAATATACTGAGTGGTTAGTTAGCTAACTAGAATTTAAAAAGGTAGTTTGAAATTATACATAAAATATACGGAAATATATACAGAAAATAGACAGAGCTCTGCAGTTTAAAATGATTTACCGGTATTATTAGATGCTTGAGCTGGAGCTAGGTGAGTTTCCTGGGCGGCTTGTGGCATGCTCTTCTTTTACGGGTGGTCTGTAGATATTATAGTGGCATTTTTCTTCTTTTCAGGTCGATGGTATAACGGTATTCTTGGTTATAAACGGTGTCGGATGGAAATGAACCCGTCGTGTCCTTACGGAGTGACAGCTAAGACGGCCAAACTAGCCGGACATCTCAGTTCAAAACTAGATTTGATTTTTTAAATATAAAATGCGCTTCAAAATGGAGTCTCCTCTCAGTATATAGATCTCAGTCAGTTCTATCTTGTATTATAGCTCTCAGTTCTCCTTTTCCGCTCAAAATATGGCCCATTTATATCTTTTCTTATCAGCTTAACATCTTTAGGAATTTCTCTTTGCTTCATGATTACATTTTTTTAATTAATTTTGTTAACATACAATCTGCTTTCAAATATGCTGATAAGTTTCTGAGGTGTTATAACTTTGACTTAATTCCGTTTTAATTAAATTCTAAAAACATGTAGTTTTGATCTTAAATATTTGATAAGCTATTAAAGTATTTCAATTATAACTTTTATGGCTATTTGGTAAAACTATTTTGCCATAAACAATTTTAATCCAAAAATAACTTAAATGTTTATATCTGACGCAATTTCGATTAGCCAGATTTTAAAATGACTTTTTAATTTGACCAAAGGTAGGTGCGGTCACTAATTAAATACTTGTTTACGTCAGAATCTGTTTCTAACCAACTTTTAATTCTAAGAAAAAAAAATCTTAATTTTTAAAGAAGACTTCTCGGCACATTTGAAAGAAAATCTTTTTAACATTTTTAAATAAACATTTTAAAATATTTTCATCCTTTAACATTTTTAATTAAACAACACATTTTAATGTTTTAAATCACGCCACCCCTATATACATTACACATATAGGTTGGATTATATATCCACATACGAATTAAAATAATAAATTTATTAATAAATTGAACCTTATCATTATTTAATATAATAAAAAGTATTTTATTAAAATAAACGACGATATTAATAATAATACGCTATAATTCTATCAAACATATCTAATTATAGCGTTGTTTCGTATGTAAATATATAATGCTGTTCAGACAGCCATGACAGCAAATTGTAGTTTTATTTTACATATTATAGTTTAAATGAGATTCGAATCTAACACAGACGAGTGGGCTACTAGATTGATGATGAAACGGCAAGGGATTAGGAGGTTCCCATTTCATATCCGTCAACTTGTAAAAAAAAAACAATAAAAAAAAAAGACTTTGCTTACGTGTAATTATTTGGGATTTATAATCATGAACTTCTATTTTTTTTTTTTTTAAATCCAAATGACCTGTTTAACTGAGCACACAAAAAAAACTTATTTACTTATTTATTATATAGCTTAACATAAACTCTCTAGTCACAATCACCCACGCACACTAAAATAGTGGCAATTTGCAAAATATCTATAATAACACAAATAACAAAATACGAATCCTTCAATATTATAATATACACTTATATCTGATTGAATATCTGTCATGGTTAGAATGGGGTAACGATGTTAGTTTTTTTTTTATATATATATATATAAAATAATGTTTGGGGAGGGGCAGATCCTTCATCATACTACTACTATAACTTTAAGTTGGATCTGTAGGTTGTTTCACAATTTGCTCTTCCATGCTGGGATTAAAGTAATATCCCAACAGATCATCATCATCATTGGAAGTATCACCTGATTCCTGATAATCTCTTGTCACACTCCAGGGTGGTCATTTACTGTGTTTTCCTAAATACTTCATTATTGAGAGACAGGGTTCGAATCCGTCCCTTATTCTCTATTTTTATCGGATTCTGTCGATCTTCTCCGGCTTTCTTATCTATTGTCTCAAGCATGCTTTCTGTCTCTTTGAACCTCGTCCTCTTCTCATTAGTATATGGGTCTTTTCTTTTTCTTTCCTTTTATCTTACTTTCTGCTCCTCTGCTTGTTTTCCATTTCTCCTTTCTCTTTTCATACATTCCGTCTGGTCCCCAGAGTTCCTTATCCAAGGCTATCCTATCCATTCGGAGCTCCCGACTAAAATTTTTAACCCATTCTCTCATTTTAAGTTCTCTGTCTACTGGCTCTTCATCCTCGCTCACTTCGGTACTTGACCTTTCCTTGTTCTCAAATATTGGCACTTTGTTAACCTCCAAAACCTTCCAGTCTTCGTTATCCTCTTCTGACATCTTTATTTCCTCCATTTTTAACACTTCTAATTCGTTCTCCACTTCATGACCTGACACTTGCCCTTCGATGCCTTGATCTATGATTTCCCTATTAAATTGCAGGTTCTTTGTCTCATCCATTAGATCGAGTTCCTGAATACATTCGGCAATGGTAATCTCTTCTTGGGCTGCTATCTGACTTTTATATGTCCAGTTCTCCCTCAATTCAGACATCTCCTCTCTGATATCTTGGTGTATATCTTCACATTCCTGGCTATTTTCTTCTTGGTTTTTCTCTAACCTTTCCGTCAGTTCCACCCGAACTTCTTCAGATTTTGGCTGGCAGCTGATTTGTAATTCCTGCAGTTTTTTGCATATTCTGTCCTTGAACTGTCTATTTCTTTCTTCCCACTTCTGATCCCTTTCCTCAACCTCCTTTCTATGCTTTTCATCCCTTTCTATTGCTTCCTGTCTATGCTTTTTCATCCCTCTCTACTGCTTCCTGTCTATGCTTCTCCCATTTTTATTGCTTCCTGTCTATGCTTCTCACCCATTTTCATTATCTCCATTTTAATTTGTTGACATATTAAAGTCATCTCCAGACATTTAGTCTTATCTTCATCTGTTGGACTAGAAGCAGTTTCCTTTTTCTCTTCCATATTACTACTTTATTCTTTTATTTACCAAATATATTTTACGAAGCTAAATTAATTTACTTGACTTGACTTTTTATAACATGGCAAATAGCTGAACTCCGCAAACGAAAACGAGCTGTCCACTTCCCATCCTATTCCTATGCCTAACTCTATTAAAGATGCCTATAAATGATACCGCTATATTTTATTTAAATTCGCTAAGATTCGCCCATCTTTAAAATCTGACTACAAAATATTTAACAAATGATTAAAATTTACTAAAATAACTAAATCAATAAAGGTAACTCACCATCGGTCTCTTCTTCCAGCTGCTTTTAAAATAGACTTCAGTTGTTCATGATTATAATATAATTCATTTTACACGTCTGTGCCAGTTTCAAACCTCAAACTTTTGATTTGACCCTATACTTTATTCCATTCTCATTTTCATCAAATCCAATTCTACTTTTTTTTTAAAAAAAAAAAAACAAATCAAATGGGTCCCCTTTTTCTTTTAAACTTAGAACGTTTCCTTCTCCACCTCTGATGACAAATTTATATGAGGATGACTTATAGCTTGTTCAAATCATCCTCGGGCGCCAGTCACCAGTAAGCAGGAAAGATTACACAAAATTTATAAAATATTTAATAAAAAACTTATTTTTTTTTTTTTACTATGCATTTGCACACACACACACACACACACATATATATATATATAACGACCTATTCAGTGCATGGAATTGAGTGATTGACGTGTCTCCTGATTTATTTACTTATTTACTTTTTTTAATTTTATTATATTATATCCAGAAAAAATACTCTACATGAATTACAAATATTTTTTTTTGCGATAGGTCAAGAGAAACAAACCCAGAAAAAATCTTATATATATACATATTTTTCTTTTAGTGTTATTTAGAAAAGAAAAAAAAAACAAGACCATATACTTAAATACTATACAGGGTATTGCAGGGTGTGGGAATAGTTAACAAAGTCCCAATGGATAGGCGACCAAACGCAGGAAAAAAAATCTATACATAGACATTATTTTGGACAAGGAAAAATTAATTTAAAATCATTAATTTTGAACAAAGAATTTTATCTCTATACTCCTTAATCTCCTCAGGGGTGGAAATAAGTTACAGGCTCCACAATTTTGGGCATACAAACGCGGGAAATAAAATACTACATATATATTATTCATTATTATTTAAAATGGAAGGGAAAAAACATGTACATATTAAATGCTCTACTATTGCAGGGTGTGGGAATATCGAATAGCCACATGATGAGCGTCCAAACGCGGGAAAAAAATCTTATAACACATTATTTAATACAATCTATTTTACCAAAAATTATATAATCCAAACCTTCATAACCCCCATTGGCCAAATCGGGAAAAAAATACTATGTAACAGTCAAGTTTGTACATTCGCGTAACAGAATTCAGAATCCAAGCAAAAGAGACCGAAGCTGACCAGACTAGGACTGTGACATCCCAAGTCTGACCACACTTCAACTCGTAAGCCAGTACTCCAAGACTCAAGACCCTACGAATGACCACCTTGAAATTACACGTAGCATACCTTTTTATTCACGGCTGACATAGGTCAGGAAGAAGCAATGTGACTCGTAATTAAATCACAAATTGATCGTATCTTCCGAAGAGCTAACTTAATGGAGACCTTTACTAATGCATATTCTATAGCATAATAATAATGAGAATTGGATTGAATAATGAAACTGAGAGTGGATTAGGTTAAATTACTAAAGTTTAATTTCTTCAATAATAAGTTTTATCTAACATATCTATATTACAAATGTTAAACATGTTAAAATGCACGCAGGCATTTAATGGCTGATAAGTTTGGACAGATTCTTTGGTAAGATATATAAATAAATTTACATTTTAAGTAAGATGAATGCAGCAGTTATTCATCTTACAATTTGTATACAATTATTTTATGAATTGATATCTAATCAATGCACGCAGGCATTTAAATAAATAGCTTATCACTATGCCATGTCTATAGTGTAACATATGCAGAATCCTCTTAATGTGTGGCTGAATACTAATAATTTAACTAAACCTTGGTCAACACTTACAGTAGACGTTTCTCATCTGTTTATATTTATTTAGTGAGCCTAAATAGGGCTGCAATAACTTAGATTGACCGGACTTTTAAGAATATCTCAGACAATTGCTGAAAGAAACTAAAATAGGGAGGTAGAGTTGGCTGCTCTGGATGTACTAATGCACTATAGCACCAGCAATACAATAATAAAGTCGCTCTGTGGATGGATTGGTAGATCAAGGGTTTCTGTGACAAACGCCGGTACCCTGAAAACCGATCGTTAAGCTGCATGAAAAGGAACAATTAGTTCAGAAAGGTGGGGGACTTACGTGCTAACCTGGCCTTAAACTCAGGCTTCGCGACTGCTCTACCCTATGAGAGGAAGATGTGCTAGCTTAACCGAGGCTACATCTTATTTATGTAAATATATGTGGCAGCAAAACGAAAAAATATTAAAGTGAATAAATCACATCCGCCAAGCAAAGCATTTGTAAAATTTATATTCTATAGACAAGAACAATAGCTTATTAGCTTAATCAAATAGAAGCCAACTCTTAGGTAGCATGATAAAATATATGCTATAGACGGGAATAATTACAGATAATCTTGGCTGTTCCAGATAAATCTAATTTGTTATTGATCAAATAACAAGTATTTAAAAGGAGGGAAAAGTATGTTTGATGGGGTTTAATAAATAGCTTAAATAGCAAATATACTTATAAATATTTATCAAGGTTAGTCTATTTCTTAGTATTTAAAAATTAAACCGCACTAAAACAAGCCACATTGCAAAAATTTACAATTAAACACTTATCAAAAATATATTAAATAATAACGAGCGAGTCATTACTATTTTCTTAAGAGGGTTTCAAAACAGTGCACAGAAATAAGATTATAGATCATTACGTGAAGAGGTTTTAATTAATCTCTTCTTAAAATATTAAAATTTAGTATTCGCTGTTTCGAAGCGTCAGCATATCATAAAATAAATGTAACAAATATTAAAAACTATGTGATAAAAAAAATAACTAGAGACATGACTGCAGTGATAGTTTAAAGTAGAAACATTAATTAAGCAAGTGGATCATTACAAATTTTAAAACAATAAAAGAAAAGCTTTAACACTAAAATATACTGAGTGGTTAGTTAGCTAACTAGAATTTAAAAGGTAGTTTGAAATTATACTTAAAACATACGGAAAATATACAGCTCTGCAGTTTAAAGTGATTTACCGGTATTATTAGATGCTTGAGCTGGAGCTTGGTGAGTTTCCTGGGTGGCTTGCAGCATGCTCTTCTTTTATGGGTGGTCTGTAAATATTATAGCAGCATTCTTCCTTTTTTTAAGTTAGATGGTAGATTTTATAGCAGCATTCTTCTTCTTTCGTTAGGTTAGTATAGCGGCATTCTTAGTTATAAACGGTGTCAGATGGAAACGAACCCGTCGCCTCCTTACAGAGTGACAGCTAAGACGGCCAAACTAGCCGGACATCTCAGTTCAAAACTAGATTTGATTTTTTAAATATAAAATGCGCTTCAAAATGGAGTCTCCTCTCAGTATATAGATCTCAGTAGTCTCTCTTGTATTATAGCTCTCAGTATTCTGTATTATATCTCAGCCAGTTCTCTTTCCCGCTCAAAATATGGCCCATTTATATCTTTTTCTTATCAGCTTAACAACTTTAGGAATTTGTCTTTGCTTCATGATTACATTTTTTTAATTAATTTTGTTAATATACAATCTGCTTTCAAATATGCTGATAAGTTTCTGAGGTGTTATAACTTTGACTTAATTCCGTTTTAATTAAATTCCTAAAAACATGTAGTTTTGATCTTAGATATTGGATAAGCTATTAAAATATTTCAGTTATAACTTTTATGGTTATTTTGTAAAACTATTTTGCCATAAACAATTTCAATCCAAAAATAACTTACAAGGTTTATATCTGACGCAATTTCTATTAGCCAGATTTTAAAATGACTTTTTAATTTTACCAAAGGTAGGTGCAGTCACTAATTAAATACTTGTTTATGACAGAATATGTTTCTAACCAACTTTTAATTCTAGGAAAAAAAATAACACTTAATTTTTAAAGAAGACTTCTTGGCACATTTGAAAGAAAACCTTTTTAACATTTTTAAATAAACATTTTAAAATATTTTCATCCTTTAACATGTTTAATTACACAACACATTTTAATGTTTTAAATCATGCCACCCCTATATACATTACACATATAGGTTGGATTATATATCCACATACGAATTAAAATAATCAATTTATTAATAAATTGAACCTTATCATTATTTAATATAATAAAAGTTTTTTATTTAAAATAAACGTGATATTAATAATAATACACTATAATTCTATCAAACCTATCTAATTATAGTGTTCTTTCATATGTAAATATATAATGCTGTTCAGACAGCCATGACAGCAAATTGTAGTTTTATTTTACATATTATAGTTTAAATGAGATTCGAATCTAACACAGACGAGTGGGCTACTAGATTGATGATGAAATGGCAAGGGATTAGGAGGTTCCCGTTTCAATATATATATATATATATATATATATATATATATAAATTCTGAAAAGGTGAAATGCAGTTTTGGCAGTCTTACTATTAACAACCAGAGTAAAAAGAAAAACAATGGTGTGGTAAATACTTCCACATCCATTGTAATGCATTGACTATGCCTTTGGGTCATACATTCATATGAGCTTTGCTCTACATGTCAAGCTCACTTCACATTATATTGTAATAAACACCCATATATCCCTCCACAGGCATCGACCTAACTATGAAACAAATAGTCTGAAATCAAGCCCATTTAAAATATACATAAAGTAATTTAAATATAAAGTTATTAATTGAAAATTTCTAGGGAAAATTTACCATAAAGTAAATCCAATGACACTCATCATAAGGTGCCACATTGACAACAACAACTTAAAGGATATACCAGTAAATACATTTAGACACTCAGCATGAGATTGTCATTTTTACTGATATATATATTTCACACATATGAAAATCTCAAGAAATAATTAATATAAAAGTTAACAAATCTATGCAGCCATCTACACCGAACTTAAATTTAATACATTTTAAAAAATTTAATTAATAACTACAAAATAAATAAAAATAAAAAATGGAAATGATTTGCAAACTTAATTGATTTAGAAATCTGTAAGTCAGATAAGAGTTCATATTTTGTATTAGCCATTGAAAATTTGCTAAAGTTTGTATTGAATAAATGAAAGCATTCATACTTTTCATGCAGAAATCCAAAGTCTCTTTTGTCCATGAGAGATCTGAAGTCTGTTTAATATTTCTGGGAAGATTGGTCTATTGTTTGCTGCTATTTAGTACTCATTAATTTGGAGGCTGCCTCAGCTGGTATTTCATAGAAAATTAAATTTTTTGCAGACTCCTACATCATGGAGTCTGCCATACTACTACACTTCATATGTAGATTAAAAGTTGGATTATTCTTCAACAACAATTAAAAAACTCATAAATCCAATTATTTTGGCTTTTTATACTTTCATAGCCTTTTATCAACAATCCATCAGATTGATTTAACATGACATCACTTTTTTTAAGGTTTAGATGTTTTTCCATTTTGGTTGATGCATTTGTCGCTGCTTCATTGTGGGAAACAATCTTTAATTTTTATTCTCCTATCTGATCTTTTAATTATTTAAGTGCCCCAAGGGCTAGTTTGCTTTAAAACAATCATTTCCATTTACTAAGATTAAAATATGATTCTTAAAATAGAAATTCATTAACATTTATTACTATTTTCTTTTATACAACTTTTTAATGAAAATATTTATCTATCATTAGATGTTTTTTTTTTTTACAAAAAAGTACTTTCAAATATTTCTTTTTTTTTTCAAAAAATACTTTCATTAAAGTTTTCCATCTGTATGATATATTTATATATATATATATTAACATAAATCTTAATTTTGGCTTTTAGTTTTTAATAAAATCATTTTTAGTAAAGATTTATTTTCCCTTTTATTTTAATTTTAAAATAATCTAATGGCATATGTATACTGTTACATATCAGTAAACTTCCTCAAAAAACAAAAACATTAAAAAAAAAGAATTTACATAGTGTTATTAATTAGGTTACACAAATTGGTTGTATACATAAATTTTAAAACACATTTGGTTAGTAATTACAAAAACACACAAAAAATGCTGACTATTCTTTCCTTTCTACACCAGGTGAGATTATGCATTTTTCCTTGAGAGTTTCCCTTTTTCCTACATTTCATTATTAACTTAGGCAAGTCAAACAAGTTACTTAATTTTAGTCTTTTTTTTAAAAAAAAAATTAATTATTGCATTTTATTCCTCACATTTATTTATATATGCACAATTTTTCTTACTGGCAGTCCTTTTTACACAAAAATATTATACAATATAGATTAAAAATATTTTATTTAAAAAAAATGTTACTGGCATAACATTCAAGGTATTCATGGTTATAATGTAACATGCCATGTTAAGAAGCCAATTATAATGCTTGTGGAGTTATGGAGAGGAGCTCTTACTATATCTGCCATACAAGGGCTCCACCAGATCATTCAAACCTGGAAAAAATTATATTGTAGGCAGATATGCAAGTTAAAGAGCTAACTTTTATTTTATTGACTGTTAGCCCTTGCCAGTAGCTCTAGGAGTAGCAGAGATTTAAAATATATTTATTAAAATATATTTTTAATAAAGAAAAAAATAACAAATTAAACTACTGCCCATAATCATACAAAATAATTTTATTTACACATATATATAACAACGAATTTGAAAATTAAATTACATAAAAAATATGCTTTAGGTTTCATTATTTTTTTTAATTTTTAATTTTAGAATGTTGAACATAGATAAGCTACATAGACTAAGCACTTAAAATATTTTTGAAACATTTGATTCCAGGCTAAAAGTTCACAGCTAAACCAATGCAATGTGCACATGTTAGCATAAAATTATGCTGACAGGAATGTGCATCTGTAGCGTGATATTATTTAAAAGACATGATCCTTGTCCAGTACAGAAATGTGTATCTGTCTGGTGAAGGCATCATGTATATAAAATATTAAAGAGAAATGCTACATATGGATGGGAGAGTGGTCTATTTTGCTGCCTTATAGTCCCTATCCATAGAGCTAAAAGAGGTCAATGTCATGGGAAATACCCCATGTCCATTGCAATGACAACCTCTTTGGGGTTATGCACTCAGTTGAGAATGTTGCCCTGTATGCTAACACACTTCACATTACATTGATATAAACATCCATATATCCCTCCACCAGCATTGACACTACTATGAAACAAATCGCCTGAGATCAAAACCCCTTTAAACTAACATACACTTAAATAATCTAAGCAGCCATCTATACACAATTTATATTTAAGTCAATTTAATAATTTTGTTTATTCTTTAAAAAATTATTTAATTAAGGTATTAAACTTGTTTTTAAATCAAATAAAGTATTTGACCTATTTTTAAACTCCAATAATGCACAAATAATGATATGTATTAATTTTATCTTTAAATTTGTTTGCAATCACAAACTCCTGCCTATTACCAACAGACCTTGTACTAAGCATAAAAAATATAATTATCATCATCATCATCATCATCAACCATTATCAATCCACTGCAGGATGAAGGTCTCTCCAAGTTTAATCCATCTTCTCCGATCTTTAGCTTCTCTTTTCCACAACACCCCTGCACATTTTCTTATTTCATCCATCCATCTCACATGTGGTCTCTTTCTGGGTCTTTTACAATCTCTTGGAATCCAATTTAACATTTCAATTGTCCATCTATTATCATTTCTTCTAGCAATATGTCCAGCCCAACTCCATTTCAATCTTTTAATTTTTTCAATAAGGTCAGTAACACCTGTTTGTTGTCTTACCCATACATTGTGTTTACGATCTCTTCTTGTTACTCCCAACATACATGTCTCCATACTCCTTTGAGTGGTCTGAAGTCTCTGTATTGCTCTTCTATTAAGTGTCCAAGTCTCAGATCCATAAGTAAAAACTGGTAAAACACATTTGTTAAAAAACATTCTTTTCAAACACATAGGAATATTTCCTTTTAGTATCAAGTTATTTCTACCAAAAGCACTCCAACCAAGTTTAATTCTATGATTAATTTCCTCCATTATGTTTCCATCTGTATTAATAATCTGACCAAGGTATTTGTAACTGTTAACTTCTTCTAATTCTTCATAATCAATCTTTATTTTCATATTTTGAGCAAATCGATTAAACATTACTTTAGTCTTTTTAACATTTATCTTTAGTCCTACTTTTCTACTTTCATCTGCTAACTCCTGCAATATTTCCTGCAGCTCTGAAGCATTATTTGCAAAGATAACTACATCATCTGCAAAATCTAAATGACTTAAATACTCTCCATTTACTTTCATTCCTTTAGTTTCTCATCTTAATCCACAAAATACTTCTTGCAGCACTGCTGTAAAAAGTTTTGGAGATATGGAGTCACCTTGCCTTACACCTTTCTCGATGTTGATTTTTCCAGTATCATTATGTAATCTAATTGTTGCTGTTGCATTTTTATAAATATTCTTTAAAATATGACAATATCCCGGATCTATACCTTGATGATCCAATGCTTTAATCACTGAAGAAATGTGTATAGAATCGAATGCCTTTTCATAATCTACAAATCCAAAACATAATGACAACTTATATTCATTTGTCCTTTCTATGACTTTTCTCAATACCTGCATATGATCTATTGTACTAAAACTACTTTTAAATCCAGCTTGTTCTCTTGGTTGGTGGAAATCCAAAGTTCTCTGTAGACGAGTTGTAATTATCTTGGTAAAAATTTTATATAAAACTGATAAAAGGCTGATAGGTCTGTAATTTCTAATATCTTCTTTATCACCTTTTTTAAATATTAATATTATTACTGCATTCTTCCAGTACATCTTTATCATTTAGACATTTGGTATATAACTTTGCTAAAATTGTTTCTATTTCTTCACCTGCTTCTTTTAATATATCAATTATAATTCCATCATTTCCTGGAGCCTTTCCTTTCTTCATACATTTAATTGCATGTCTCACTTCTTCATTTAAAATTCTGGGCAATTCGGAAGATGTAATAGATATAGAAGGTACTTGTTCTTTATTACTATATAATTCTTGATAAAAATCTTCTACCAATTTCATGATGTCATCTCTCTTTTGAGTAATAATTCCATATTTTTTTCTTATTGCAGATATAAATTTCCTACCAATACCAAAATATTGTTTTACATTCTTAAGACTTTTATTTTCTTCTACAGCTTTCCTTGCTAGTTCATAATTATACTTTCTTATATCATTTTCAAGTCTTTTCCGCACCATTTTACAAAATTCGAGATATTCAATTCTTTTTAATACATCATTTTTGTATATCTTCATATTCCTTCTTTTCTTCATAAATTCTCTAGTCTCAGTAGAAATTTTATTAGTCAATTGCTGCTTTTTTCTACCAGCTATCTTTGTTGCAGTTTTTAAAAGTGTATCAGTTATTTTCATATTAATTTCATTCAAATCTGAATCATGTTCAAAATCTCCTAACACTTGATACCTATTTGTAAGTTCTAATTTAAATTCATTACAATGTTTCTGAAGATTAGGAATATCAACTGTAAATATTGTTTTTCTTAATAATTTTTGTCTCTCTAGTTTTACATTAACACGTAACTTACACCTTACTAATCGATGATCACTTCCTGTGTTAAATTTATTAAGAACATTACAATCTTGAAATATGTATTTCCTGTTAGTCAAAATATAATCCAATTCTGATGTACCTTCATTTGGATGCTTCCATGTCCATTTCCTTTTAACATTTTTCTCAAAAAATGAATTCATAATATAAAGTTTTTCTTTTTCTGCAAACTCCACAAGTCGATGTCCTCTCTCATTTCTATTACCATAACCAAGATTACCTACAGCAATTTCATCTTTCATTTGTCTACCAATTCTAGCATTAAAGTCTCCCATAACAATTTTAAAATGTTGTTTACTCTGATCAAAAGCCTTTTGTACATCCATATAAAAATCTTCTACTTCTTCATCACTATGAGAACTTGTTGGGGCATAAACCTGAATTATCTGCATTTGGTATCTACTATTAAGTTGTATAACTAATCTTGCAACTCTGTCTGATACACCATCAATCTCCACAATATTGTTCTTCCATTTTTTATTTATAATGAATCCTACTCCACTTGTATTTCCAATATGTGTGCCTTTATAATAGAGTATATGTCCACTTTTTAAATTAATTGTTTCTTCACCTTCTCTTCTAACTTCAGAAAGTCCAATAATGTCCCATTTAATATAAGACAATTCTTCTTCTAATTCTTGCAATCTTCCTTCACTTAAAAGTGATCTGCAGTTGTAAGTACCTAAATAAAAAGTCGTCATCAAATGGCAGCCTGAGTCCACAATCAGGGGATTCTTAGCACTCTCCGCCTTCAGCCACCAACCGCTGCCTTGGTTGGTGACTTTACAGCCTCCTGGGAATAAGGGCCATGCTTTATTTTTGTCTGTCATAATTGTATATAGGTATTGGAAAAATATTTATCATTTACACAAACATTCATTCTGCCTTATCAGGCACTGAGAAGAAAGACCATGGTGTTTCTTGATCTTAAACTCAGAGGTAAAAAGCCAATAAACTTACCATGCTGGCTAATGCATGTTGGTGAGGAGCCCATCCATGTTCGTATACTATATGAATAATCACATAGTTATAACAGCTGCAACGACAAGAACGTATGGAGTGGACATTAGGAATTTGCCCTGCTCGGTTCCTTTAAGGCCTCCAAGAGGAATCAAAGGGTCTCCTTTCAGTTAATAGCAAACTCCTTTCTGCAATTGGTTAGCGCACGGTACTTATAAAAAAATATAATACATATTTAAAAAGGTTACATTTTTAACATTTAGATAAGACTTTTAAAATTGCAAAGCTTATAAAATAAAGTTTGGAGATTTTAAATTAATTAAATAGAGTTTACAGTTCAATTTTATCATTAATAATTTATACTTTCCTTTTTTTCTCCAGGCTCGTTCCTTTGTGAAAAAGATCTGAGTTTATGGAAGAGCCATTTCTTGTGGACGATGATGATTTATGAAGATGGTTCTGGTAGTTCGATCCTGGGATAGGCCAGCCAGACCGAGGGAAGTGTGCTTAAACATATTACATTTTGTTGACAACAATAACTCTCAAGCTTCTTTTCTCTTTTTTTATCAATGATAAATGAATTAAAAAATTCTAATCCTGTTTCTTTTGAATTTTTCCTTTTATAGTCCTGAAACATCTTATCTAGGAATGTTCGGATCCATCTGACATATTTCATATATGTATTTCATTGGTTCTGTGGCTAAGTAGATTTTTCCTCTGCGGTCAATGTGCATATATATCTTGGGCAGGGAAAAGCAAGTCTTTTGTTTCTATCTCTTGACACTTATCTATTTCTTCATCTTTTTAATATCATTTTGCCCTAAGGACCAGTTTGTAATTTTATTTTTGTAAAGAACACTCTTCATTAATTGTAAGACTAAAAGGTTTTTATTATTGTTTTATTTTAAGATTAGAATCTTTGTTTCGATTCTGTACATTTTTTAAGCTTATTTCATTTTCAATATTTAAATGAAACATATTAATAAAATAATAACTCATTATTTGTGCATTTTGAACGTTTGTGCATTTAACATGCTATTAGATATTTAGAAAAAAAATTAATTGTAACATATATATATATATTTCGTTACATATCACCAAACTAATTTAAAAAATGATAAAAAAGACTTCAATTAGGGTTAGTACTAATTGATAATAATAATGTCTTAACATTATTTTTCTTTTGTGGCCATATTTTTTAAGTTAGTAAATCACTTCAAAATATTAAACTCTCCTTTTTTTAAATCTTAAAAGTTACTTAACGATCATATTTATTTCTGACAGTCACATCTTGTCATAACTTATTCCCACTATAACTATTCTGATTGTGCAGAATGCTATTCACACTATCTTCGAAAGTATTTTCTTTGGATTAGGGTATTCATGGTTAATGCCACAGGCTAGGCAGCCAATTATAAGAATCAGGGATAAATATGTAAATAGAGTAAGTTGACTCTTACCGTATCTGCCATACAGGGCACCACCAGGCCATTCTAATCTGGAAAAATGTATATAGTAGGCAGATATGGAAGTTAAAGATCCAACTTTAATTTTATTATAATTATATATTGACCGTTTTCCCATGATGCTAGCTCTACAAGTAGCTGAGATTTATAATAAAAATTTATTTAAAACATTTTATAAAGAAAAATAAAATAAGCACTGCCCGTAATAACACACAAAAAACACTTATTCATGCACATATATACATTTAACCTTGAGGAATAAGTTAATCGTTAATTTGTTATTAATTTTAAATTTAAATTATTATTTTATGCTTTAGTTAAAAGTCTGTACAAATGGATAGTTGATAGAAGTTTGTTTTATAATGTTGGGTATAAATAAGCCACAGAGATTACTCAAAGGCTTTTCAAAAATAATCATTCAACCTCAAACTAAAAGTTTATAGCCAAACCAACACTAGCTTCCTGATATACAGATGTAACCAATTCAATATGAAGATGCTAGCATAAAACCATGCTGAAAGGAATGTGTGTCTGCAGTGTGGTATTATTAAAGAAAAATGATCCTCAACACAGAACAGGAATGAGTGTCTGACTGCTGAAGAAAATCATTTGGAAAATATATATAGAAAATTCTCTGAAATAGTGAATAGTCGTCTTGGCAGTCTTACTGTTAACACCCTGAGTAATGTGTGGCAAATATTTCCACATCGATTGTAATGCATCAACTATGCCTTTGGATTATAAATTCATATGTGCTTTGCCCTGTATGCTAAACATACTTCACATTACATTGAAATAAATACCCATATATCCAACCTAACTACAAAACAAATACTCTCAAATCAAGTTCCTTTAAAATAAACATAAATGACTTTAAATATAAAGTTATTAATTGAAAATCGCTAGGGGAAATTTACCATAAAGTAAATCCAATGACACTCATCATAAGGTGCCACATTGACAACAACAACTTAAAGGATATACCAGTAAATACATTTAGACACTCAGCATGAGATTGTCATTTTTACTGATATATATATTTCACACATATGAAAATCTCAAGAAATAATTAATATAAAAGTTAACAAATCTATGCAGCCATCTACACCGAACTTAAATTTAATACATTTTAAAAAATTTAATTAATAACTACAAAATAAATAAAAATAAAAAAATGGAAATGATTTGCAAGCTTAATTGATTTAGAAATCTGTAAGTCAGATAAGAGTTCATATTTTGTATTAGCCATTGATAGTTTGTTGAAGTTCATATTGATTAACTGAAAGAGTTCATACTTTCCATGAGAAGTCCAAAGTCTGTTTGGTCCATGAGAGATCTGAAGTCCATTTAATATTTTTTGAAATATTGGTCCATTGTTTGCTGCCATTCAGTACTCATTAGTTTGGAAGCTGCCTCAGCTGGTATATCACAGAAAATTAAATCTTTTGCAGACTACTACATTGTGGAGTGTGAACTACAGCTACCATTCACATGTAGATTAATAGTCAGATTATTCTCCAATGACAATTAAAAAATCTTATGAAACCAATTATTTTGCATTTTTATACTTTCACAGCCTCTTATCAACAATCCAACAGATTTATCTAACATGACATCACTTCTTTTTAAGAGTTAGATGTTTTCCCATTTTGATCCACGTGTTTGTTATTCTTTTAGAGCAAGAAACAATCTTTAATTGTTATTGTCCTATCTGACCTTTTAATTATTTAAGTGCCACAAGGGCTAGTTTGCTTTAAAACAATCATTTCTATTTACTAAAATTAAAATATGATTCTTAAAACTGAAATTCATTAACATTTATTTCTTTTTTTTATACAACTTTTTAACAAAAATATTTATCTATCTTTAGATCTTTATTTTTTTTTTTTACAAAAAAGTACTTTCAAAATTTTTTTTTTTAAATTATTTTCTTAATGTTTTCCATCTGTGCTATATATATATGTTAATATAACTCTTGTAATTTTGGCTTTTTAGATTTTAATAAAATCATTTTTACTAAAGATTTACTTTCTCCTTTATTTTCATTTTAAAATAATGTAACAGCATATGTATACTGCTACAATATATACATTTATATGCATGCAAGGAGAATGTAAAGTTACATAATGAGAAATTACACATGTGAAATGATCAGGGAGATAGCAGAGATATACACATGGATGTAGGTCCCTGATATATGAATGCTGGCTGAACAGATCATTGACTAAGTACTGCATGAAGTATGAACTTAGCCTTACTGTAAAGATATACAGGCACATGTATACACCTTTTATAAAAATGATGGACACTGTATGTGTGTCATCAATGGAACCAAGCATCAGAGAAGTTACCAAGGGAATAGACTAATTAATCCATCGAAGCTGATCTGTAAATGAACTAAAAGAAGGAGTTATTATTCAAAGTATTGTTATTTAAATAAATTGTGGTTACATAAAATCAATATATCTTGTCAGTTTCATTTCATGTCATCCATTTATCAGTATATTTGTTCACAGGAATCTCATGTTTCCCAAGCTATGTCCAGTATAAACTGATCTGAATAAAATTATAGTGATCTGGAAGTCTAGTGGTGCCATTTGGGAAGCCAAACATATACATTTATAACTGTTATAAGTCTTTTAATGCTACATACTCTGATGATCAGGAAATATTGTTGTAGGGGATGACCTCGGCATTGGGTAATGCCAATCATTTTTTCCTTCCTGCAATATGCTCATCAGAAAACATCAACCACCAGAGAGAGAGGAGTCCCCAGTCCAGTTACATTTCTCACCCTAATCATGAGGCCAGATTTAGCTAGCCTGCCCATAGATATAAAAAGGTAAAAAAAAAGAGCAGACAAAGAAAAGAAATAAAGATGAAAGGCAGAAGCAAATTACAATTCTGTGAGAAGTGAACAGTGCACAGTGTGGGGGTATGAAATGGAATGAATAGGAAGAAATTGAGACAGCTAAATTAAATGAATGGTATACAAGTTATAACGTAGGCATAAGAAAAAATTGGAGCTAAATCATGGTGTGGATGGACAGAAAAGCTTACTAAAGTTAGATAAATAAAAGAAATTAATAATAAAATTGTTAATGAATCAAATACCATAAGAAAGAAGTAAATTGCAAGTTAATAAAATACAGGTGATAACTTGAACAAGGGTAAAATGATAAACATGGAAGCCAAGAACAATCTTCCTATGAAAAACAAAAGCAATAAGGAAGTGACCCAAAAGAAGATGATCAGCAACAAATGGAAAAAACCCAGAAAATAGAAGATGCTTCCATGCTAATTTAGCTATTAGAAATGCTCAAAGCTAAAAATATAAAGGGAGATCAGCAAATAGAAGATGATAAGAAACAAAGAGAATATAACAAAAAGAGAAACATGCAAAGAGATGATAGAAAACAAAAAGAAGATAATAGAAGGATAGACCATCAAAGAGATAAGGATAAAACAAATAATATAAGCAAATAGAAGTCAAACTGAGAAGAAATGGAAAACAGATTGAAGAAGCAAACTAAAGAATAGAGAAAAAATTATAAAAGCAATTGAAAGTCAAAATGAAAAAAATACTCAAATAATTAATCAGTTTACTGATCAAATATTGAGAATTAAAGAAAAGTTCATGCAAGAAGTCAAAAGATCTCTGAATGTACAAGAAGTCAAGATTGCCCAAATTTGTGAAGGCGTATATATAAAGATAAAAAATCCAGGAATCTATGTAGGATCAAGTGGATAGCTTGACTACCAAAGTAAAGAACTGCAAATAAAGTGATTGTACACTGTCAGAGCAACATATGCCTTGATAAGAGGCAAGTATACGAAGGGACAGAAACAATCCAAAAACAAAATTTAGAAGAAAACCATAAAATTATTCATGAAGTGCCAATAACGAACTACATGCCAGGAATTGTAAACCAGTTCGTCAAAATACGGACTTTTAATGATCATTATTATCTAATATATAATCATTTGTTAATAAACTGAAATTTGAAGCCAGTTTATATATATATATATATATATGTGAAAAGAAAGTTACTGTTAACACTAACTGAAATAATTATAGAAAATATACAAACCATTATACAATTACAAATATCCAGTAATGCCCTCTGTTTATATATATATATATATATATATATATATGGCTTAAGAATTAAGAGACAACAGAAATTTTTTTAATAATAAGTGACCTTTAGCATCTTTACAATTAATATTGATAAATTAAAGATTTAAAACAATTTACTTATATAATGTACTAATATATAATTGCATGTGAATTAAAAGAAATAGAAAATTTTAATACTCAATGAAACTTAACACATTGTTAATTATAACGATTGATTTAAACTTAAAATTAGTTTACATATCTATAAAGTTAACTTTGAAAATCAATCAGGCACAAAAAAAGACCAAATTTAGTTACGATTTAATCTTTTTTATACTCTCTTCATTTTAAAATTGTCTAACTATTTCATGCATTTTTGTGTGTTTCAGCATGAGTTAAGATAATAAGTAAAATAGTTTAAAATGACAAACCCATAAATTCATAAACCTTTTTGTTTTATAAATGATTGACTCGTAGCATTTTGTTGTAATCCGAGTTAAGATAGACCAATTTTGAATATGTAGATAATGCTTATCTTGGTTTGTGGTATAAGAATAGTTAGCTATTCATTCTGTTTGTTTTCTATTCCAAATGTCTTCTTGTCAATATTTTGCTTATTTTTCACTAGATTTTGATCGTTAAAATAAGGCAAAATAAAGAGTTTGAACCTGGGATCATAATTTATTTTTTTAACCTGTCATTCCTAATGACATATTGAGTCCAATAAATATTTTAGTTATGCAAAGAAAAATTGTATGAGACCATAACAAAGTTTTGCTTTTTTCCTTAATGGCAATTGTCAATCCTTGTTGCTATAGTATTTTTTTATGTCTATTGTTTATTTCAGTCTTTCATATGCTGCTAATATCAATATCCTTATTATAACAATCATTGATTTTTTAAATATTAAAAAAAATAAAATTACATATAAAAATTCGTTTTACAGTTACAAAATAGATAAATAAATAAATAATGCAATTACATTGCAAATGATTTCTAAAAATAAAATACGGTCTAAACACATTTAATACTTTTATATGACATTATTTTACTCATTGATATTATAAAAGGCAAATATTTTAAACACAAACCAATATCTTGATATAATATATAATATATATATATATATATATATATATATATATATATATATATATATATATATATCACCACTGCCATTTAAATCTCACAATCATAAATGAATGCATATACCAAAAACAAGAAAATTTGAAATAAATAACAACTGACAACAACAACATATATGTAAAAACTTCCATATCAAAGCCAAATCAATTTTTTTAAAACAATAATGACATTTTGCTGGAAAGGATAGGTCTTTATAACTGTTGCAATATATATATATATATATATATATATATTGCAAGGTCACAGTATATATATATATATATATATATATATATATATATATACTGTGACCTTTTGAATAGGCAAAAGAAACAAATTTTAAGTAGATAACACTGTATCAGCAATAACTAATTGCGTTTAGCTAAAAAAAATGAAATAACATGAAATTTTAGAAAATTTTCATTAATAATCCACAATCTTGTTTGGAAAGTATTTGCAGATATTATTTAGATGTCTTAGGACATTTAGTGTTTCTTGGATGGGTATTTAATAATAAAAAGGGAGGTGGCTTGTCACAGAAGATGTTGGTGTATAGGTTGAGTTAATACAGATGTGTCTTATTTGTCTGTAAGATAGTGGTTGTTATTTGTTTAGTGATTTTCTGGTTTATTTGCTCATTGATACTCCAATCCAAAGTGTAGTTAGCACAGTATATTTGACTCATGGTCATATAAGCTTCTATATTGAGCAGATTGGTTTAGTACTTATAATGCAATATATATGTATGTGCATGTATGTTTGTATCATCTTACAACTTCATTTTTCCCTCATGTATTTAATTATGATACAGAATATTATGTTTTACAGTGAAATATTTAAACTTACAATAAATCTCTTTGATAACCAATTTAAATACATTTTGAGTGATTAATGAGTAGATGGATCAGTGAATCATCAAGCAGACTAAATATACTTCTAACTATTTTATTTGTTAAATAATTATTTTTTTATTACTCAAAAAATACAGAATATATATATTTTTTATTACTGATTCAATTTGATTTAATATTATTTAAAAGTCAGAAAGATTTTTTTTCTTTTTTCAAGAGAGAAAAAGTTATTGAATATTTCCAGCTAATTATCTCAGTGGAAAAAGTGGGATTAACCTTCTTGAAGTTAACTTTTGGGGGGAATAACCTCTTGATTGATGAAATAAATAGATATATAAGCAATAATTGATGATAAGGGGGGGATAATATATAATAAAGTAGTCTGCTTGATTACAATTTTCTCTCAGCTCTACATGGTTCTTCTTTCAAATCAAGCAGTTAATATTCAATTTAAATTCAAAAGTATAACTTTCTTTAGATATTTTTTTTTTTTATATGAAACAAGTTAAATTTTTTTTATTTGCATTATAAAGAAAAACATGAGAATGTAATCAACTTCAGCAAGGTATGTCATCCTATATTTTCAATTAACTAATTTTAGATTTAATATCATCATTTAAAATGCATGAATATGTCTATAACTCAAGTTTAATTTGCCTAATCTTAATTTTTAGTATTAATGAAAAAATTGAATTGTATGAATTTTGCTATTTTATGGAATATGCTGAACTTTTTAACAAAATATTTCATAAACTCTAGATTAACAAATTCTACTGACTATAGGAAAGTAAGATTCGAATGGAAGGATGTTTCTGTGTCTAATTTAGTATAACATGCCATAAATTATTATTAATGGATGAGAATATATCTAACCATTCCTGTCATGTAGGATTAAAGAATTGAATGCATGGCTTATATAACTAATGGATAACTAACCTATATTAAAATGTGCTTATAACTTAATGCAAGTAGAAGAGCATGAATATTAAATGTGTACATTTTCTCATTGTTCTCCTATTTATAATTAATCTATCACTAAAATATATTGTCATTTAAGGAACTATGTAGACATAAGTGAATATCATGAATCAACTAACTATTCACCTAATAGATGGCCTTCAATAAATTATTACAAATTTCTTGAAAAGTGTAATTATAGTCAATGTTAATTGGTGGAAAACTAATGCTCCTTTTGAAATTTGCAAGAATGATTGCTGAGTTATAAACTGTGAAACCACCAGTTAATTAAACGATAATATATTACTAGAAATCTGCAGCAGTAAACAATTTCTCATTATGGAAAGAAAATATGTTGAATATTTCACATGCAATATTGTCTGCAATTTAAATTAGCTATTTGCTAAGAACTTTGGAAACTGCACTTCAAATGGATTTTAAAAAATGCATATTGTCTGTCCTGCAGGAATTTGTCTATAAGTATACTAACATCTATCCATTTTATAATTATTGCCATTACCTCCGTGCATGCATAAGAAGATTTATTTACAGACTGTATGAATGAACTTTTATTTTCCAGCCAAAGAAGGTTTAATCATTTCTTTTGTTGTTAGTGTATAGTGGATCAATTTATTTGTCTTTACATATTTTTATTATTATTCTCTTTTGCTCCAAGATCATCTCGGATATGTATAATATGAAAAGTATTATACTGGTTAATTGATTATTATTTTTGTGTGATTTTTTATATACATAAATTCTATATGCTTATGTTAGCAGTAAAAATATTTATTTGACATTATGAAGCTAGCAGATAATTTTAAAAAGGGGTAAATGCATAAAAAGTATTATTTATCTTTGCATTGTCAGAGATGGTAAGGAAAATCAGAAAACATTCCTAAGTAATAACAACAGTAATTATGTATGCCATTCAATCTAAAAAAACCCTTGTTGATGTGAAAATTTAAAAAACCCAACAACCAGTAAATGTCAAGGTAAGAAAAATTTAAAGATATTTTATGAAAATGTATTTATTGGCGCGACTGCCTTGCATTCACAGGCAGTTGCCCGGGTTGCGGGTTCGCATCCTGGCCGATGCTATGTCACTTTAAAAAAAATGCAATTATTCAAATGATTGATTTATCAAATGGAACATAAGGAAATAATGTTATAAAGAATAATAATTATATTTATTTTATGAACTTAAGAATATTGGTTTGAAAATAGGTTCTTTAATGAAAAATATAATATGTGAATGAAATTGATGTGAATTAAACTAAAGATATGTTTATATATACGTGAATACAAAATTTGTAATGGAAGAATTAAAAATGCTTCTATATAAAAATGAAATTGAATATTCTTCAACTTTAAATATACATATACCCAAATATGCACAGAGATTAAATATACTTTTGTAATACACAGATTAAAATGCTTCTATATAAAAATTAAATAGAATATGCTCCTTCTCCAATATGCATCTATCTACAACAATTAATATTTTGAATACATGAATAACTTAAATCTCCAAACCTGAGTTAAATAGTTAATATTTTGATATACATAAATAACTTAAATCTACATCCATATGCCTGGATCAAAGATGTATTAAATAAGTGAATGACTTAAATCTACAAACCTGAATTAGATAGTTACTATTTTGAGATAAGTGAAAGACTTAAATCTACATCCATAAATCTGGACCAAAGATGTATTAAATAAATAAATGACTTAAATCTACATCCATATACCTGGATTAAAGATGTATTAAATAAGTGAATGACTTAAATCTACATCGGTAAACAAAGCCAGATCCTTACTAAAAGATGGCCTAATGCTTCTAATCAATATAGCCTCTTTTACCTTTCTATCACTCCCATTTTTGGTATGATTTATCATCTTAATACTTTCTTTTTCAAACTTATACCCTGTATCTAATGAATATAAATAAACAGGTGATCTCTTATCATATCTGTGCTGAGTCAATCTTGTATAAATTGAATTTTTTGTTTCCCCCACATAACTATTCCTAATATTTTTTTCCTGACAAGGTTTACACTCTATTTTATATATTCAATTTATACAATTTTCTATATTTCCTATTGAAACAGTAAGATTCGTATTCAAATCTTAAGTTTCACCATTTTCTATCATCTCTCACTCACCGCTCTATCCTACCCAAATTTAAAATTTTTGGTATTGAATTGTGTGTGTAGCAATATTAAAAATGTATATATATTATGTAGAATTCACCATAAACACGCACACATTTCGATATCAAATTTAAGGCAATAAATAAAGATAAATATAATTTAGATTTCTTCTTTTAGTTATATAAAAATATTATTTTTATATTATTTATTTATTTATATAAAGATATATAAATTCAGCTATTTATTTTGGAATTGTAAAATCCATTATTTATTACTTTGTTTAAATTTCATTTAGTAATAATTTTAGAAATAGATTGTAATATTTAATTAAAAGTAAAAATAATCATATGTTCCCTTTTGTATTTGAAATTTTAAAAGCAACGGCCGGTGAGAGATAATAGATTAATTAAAGAAAAATCCCCCAAAATGTAATTAGTAAATGTAAACAATAGAAAGGTAGCTTTCTCAATAATTAAACATAACAAAATGCATTGATTATCCTCAGGGCAGATTAATTGGAATCCAAAAATAAACTAACAAAAATGTAAAAGATAAGATCTAAGAAAGGAGGCCATTTTAGACTTTCTGGAAACTTTTTTTTTAACTTTAGCTTTGCTCTCGATCAGGAGAGTCTCCAAAGAGATATATATTAATTTACCTGCTACCGTATGCATGAGTAATAAGCACCAAAGACTATTTTCCCCGGAGATGGTCTATAGTATGCCATGAACCTTCACTTATGCCCTCCAGAAAACCAACCAAGATCTGCTGCCCGAACAATTAGAAAGCTGCTGCTGCTGTTACATTAAATGAACCACCTAAATACAGGAAAGAACTGCTAATGCTAGAATCATGAACAATTTGCTACTGACCAATGAATCGGAAAACTTCTCATAAAACAGGTACCTGTATCCAAATTCTCTAGAGTAGTCTACTAATATCCCGCTAAGCTTATTCATTCTTTATATAACTTATAAACTATAAATTGTAGAACTATCATTTGTAATGCTATAAATTTAATAATTAATATGTAAACTTCTGTAATAATCTAGCCTGCCTAACTCTATCTTTCTTGGATATGTATTTCTAAAATCTAAATTTATTATTTAATTATCGCATGCTCATAATTTTCTAAGTATAAATCTATGATCACTTGAAACAGTGGATGCGTGTCAAAATTTCATTAGTAGTTACTTTCATAAATAACTTAATATTTTCATACAAACCGACATGCATTCAATGCTTCCTTTATTGTAATGCAAGGGTCTACTGCTTAGCAAATGGCTGACATATTAGTTGTAAAAATCCTCCAGTTTATATATATTGTTTTATATTTTATTAAATCTTGATTAATAATTTCATAAAATTGCATTTCTTTGAGAGTCGCAAATGTTCATTATTAAATGTTGATAATGTAGGGCCGAGTTATAAAATATATTTCAATCTTACCAGGATCGTCTATACATTATACATGTGTTACGTTTTAGAGTCACGATGACCCATTACAAGCCTTGAATATTCCAGATTCTATAGGGTTGAAATTAACCCTAGTCATCCTACACAAGTGGACATAATAATGGCTCCCATAGGGCTTGATGAAAGTCATGCAGCCAGCAGGCAATTGTGGCATGAACCGCTTGTCCCTGGTTATGCTTATGTGACACCTTACCTCTTTGGGCCGATGGCAAATGCCAGCCCGTCATTCTTATAAACTCATTCACAGCTTTGCAGTTTCAATATACTGCCATTCCATATCACCTTTCTAGTGTACCACATGTTTTCTTTTATTAACTTTATACTCTATGTATAACTCCATCCCTGCATTATTGACAATTCACTCTCAAATAAATGTTTGTCCCTAGTTATTAATAAATATCTTTCATTAAATAAATATATGTCTGCCGCTATTATTATAAATCCTATTTAGACTCTTGCGTTGCAAAGGTATAAATCCCTAAAGGCATACCTTAGAAATACTTGCTTGAGAATTTTAGGTAGCTAGATTACATCATCAAATAAATGTGTTCCTCTTTGTAAATATAACACTATCGGAAAATTCCACTACTGAGATTTAAATCTTGCCAAATATTATTAATTTTACTGTTAAATGATATATTATAATGTTTTAATAAATAATTTCAAACTATACGTCTGCCGTTATTTCTTTATTTATTTATTCGATACCCATTCAATATGTTTCCTTGATTCTTTAAATATAAATATGTAAGATTAATGTTCTGATTAGCTAACTTGAAATAAAATCATGAATCTTTTGCATACCCTGATCACCGTGCCTAAAGAAATATTTACTAATGTTGCATCAGATGCATTGTTTCGTAGATTGTATTGTGGAACCGATAAACTATGTTCGAACTCAGTACTATGAGTAGCTTCACTATCTAAATGGTGCTGCAGTTCTGTGTGGTGGTCGAATTCTGCACTATGTTAACAAATCACACGTTCCTGACCGTTACACTATATAGTTATTATTTAAAATATTAAAACTGTAGGCAAGAGGAAATAAATATATCATATGATATAAATTGCATTATAAATTGTAAATTAAGTAGTATATGGTATAATATATTATATATAATTCAGCAATGCAAATAAGAAGTGGAAAGAACTTTTAAAATTTATACACAAACCGATTTGCTTCAGTAATATTATACAATGATCTTGGCAAAATATTTTATAAATGGCTTTATACATTATTCCAAATCATTGCAATAATGGTTGAACTAACATAACAAATAATTATCTTTTTTAATTATTCAATATTTTATATAATAAATTACAAAACTCATATTATAAAGTAATAAGAATCAGATTAAAGAGTATAATGAAAAAAGAAAAAACAGTTAGTAAGTAAATAGCAATATATATATATATATATATATATATATATATATATATTATATCCTACACTCCCAACACCGCTCATATATATTACATGAACGAAATGTCAAGGCGCCAGTTCTATTAATGAATAGAACAATATAAGAAAATATATAATATAAAATTATTACTGAGACTCTATATTTAAGTTTATGTTCAGCTCAGCTCAGTGGGAGGCTATAGGCAGTTCATAAGATATATAATGATAGATGAATAAAGAAAGAAATATTATAAAACATTCAATATAATGTAAATTCCTTTGTTAATTGATTGTATGATAAAGAATCATAATGTTTACTTAGTACGGTCTATTAAAAATATACTTTAAACTTAATTTCTTCCTTCATCCAAGTATGACATATATCAGCTTGCTATAATTATATTCGTAGACAATTTTGTTACTTGGCATATCATAATTTAAACATTTACTTTAATGCCAATCAAGGAATAAATAATAAGATCTCAGGGAAATTAATAAACACAGTTGAATTAAATAAACTACATTGCCCATAAGTTATAATTATAAAGTATGCTAAAATATAATGAAACAAATTGACTAAATCTTTTACTGTGCTTCAATAATAAGATAATGACAGAGATAGGGTATTTTAATCTCATATCATCATCTAACGAATATACTGACTTGGCAACCTTTCTAATACGTTTATCAAATGGCAAATACTCTTTATAATGTTTGGATTAAGAAATACAATATTGTCAGACACTAGCAAATTTAATATGATAACTTTAAAATGCTATATCTGTTTTATAATAGATTTATACAATGTGGAGATGTGGAAATGGAAATACGAATGTATACAAAAAATAACTCACGACACAGTTGTTTTTAAATTTAAATAACTAAATACATCATTTATTACAAACAAACAAAATAAATTGGGATGAACATAATATTTACAAAATAGGTCTTCGTTTTATAAACCGTTAAATTATTAAATAAATCTTAGCATCAGTTTGGGATTCCTACTATCTAAACAAACTAATAATAAACTTAAAGATCCCGACTTGGAACACATACTTGCTTAGATGTTTTATTCATACGACAATGAATAAATGAAATATCATATTATTATCACAACAAAAAAAAATATATAAATACTTTCGAGAGGATATTACGGATGATTGACAAAATAAATCAAACCATTAATCTTTGGCTTTCAGCAAAACAACTTTCTCTAATTGACTAAATAATAATTCCAATTCCTTATACCTTTCATACATAGCAAAATCATGTTTATTCTGATGATTTGATGATTAATTTTTACTTAAATAGATACATTGTATTTTAAAATACTTATTTCCTGTTTAAATCTTAATGTTTTATACCTTTATTAACTGAATTTAGTATATTTCCGAGCATTTATTTCTATTTTTATATTTCATAATTCTATACCTCAATTCGCGAAATTATCTATATTACGCGTGTGTGTGTACGTTCAAGCAGCAATATCATAAAACAATTCTTTTTGTAAACTCTCCCTTCATTAAAAAAATATCAGAAAATTAATTTATTTCGAACAATGTCGTAAATCCTCAATAAATATGACACTAGTTCTATATCCAGAATTAATCTAACAATTTGTCTAACCACTTTTCTTATTAACACAAAGCTATATTTTATGATTTTACATACAACACGTTATAAAGGGAATATACATGAGGAGCAGATAAACATCTATTGAACACTTCTACCAGAATTCACCTAATTCCACATATACCTTTGGTGGAGAACATCTACTCAACACCAAGAATCCAAGAAAAACGTCATATCACTTCCTAAGCATCATTTAATCATCTTTTAACAATAACTCCTTTACTTCTAAATACATTATTTGGTGGGGATTTTAAATTCCACAACACCAGGACCCTAAGAACATAACTTCAAAAATATCATTAATCATACGCATATAAAATAAACTAGGCTCTACTCATGGAAATTATTAACATATATTAAATAAGCAAGATCTTTTATCCCTATACATATTACAACGCAGTCAGATTTCTTTCTATTATCATAGCTTCTAAAATATTGAACCTTATAAATACATGCTAGCAGACAAATACCTACAGATAATACATCAATCTGTTCAACTCAGGAAATACGACACTGTACAAACTTATGTATAAAATATTCACAAATTATACTTTATCGCACAAATATTACAATTGTGCAAAACAAACACACACTCGCGAACAAAAGTATATATAATATTAACCCTAAATTACGCATTAAGTAGGTAATATGACAATTAAATATTGCATTAAGGTATAACTGTTTTAATTTAATAAATTTCAGGTTACTTTTAAGATTTAATGCTTCTAATTATTATGAACGAACTTTCTTTTTATATTTAACAAACTATTTTTATTATACGTTCGGTCGTTGATTCAAAATAATAATAATAATAATAATTCTCACTTTAAGATAATAACATATGCAAAATAAATGTAAACCTCTCTAATAATAAATATATTATTAAAAATATTTTCTTCATCCTCTTAAAAAAAAAAAAAAGACCTATTTGAACACAATCAATATTTTTACCGGCATACTACTTTTTTAAAGTAACGCATTTTCCGAGACGGTCTTGAAAATCAAAATAGCATAGATTATAACATAAACATAATAATAATAAAGGTTCTCTATCCATTATATCAGTTAATTAATAAAAAAAAAAAAAGATAAAAACACAAAAGTTATTAGTTTTGTAATCTGAATAAAAAAAGTTCATTTGCCAAGCTTCCTCCGGGATATTATAATAAACAACGTAGGACACATTCCAAACAGACTTTAAATTAAATGCATTCTTGCAGTATAACTTAAAATATATATATATAAGTTTAACTTAAATAAACCCACTACTTTCCAATATTCATAACATATCCATTGAGATACCAAATCACAAGCAGTTAATTTCTCCTTTATTATACTGAGAGATATAATATTCCTCTATTCCTCGTGCCGTTCTGGGTTAAACACGCAATTGTCCTTATTATTTTGAATAGCATTATCCATTGTAAATTGTTTTTAGTAATTCCATGATTAATAATGCTTTATTGAATATTCCGTTTTTATTGAAGCGAACTAAATTTACCAGCAATTTTGTCCATCAAATTCAATTCAAACAGAAGTAGTTATATTTTATTTCCTTAATTTATAAATGCATATTAGCTCCAGATATATATCCAATAAATGAGTATTGTTATCTAATTACAAGGATTTAAACATGGTATGCTCTATCAAGATAGACACATCCTTAAGTCTATGTATAATCCTCACAGGACATAGCACGAAAAATAGTGAGAATAATAAGTATTCTATATAACAGTTCTGCACACGTTTTCCATATGTCAAAAAAAAAAAAATATGTTGCTTAATGATAAAATAATAATACTTATGTGAATCATTCTTATTTAAAACTGAAATAAAATAAAATAATATAGACTGCATGATATTAATATACATTTTCACAAGAGCAATAGTGATGAAAAGATTAGTTTAGAATGCTTAAATTGAAAGAGAATAAGCAAAGCGAGTACCTTTATAAAGTTTAGTGCTGCATATTGAAATTAGTTCCTTCCATAATATATTTATTCTAATCTGACTTCAGCAATTAACTTTAGTTGTTTGAAAAATATAAGCCACTGTTTTTTTTTTTTTGGCTCCAATTCCTTACAAAGTCAATTTTTACACACTGGAGATCTTTGTTACAAGCGCTCCCTCTTTAGCCAAAAGTTCATTTGTGTCTTGTTACTAGCTTACTCCCATGCATCTTGCTAACTCTGCTAATTACATATGCAAAAAAAAAAATCTTTACAAAAAAAAAAATACAAATAATGAAATAAATAGCTTTTACAAACTTGAAAGAAAAACGAATATTAATTAACCATCAAATAAAAATGATAAACAATTTATTCAATTTGTAAAATAATTTATTGATCTTACTATCTATTAATTACTGGAAAGAAATATATATTTGTTAATTATTTAAGATGACTACTGTAGTTTAAATGTTTTTTATTGTGAATGTACTATTGTTGGCTGTTATTTAAAGGATGAAAATGAAATGAAACATAATGCAGTCAAACATGCATACACATGCACTACAACCTAAATATTGAACTGTCTTAACTAAACATAATTAAAGCTGCTATTCTGTTGACACAAGGATAAGAGATAATGAATAAAGGACTGTACAAACTATTCAACTAAATATTATACTAACATAGGGTAACTTTGCATTTTTCCAACAAAATATATCAATTTCATAAATAAACCACCCTCCTTCCTTACATTATATACCCTATTAACTACAATAATACTAATAAATACATATCAAGTAGTCAATAAACTGCATAACAACCCATATTTAAACCTTAAATAATCTTGTTCAAACATTTTTTAAAATTCTAAGGCTATTTCATTTTTTTTATAATACAATATAGCTATTTAATTAAGATACAAGATACCTTATCCCTTGTGCCCATCCAGATGGTCACATTCCCCCATCCTTATAAAAGAAAAAAAATAAATCAAGTAACACCATTAGGTTATATTAAACACTATTAAGCAACACAAATAAAACTAATTTACAATTTAGAAAATGATGCATACAGAATTTTGTTTATATTCTCACATTTATTAACTATCTGGTACTTTAACTGGATATGGTATTAAGCTACGAGCATTATAGGTATCTTCTAAATCTCGTGTTTATATTTTTGATTTCTTTTCTTCTAACAAAGCTTTCTACATGAGAATTCACTCTTATTATCTGGGATTTAACTTTAACCTTTTGGCTATTCTTTCCTTTATTTTTGACTTTCTTAAGAGTATTTTCATAAACTAACTTTTCTTTTGCTCCTTTGAATTTAAATTTGGCCTTTCTCAAGCTTTTTTCTAGATCACTAATTTCTTTCTTTGTATGACAATCTATACAAAATATATGTGTCTTCTTAAACTTGCATTTACCTTTTAGTTTATCAGTCTCTTTAACATGATTACAATATTCCATTATTTGTTCTATACTAGGTATTATATGTTTACTACCTGCATATAACACCTTCCTACAAACATTCCTCTTCATATTATCATCTACACTACTAAGAGCACACTGAGAAACTATATCTTTATTTTTATCTTTAAATTTGTTACTGGTAATATCAGTAACCCTTGCTAACTTGCTTCTCAAAATTTCTGGATATTTCCTGCCTAAAGAAAACACTCCTAACTTCACTAATCTAATGATATCATCATCCTTATCACAATTTTCCTAAAAATTATTAAACACATTCATAACTTCCTTCTTGTCCACTTCTAGTTCTTTACCAACTATCTCCTCAATCTTTTGGTATGCTTTTAGTTCATGACCATATAAACTGTAATTTTTATGAACCAATCTAGCAATCAGTCGACCCTTATCCTTAACTGGCAATACTAGGTTATTATCACCTAACCTACTCCTATGTAGTTGATCTTTAATATCTAATCCTATAATTCCTAGTTTCAGTATCTGGCTACTAATATTTTCATTAACTTCTTTCACTTCTATACTTTGACTTTTACTATCTTGCACTTCTAACCTCACTTCTAATACTTCTAACTTTATTTCTAATCTCACTTCTTCTTTTACTTCTAATCCTGGTTGAACATCATCTGATAATTTCTCTGGCATCATGTTTAGCATTTCTAATTCTATCTCTAATTTTGTTTCTGATACTTCTAGTTCTATTCATTGGACATTCTTTCTGAATATTTCTTTTATTTCAGACATTTCTGCCCTTATTTCAGACATTATACTATCTTTCATCTCTCTACAATCTTCCTTTGACATCATACTATCTTTTATCTCTAACATTTGTTTAGCTAAGTTATCTGAATTATCTTCCATTTTTTTTAAACTTTCCGGGGATATCATACTAGCTTTCATCTCTAACATTTGTTTATCTGAATGCTCTTTCATCTGTTTATCTGTATTATTTTTCATCTCTAACATTTGTTTAGCTAAATTATCTGAATTCTCCTTCATCTGTTTACTAAAGCTCTTATTTATTGTGTCAAGCAATTTGGAATAATCAAAAGCTCCTTCCAATGAGACACTTTCTGCCCTACTATCTTCTTTATTCAGGAAGTTTATAGTTTCATTTCCCGAAACTACATCAGGAGACAAGATAATCACCTCTGGTGATAATATTTCTTGGGACCCGCCCAAATCTTCATCAATATTAAACTCTTCCATTGTACTTTTTATATTTTTTTATTTATTAATATTTGTAGACAAAGAAAAGGTACATCAGCTTCACTCTCTCTCACCAATCAAACAATTCAAACTTCCCATCATCACTTATAAGTACATAAATTTACTCTAGTATGTTTATTTGTGTTATTTCATGTAACACTCAGTTTCCACATTTGATAGCAAAATTATGGCACTGTATACTCTGACAATATTGATCCAAACATTACTGAGTTAGCTGGATAAAATCTCTATATCCAAATACATTTATATTGTACATTAAAGTGACTTCTATATAATAATGAAGACAACACAATTTTTTTTATGAGCATGATTATTAAGCTAAGTTCTCTGCACCATTCAAAACTATAATTATTATTTGCAATACTAAACAACTTTCATTTATCAAATTTGGCATGTTGTCTGTACACAATACAATCATATCAGACATACATCACTATAATTATCAAGCCCACAAAGCCACAACTTGTTTTATCTATGTCACAATATATCCATACATCAAACATTGGGAATCCAGAAAACAACTTCGTATCCAATCATTGTAACTTGACACATCATATATCAACAACTAGCACTATAATTACCCAATCATTAACCAATCAATGTCAATCGATGTCCAAAAGTGGCACATCAGAAAACGTTAACTAATCTAAAAATATACTAAACTACTCAATGCCAAGACATCTAAGCACCACAATCCAACCTAGACTATGTGTAATTCCACTACACATCACACATCCACATTGGTCACCAGAAAATCTAGTCCAATCATCATCATTGCACAATTGATTGAGCTACAACTTTCATACAACAAAATTCGTATTGCAAACTATCTACTGAAATGTCAAATATATCTCAAACTACCACAATGGGCATACAGAAAACATACTTCTCATCATCATCAGTCAATCATTGCCACCAAAGCTATGTCAATGCCACACAAAACTACAAGCCACATAAACTATAGGCCACATGATGGGTGTACAGAAAATGTATACTGAGATCATCATCATCATCATCACTATGACTAAATGTGAACCCATTAATCCCAAAATATGTCCACCAGGATGCAATGTATCTATGAGGCCCCATGTTGGGTGCCAGAAAACGTACCCTATAACCTACACTCTCAACATCGCTCATGTATATTACATGAACGAAATGCCCAGGCACCAGTTTTATTAATGAATAGAACAATATAAGAAAATATATAATATAAAATTATTACTGAGACTCTATATTTAAGTTTAGATGTTCAGCTCAGCTCAGTGGGAGGCTATAAGCAGTTCATAAGATATATAATGATAGATGAATAAAGAAAGAAATATTATAAAACATTCAATATAATGTAAATTCCTTTGTTAATTGATTGTATGATAAAGAATCATAATGTTTACTTAGTACGGTCTATTAAAATATACTTGAAACTTAATTTCTTCCTTCATCCAAGTATAACATATATCAGCTTGATATAATTATATTCATAGACAATTTTGTTACTTGGCATATCATAATTTAAACATTTACTTTAATGCCAATCAAGGAATAAATAATAAGATCTCAGGGAAATTAATAAACGGTTGAATTAAACAAACCGCATTGCCCATAAGTTATAATTATAAAGTATGCTAAAATATGATGAAACAAATTGACTAAATATTTTACTGTGCTTCAATATTAAGATAATGACAGAGATATGGTATTTTAATCTCATATCATCATCTAACGAATATACTGACTTGGCAACCTTTCTAATACGTTTATCAAATGGCAAATACTCTTTATAATGTTTGGATTAAGAAATACAATATTGTCAGACACTAGCAAATTTAATATGATAACTTTAAAATGGTATATCTGTTTTATAATAGATTTATACAATGTGGAGATGTGGAAATGGAAATACGAATGTATACAAAAAATAACTCATGACACAGTTGTTTTTAAATTTAAATAACTAAATACATCATTTATTACAAACAAACAAAATAAATTGGGATGAACATAATATTTACAAAATAGGTCTTCATTTTATAAACTGTTAAATTATTAAATAAATCTTAGCATCAGTTTGGGATTCCTACTATCTAAACAAACTAATAATAAACTTAAAGATCCCGACTTGGAACACATACTTGCTTAGATGTTTTATTCATACGACAATGAATAAATGAAATATATTATTATCACAACAAAAAAATATATATAAATACTTTTGAGAGGATATTACGGATGATTGACAAAATAAATCAAACCATTAATCTTTGGCTTTCAGCAAAACAACTTTCTCTAATTGACTAAATAATAATTCCAATTCCTTATACCTTTCATACAGAGAAAAATCATGTTTATTCTGATGATTTGATGATTAATTTTTACTTAAATAGATACATTGTATTTTAAAATACTTATTTTCTGTTTAAATCTTAATGTTTTATACCTTTATTAACTGAATTTAGTATATTTCCGAGCATTTATTTCTCATTTTTATATTTCATAATTCTATACCTCAATTCGCGAAATTATCTATATTACACGTGTGTGTGTACGTTCAAGCAGCAATATCATAAAACAATTCTTTTTGTAAACTCTCCCTTCATTAAGAAAATATCACATAATTAATTTATTTCGAACAATGTCGTAAATCCTCCATAAATATGACACTAGTTCTATATCCAGAATTAATCTAACAATTTGTCTAACCACTTTTTAACTAACACAAAGCTATATTTTATGATTTTACATACAACACGTTATAAAGGGAATATACATGAGGAGCAGATAAACATCTATTGAACACTTCTACCAGAATTCACCTAATTCCACTTATCCCTTTGGTGGAGAACATCTACTCAACACCAAGAATCCAAGAAAAACGTCATATCACTTCCTAAGCATCATTTAATCATCTTTTAACAATAACTCCTTTACTTCTAAAAACATTATTTGGTGGGGATTTTAAATTCCACAACACCAGGACCCTAAGAACATCACTTCAAAAATATCATTAATCATACGCATATAAAATAAACTAGGCTCTACTCATGGAAATTATTAACATATATTAAATAAGCAAGATCTTTTATCCCTATACATATTACAACGCAGTCAGATTTCTTTCTATTATCATAGCTTCTAAAATATTGAACCTTATAAATACATGCTAGCAGACAAATACCTACAGATAATACATCAATCTGTTCAACTCAGGAAATACGACACTGTACAAACTTATGTATAAAATATTTACAAATTATACTTTATCACACAAATATTACAATTGTGCAAAACAAACACACACTCGCGAACAAAACTATATATAATATTAACCCTAAATTACACATTAAGTAGGTAATATGATAATTAAATATTGCATTAAGGTATAACTGTTTTAATTTAATAAACTTCAGGTTACTTTTAAGATTTAATGCTTCTAATTATTATGAACGAACTTTCTTTTTATATTTAACAAACTATTTTTATTATACGTTCGTTCGGTCGTTGATTCAAAATAATAATAATAATAATAATAATAATTCTCACTTTAAGATAATAACATATGCAAAATAAATGTAAACCTCTCTAATAATAAATATATTATTAAAAATATTTTCTTCATCCTCTTAAAAAAAAAAACCTATTTGAACACAATCAATATTTTTACCGGCATACTACTTTTTTAAAGTAACGCATTTTCCGAGACGGTCTTGAAAATCAAAATAACATAGATTATAACATAAACATAATAATAATAAAGGTTCTCTATCCATTATATCAGTTAATTAATAAAAAAAAAAAAAGATAAAAACACAAAAGTTATTAGTTTTGTAATCTGAATAAAAAAAGTTCATTTGCCAAGCTTCCTCCGGGATATTATAATAAACAACGTAGGACACATTCCAAACCGACTTTAAATTAAATGCATTCTTGCAGTATAACTTAATATATATATATATATATATAACTATATATATATATATATATATATATAAGTTTAAATTAAATAAACCCACTACTTTCCAATATTCATAACATATCCATTGAGATACCAAATCACAATCAGTTAATTTTTCCTTTATTATACTGAGAGATATACAATATTGCTCGTGCGTTCTGGGTTAAATACGCAATTGTCCTTATTATTTTGAATAGCATTATCCATTGTAAATTATCTTTAGTAATTCCGTGATTAATAATGCTTTATTTAATATTCTGTTTTTATTGAAGCGAACTAAATTTACCAGCAATTTTCTCCATCAAATTCAATTCAAACAGAAGTAGTTATATTTTATTTCCTTAATTTATAAATGTGTATTAGCTCCAGATATATCCAATAAATGAGTATTGTTATCTAATTACGAAGGATTTAAACATGGTATGCTCTATCAAGATAGACACATCCTTAAGTCTATGTATAATCCTCGCAAGACATAGCACGAAAAATAGTGAGAATAATATGTATTCTATATAACAGTTCTGCACACGTTTTCCATATATCAAAAAAAAAATATGTTGCTTAATGATAAAATAATAATACTTATGTGAATCATTCTTATTTAAAACTGAAATAAAATAAAATAATATAGACTGCATGATATTAATATACATCTTCACAAGAGCAATAGTGATGAAAAGATTAGTTTAGAATGTTTAAATTGAAAGAGAATAAGCAAAGCGAGTACCTTTATAAAGTTTAGTGCTGCATATTGAAATTAGTTGTTTCCATAATATATTTCTTCTAATCTGACTTCAGCAATTAACTTTAGTTGTTTGAAAAATATAAGCCACTGTCTTTTTGGCTATAATTCTTTACAAAGCTAATTTTTTTACATACTGGAGATCTTTGTTACAAGCTCTCTCTTTTTAGCAACCATTCATTTTCCTTTTTTTTGTTACTAGCTTACTCCCATGCATTTTGCCAGCTCTGCTAATTACATATTCAAAAAAAAAAAATCTTTACAACAACAACAAAAAAATGATTTTGATTTTCAGAATTAAATGACAAAAAAAAAAATAATACAAATAATTAAAATAAATATCTTTTACAAACTTAAAAGAAAAACGAATATTAATTAACCATCAAATAAAAATGATTAATAATTTATTTAATTTGTAAAATAATTTATTGATTCAACTATTTATTAATTACTGGAAAGAAATATATATTTGTTAATTATTTAAGATGACTACTGTAGTTTAAATGTTTTTTTATTGTGAATGTACTATTGTTGACTGTTATTTAAAGAATGAAAATGAAATGAAACATAATGCAGTCAAACATGCATACACATGCACTACAACCTAAATATTGAACTGTCTTAACTAAATCTAATCAAAAAATTTTAAAATCCCAAGGCTATTTCATTTTTATTTATAATACAATATAGCTATTTAGTTAAGATACAAGGTATCTTAACCCTTGTGCCCATTCAGATGGTCACAATATATATATATATATATATATATATATATATATTGTAATGGAACGTACTTGCTGCATTCCATTTAAATTGAAGAAAGACAAAATTATCCCGGTTATATATAAATAAATTGTGAATTCAATTAATTTATAATGACTCTAGCATTAAAAGAAAAATAAGAATAATATATTACCGCTCTTTCAAATAAATTACAAAGACATTATTTATAAAACAAATAGTACATCCTTTATTTTATGTTATAGTTCAACTTTAAATAATATTGATGTTTTAAATATAAATATAAAGAATAACTATGTGTATATACTTGTAATAAGTATATATAGATTAAATATATAAAGACATATTTCTGCCTAATAATTATAATATAAATATAATAGTTCATATACAATATCAACTTATAAATTACATTTTAAGATTTTAAATTATTTAAATATTTATCCTAACATCTGTTATATGTCTAATATTATTATAAAACAAGATGATTAAATTGACTACTTATAAAACGTTGTATTTTATAATGAAAAATAAAAGTAAATAAAAAAAAATATATCAATCTCAAAAATATATTTATATATTATTCATACATATATAAAATTATTAAATACCTTTTAAAGTTCATTTAGATAATTTTCCTTTCAAAAGTTAATTTATTCCATGAGTTCTTTTATCCGTTTACTTTTATTATTAGAATGCATTCTATCGAAAGGCGAAAAAATTATTATATTAAAGAAAATTGTTAATCCTTAGATATATGCATATTTTATCCGTTTTAAAATTTCCTTTTTTTTTAAAAAAATAAATAAACAAATTAAAATGTTAAATCCAGCATGTCAATTCCAATTACTTCCAGATTATGATTAAATTGACGATTATACATTTAAGATAGCTATATCAAGTTTCAACTCCAGACGCGACGAAATTTATACATTGAATTTTTTTATTTAGTTGTTCCATTGAAAATTGCTTTGGAATAAATGAAAGCGATGATGCAGCCTCCTGGCTGCGATTCTTGATTAACCTGCCATAATTTATGTATTTACCATAAGATATATATATTATTTCAGTATTTTGAAGAATAGTAAATTTTATAGAAATAAAGTACAATAAAATCTTTATTTTTCAGTTGTTTGTTCTATATCTATTCCAATAATAATATATAATAATAATGGCTTCCTTATTGTTGTTGCTGTTGTTCCATGCGCCAGCAGATGCTATTTTAAAACTCATGTTATATATGTTCTCTTTTTAAAACAATTAACATTAAAATAAAAATAAAATATCAAGTATATATATAAAAAATATTAAATTGAAAATTTGACATCTTTAAAAATATACATAAATAATTATTTATTGCATTTAATAATCATTATAAATAAAATAATTTTTTTATAATCTATAATTTATATGTCCTTATTTATTTCAATAATTAAATGTTTATAACGATGTACTATCAATATATATAAATAAAATAATAACTTCAAATAATAACTATATTTAATAAACATAAAAGAAAAATTTAAATATTTCATATGTAAACATCAACTTAAAGAGATTTTTTTTTTAATAACAAATGACAATTTAAAAAATATAATATCGACTTATCGATATTTACAATACCCTCTAATCCACCGAAAAAAAAAATGTCTTTGCAAATAACTAATTAATTAATTAATCATAATGTATGGGCCGAAGACTTCTAGCATTATAGGTTCCCTTTGAACCATCATGCATATGAACCACATAAGCATTTGTTCCAACCTTTTTGTCGATCCGATATGGTCCCTCATAAATATTAAAAAATTTCTTGAATTTGTGATCTTGTGGATTACTAACATGAGGTGTACGAACTAATACCATATCTCCTTCCTTGAATTGACTGGGATGCTGTGGACCTTGTAATCCCCGTTTGTCTCCCATTTTTGTCATATTTTCTTTAGCTTTAATGACATCATTATTGTGATCTGGCTCCTCCACTATAACAGGTAATAAAGTTTTAATTATACTTTGCTCTTCCTTTCCAAAATGCAACCGCATAGGTGTAAAACCTGTAGATTCATTTCTAGTCATGTTAATGTATAACAATACCTGCTTTAATTGGTTTACCCAACCACGATGATTTCCTTCCAGATATACCCTAAATAACCGACTTAATTCTCTCATAACCCTCTCACATGGGTTAGATTGAGGGTTACGAATAGAAATCAATACAGGTTTAATGTTTTGCCTACATAACCAATTTTTCCATTCTTCAGACATAAATGAAGTAGCATGATCGGTCAAAATTGATTCTGGTTTTCCAACTATTGGGAATTGAAAGTCTGTCATTACTTTGATGACATCATTAGCTGCAGCTTTTCTCACTGGATAAGCAGTAACATATTTTGTAAATAAATCATATGTCACTAACAAAAATTTGTATTGCCGATAAGAGGGTAAAGGACCATAAAAATCAATGGCCAAAATTTCATTAGGCTTGTTTGGTAATATAGGCTGCCATTTTCCCGCATACGACCTATTCAGATACTTTGTTTTAAGACAAATTTCACACAATTGTAAAGTATCCAGTATAGATGTATACATTCGAGGCCAATAAAATAATTTACGTAAAGCATATTCTATTTTTCTAGGACCATAATGTCCACACAGACAATGTACATAATTTATAAGTCTTTTCCTAATATTGCTAGGAACATAAACTTTCCATGATCCAGAATTTGTAATATCTACTTGATACATTAATATACCTTTTGACAATTGATACCTTATTAATTCTCCGTTAGTTAGTGGCTCTGCCATTCCCATTGCAATAGTATTGTCATTCAATTGGGATATTATAGGCCCCAATTTAGGATCCTGTAATTGAAGTTCACTAATATTGGTTAAATCTTTTTCTACAGAGTCGTCGATTACTAAAGTAATAGCTGTCAAAATTAAGTTTCCTGTATAATTCATAGGTTGATCTGGGCATTCCATTGGGTTTCGACTAAGAATATCAGGTACTATATTATTTTTACCTTGACAGTATTGCACAGTGTAGTTAAATTGTTGCAAAAATAAACTCCATCTCACCAAGCGGTCATTATTTAGATATCCCTTATTTAAAAATTCCAAACTCTTATGGTCTGTTATCACTACCACTTGGGATCCCAACAAAAATTGCTTAAGCTTAGTGAAAGCCCAAACTACTGCCAGAGCCTCTTTCTCTGTTGTGGAATAATGCATTTCAGCCCCTTTTAACCTACGGCTTAAAAAATATAATATCAATGGTTTACCTTCTACACTCATTTGAAATAGCACCACTCCAAGTCCATACCCACTGCTATCTGTTTGAACATAAAATGGCTGTTGAAAATTTGGATAATGTAAAATTACTGTTTCCAAAAATCTTGCTTTCACATGCTCTAATTCTACTTGATGAATATCTAACCATTTCCATTTAATATCCTTTTTCAACAATTGTGACATGTGAATTGTATCTAAAGCAAAATTTTTATAAAAGCGATGGTAAAAATTGCATAATCCAAAGAATGAACGCAGTTGCTTTTTATTTTCAGGTTGTGGAAAATTTTTTATAGCTTTAATTTTGTCAGGATGAGGCTTAATTCCTGCTGCACCTACCAAATGCCCTAAAAAGATAATTTCTTCAGTAGCAAAGGTACTTTTCTTTAGGTTAATTTTGATGTTTTTATTCTTACATTCTTGAAGAAATGCCTTTAAATGTTGTAAATGTTCATTCATATCCCGTGAAGCAATAACAATGTCATCTACATACATCACTAATATGTTCTTAATTTCTGTAGATAAAACTTGATTTAAACAACGAATTAAACTTGCCCCACTATTAACTAATCCGAATGGCATCCTTTGGAACATATAAGATTGTCCCTCATATTTGAAAGCAGTATATTTTTGATCTTGTTGATGTAAATAAATTTGCCAATAACTGGCTGTCAAATCTACAGTAGTGAATATCTTTTTTCCTTCAAAACGAGCTAAGAGTTCCTGTACTATTGGAGGAACATCACGTTCCGGAATTGTCCTACGATTTAAAAATCGGGCATCCAAACAAATGCGAGCTGATCCATCCTTCTTTTTGACAATAACTAAAGGGTTATTAAATGCTGAAGCAGATTTTTTGATAACACCCCATTCCACCATTTGGTTAATTTGCTTATCCACTTCTTTTTTATATTGATAAGGTATTGGGTAGGATTTGCACTGAAAGGGTTCCAAATCATTCAATCGTATCCGGTGGACATATCCTTTGATGATTCCAGGTTGTTTTGAAAAAACGTTTTTATAATTACATAATATTAAAGATAAGGCCTTTTTTATTTCATCAGTTAAACCAGTTGATTCATTTATTTTTAATTTTACATCAAGATCAGTTGTAATTGTTTCTATGCAACTTAAATTTAAAGATTGGTGCAGTACATATTGCTTAAAATGAATAATTTCACCTTTACATATTAATTGTTTTGCCATATAATCTATAATGCAACCATGCATCTGAAGAAAATCTGATCCTAAGATCACAGCATGTACTAATCCCGCCATTATCAAAAAAACATGTTCTTGGCTTACTGAATTGAATTGTACTGTTAACCATACTTGTTGAGGAATTAATTTAGCTTTTCGCCCATTGGCTAAGGTAACTTGAAAGGATTGTTTTATGGGCAAGGATGGAACAATCATACCCACTTTTAAAAATTGGTGAAACAATTCATCTGAAATGATGGAAGCCTGACTACCGGTATCAACTAAAGCTTTAACTTCAATTTTTTCAACCATGATCATAATTTCTGGACAATTGCTAAAAAAAAATTGATTCTCTATTTCCTCTACTCCAAAATCTTCCATTTCAAATTCTATTGAATTTAAAGCTACAATTAAATCGTTCCTCTCCATATTAATCATTGGTCCCCGCAGTGAGGAACACTGCCACGAGGCCCTACTCAGTTTGATGGATGATTTGAATATCCAGTCGCTGGAGTATTAACCTCAGTGTTGGTGGTATCATATGGATAACTCCCTGGTTGTAAATTAGTAACACGACCATATTCATGATTTCTATTGTAACCTCCATGATCCCGGTATGGATTTTGTCTTCTATTATTGCGATAATTTCTGGTAAATCTTTGCATGCGACCTGCAGATTGGTTTCTTGGTACATGATAATTTACATTTGCTAAATTATAATTAGAGTTATCTCTTGTAGTTCCAGTTGATTTATTACAAATACCATCACTAGCTTCTAATATTCCCAAAATATCTGCTACTTCCTCAACGGTATGTCGATCTGAAGCCACCAATGTTTGCTCAATATGCCTTGGTAAATTTCTACGCAAAATCCGCACAATCTGAGTTTCTGATAATGGAAATGCATTTAAGGTTTTGAATTTGGCCACTTGATGTCTAAAAAATTGAGTATAACTCCCATCACGAGAAGTATATTTTTCGTGAGAAAGTCTATGGCGTATAAAATCTTGTTTGTCCTCATTCCAGAAGTTATTCATTATTGCTTCACGATAATCACCATAAGTTTGAGGCCTTTCAAACAGAGATCTCCACCATTCTTTAGCTGAAGCGTATAAATGGTTACTAGCAATTGCCAACTTTTCTTTCTCTGACAGGATACTAAGTGTAAACAATTCTTCTAATGTATTCAGGTATTCCATAGGATTTTCATGATACTCACCTTTAAAAACTTTAACATTAATGAACTTTGCAGCATTATGATTCATATATGAATCACTAGATATTTGGTGTGGAAAATCAGAAGATCTTTTAGATTCCATTAAATTTGTTCCATTATTAACTTTATCTAAACAACACTTACAATTTTCTTTATTTATCAATTCCTTAACAAATGTCTCATCCTTAAGATAATCTCTGTCTATAATATTATCTTTCATTTTATTTATATCTATCTTTATTTCATATTCTTTCCATTGTTTTTGCAAATTTGTTATATATTCACAATTTTCTAACGTAATGGTTTTTATTTGCTCAATTTTTACATCCATTTCTGCCACATCCTTTCGTACCTCTATTTCATAATTTTTACAGGTTTCAATTTCATTATTATTTATATATTCTGAAAGGGGTCTTAATTTTCCTTGAATTTGATCTAATTTAACATCTATTTCTTGTATACGATTAGAAGTAACATCATTTACTACATTAATACGTTCATTTATATCTTGTAATTTATTAATATCAATCAACTGTTCCTCTTGCTGCAATCCCACAGCAATTTTAACTTCAGCAGAGATAGTCGTATATAGGTTTTTAAATGAAGATTCATTATCAATTTTCAATGCTTGGAACTTATCCCATAATACTTTATTATCATTAATAATCTTTTCCTCAAATTCCCCATGTTCTTTCTTAGACTCTTCTAACCTGGCCATAATTCCTTGATTTTCTTCCTTCATTTCATTATTTATTTCTTCAATTTTTGCTTTTAAAGAATTAGCTTCAACCATTGTCTCTTCTCTATATTTTTCTATCTTTTCATCAAATTTTACTTCTACTCTTCTAACACTATTATCTACCAAAGCTTTTAATTCATTAGAATTGATTTTCATTTCTGCTCTAAGATCTTCTTTTAATTCATTAGAATTTATTTTCATTTCAGCTCTAAGATCTTTTAATTCATTAGAGTTAGTTTTTAAACCAATTTCTAGTTTCTGGGAAAGTTCATCAGAATTTGCTTTCATCTCAGCTCTAAGTTCATCAGCATTTATTTTTAAGTTGGTTTTTATCATAGCCTCCAGTGTCTCTATTAAATTCCCCATATCAAAATTACCACTAACTGACATTTCACTACTGTTATCCATTATTACTAGAACTATAATATTATATACTCAAAAAAAAAAAAAAAATCTAAGATATATATATATTTATTTCTATATAGTAATTATCACAGATCAAGGGCTCACCATCTCCAATCATTATTCCAACAAGCAACTATTTAACTAAAAAATACAAGCCTTTTTAATCTTATAATACATAATAGCTATCTGACAATCTAAATCTTACTTATTTGAACTCATGTTTAAAAGTCATTTATAATGAAAAAAAAAAAATGAAACATTAATATGTTTGTTTTCAAACCCTAATTGATAATCAATGTAATAGATTATTTGTTATAACAATAATTAATTAATCAAACCCTTAAGTTTAATGTTATATATTTATGTTATATACTTATCTATTCATCCAAAGATCCGATAGATACTGATTATCAAAAGATTGATTAGCACTTCACAACCTTGATGTAGATAAAAGAATTCAATCATTATTCCCAAAGCATACAATGTTTCATGAACACTTAGATGATTATCACATTTCATTCTATCCAATTTACTACAACCCATAATAATTTTCTGAAAACACTATTACATTACCCTGCTCATATTTAAGTCTTAGGGGCTATTATTTATAAAATATTTCCTTGCTCATCTTTAGGAGACTTAGAGGCAAATATTATACATACATCAAAATAATTATACCTTACTCTCTCTGGAGTTTTAAAGATAAAATCATGGCAGGACCACTGTTAACTGCTTCATGATAAATAATAATAATAATAAACATCAAAATTTGGGTTGGAGCAATGAATGAGATCAATCAATACAAGTGACATGAATGCACTACATCCCTAAGACAATGACAAAAAATTCCCCATCCAACATCAATACTTACAATAGAACTAACCAAACTCCAACAATCAAATATCCCATCCAACCTTCAAAATTATAGATTTTCTACAACATAAACTTTCCAAATATGGACAAAATTATTATGCCGTACTTTAACACCATCATTAAAAAATAATACAATAATATTAACCATCACCATCTAAACATAAGGCTAAAATATTTCCATTTATATAAAAAAAAATTAAACACACAAAATGTTTCTCTTTCTTTAAACTATATATCTCACATAAATATATATACTACACATCTCTCAGGTATGTGGGGTATTTCAAGCCCTAATTAGCTTATTTCAAGCCCTAGTTGTTGCGCCAAATGTAATGGAACATACTTGCTGCATTCCATTTAAATTGAAGAAAGACAAAATTATCCCGGTTATATATAAATAAATTGTGAATTCAATTAATTTATAATGACTCTAGCATTAAAAGAAAAATAAGAATAATATATTACCGCTCTTTCAAATAAATTACAAAGACATTATTTATAAAACAAATAGTACATCCTTTATTTTATGTTATAGTTCAACTTTAAATAATATTGATGTTTTAAATATAAATATAAAGAATAACTATGTGTATATACTTGTAATAAGTATATATAGATTAAATATATAAAGACATATTTCTGCCTAATAATTATAATATAAATATAATAGTTCATATACAATATCAACTTATAAATTACATTTTAAGATTTTAAATTATTTAAATATTTATCCTAACATCTGTTATATGTCTAATATTATTATAAAACAAGATGATTAAATTGACTACTTATAAAACGTTGTATTTTATAATGAAAAATAAAAGTAAATAAAAAAAAATATATCAATCTCAAAAATATATTTATATATTATTCATACATATATAAAATTATTAAATACCTTTTAAAGTTCATTTAGATAATTTTCCTTTCAAAAGTTAATTTATTCCATGAGTTCTTTTATCCGTTTACTTTTATTATTAGAATGCATTCTATCGAAAGGCGAAAAAATTATTATATTAAAGAAAATTGTTAATCCTTAGATATATGCATATTTTATCCGTTTTAAAATTTCCTTTTTTTTAAAAAAAATAAATAAACAAATTAAAATGTTAAATCCAGCATGTCAATTCCAATTACTTCCAGATTATGATTAAATTGACGATTATACATTTAAGATAGCTATATCAAGTTTCAACTCCAGACGCGACGAAATTTATACATTGAATTTTTTTATTTAGTTGTTCCATTGAAAATTGCTTTGGAATAAATGAAAGCGATGATGCAGCCTCCTGGCTGCGATTCTTGATTAACCTGCCATAATTTATGTATTTACCATAAGATATATATATTATTTCAGTATTTTGAAGAATAGTAAATTTTATAGAAATAAAGTACAATAAAATCTTTATTTTTCAGTTGTTTGTTCTATATCTATTCCAATAATAATATATAATAATAATGGCTTCCTTATTGTTGTTGCTGTTGTTCCATGCGCCAGCAGATGCTATTTTAAAACTCATGTTATATATGTTCTCTTTTTAAAACAATTAACATTAAAATAAAAATAAAATATCAAGTATATATATAAAAAATATTAAATTGAAAATTTGACATCTTTAAAAATATACATAAATAATTATTTATTGCATTTAATAATCATTATAAATAAAATAATTTTTTTATAATCTATAATTTATATGTCCTTATTTATTTCAATAATTAAATGTTTATAACGATGTACTATCAATATATATAAATAAAATAATAACTTCAAATAATAACTATATTTAATAAACATAAAAGAAAAATTTAAATATTTCATATGTAAACATCAACTTAAAGAGATTTTTTTTTAAATAACAAATGACAATTTAAAAAAATATAATATCGACTTATCGATATTTACAATATATATATCATATGATGCAATTAATATTTTATTATATATGGCTAATATACGTTTTAAATGTGATTGTTTTGTTTTTATGATTTGTGTTATATTTAAAATCAAATTAATTGTAAGTATAAAAATTATTTATGACAATATCTTCCAAATACATGCAACTACGGTTTAGTAAAAGAAGAATATTGTGTGCAAATATATATAACATTTGTAAACAAGTAAAATAAATAAAATTTTTGCACATTCACAGAAAAATAATCAGGGTAATAAAAATCTCTATTTTACTTTTAAAAAAAATGTAAATATTTTTGTTTTTGAAGCAAATGATACATTTAAAGCATCAAAAGGAAGGGACATCTGTATTCTGGGATCACAAAGTAGTTACAGGTCATGTATTTGAACCTAGTTCTGCCCAAATAGTTTGTACAGAGAAGAATGATGCCAAAAGAAAAGTTAAAGAGGTTTTTAACATTGCAAATGATCCTAGTGCCATTGCTCTCTCTAAACAATGGACTAATTGAATATTCAAACTCATTTGCATATGTGTACAATAAATAACAACAGTATTCATTCACAAAGCTATGAGTATGAGATTCCAACATAAAATCTCGAAAGCACTAAGCAGACTGCTTACACATTATTTTAAGTATAATTATAACTTTACTAACGAATGCGAAAAAAGTCGCATATTTATAATTAAAGCATCAAAATAAATTTACTTTAAAAGTAGAACAATGTGGTGAGATTATTAGTAAAAATTTTACAAATATTTATAAAGCATGGAATACCAAGAATACAACTTAAGGGGTTATGTCATTACTTTATAATATTAGTAAAATATAGTTATATGATAACAAAAAAACAATTTATATAAATTGTCACTTAAGCACAATTTCTTCTATAAAATTACTCAGTTTAACTATGTAAGCTAATAAGAACTTTGTTTGAAATAGCACATGGCAATAATCTTAATAAAGATGTATTTTATTATATTTAGAAGTTAATAAATAATTATGATCTACCTGTGTTTGGCTGTTTGTATTTGCTCCAAATTTTATAAGTATTTCAACTATAGACAAATGTCCTTTAGCTGCAGCGTAATGAAGTGGAGACCATCCGTCCTAAAAGAATATTAATTATTGATTTCTGCTTCATGAATTATCAAATCATTAATAAACTAGCAAATGACTTTGTGTGGTTAATTGCTTAAAATCATTTTTAATAATCAAAACAAAGTTAACAACAAAACTGACATTTAAACAATAGAATGTATAATTTATTAAAATTAATACACAAAATTGAATAAAATATGATAACATAAGATATTAAAGTGAGTAAATAGTTAATGCAAACATACAAAAATTAAATGATTTTAAATACATGTGTAATTGGATTAAAAAATTGGAATAATTAAATCATAAAAAACAAGTGTTCTTAAAACATTAATAAACTGTCTATACAGTAGTGCTATACAGTGAAAGCCATAGTAATCGATGGACATAAGAAGGGTTGTGTATAAAATTTTCTATCTGATGACTACTCATCCAATATTACCGGACAACTTTCTAGCTTGTGGTGTTCATCAATATAGACTGTTTTAACAGCTTTCATAAGCATAGAAAATGGTGATTATGTGATGTATAGTGGTTTAGTATCAACGTGTCTTGATATTCATGTTAGTTACAGGACCATCAATGAAGATAATATTATTAGTAAACATATTTAAATTTAAAAAATAAATTATAGGTGTTTATAATAAAGAATAAAGTTGAATATTTGAAGTAATATAAAAAGTCCATAAATAACAAATATTAAAGTAAAGATAATCTAGTCAATAAAACAGAACTTTAAAAATAATTATGTAAATATAAAGTTTTATATCATGCACTTTTAACTTATCATTTTATTTATTGCTATACTTTGTTTTTTGTTTTTTACAGATTTTTTCCTAATATTCAATATTCAGCTGTAATTTAATTTATTAAATACAATTGTTTTTAGTATTGATCCATCTATGTTGCTTAATTGTAGTGTTTCTATGTAAAAAAGTGTTGGTAATAGTATTTGCATGTGTTGTAGAAATATTCATTAAAACAAATCATTTGTATTTAAGGAACCAACACTATTATTTTCAATAAATTTTGGCTAATGTTCTCTATTTATAAGAATAGGTTAATTAAACTTTCCATAATAAAAAAATCATACATTAAAGATATTGTTATTGTAATGCTATCAATTAAAAAATAATACATTTCTTTGCATATTCTGAACCTAATATTGCACAAGTCAAAAGGGCATTAATATAAAATGCCTAACAAATATTAATACCATTAGTATTTAAATGATAAAATGAATTTGGACCGTAGAAGATACAAAATTAGAATTACCAGAATATCTGAGAAGAGGCATTTTCATTTTACTGATTGACCTGTCTTTTCAATTATACTTATATTTATATACCTCATACATTAAATATCTTTTTTTAGAACTATGTTCCATTATGACTAATCATAAAAGCTGTTTATCCATTAGGGGATTACTCCATTCTTATCATTATAAGTTTAATAAAACAAACATTGCCCATTCTATGTTTTTGCATTTTTTTTTTAAAAAAAAAAATTAATTTATTTTTAGTTATAAATCCAACTTTTGCTTTATAACAACCTATGATATTATTATTACTATTGTTACTATTTGTATCACTGTAATGACCATTCCATCATGCATGACAATATCATCAGATGTTTAAGATAGGCCATTTTTAAAGCACATTTTTTAAGTCTTTATATTTTAATGGTAGTAGAAATATTGTAAATTTGGTAGCATAATAATACAATATTTTCCAGATAAATCCTCTATATCTCTATAATCCAGTTTCAAAAGAATTGCCATAAAGAATAATCAAAACTAATTAAAATCAGCATATTATAGTTACTTTATTTATTGTTTTTGTAATTGGGTTAGAATAAGTGCATAAATACTTAATCATATTATCAGATTGTATTGGTACTTCTGATTTGTCCTGTTAACCATCATAGAAGCCTGTATTTTTCATGAATATACAGTTTCAAAAGCCTACATCTACTGAAAAAGTCTTACTTGTTACATTAAAACAAAATTAATTATTCAATTGTTAAATTAAAATTGCTATAAATTTTATTAAGATGCATTATTTCTTTTTTACTTATATTATAACATGAAAAGCAGCAAGACACCTTAACAATCTTGAACTTTGCTTCAATTCAGCATGTTTCATTTGTCAGAAATTGATTTTATAAATTGACTCAACAATAAAATTCATAATCTTTGCATGACAAAGTGAACTATTTCCAAATGGAAACAATTCTACCCTCCCAGAATGTGTGTGGTAATGGTCACAATATAATTGAACACAGGTGACATGAATAAACAGGAAATGTTATAGTTAGATTTTCCCCTCATTTTTTTGTTAATAGGTTAATACAACATTGTAATTAATTTTTTCACAATGATTTCTTTTTAAAAAACATTAATATACAATAAAATGTAATTGTCAAATACAGCATTTCCTAGCAGGCATATTGTGTAAACAATTTAGATGGATCCTGAAACTATAGATTTATCAAAAATGTATACTGCCATATTGGTTTACCAAATAATTTACAAGTATCACTAATTGCCTCATGGCATGGAAGTGCTTATATCAACTGGACTCTACAATAATACACAAACTGTTTAGGAAACAGTGTTTAAGTTTATATGATCCAACATAACTTTTTATACATAGCAGGTTAGTTATTCATAGTTGGTTGGATTACAAATGTGAAAGTCATTCAACTATCAATCTAACTGTGAATCTTGTAAGTAGCCTGGGTATAGTACTCAAAGTACTTATTCTATTTGTACAAAGTCATCCAATCCTCAGAATTATTTAACCTTCTTTTCTAAAGATGTTTAGTCCAAGAATAAATCTTTATTATTTTCATTGTAATAATTCATTTTTTTAGTTCCAATAACCTTTTTCTAATTCTTCATTCAAATATATATATATATGATTTATTTCATTTTTTAGACTTTATACCAGTATTTAGAAAACATTTATTTTTAACAATGAACAGTGTTTTTCCTTACCATAAATAAAATACTAAATAATAACCAAGTGAAAGATGTCTTATTGAGCTATATGGTAGACATACAATCACAACAGTTTTTGATTTATAAAACTATCATTGTGTTCTAATAAAATAGTTTATATTAAAATGGATAGATAAAGAATAATATAATTTGAAAAAGTTTATCAGCCGTAGATCTGATACTGAATTCAAAATGTAAAAATGTAAAGTCTTCAAAATAATAAAACGATTGTATAAAGATTACCATCAACAGGATGGTGCACAATGGAAAAACCAATTATAATGTTAAATAAAGAGTTCTATATATATTTATAATCTATAATAATAAATTATTATTATGTAATTTAACAAGCTACTATGCCATATAAGTAGAAAAGCTAACTTTGGAGTAATAATGATCAAATAACAATGTTAAATATACATCTTAAAAATATTGGTTCATTATTTTTATTAAACAGTAATAAAAGTTTAATTATGAAATTAAATATTTTCATACCTCATTTGTGTTACATTAACAAAGAAAAAATAAATGTCAAGTCATTTTATTTGACACAACTTATGATGCATAATAATTATACTTTGAAGATATATTTTAAATATAACCTTATGTTAGAAGAGTCATTTAAATAAATTGAAAAATGCATGTTGTCAAAAACATAAAATAACATTAACATGAGAAAAAATAAAAAGACAATTAATAGAAAATGAAAAATGCATACACATTTAGATATGAATATTATAAATAAAATAGTATTAAATGCAATATGACAACCCAATTTGTTTGATCTTGAACTTAAACAGAACAATGACTTCAAAATATAATAAATATTGTGATTTTTATGCTTCACTATATTTGAGTTAGTTACAACATGAACTCCATCTACATTTTGTCAGTTATGCAACTATATATACAATTAATTAAATATGCTACATTTATGTAAATGACTTAATAACCAATAGATTAAATTAATGTTTTTTTTATATGTCCATGTGATGATTATTATTGCAAGACTTTTAAATCAATCTGTATCTTTCATCTTCAATTAAGTGTCATATCTATAGATTATTTTATTAACAACATATTGTGTAGTTATGTAGCAACCTGACTGCCTTTATTGACACTTCCTTATTTGGCACATATTTATAAAAATTGCAATGAATTTTAGTTAACAACAATGTACAATATCGTTTTATATAAATCTGTACTGACAATCAATTTTCCATGTGCTGATATACTTTTATTGATCTTTTTAATTTTTAAATAACTAAAAATAATATTTTACTAAGTCAACAAACAAAAGCAATGCTGTTTTTGTTTTCAAAATTATATTTTAAAAGCTAAAATAGCTAAAAATTGTTGAAAAACTTTTATACTGAAATGACAATTACATTTAATTGTTGCTAGTTATTTAAATGATTACACAAACATAAGTTCCATTTGATTTATACTTCATAGATAAAAACATTAGATTAATGATATACTAAAAATGGGTTATTATTGTATTAATTATTTACTGATAAGAATGACATATTCTTTCTGCATTTAGAAAAAATTTAATACAAAATATATAGGAATGATAATCTTAATTTTCACTGTAATATCACCTAATTTTAAATCACTCAAATGACCATAATAATATTTTCTAATCATAAACAAATGTGACTTACCTTATTTTGAATGTTAATATCTGCTCCATGTTTAAGAAGTTCTTCAACTACTGACAGGTAACCATTTTCAGCTTCTGACTGTTGAGGGAATGAAAAATATTATTTATTCAGATTCTATTAAGTATCTCATACATAGTCACATCAAATTCTTAATTTAAAAATACAAATATATTATAAGTATAATAAATGCAATTTTAAATCCAACTTAATTTTCAAATCCCATTCATTTAAATAATTATTAAAAATTTTTTAAAGGTCATAAATGAAAAGATTTTTTAGATAAATAACTTTATAATTATAAATAAATGACTGTAAAATTTGGATCATTGTCATGACAAAATACTAAACAAAATTTTAAAAATTATAGAAAAATCTATTTAAAATGTTATTGAAAACATATTTTTAAAAAAACAAAACTTACAAACATTCAATAAATATGATAATCATATGATTTTCTTTTAAGATTTATATTGTTAATATTATATGATACTGTTCTTTAATTTAAAAAAGTCAAGAAAAACACTATAAATGCTGCAAAATGTTGATCATATATTGTGGAAAATTATTACCATATACAATAAATGTTAAAATAATTATTTTATTTATTTCTATTGACAATTCATTTTTAACAATATCTTCCACTAAAATAAATCTCAATATTATTCAAATAATTTTGGAGAGTGATTTAACATTTATAAAAATTTTAATCTTTGATACTCCAAGCATTAATGCATGTAATTTATTCACTATCATCTATAATATCATTAATAATTTTTATTTATGCCTAATAATTATTTATAGATGATTTAATTATGTGACATTCTGTATAAAATTTAGTGCATCATAGTTTAACATTAAAGTTTTTTAATTCAGCAATTGACTCTTTGTCGGTTTCAAGTTTCATTTACATTTATCCAAAAATTTTCATTTTCAAAAGCTTTCCTTGTACATTATGTATTTTATTATCAATAAACCTTTCTTTAAACAGTCTCTTTCTTCAACTATTTTTATATATTAAGTTCATTTCTGTGGTTCAGTTTTATGCATAACTCTATTATTTTATTAATAACAGCTTTCATTTTGACATTTATTAATTTTTTTATATTTCAAATGCATTCTACTTTACTTCATTGCATCAGATTATTCAACACTCGGTAAAAATCAATATATAATACATGATTGTATCACATCTCTTTAGCTTATTCATTGCTGCTTCAATAACAATTTTCTCTTCAAATTCTATCTCAGCTACTATAAACATTGCATTGCTGACATTAAACCTCAGTAAATTTATATTTAGTTCTATCTGAATAAATAGTTACAGACTACATTCTAACTTATTCCATTTCTCAATGAAAATCTTTGAGTATGCAAACAATGCTGGAAGAAACATGCATGAAATTTTAAAGGTGCAAATGCATTGTTTTATCATCTCAAGCTCCTAATAAAAACATAATTTGGAAAGTAATCTGTAAATATTAAATGAATTTCACTGAATAGAGATTTATGAAGTATACCATTTGACATATAATACTTATTAAAACTTAAAATACATGGCATAGCGGTCTAAAAAATTTATGCTCCAGAATCAACATTTTATAATATTAATAACTTTCTTTTTCATCTTCAATTTTTGTTCTTTTTTGTACTTTGTAACACATCATCCAGCATCATTGAAAAAACTTTATTTTTTTTTGATGATTTTATTAATTATATTATTTTATCAAGTTTTCAATCATATCTTAAAACATTTCTTAGTTTTCTATGATTTTTTGTATTTCAAAACATTTTCACAATTTTTTTAAACTATTTCCACATATACACATTCAAAAGAGTATTTATTTTTGATGATTCAATTTTTAAAAAAATAAATGTAAAATATTTTACTATGCCAGATCAAGATTTACATTCTTATTACTGAACTACTTTTAAATTCCCTCATTCAAATTTAAAGATATGATAATCAATTAATTAAGACAATGTATTTGCTCCTATGATGAAATATTTTTGTAAAAGACTTATTGTTAAATGAAAAATTACCTCACTATTAGGAATTGTCTGTGAAAACATTTTATTTTTAAAAAGACAGATCTTAGAAAGTATGCAAATTACATTTCAAGAAACAGAAATTACCACAAAACAGCCATTAAAGGCTTAAAAAAAATCATTTTTGTAAAAATTATAAGTGAAATATTTTAATAAGAATTAATAATTTATTAACTTTTGGAATTTTTTGTTTCATTGTAGATAACCAATTTAAATATATTATTTTGTAATAATAAAATTCTAATATCTAGTATTTCATACTTTTAACTTGTTTGAATAAATATCATGAAGCCAATAATGTTTGTCTTTGTTATCAGTAAGTCTGTCAGTTAGATATTTATTTTCACAATTTTAAAATATTAATTTTTCATATTTTAGAATTTTAATTATTAGAAGACTAATACTTGTAATATAGCCTATAAATAAATTTTGTATTATATGTAAAAAAAAATAATTGCAAAAATAAATCAAACATAACATCATAGTAATAATTTTTATCAATAGAATGTATTAAAAAAAATGAGGATTATGTTCACACTGAAAGAATTAAACTAATCAATATGTGCTTCACATTGCTGTCTTTTATATTATAGAGTCTAGTAATACAAACACATACCATCAGTAAAAAGAAATTTGCAAAATGAATAATACAAAATTTTATAAAACGGTGCTTTGTGTAAAGAGATGATGGTTTTCATAAGAAAGGTATATATGATATAATATAATAATAATTATATTAATACATTAAAAAGTCAATAGTGATTATTTTAATTAGAAAAATATAACAGCGGCTAGAATATATTGAAGAGTAACACACTCAATAATATGTTAATTTTAAAAAGTATAATTTCTGCTAAGAAATTTTAAACATAAGTCACATAATATAAAACAGACAAAAATAGACTGCCATGTTATAAATGTGGCCACATGTGTGACAGATTAGTCTGTAGAAATTGCAAAATTGATCCCTATTGCAGTTTTTTATATTTCATTCCAAATGGTCATAATCAATTGTGAATAATTGTCTCTATTTTAAATACAGTAATGAATTTTGAAATATATTAAAGGATGGTTTATGGGTAAGCAGTTAATTGTTAACCTCATAAATATTTATAAATGACTTAGAAAGTATTGTAATTAAAAAGAAAATAATTAAAAAATAACATACAATTCTAAATATGCATTTGATATTTTAATAATTGAAAATGAAAGTGATGTCAATAATATTTATTAGGATTTTAATAATATGTTTAATATAAAATTTATAAAAAAAAACAATTTAAAAGTAAACTATATATTTATATATAGAAATTCCTATGAATAATAATAATAAAATCATATTAAACCTTTTATAAAAAAAGATAAATTAAAAAAAACATATTTCAGGAAGACAATGATTAAAATGTTCATATAAAAATAATGCATATAACACAGATACAAATGTAGGTAATTTATAAAAACAAGTTTATTGAAATGTATAAAACTTATGGATCATCATCATCATCAACCATTATCAATGCACTTCGGTCTTTCCAAGTTCAATCCATCTTCTCTGATCTTTAGCATCTTTTCTCCACATCACCCCTATACACTTTCTTATTTCGTCCATCCATCTCACATGTGGTCTCTTTCTGGGTCTGTAACAATCTCTTGGAATCCAGTTTAAGATTTCAATTGTCCATCTATTATCATCTCTTCTAGCAATATGTTCAGCCCATCTCCAATCTTTTAATTTTTTTCAATGAGGTCAGTAATACCTGTTTGTTTTTTTACCCATACACTGTGTTTTCAATCTCTTCTTGTTACTCTCAACATGCATCTCTTCATACTTCTTTAGTGGTCTGAAGTCTCTGTATTGATCTTCTATTAAGGGTCCATGTCTCGGATCCATAAGTAAGAACTGGTAAAACACATTTGCTAAAAAACTTCCTTTTCAAACACATAGGCAGATTTTCTTTTAGTATCAAGTTATTTCTACCAAAAGCACTTCCACCAAGTTTAATTCTATGATTAATTTTATACATTATGTTTCCACCTGTATTAATAAACTGACCAAGGTATTTGTAACTGTTAACTTCTAATTCATCATAATCAATCTTTATTTTCATATTTTGAGCAAATCGATTAAACATAACTTTAGTCTTTTTAACATTTATCTTTAGTCCTACTTTCCTACTTTCATCTGATAATTCCTGTAACATTTCTTGCACCTCTGAAGCATTATTTGTAAAAATAATTACATTATCTGCAAAATCCAAATGACTTAAATAATCTCCATTTACTTTTACTCCTTTAGTTTCCAATTTTAATCCATAAAATATTTCTTGCAGTACTGCTGTAAAAGGTTTTGGAGATATGGAGTCACCTTGTCTTACACCCTGTTGACTTTCCCAGTATCAATATGTAATCTAATTGTTGCTGTTGAATTTTTATAAATATTCATTAAAATATGACAATATCCTGGATTGATATCTTGATGATCCAGTGCTTTAATCACTAAAGAAATGTTTATAGAATCAAATGCTTATTTATAATCTACAAATCCAAAACAATGACATATTATATTCATTTGTTTTTTCTATAACTTCTCTCAATGCCTGGATATGATCTACTGTATTAAAACCTCTTCTAAGTCCTGCTTGTTCTCTTGATTGGTGGAAATCCAATGTTCTCTTTAGACAAGTTGTAATTATCTTGGTAAAAATTTTGTATAAATTTGATAAATGACTGATAGGTCTGTAATTTCTAATATCTTCTTTATCACCTTTTTAAAATATTAATATTATTACTGCATTCTTCCAATCTTCCGGTACATCTTTATCATTTAGACATTTGGTATATAACTTTGCTAAAAAAAATATTTCTTCACCTGCTTCTTTTAATATATCAATTATAATTCCATCATTACCTGGAGCCATTCCTTTCTTCATACATTTATTTGCATGTCTCACTTTTTCATGTAAAATTCTGGGCAATTCGGAAGATGTAATAGATATAGGAGGTATATAATCCTATAAATATTTAAAACAATTCATAATTGTAAAAAATAATAAATAATGATTTTTATGCAAAATCATTGTAGTAATGTTGGTAATATTAGTATGGATAAAACTGAATTAAACTTTCATATTATTTTCAAATTTATTACACATTAATAAAAATATATTGATAAACATATAAATATTGGGTGATGAAATTATATTGAAAAATCAATGCTTGAAAAACATGAAACCTTTAAATTTTACATTAAACATTCAAATAGAAGACATTTATATTAAACATATGATAATAAAAAACTAAACTTTTAAATTAAATTAAAGATTCAAAAAGAAGATATGCATATGAAACATATATTATGCATAACAAAAATAATTGTAGACATATTTAATTATCTTAATAAATTAATAAATGGGCAATTCATAACATTATGTGGTGCTTGTTATTTATTTATTTTGTATATTGCTATGTTATATAGTTGAGTTGTTTAAAGTTTTAATGGATTTCTGACAATCTGTATTGCTATAACATAATTTTTATTTTGTTTTAGTTTATTTATAGTTTATTCTATTGTTGTTGTAATAATTCTATGTACAAAATAATAGGTAAATGTTAAAATAGATTTTTACTACTTCATAAAGGTATAATAAAATAATGAGCTTGAAAATACATTTATGTATACTTATTAATGTTTATCTTTTATACAACTATTATATGTAAAATATTTGATTATTTTTAAGAATTTGTAAATGTCTAATATTATATGTACAGATAGTGCTTATAATATTTGATTAAAAATTTTAGTTGATTAACAAACAAGCAATTATTACATATTTTGGTACTTTAATATAGGTATTGGTGTTATGCATAAGTTCAATTCATATAATTCTATATAAATTAAATATAAATAGACAATTTAACTTTTTAATTTAACTTCTCACCTACATCAATGTTATTTATTACAACTCATTTTTTATTATATTTTACCAGATAGATGACGAGATACATGTGTCTGTAGATATTATATATCTAATTGCATCTGTATATTTAGATACAAATGTATGTTACACATAAGCACATATATTATTAAAATATTTATAATATAGATCACATTTGTTCAGATTGCTCATATCTGAGATGATAAAAAATGTTTGTCTTAAAAAGATTAAACTGTTTGTAATTGTTTGGCTATTGAAATATGTGCAATGATTAGAATGAGCATATCACATTTTAATCAATATTCTACTGGATATTTTGCAAGTCTTATCCAAACATTAACTATTAATTTCTTCATTAATCATATTTCTAATTCCTATTATTTGTACATTTTTAATATTTTCTGATTAATGCACAAAGTCAAGATTTCACAGTTGTTGTAACTGACATATGCAACCAAATTATAATATAGAAACAATTGAATTTCAGGATAAAAAAATTACTGTAAAACAATGATATTAAGATTATCTATAATGATAATAACATTTATTGACATTTTTAAAAATAATATATTTTATTGAATTCCACGTTACTATAATGAGTGATTACTCTTATAATTAACCATAGCAAGTTTGTAACATTTGTCATTATGCTTGAAAATATATGATCTATTATTTTATATTAAAATAGATGTATAAAGGCTAATGTCTGTGTGATCATTACATATCTTCAAATACATATTACATCAAATGATTATTTTTATTAAAACATCATTTATTTAAATCAAGAGCCCATGATACCCAGTAAGAGCAATAAAATAGAAAATATTTCTGATCACCAATTTACAGAACTTCAATAACATTATTGTAAATAAGTCTTAAGTTAAATGCTACAATCAATCACATCAAGGTATATAGCAGTGAAGCAAATCATAAAATACCTTGCCTTATTTTAACATCATCATACTAGCAATACATAGAATTAAATATTCTACACATACACCCTAAGATTGCTTCATAAACTCATTACAAAAAATGATGTAAATAAGACCCATCTAACATTATAAAATTCTATACAAAATTTAAATGTGAAGTTTCTACAATTTATATACATAAAACATTTAATTGCAGAAAATAAAATAAATGTTTACTAAAATTTAATATAAATATCTCTAACAATTCCAAACTCCTTGAATGTTTGTATAAAAGATTTGTGTAATAAATCTATATACAACACAAAATGTTTATATTTATAAATATTTTGATTTCATTTTAAACTTTATTAATATTTCTAATTAGCTAGCAATGATGTTTATATTAATATTGTAATATGATCAAAATCACTTAATATATTGTAATTTTGTTCTATGAATTAAATTTTAATTGTATTTACCTTAATTTGAATATTTGATTTAATGCTTTTATATATTTTAGAATCTGATTATTTAATATAAATATTTTATACTATTCTCTGATATAATTTAATGATTAGTTTCAAAACTACAAATAAATTGTAATTTACTTTGTTAAATCTTTTAAATGTATGTGTATAGAATTAGAAATACTTTGATCTATCAAATTTATTTAAAACCTGTTTTTTAGATTAATCTCATAAATAAGTAAAATAATAAAATTATTTGGTAGTTTTCGGTTAGTTGCCCCCTGACCACCAGGAGATGCTGCAAAAACACCAAGTATTTAACTGAAATCAAAGAAAACAATTTCTTTTTCTAAATTTGAAAATGTTTTGATCTTTACTTCTTCATTCGGCAGTATATTTTCCATTTTGTAAAAATATTTCATTATTTACCAATGTAACCAATTGCAGTTTATGAGTAAATTTTTGGCCGATTATCTTTTTTAAAAAACAAAAAATTAAATTATTTTTATTTGAGAAAAGGTTTACAATTAAATAAGGAATAATCATTTCTATTTTAGCCTAAAATATTTCACTGTGATTTATATGGTGCTAAAATAAATGATATCTTATAATAATATTATATATGAAAATTTTTAAATCAGTAAATGTATGTTTATTAACAACAGAAGATATCTCTATTTCAAATGTCAACATAAACCCTAAATGGTGCAAATTTAGTATGCGATCTCCGCCATTTTGAATTTCAAAAATAGCCAAAAACATTGTCTGATACATCTAAATGATAAAAAACTATGCAAAAACAGGAAAAATTTAGAACTTGGGTCACATGACTTGGAAAAACCCACCAAAATGCACAGTTAAAAAAAAAAGCCAAAACACAAAAAATTTAGAACTGTCGTCACGTGACTATAATATCGATAAAAAGCAACATATATAAAAAAGAAAGCCATAAAAAAAAAGCTGAATAGATCGCATAGTAAAAAAAAGCCAAAACATGCAAAATGTAGAACTCTGGTCATGTGACTATAATATCAAATAAAAGCAACTCAGAGATCTGAAATCGCAAAAAATATAAAAAGCTAATATACATTAATGAACTCAGGTTACACTGACTATAATATCAAACAAAAGCAACTCATAGATCTGAGATCACAAAAAATATAAAAAACTAATATACATTAATGAACACAATAAAAAGCATAGATATTTAAAATATATAAAAAGCTAACATGCATTATTAAATCATGCAGGTTACAAAATTAACACTTGCATTTACAACTTGTAAGCCTTATATTTTTGTAAACATATTAAAAGATCAATCAAAGGTATATATATATATAAAAGTCAAACTAAAACTTAATTTATTTTACAATTAATTGTATTTTTCTTAACAGAAGATGTTCCCATTTTGTTTGCAAAATTTCAGATTCTGCCTAGAAAAACATTCAAAACATACAACCTGGATCACTTGATTCTAATATCAAATAAAAGCTTCTTGTCTTTCTGGCTAGAAAAAAAACTCATTAGATTCCATTATGTGCTAATTACCTAATCCATTCGTAGGTTAGCCACCCACCCCCCACCCCGCAAGTAAATCGATTTGCACTTTTTTTATTATCATAAAAATAATACATTTTCTCATTTTAAATTATAAATCAAATAATTTATATAGAGAGAGAGCAAGATTGCTATATTTAAACCTTAATCAATAAATGCTAGCCATCCTTGGTTAAGAGATTTTGCTTAGATATCCCTCGAGATTTAAGAGCAGGGCCGAACAAACAATTTAATTTCCATCCATCATTCAAAGTAAACTATAAGAAATCATTTTATAACTTTTTATAGATTCTAAAATTAGTGAAATAAAATTAAGCCAGTAAATATGAGTTAATGAATAACATACAATACATGATTTATTTGGGTAGGACTATATGCAGAAAATAAATACAAATATAAGTGAATAATAATAATACAATTTCTGAGAATTAAAACGTAACTTTCTTGATATGATGGGGAGAACCAAATAAGGTGTATTAAGCCTCTTACTATGTGTGGATGTATATATAAATATTACCCTGGTCACTATTAAAGTTAGTTATATACAGCTTATTGTACACAAACATATATACACGTTAAAATATAAAAAGATAAAACTCATTAAAGTCTTCATTTGCATTTCATCTATATCAGATCTACTCTTCATTATGTCACTATAATCTGTATATCTATTAACATTGAAATGAGTTTTACTACCAACAAAAGAAAACAAAAACATATTTTAAATAAATGTAAATATTTTATTTTATTTTTAAAAAAAATATATTTATTTTAATTAATAATCGCTTTGTGCCTGTGTTTGTAATGAGTAATATATATTAGATACATATTTCACACAAATAAAATTTATGCTTTATTTATTCATTTGTTTCTTGCTCTCAGTAATAGATAATTTTTTTTTGCTTCCTGAGATAGATCATCCATAACATTTACATGGAGAAAGGATTTATGTTTAGTGTCATAAACATCCACTTGATGATATCATTACTTTTCTAATTCTGGTTAATGGGAAGGTTATCCTTTAATGTCAATGAACTACATTTCATATTAATTATTTATTTTAAAATTAAGTTAATTCTTGTGACATAAATTAATGGGGCTAAGTGCCCAGAGCATTGATGATAGTGTAGCACCTAAGTATGTGCATTCAGTTAATTTTTTTTTTTGTATTCCTGCCCTAAGTTTGGCAGTTACTAAAGTATTTGCTTGGTGTACATTGACCACTTTCAAATACAGTCACATGATTGACATGATTTACTTTTATTGTTGATCATTCATGAAGGTGAATGATTATTACTTTTGTGTAATGTTGGTGAACTTATAGTTAGTTCTGAGCTGATCTCTCATGTTCATTCCTTTTATAATTAATTTTATATTTTATGTGACTTGGATTGGATGATGATATTCCATGACCCTATATTAACCCTTAATTCTGTATTGTAACAATATACATTACTTCTAGAATTAGATAGAAAAGAGATTAGCAATACTAAAATAATAATAAATGGTACTCTTAAATGAACATAATCATTAATATCAAAAGAACAAAATGTACTCAGAAAATGAATTTTACAATGAGAATACAAACCAATCTGCACACAGAAAATGTGTTGAAGTACTTTCACCTTATATAATATTTTACAATCTTGTATTAGTGATTTCTTAGCAATAAATTTTTCTACTTAAAATACTTCAACCAAGATAAGGTCCAAGTGTAGCCATACAATTAATTTTCTTTTATTCTGTATTTGCCTTAGGATATCTTTGTGCTATTCCTTATACTATTAAAAAATGTTTATGTCTCCTACAACAACTAGACACAAGTATATCTAAAATATTCCTCTCAAAAGTCTTTTGTTGTTTATTCATTTTTCATGTTCAATACAACATATATGTGTTGTGACAATATTGTTATTCCGGCATAAACACGTATATATGTGGTATACATTTATTACATATTTCAAACCTAAGTTATTGCTCTTTTATTTAATAAAATTATAATATGAACACATATATATGTAGTTGGTTTTGCAACGTACTCTACTTTCTCGCCCAGCATATTTATGAGCATCAATGATGACCTCAAGTGCCAATCTTACCTACAAATAAATAAGAATTATGCTGGGAGAGGATGAGTATCTATTTCTGGTGCTTAGAGGTTGTACCTCTGGCTAGCTCACTCAGGGATAGTAGTTGGTGACCATGGGAAAGAGGTGGAGGGAGCATATAAAAATGCGCATGTAGTGCATGAACGATTCATTTGCTTTCCTACTTTTTGCTTTTTAATATTATTCTAAGAAATTAACACCGATACACACAACTAAATTTATAACACTACTTAATATTTATTAATATAAAACAAATAATAAAAACAAACCCATAGAATCCCATAATTGGATATTGGTTTGTGCCCAAATAATTAAATAACCTGCATGTAAATACACTCGCACAATTTCATAAATGCAATACACAAAAATACAGATCATAGTTTGAAAACAATTTCAATCAGCCATTGTCTATTAAGGTGTATCTTTATGCAGGGTATTATTTCAACTTTCTCTTCATTTGCTTTAACCCTTTTATGCATTATTTAATAGGATGTGCTTTCATTCAAAATAGTTACTATCACTTATGAAAATGTTTGGTTTACCTCGTTTATCTCACCCGGGTGTAGATTATTGGCAAATTTTCCACTGGCTTTGTGCTGCACTGTATGATTAAAGGATTTCTTTCTTTAATCAGATTCCATAAGGCAATCAATGGCGTCCGGTGAATGCTGTTCTTTTCATAGCTTTAGAAAAGGCTTCACTCCTACATTGACAGTGACGGTAGTATCTCCGCAGGATGGATGGCATAGCCTGGCCCATTCTGTTTTTCTACCCCAGCCTGTTCATGATTTTTCGATTATAAACTTTTTCTTTTTTCTAACTTTTTCCTATGATCCTGCTCATGGCAGTCACCGCTCTAGATGTCCTTTCAGTTCAGCTTTCTCGAATCTAATAATTATACTATTGTTCTTTCTTCTTTCATTAAACCACATGGTTTGCCAAACGAAAGTCTTTTCAATAGCTTTTCTTTTCTTTATTTCTTTTATCTATGCTTAGGAATTTCCAATTTGCCTTGCGATCTACACTCGACCGTTCATTGTCTCTTATTTTTAACATTTTATTTTATTAATTAAAATGTCTTTGTCTCAAGATAACGATCTACAACTTTTCGGGTCCTTTCTTTGCAATTAATTATTTTTTTTATAATTTGTAACATTCTTCCTTTAATCGACCATCTTGGAATATTTCTTTTTAAATTAAAATAACTTTATTCCTTTTTACGAAATTATTACATTTACTCACTCATGCAGCAATATAAACATGCATATAAATAAATATCAGAGCACAAAACCATATAATCCCCCATCCCTCTTATATTTCAATCTGTTTTTTATTTACCTACTTAAAATAAATATATATGCCCCCGCCTACAAGATCACAATGAAAAAGAAAAATAACAATTTACTTAATATTACTTTTGATTAGATATGTATGCTCAGTAGTATCACCCTCTGACTTAGAACAGGGTTTGAACTCAGCCCTGTTATAATACCCCCCCTTCGAAATCCTTGAAATACCGTTTTAGTGTTTAAATGCCTCACTCTAAAACCCCAAAATAATTCTAGTTATTACTCTGATGGTACGGGTTTGAGTGACTGAGCATTATATGATCCCTTTATTTCCTGTCCAAGGTCTACCCAAAATGTGCGATTTTCCCAACATCACAATGGTGAATGGACCCTCATACAAATTACAGAATTTTTTACATATAAACTTCCCTGGATCACTTTCATGTGGTGTTTTTATCAACACCCAGTCACCCACCTTGAACCTATGGTATCTCATTGGCATTCCATTCCGCTTCTGTCTTTTTCTTATGAGGTTGTGATATGCCTGTCTTTAATCACTTTCAGTATCTACTGAGTTTTCCTCACTTCTTGACAGATTATCCGGTATTAATTGAAGAGCATCATGGCCACAGTGCAACCATATAGGAGAGAATCCAATTGATTCATTTACTGCCCAATTAATATAGTTGAGTATCTCACTATTTTTTTTTTACCTAACCTCTATGGTTGGTGGGGATATAAGTTCTGAACAATCTACCCAGCTCGCAGATCACTCATTCACATGGGTTTGATTGCGGGTTCTGGATGGACATCAGTATATGTCAGATCCCTGATCTCTGTATCCATCTTTCCCATTCTCCAGATGTAAATGGAGTCCCATGATCAGAGAGGATAATCTGGGGTTTTCCCACTAATGGAAACTGTTCCTTTTCTAATATGCATATTGTGTTCCTTGTATTTGCTTGAGCTATTGGGTATGCAGCCATGAATTTGGAAAACAAATCGTATATCACCAACAAATACTTCTTTTTATTGTATGCTGGCAATGGACCATAATAGTCCACTGCTACCACCTCTCGTGTTTGGTATTATGGACGTCATTGGAGCTGCATAATTTCTGTTTGCTAGTTTGGCTGTCTGACAAATTTCACATTGGCCAATGACAGCAAGCTGGGCCAATAAAACTATTTCCTGAGCCAATGTTTGGTCTTCCACACCCCATAGTATCCATACACTTGGTGGACATGAGTCACCACTGCCTCTGTCATATGTCTGGGTATGATTGGCCTCCATTCTTCTGGGTCATTCATGACTTCATATTGAAGTATGGATCCTTCTAATTTATGACATCCAATCCTATGTTCATACCAACCTGCAACCTTGGTCTCCCCATCCAACATGTACTCAATTACCTGTTTCAATTGGCATTTTATCTCTGGCATTGAGCCAGCTGTTTAAGGTCATTTTCAACCCCATCCATTTCTGAGCTCGCACCAGCAATATATAAATTTTCTGTCTGCAAATGTTGAGATTTTAAAGGTATAGGGTTCCTGCTGAGAATATCTGCCACTATATTCTCTGAACCCTTGCAATACCTCACTGTATAGTTATATTCTTGGAGGTATAGACTCCAACATACTAAACAACTATTGGTTAAGTAACTATGGTTGATGAATTCCAAGCTTTTGTGGTCAGTAACCATGATGACTTCTGATCCTAACAAGAGTGTACGAAGTTTATGGAAAGCTCAAACAATTGCTAGAGTTCCTTTTCAGTTGCTGTATAATGGAGTTCAGGTCCCTTGATCAATCGGTTCAGGAAATACAACACCCCTATCTGACCATCTTCTTGCACTTGTGACATTGTTACTCACAAACCATACCCACTACAATCCGTCTGCACCATGAATGGCCTATCAAAATTGGGAAATGCCAACACTACATGTTCAATAAATCCTGCCTTCACCCTTTTGAAGGCTTGTTCTTGTTCCTCTTTCCACTCCTACCTTACATCTTTCCTCAATAGCCTCACCAAAGGTTCCATTTGTTCTGCAAAATCATTCCTGAAACCGGGTTGTAAAAGTTGCACAAGCCAAGGAAGGGCCATACCTGTTTCCTGGATTTGGGTGCTGGAAAGTCTCTAATGGCTGAGACCTTATCAGGGTGGGGCCTAATACCTTGTGCTCCTACCATATGATCTAGGAATGTAACTTCTTCCTGAAGCAATGTACTTTTTTTAAGTTTATTTTAATCCCCTTTTCCTTGCACTCCTTTAAAAACATTATATGCCCTATATGCTCTTCTATGGTGTCTGATGCCACTAACACATCATCCACATACATCATGATCATCTCTTTTACTTCAGGGGATAACACCTGATCCAAACATCGTAGCAATCCGGCCCCACTGTTAATTGAGCCAAATGGCATTTGGTTGAACTGATATGAATAACCACTCATATCGAAACGCGGAATATTTACAGTCATCCCAGTGTAGCTTGATCTGCCAATAACTAGCAGTCAAGTCAAATGTTGAAAATATCCTTTTTCCCTTGAATCTTCCCAGAAGTTTTTGTATGGGTGGTGGAACATTGCAATCAGGGATGGTTATTTTATTCAGTTGTCTCGCATCGAGGGGCCAGCCTGATTGTACCATCTCTCTTCCTCATGATCACCAATGGGTTGCAGTAAGCTGATGAACATTTTGAATCAATGCCCCATTCCACCATCTGGTCTATTTGCTTTTTCACTTCGGTTCGATATTTATAAAAAACAGGGTATGACCTGGCTTAAATGGTTGGTTTTCATTTACTCTAATCCTTTGTTCAAAACATGGTATTATTCCTGGTTTGTCAGAGAAAACTTGATGGTATTCTTGCAATGTTTGCATCAATGTGTTTTCTCCAACTTCCCCATGGCCATCTTTGCTTCTCGTACTCTTTCCATAATGATGTCATTTGTATGGTCTTCCACCATGCACAATGCCCTGACTGGCCTATATAAACCCTCACTCAGAAATTCAACTACCTTCCCTTTACATGTGGCTTGCCTGCCTTCATAATTTAAAGTGCATTTATATTTATGCAAAAAAAATTTGACCCCTAACAAAATGTCATGTATCAAATCTTTCATTATCAAAAAGATGTGCGGACAGCTTTCCTCCATCAATTTTAATATCTAGACATATTTGTTTGGACTCAATCTTGGCTTTTCAGTTATTGGCCACTGTTACATGAGCTTATTTCAATGGTAGTTGTAGGTTTATCCAATTTTTTTTCCAATTCTATGGTATTGTCTTTCTGCTATCACTGAAACATGACTACCCAAATCCAAAAGAGCCTCCATCTTGATTTGATTCACTGTTGTGTGAATTTTGGTGCATTTCTGACATGCATAACCTGGGACTATGTCTTCCCATGAACACACTAAATTTCCTATTTCCCTTTTTTCTTGTCCATATCCTTTCCTTGTTCCATGAAATCCTGTCTGCTCTCCCGACCTCAATCCTTGCTCATAAATTTGCCTCATCTGTTTACTTACCTCCATCTGACTCAATAGTCTATCTACCACTTTCACTGTTTTCTCCCTCCTTATTTCTATCATCCAGCTGATTTCCTCCAGTAGATTTCTGCACACTATTCTTAGAATCTGTTTTTCAGAGTCTGCATTCTTCTAGTGTTTTCAGTATGGCCACCTGTCTCCTGAAAAAATGTACATATTCTTCTCCATTATTTTCTTGAAACTTCTCCTTCATTAACTGTACTCTAGTATGCTTCTGCAGCTACTTTCCTCCAGGGATCTTCTTCAAACCCTTTTTATAATCTGGGAATGTCTGTGGCTGGTGTAAAACTAAATTCCACCATGCTTCAGCATATTCTTCAAGGTGGTGGCATGATATTATTACTTTATCTTTTTCTGGTATTCAATGGGTATCAAAATATTTTTGTAGGCTTTTAATATGCTCTATTGGCCACTCCTTCTTTTTCCCTCTGTACATTTTTTTTCACCCCTTCCATCTGACTCCCTTTTTAGATATTCCATTACTATTTCTATATCAGATGCACCAGACCTGCTCTCCATCCCCGAATTACTGTGTCCTGATCCAAAAAAAAATTTGTATGTATTGTTTAATATATATATATATATATATATATATATATATATATATATATATATATATATATATATATATATATATATATATATATATACGAGTTCATATAGAACATAGTCAATATACTGCTTTCTAAAATTAATCACTCTTAATTATATCAAAAAAAATTACAAAAGTTTTATTTATTCAATTTGTACAACTCAAAGCAGTTAAACATTTAACACAATAAGAAAACTCTTAAACAGAAAATAAAACTCGCATATATAATATTACTTTTCTTCCGAATCAAACAACAAAATTTCCATGGACTGTTCAATACATACATATATATTAAAATATTCATTCGAATGTGATTTTGACCTAATTAATTTCAATACAGACAAAATAAAACTACCAGCAATAATTCATCTACACAAGCTATATTTTATAGCTCTTATACTGTATTTCTTTCCCTTTTTTTTTATATAAAAAAACATATAAAGCAAAACTCCATAGTAGACTGTCTTATCTAACTTATATTCTAATTGTTATGTGAGAGACGACTACGAATATGTTGTTATAACTCTATATTGCAGATTTTCATGATGTGGAAGTCTGCAATAGATTTAATTTTCCAGACAACCAGCTGAGGCCTATTGATGACAGTTCCTGACCAAATGCATGGCAAGTCGCAGTTTCATTTCAAAGAAGGACAAAATCTACGAAAGTGATCATGAAGATGGACTTCTAAATCTGCTAAATCCATAAAGTATGAACTCTTGTGTCTATCTAATAAGAACTTTCCTAAAATTGCAATTAATTAATAGCTGAAAATAAGAACTCTTATCTGACTTAAAAATGCAAATTCAATTGTTAATATTTTTTATGCAGATGTTTAAGCAATCATTTCCATTTCACTTTTTTTTGTGTGTGTATTATGTTTTAACTAAAATGTATTAAATTTAAAGTTGGGTGTAGATAGCTGCATGGATAAAGATTAATAACTATGTTTAAATTTATTTTATGTTGAGTTTAAGGGATTTTAATTTCCGGCTATTTGTTTTGTAGTTAGGGCAATGCTTGTGGAGGGATATATGGGTGTTTATATTAATGTAATGTGAAGCGTGTTTAGCATACAGGGCAATGTGCCCAACTGAATGAATGACCCCAAAGAGGCAGTCATATCATTGCAATGGTCGCAGACATATTTCCTGCGCCATTGACCTGTTCTAGCTCTGGAGGGATTATAAGTCGGCAGAAGATCACTCTCCCCATGCGTAGCACTCTTTAAAAAAATTATATACATGATTCCTTAGTCAGACAGATGCCCATTCCTGTTCTGGACACAGATCATTTCCTTCAAATAATATCACGCTGTCAGATGGACATTCCTGTCGACGTGGTTTTAGGCTAGCATCTTCATATTGCATTGATTGTGACTATATATCTGGAAACAAGGCATTGGGTTGGCTAGAACTTTTAGTCTGAGATTGAATGGAATGTTTGGACAAGTTTTTAAGAGGAAAAAATCTATGGAGACTATCTATACTTGACATGCTAAAGTAAAATATAATTTAAATATCCATCTGTGTGGTCTATTTAAAATAGTAATTTAAATTTAAAAAAATTAATGTTAAAATCTAAAAATAAATTTATTCCGCAATTTTAAATGTGCGTTAATAAAGTCTATTTGTGTGTCAATTACTGGCAGTGGCTTCTTTTATTTTATTGTTTTAAATATTAATATATTTTAAGAATATATACCTATTAAAACTTATAAAAATGTTTAAATCTCTGCTACTCTATGAGCTAGTAACATTGGGCAAATGGTCAGAATAATATATATAAAAAAAATTTTTGAATCTTAACTTACGTATCTGCCTTCTGCCTACTATATAAATTTTTCTAGGTTCAAATGTCTAGATGGCACCCTCATATGGCAGATACGTTAAAGGCTCATTTCAGTGACTCATAAAATAGAAAAAACTCAATATAATCACATCTAACAAACTTAAGAACATATCGATTGAATTGTGCCATTGTATTTTTAAAATTTTCATACCATTTTCAAATTGAATACTTCCAAAGTCTTATATGGCAATTTACAGCTTGCCCTGATTTCAATTCCATATAATAAATTGGATAAAAATAATGCTTCTATATACAACTAATTTTGTGACAGTTGTTATTTCTTGGTGGTGTAATATTCCAATCTTTTATTTTGTTAAAAGCAGAGATGTCACATTGAAATTCATACTGATCTCAATGTCCAAATCTACCTTATATCTTTAACACTACCAAGGTTTTGGAATAGCTTTGCATTATCAAAGTGATCACAATTCATATTGCTAAGATATTTGTTTGTCAGTGACTGATTAAATAATTGAGATGTTTAAACTTTAATTAATAACATAAAGATTATATTATATATGTTGTATTTGAACATTAAAACATTCTGCAAATCAGCATTTCAATTTGCAACATTGAATATTGATGATCATATTGTAAACCCAGATTCCAATAAGAAACAGCTTTTGCTTATGCTTGAAATTGGTTCAAATTCAAATTTCCACCATTCAGCTTATATTGCATCTTGATTGTTTTTGATTG